>JAWNZC010000067.1:1482500-2082500 GCA_035771165.1 Paragorgia papillata | reverse complement strand
TAGACGTCCCGACTGCCCACACGAGCCATCCAACCATAGAATCCACTAGGAGTTCCGTTGAGTTCATTGATTAGAAATGATTCATCCGGACCGAAGTTTTCCCAATCGAGGGTTATTACCTTGGTTCCTTTGGAGTGAAGCAGTTCGACCGTTTCCTCCATATATATTTGTATCCGCTTAAGATAGCTTTCTGTTACACCGGCTTCACACTTCCGGTTTCTTTTAACCATTCGTTGATAGCAGGTGTCGGCTGAAGCCTCCAGAACGATCAGGGCGTCAGGCCTCGGGAGTAGATCATTCAATTTGTGGAAAATCTTCTCATAGTTGGAGAACTGTTCATCGGAGATCCACCCGTTGTACCGGCAGGTTTTGGCGAAAGTCAGACAGCTGTGGTGTGTCCGCTCTATAATCACACTCTCTCCCTCGTTGATTAACTCCAAAGCCTTCAGGTAGGCGTTGATCCTTTCGTCAAGGAGCCAGGTCTCCATTTCATATGCCCATCTCCCTGGGTCGGTGTAAAACTTTTCGAGGTATGGATTGTTATCAACTGGCTCTTCGATAAGATGGTAGTGGTTTCTTCTAGCGAATGGTTTCACGAACGTTGTCTTCCCCACACCGATGTTTCCGTCGAGGGCAATGAGTCGGGCACCTTCCAGGAGTTTTAGGTCCACACAGTTGGTCATTATACACAGCGTTCATAATTTAGGCTTAGACCTTTCGTATATTATACATGACCGGCGAAGCCCCAAAAAATTTCAGACGACTCATACTAGCTGTCTTCCATGGACTTAGAAGAGTTATCAGAGTCTTCGGACATTGTGTCAGAAAGAATGACAAAGGTGAGTACTACGTAACTGAATCTGTCAGTTGCTGGGAGACGACTCCAGAGGTTCCTACAGATCAACTGACAGACGGCCTCACAGACCTTATAGATCAACTGGCAGACGGCCTCACAGACGGAACGTAAACTAATATATAGATGTCTGACGGAACTGAGCCCGGAACACTGAAGACAGAGACGGAAACGCCTAAAATAACATCAGTGACCAAGACGGAGAGAGTCAAAGACCCGAAAACGGGTGGCCGCGGGTAAACGACTGGCACAGATATCAAAGGAAGCCAAGGAGAGGAAAGCCAGGGAACGGCTGGCGGCTGAAACTGGATATGGATATGGTCTCCAACTCGGTGGGTCGGTCAATTATGGTTACTTAATTGGAGCAGCTGGATTGGTTATCGGTGGGATCTCGCTTTACTATAGTATACTGAAGGAGAAAAGAGAGGTTCAGAGGTTGGAAACCATCGAAGAGAAGACAATGAGCGAACCACAGGGCGTTACCGTTAGACGTGGAACTCAAAGGGCCCGGGTCTCCACGGCCGGCATGGCCGGCACTCCAGTTTTGGATAGTTTTGATGAATGAAATATAGACTGTAGTATAATGTCAACCGTTGACCGAAAAGAACTGTTGAACGAACTCTACGACGCTCTTCTGATTACGAGTGGGGCTGTGGGGGTCTCCATGGTTTCGAAGAAAATACTGAGGGAACCTTTGGGTACTCCCGAGTCGGTGAAAGGTACTGTTAAGCTGGCTCTGGCCGTTGGACTCAGCACGGTTGGGATCAAGTGGGCCCAATCGAAGGGGTATTTACCAGTTGATCCGTTCGGGACCAAGTAGTCGCCCAGAGGGCTGGAGGGCTAAGGAGAAGTCAGGACCGGGTGGCATAAGATGGGTGACTGTGAAATTTGTGGAAAAATATTCACCACTAAGGGGAATCTCAGCCAACACGTCAGACAGGTTCACAACAATGAGAAAAATTACACATGTGAGGACTGTGGGAAGGCGTTCTCGAGGGGAAACGATATGAGGAAACACCGTGGGAAAGCACATGGGGTTGTGGTGGTAAGGACTGTAACGAGAGTTGAGACCGTAACGAGGTCCGAAACGAGAGTTGAGACGAGAGTTGAGACGAGAGTTGAGACCAGGTCGAACCTACAGACCGCCCGTGGGTCTAGGGGGGAACAAGACGTTGAATATGTCCTACGCGTCAACAATATTGGATACATCAGGGAAAAGAAGTTTGATGGATTAGTGGGGTTGGGTGGTGGTCTCCTGAGGTATGACTTCGCGATACCTTTTGATGGTAGTTTCTTATTAATTGAGTACGACGGTGAACAACATTTCAGACCCACCCAATGGGGGGGTATTAGCGTAGAAGAGGCTGAGAAACGCTTTGAGAAACTACAAAGACATGACAGAATGAAAAATGATTACGCCAGGTCATGTGGTTATCCCTTACTCAGGATTCCGTTTTGTAATGGTTATAGTGTCCACCAGATGGTGAGGCGGTTCCTGAGGGATAATGGATTGATTCGCTGATTCGCTGAATATTTATTAGTTTATAAATGGCCAGTCTAGTTATTGGTGGATTGTTCAACGCTGTAGCCTTCGCGGGTGCTGGATTCCTGTTCTCAAAGTTAAATCATGGTGGATATGAGACTGAAATCGAAAGGCATAACCAGGCGCTCGAGCAGCTGGCCAAAGCGAAGGAAAAATGGTATGAGAACGAGGTGGCTAAAAAGGATAAGGTACAGAGACTGAGACAACAGCTGTCTGACGCCAACGCGGATATCAACACAACGAACCACGCTCTGGATCTGCTGAAATCAAGTCTGAAACAGGCTGAAACTAAACTCCACCTCTCCCAGATGAAATACGATGGGCAATCTTTCAACAGAGAGCCTGAGTTGCCTGACTATTACAAACCATCGGGTGAGATGAAAGAGTATGAAACATTGTTTGTTGGGTCTGTTGGTCTGGTTGGTGGATATTTGATGTCTAAGCTGATTTTGGTCTAGGGGATTTTGATGACTTAGGGGTATAATGTCTACGGCTAATACTATTTTCTGGTCAGATTTACCAAAAGGGTTGGATAACCTACCGGAGTCAAGCGTAAAATGGATTTGTAAACAAATGGGACTTAAGTTAGTAGACGACAACCACCTGTCTGGTGATAGTTCTGCTCTACCCAGGCGCGACAGTGCCGCGCGCGACACTATCACGCGCGACACGAAACTGTGGTGTGGGGAGTGTTCAAGGTTCCGTACTAAGGTGAGTAGTGGGGTGTTCTCCTGTCCGAGGTGTGGTGAGACGGAGTACGGGTATGTATTTGGGGAGTATGTGGCGGCCGCTGTCCCCAAACGGAGTGAACACTCGAGAAATCGTTGGATGAAAAAGAGACTTACCGGAGCCGTTGGGGATAGGTTTATTGATATAATTCTGGATGACTTCTCCAGGGTCCTCGGTGTGATGATAAAAAAGGGTCTGATAAAAGGCCGTAACCTCTCCGGATATAACTATTACATCATCAGATTGTGTTCGAGAAGAGAGATTGAGTTACTGAGTAATCTGAAGGATCTTAAAAGGGGAAAGACGAAGGATAAATTTGATAACAATCTGTTTGGGGTTGTGTATGAGGAGCTTGGTTGGGGCTGTACCTCCGATGAGTTTTACAGTGAGTGGCTATTGAGGCTCCGGAAGGGAGCCGCGCCTAACAGAATATAACTACCTTTTGTTATAATGAGCTCCGACGCGACAGTGTCACGCGCGACAGCGTCGCGCCTGATCCATCGGGGCGACAACTTAGACCCTGATATGTTTGATTATTCCGATGATGATATAGATCCCCGTCTCTACGAGAGGTTGTTCGGTTATGACATAGACCAATTAGACAGAGCCCTGAGGGGTAAAACCAAGTCGTTCAGGTGTGCTGTTGTGTCCCAAGACCCATTAGAACAGGTGAATGCCCTCGGGGACAGTGTGTCCGCGCTCCTACGTCGGGAGTTGAGGGAAATGAGGGGGTTGAAGTTCGCTGAAACGTTGGTTGTAACACTTGAAAAAGAGGTACCCGGTGGAAGGACTTATAAGACGGCTCACTTCAATAGCCACAACAGAACTGTAGTCAGCAGTACTGGGATTGCCCGAGACGTCAACGTCGCGAATGAGGAGGTAATAGTCGGGATATCCCGGTGGATAAGTGAAGGATCTGGTTGGAGGGTGGACTCAGTCGACGGTCATTATATAAATCTGACTGTATACAGCCCACTGGAAGGTTCTAGTTATATAGACCTCCCTAAGGAGTTGAAAAACAGTCGGAAGGGACTGATTAATATTAAGAACAATGATGACAAGTGTTTTATGTGGTGCCACCTGGCTCACAAGTTCCCGGTGACAAAAGACCCACAAAAGGTGTCCAAATACCGTGGTCATGTTGACGATTTGGATTATAGTGGAGTCAGCTTCCCAGTAACCCAGAAACAGTACTGTCGGGTGGAGAGACAGAATGAGATACGTATAAAACGTCTTTGGTTATGAAGGGAAACTAACCTTTCCGGTTTACATCTCAAAGGAGGGGTTTACTGACTCTATGGAGGTCCTTATCATAACCAACAAGGAAAACAAACAACACTACGTCCTCATCAAGGACTTCGATAGATTCATGTACAATAAAACAAAACATAAGGAGAGAAAACACCATTGTATGTACTGCCTTCAATGTTTCAGTTCACCGGAGGTTCTGGACAGACATAGAGTAGTGTGTATCACCATAAATGGTAAACAGGCTGTTAGGATGCCTAAGGAAGGTAAGAACGTGTTGAAGTACTATAATTTCCACAAACAGTTGAGCGTTCCGTTTGTCATTTACGCTGACTTCGAGGCGATCACTGAGAAGGTCTTTGGAGACCGGACTCGGACCCCGAACCCAAAGAAAGCGTACATGGAGAAGTACCAAAAACACATCGATTGTGGCTATGGGTATAAGGTTGTCTGTTGTTATGATGATAGGTTCAGTAAATCCGTCCAGGTGTACAGAGGTCCAGGTGTCGCGGGCGACACTGTCAATAAGTTCATCGGTAAGATGTTGGAAGAAGTAAAGTACTGTAAAAAGATAAAGAAAAAACACTTCAACAAGGACATGGTGCTGACTGAACATGACGAAGCGGACTTTAGGGACGCTAAAAAGTGTCACATCTGTGGTCGGGGGTATACGGTGGATGATGTTAAGGTTCGGGACCATTGTCATGTAACAGGAAGGTACCGGGGATCGGCTCACCAGCTTTGTAATAGGAGTTACAGACTAACTGATAAAATCCCTGTGATCTTCCACAACCTGAGGGGTTACGACAGCCATCTTATTATGGGGGAAATTGGGAAGTTCGGACAGGAAATTAATGTCATCCCGAATAATATGGAGAAGTACATGGCTTTCATGTTAGGTAAGAGTCTCGTGTTTCTGGACAGTCTTCAGTTTATGGGTAGTTCCCTGGATAAACTGGTTGGAAATCTCCCAAAGGAGTCGTCCGCCTTCAGGTATACGGCTGAAGAGTTTGGTGAAAGGGTGGATTTAATGAGGACGAAGGGTGTTTACCCCTATGACTACATGGACAGCTTCGACCGGTTCGGAGAAACGAAACTCCCACTGAAGAGTGAGTTCTACAGCATACTGAATGATGAGGGGGTGTCGGATAGTGATTACCAACACGCTCAGGAGGTCTGGAGGGCATTCGAAATGAGGACGATGGGGGACTACCATGATGTGTACCTGAAGTCGGATGTTTTGTTATTGGCTGACGTCTTTGAGAACTTTAGGAAGACTTGTACCCAGTACTACAAATTAGATCCATGTCACTACTTCACCTCTCCGGGATTGGCCTGGGACGCTATGTTAAAGATGACGGGGATTAAGTTGGAGTTAATAACTGATGTTGATATGTTCCAGTTCATTGAGAAAGGAATGAGAGGTGGGGTTAGCTACATAGCCAACAGATATGGGAAGGCGAACAACCCATACATGAAGGGGTATGACGAAAACGAGGCTGTAAAGTATATAATGTACCTCGACGCTAATAATTTGTATGGTTGGGCTATGAGTCGGTGCCTCCCAACCGGTGGGTTCAGGTGGGCTGATAGGGGCCAAAGCCCCAGCACGTTTAACTGGGAAAACCTTTCTGAGGATAGTGGGACTGGGGCGATACTCGAGGTTGATCTGGAATATCCAGAAAAACTCCACGACCTACACAACGACTACCCGTTAGCTCCCGAAAAGATGGAAATAAAAGAGGATATGTTGTCTGACTACTGTCAGAAAATCAAGAAAAAATATAACGTCAGTGTTGGTGGTGTTAGTAAGCTGGTAACCAACCTAACCGATAAGAAGAAGTATGTCATTCACTATAGGAACCTGCAGCTGTACGTCAAACTCGGGATGAGGGTAAAGAGGATCCATCGGGTTTTGTTGTTCGATCAGTCCCCCTGGTTGAAACAGTACATCGACTTCAACACGGTGAAGAGAACCGCCGCTAAAAACGCCTTCGAGAAGGACTTCTTCAAGCTGATGAACAACAGCGTCTTCGGTAAGACGATGGAAAACTTGAGAAAGCGTGTGGACGTCAGATTGGTCGCTAGTGAAGAAAAGCTGTTAAAATTGTCTTCCAAACCAACTTTTGTATCTGTCAAAATATTTAACGAAAACCTGGTCGCCGTTCACAAAATCAAGGAGGTGTTAACATTAAACCGACCGGCTTACGTTGGCATGTGTATTTTGGATTTGTCGAAGACGTTGATGTATGATTTTCATTATGGCTATGTATTGAAAAAGTATGGAAATAAAGCCAAGTTGTTGTTCACGGATACGGACAGTCTGACATATGAAATTGAAGCGGAAGACGTCTACAAAGACTTCTGGGCTGACAAGGGTATGTTTGACAACTCAGACTATCCGGAAAGCTCGCCATACTTCGACAAGTCAAATAAAAAGGTTATTGGGAAGATGAAGGATGAAGCGGCTGGCGTTCCCATAATAGAGTTCGTCGGCCTACGAAGTAAAATGTATTCGTATTTGAAAGAAAACAACACAGGTGGCAAAACCGCGAAGGGGATTAAAAAGAGTGTCACTAAGAAACAAATCAAACATGAGAACTACAAAGACACACTATTTAGTCAGGGGCTGATGTTCAACAAAATGAAAACAATTCGTAGTGTCAGACATCAGCTGGGAAGTTACGAAATAAACAAGATATCACTTTCATGCTTCGACGATAAGAGGTATTTGTTGGAAAATGGAGTTAACTCCTACGCGTACGGACACAAAAATATTTAACTGATACAACATAATCTCCATCACAGTCACCAAATCCTAAATCTCCCCACAAGTAACCCCAAGCCTCCGTGTTAGTTCCCCCAACCTGACACGACAACGAAACCAAAACCAAAACCAAAACCAAAACCAAAACCAAAACCAAAACCAAAACTCTAATTTATGGGTTGTAAGCTGGTTGGTTAACGGACTACGCGTAATCCACTGGGGAAACCCCTTATATTAAACATTCGTTGTGTAATAATACCAATCAAGCGTTCACACGGTTAATAATTAACTAGTGGGGTAATTTACATACGGTTGGGAGGCGCCACCTGCTCTCGAAAAGTAGTGGCGGAAAACCGAAAACTAACTAAACTCCATGGTCCTCCTTTTCGTGTTGGGTTAGGCCTCTCTTACTCCTGAACTCCACTCCACACATTTCACACTCATGTTTCACCCCGAGATGCTCCGACTCAATGTGTTGTTTGAGCTGGAGTTTTCGTCGGCTTTTATAGTCACACTGGCCACATCCAAAGTCAGAGGCGTGAATAAGGTCTTTATGAAAGTCCAGTCCAACCTTCAAACTATATTCCAACCCACACGGTCCACATCTGTAAGTCTTAACCTTCAGATGTATGTTTGTAATATGACGGCTCAAACCTGACTTTGAAGCATAAAGCTTATGGCAGATGTCACATTTGTAGTCAACAACCTTGAGGTGTACGTTCTTAATATGTCTATTCAGACTGGACTTAGCGGCGAAGGATTTGTGGCATATTTCACACTCAATCATTAACAGGGTGTATTGGGAAATCTCTAGGGTAAAGTAGTGTAGGACTTGGGGCTACGGGCGCCACCGCCAAAATTCCAAAAATTTATTTCTTAACAAAACAGTCACCGAATGGGCACATTAGTCAGGAAGCCGCGCTCCATGGCCACCCTAGGGGGGTAAATTATTTTTCAATTCCCCTAGTGATTGATCGCCCCGGTGTGTTTCAAAAAAATAATAAAAATAGGGAAAAATATTAAATGGGGGAAAATGCCTAGTTTTCCCAAAACACTCCCTTTTTCCAATTGATCAAAAGAGGCAGTATTTCACGGCTTCCTGACTAATGTGCCCATTCGGTGACTGTTTTGTTAAGAAATAAATTTTTGGAATTTTGGCGGTGGCGCCCGTAGCCCCAAGTCCTACACTACTTAAAGTTAATCAAATACTCCCAAAGAAACGAAAGTAAAACAAATTAAACCAGAAATTCGAAATTTTTGACACAAACGTCATCAAAAACGTGGTTGCTATGGCTACATTAATTAATCAGTGTAAAAAAACTTTTTACACAAGAAAGTGTTCCACAACACTAGGTATGAAAAGGCAGAAGATTTCGGGACTTTATTTTACATACTTGAAAAGTTACAAACCTTTAAATTCGCCGCGGGCACTTTCCGGCCGCCCTCCCCCCCCCCCCCCCCCCCCTCCCCAGTCAAGATCGGGGTAAGAGAATTTCCATCTGTCAAAAGTGCGACAATAGAGCTATTTTAAACGATAATTGGTTTCAACCTAAAACCTTATTAAGGAGAGTTTCACAAGGGTAATTAAAGGCTGACTGTGATACTGGAGTAAAAACATCACTTGCTTTTTCAGTAAAGTATATTTCTTCGCGCACCACTGTAGACAAAATTCCTTGATATTTGTTCCAAGAAACCCGTGAATTTAAATTTGATAACAAGTCAGGTCAGTTAATCGTTTAAAATATTAGATCAATTCACCATTCTGATAAACCGTGGATGACACCCGCATTGAAGAAACTAATTAACCAAAGACAGAAAGCTTTCCATTCTGGCAACAAGGAACTCTGGCGTCAATACAGACTGAAGGCGCGAAATGCCATACGGTTGAAAAAACGTACGTATTACGAGAATAAAGTGAAACATCTTAAATCTAGCGATCCCAGAAGATGGTGGGACTGCATTAACCAGATGTCTGGAAAAAAGAAATCAGCACCCAATAACATTAATATTGTTAAGGACGGTGTGATTATGTCCGGTAAAGATCTCGCCCCAATTATTAAATACATATTTCTTAAGCGTAAACGATGATCTTCCTGGCTTAGATCTTTCCTCATTACCTGCTTATCTCCCTGCACCTGAACCTGTCCCAATCATCTCACCCGAGGAAGTTTGTACCAAAATGCTTAAAGTTAAAGTCTCCAAATCAAATGGCCCTGATGACATCCCCAACCGGGTTATCAAGGAATTTGCTTATGAATTGGCAGATCCTGTATGTCGCATTTTTAATACATCTCTGACCACGGACAAATTCCCCGATATTTGGAAAGATGCGTTTATTACACCAATTCCTAAAAGTTTTACCTGTGTCCTGTGAGGATGAACTGCGTCCTATTTCACTAACGGCCTCTTTATCTAAAATCCTCGAAGATTTTGTGGTTAAGTGGATGATGGATGACATAAAACACAAAATTGATCCACAACAATTTGGCTGCTTAAAAGGAACCTCCACTACGTTTTGCCTTATTGATATGATTAATAACTGGTTAAAGACATTAGACACTCAATCGCATTATCTCAGGATCTGTTTCCTCGACTTTAGTAAAGTTTTCGACCGCATTGATCACAACATTCTGGTTTTAAAACTGTTGTCACTTGGTGTCAGAAGATCAATTATCCCGTGGATCTGCAACTTTCTTTCAAACAGACGTCAATCGGTAAAGATTGATAATATCCAATCCGAGTGGGGTTTTGTTAATGCAGGCGTCCCTCAAGGAACTAAACTTGGACTTATTTCATTTATTATAATGATTAACGATCTTGAATTGACCTCCTGTAAAACAGCCCATTGGAAATATGTGGATGATATCACACTGTCGGAAACCATAAATATAAATGAAATTTCAACCTTGCAATCGGATCTTAACGCAATCGAAGGCCGGACAAAGAATAACAATATGAAGTTAAATGGTAAGAAGTGCAAAGAGATGATAATAAGTTTCCTTCGCAACGTAAACGATATCCCTCGACTCCGTATTGACGGACAACCGCTCGACCTAGTTGCCTCATTCAAAGTTCTGGGAGTTACAATTAACAATGAGCTAAAATGGCAAGATAATATAGAAGCTATAGTAAAAAAAGCGTCAAAACATCTATATATTATTCGTGTGCTAAAACGCTGTGGTCTCCCTTCCAGTGACCTCTTATTAGTTTATCTTTCCCTAGTGCGGTCAATTCTGGAATACGCCTGCCCTGTTTGGCACACTACGTTACCAAAGTACTTATCGGACAAAATTGAAAAAGTCCAAAAAAGGGCCTTCCATATAATATACTCTGAAGTTGAATATGAAGATGCCCTTAACTTTGCTCTATGTAAACGCCTTGATGATAGACGTCAAGAACTTTGTGTTAAAACTTTCAAAAAGATTCAAGAACCTGATTCTCGTCTTAACCATATCTTACCTTCGCTCCGTGCAGAGACACATAACCGGGTCTTAAGAAACAATCTTGATTATTATTTACCGAAATGCAGAACCGAGCGTTATAAAAACAGTTTTATACCAACAATGTGTTCTATTTCTAATAGTGTTTAGTATTCTATTAGTTTTAGTATGGATATATATATATATATATATATATTGTATTTTAACATTTTTATATAATTTAACTTAAATTTAAAATTAATTATCTAAGTTACTATTAATTTAGATAATTGTATTTCTTATTCTGTAACTTGTAAATATATTGCAATTCACCTTTGGTGCGATAATATCCTATTAAACCATCAATTATTATTATTATTATTATTATTATAACGTATTTTATAAATATTCAACCTAAATCGACAGGTTAAAACCTCACTCAAAACCTACAGGTCTTTCAACATACCGCTGTGATTTTAAGGCAAATAGAAAATTTGAAAAAAGAACAACTGCCAAGAAAATGACGTTTGAAATAGCAACAATGATTTCCACTGGTTTTCACGCTTTAATATTTTCGGTACAAAGGCTTTTCGGATCAAAGGCTTTCTGCTGTTTTTAACTCAAGCAAATAGATATTCTGTGATTATAGACGTATTCCAATATATATGCTACTTCGGCAGAGTTGTGGAGCGGCGCCATTGTATATAGTAGAACTTAGTCTGCGGTTCGTCGACTTGGCTCAACGTTTTGCTAGCAAGTTTAAAGTCATCAAGTCAATTATTAAATATGCGTGTTATGTTCTTTTCAAAAGAGCATCCTGGTCATTTTGACCCGGTATAAAATCATCACGGTAGGAAACTGTTTACACGGTACCGGTATCATTTCATTCCGTTACTATTTTTACAGTTTAGTTAACTCAATTTTTATTAAATTCCTGCAATCACGCTTCTTTTACCCTGTATTTTTTAAGCAGAGAAAAATGTTTCGTAAAACCGTGATGAAATCATTACGGTAAGGTGTTCACACGATGCCGATAAAGGAATAATTTCGTTACGGTTTCATATCGTTACGGTTAGCATTACGGTTTCATGTCATTTCATGCCGGTATTGTGTGAACGCAAGGCCGAACCGTAACGATTTCGTTACGGTTTCATTTCGTACCGGCATCGTGTTAACGGGTTTTAATCTTCTCCACGTAGCTGTTTATTGTTCGGCGTAACTTGGGGACACCACTAAGACCCCGTTTACACGATGCCGGTACAATTTGAAAACGGAACAAAACCATGCCGTTTAGGCCTTGCGTTTACACGATACCTGAACAAAAATGACATGAAAACGGCACAAAATGAAGACGGGTTCCTTGACGGCATGAAATGAAAAGGGAACACTAACGGGTATCGTGTAAACGCCCATGCCGTAACAGTTTGATGACGATAATCACGATATATACGACCAAAGTATTCGGGTCAGCAGTATTCACAAAATCTTCTCAATTCTCATTGGAAGAGAATAGTCACATGCTAATCCGTCATTATATTATACCGGCACCGTGTAAACGCAAGACTTTTTGGCCTGTATTTACACACCGGCATGATTTTGTTCCGTTTTCAAATTGTACCGGCATCGTGTAAACGGGGTCTAAGTGTGATATTGCTACTGTCCCTCCCTGGTCCAAACTTCCAGTTGCTGGTCCAGAAAGGTCACGTCCGGTGGTCCACTTATATGGACAACTCTTCCAAATATTTTTTCGGTTCTTGTTCATACTTCACCAACAAAATCTATAATTGCCGCCTCATAACTTGCATTTTATAGAAAGAGAGTACATGGGTCTGGACTAAGTGTGTTTCTTTGGTAACAATAAAAAAATGTTTTCAGTAAGGCAAATACTCAATTTCCAATGTATCGATCTTTGTTTTTGTTTCAGTCATACTTTATAAAATATTAACACGATAAAATCTAAAATTCTTATTATATATTTTACATAATGGTACTTAAAAAATAGATAATTGATATTATGCAATATCGAAAACTTGCATTCAAAAATGGAATAACGCTGGTCATCATTTCCACAATTTAGGCACATTAAGGGGCCGATTTCCTGGAGATTTCCAGCCCAAATTTCAACCCGGTTAACCCGGCTAAAATTTCAACACGGTCTTATTAAATCCTTGTAATACGAAAGTACGAATTACATGGAAAAATTTCAGCCGGGTGAAATTAAGTTTAGCTCGGGTTGAAAGTTCAGCCCTGTTCGCGTTAGCTGGGATGGAATTTTCAGCCCGGTCAGGTTAGCTAAAATCGCACATGTAATCGCTCAAAATTGTTAACGGTGTCGGTCGTTCATTACACAGCCGCAAAAGGTTGGGGGGTGGAGGGTGGGCGGAAAGTGCCCGCGGCGAATTTAAAGTACTTTTTGAGTATTTAAAGCACATAAACGAAATTTTGTGACCGTTCATACCTAGTGTTGTGGAACACTTCCGTTTGTAAAATATTGTTTTACGCTGATTAGTGGTTCCATAGCAACGACGTTTTTGATGACGTTTGTGGCAAAAATTTCGAAATTCTGGTTTAATTTATTTTTTTGTATTTTTTGGGGGGTATTTGATTAAATTTAGTATTTTTAATATAATTCCATGAAATTTGTGTTATTTAAGTTCATCTAATGTCGTCAGAAGTCCAATATGGCGGAATCCAAGATGGCCAAACAATATCGTCATCAATTTAATACTTACGAAAAATTGCTTTTAAAGTTCCTGATGCTCATAGCGTACATCAGATAATGTATAAAGATAGAAAATAGAACAATAAAGCTTGATTAATGAATATAACATTTACCTTCTTATCACAACAACTGACATAAACCAAAACATAAACCAAATTTTTCCTAAATTTTTCAGTTTTATAGTCTTATCTACTTGCTACTGGCTGTAACTAAAGTAATTATGAAAAAAAGATTGATTTGAGAGTTTTTCTTGTCTATTATTTGGCTGTATTTCACTTTGACGTATTTTTAGGTATGACGTTACGACTGACGTAATAGATACGTAACATCTGGGATGACACCAATAATAATATTTTTGAATGTTCTATTAGCATACCAAGTTTCACTTCTATAGCGTAAATACTCTCTGAGATATAAACCGTGGGCATTAGTTTTTCTTTAATAATCTCAAAATTAGTTTCAAACAATTTTATCCAGACATACAAATGCAAAGTCATTGCAACAAGCGCTAATCGTCAACGGCAGCAAAAAATGCAAATAATTTTGTCTAGAGTTTTAAGTAATTTCTAGAAAAAATATAGAAATTAGGCAATGTAAAATAGAACAAATTTAAAGAAAATATGCTACTATGTATCTTTTTGAGTACAAAACCTGACCAAGTTTTCAATCATTCATACAGTGCAATGTAGCAAACTTTTAAATTTAACGATTTAAAATTATTTATAATATTGTAAAAGTGTCACTATTTTTATCTTACATACCGTATATTCTTTCCAAACTCGAATGAGAGGCAGCTCAACCATTCGCCAATACCTATCGCAAATCAAGTTAATGTCTTGTTGCTGAGAATTCTTTCCTTTTTCAGTTTTACTGAAAACTAACGATGGCTGACCACCGCAAGCAATCCAGGATGACATGCATTGCCATCTTTCCGCCATGATTTTCGGGATAACGGTCAAGAGGTATGCTGGTTGTCGTGTAGAAATAACGTACCCTAGAAAAAAAGAACGTTGCATAAAAAAATAGAACAAAACACTATTTGCTTGTGATACTATGTTACTGTTGCCGATAATTTTGGAGAAGTTCAAAAAAGGAATAAACATAAAGCTTAATCATTTACAACACTGTATCATGGCGTAGAATGCTAAGTCACATCCGGGAACCTAATAGTATTTAACGGCAAGTAAGAGCCACAAGTTTGATTGAATTTGGTTTTCGTAAATGCCCAAAACGCCCGTAACCTACAAGAGTTCTCGTTTTTGTAATAGGTACCACCTGGAAATTAAAGTATAAATAAAACAAATTATGCGTGTAAGCTCAAGTAATCTGGAGACGGCGTTTTTTTTTGCGGTTTTTCAGGCCAGAAAACATGTTACGATTTGACTCCATATGTACGATCATCAGTGCATGGACGATCTTTAAACGACAGCTGAATAAACAATGGTTGATTTTACGAAGGGTACTACTTGGAATATATCGGGCTATGATCTCTCTTGAAAGGCACAATAGTCTTTAATAGTAGTCGAGAATGTAAGCTGTAGTTTCAAAAGAGTCCAAATGAGCACACGCTCTGCCCTGTCAACGCAATTCTGAATATGAGGTGCACTTCAAGGATTCTGTTAGGCGGCACACGAACACGCCAGTCAAGCACAGAAGAGAATTAGGCAAACTATACGACTAACATACTCCCCCTCCGGAAATGTTTTGACGACCGCTCAGCAACGGGCATTCTATGCCATGTGGCTATTAGCTATTGATTATATCTGAACATCGGCAAACTATAATACATGATAATTGGTTCTAAACAAATTATCACCAAATAAAATATATTCAAACGTTTTGGGCTACAGGCAAGCACGAGCCTAAATCGAAGGCTGAATGTGGTGCACACTTAACACTGGTGAGCATATTTACGATCACGACAGTTGTCGACCACTGTTTAACTACAAAGTCAGCCAGTCACTTTCAAAATCTACAAACAACGTGCAAGAACACCTTGATAAAAAGGCAAAGCTGGTCAACTTTTTGACCAACTCCAAAAGCGAAAGGTGCAAAGAACTTACAACATGCCTTACGGCTAACAACCCACTGGAAGTATAAATATTAGCAGAAACAAAAAGTGCAAAAATTCAAGATCGCGGTGTCTCCCAAAAACAAACAAAAAAACACACAAACAGACAAAAAATCCAAGCCGAAACCTAGCCTTGGCCTACCATAGGTAACCCGAGTAAATATTGTAGATAGCACAAGTAATTTTTGGGTTTTATTCATGAGATATCACAGTAACATGAAAACCCCACATAGATCTCCTATACAAAGTTTTAGGAAGATAGAAATTCTGCGAAGAGCAAATTTCATCCTTTGTTATCATACCTCGTACCCAGTTTCTTATCTCCCAAAAGATCTCTTAATTTTTTCATTTGTCGTAACTTATTTGTCGTCCCACTCAAAAACAAGTACTGCAGAACTGCTCGCACCAATTTGTGAATTAACATGGCATTACACCACAAAGATAATACCACAGTACATCATTTGAATCGTCTTTACCTCTACTATTCAAATTTTAGGTTGATGGGTCTTGTCAGACAACCCATTTCGCAAATTATGCTAATTTATGCTAATTACTCTAAAAATATTATTATAATTTATAACTAAAAGGTAAATATGTAGACAATAAACTATTCTACCAAAAAAATTGGTAGAATAAATCAAGGCGAAACAGTAAAACGCAAATATATTACTGTATTTTGCTGTGGGGACCCCTCCCCCCTCTCCCCCATGGTGCGCCACAGAGCATAGTCTTCACTTATTTTGGAAATTTACAAATTAAAACAGAATTATACCACAAGGTAAGACCATAATACACCATTATAATCGTCTACTTTTATAATGTCAGCTATTCAGATTTTAGGTGGTTTGGCTGAATCTTTATTTCTGTCAGCCAAGAAAAGCCTCATAATTTTACACAAACACTGTGCCATTTGTCATCAGACAACTTTTATCAAATACGACGAATACCTCATCTTTATTCTGTCATGTAATTATTGTTGGAAAATGCTTAAACTTACCTTAGGTAGTATTAAAGTACAAATTCTGTCTGTTTAGTGCATCATTTGCATATTTCAGCCTTGACAAAACGCGACATTTTAGCCGCGGCCTCGCAGATTTCCGCCATCTTGAAAATATCACCTTCGGAACTGCAATACCTTCGGGAATGCAATACGCATGACAAGGTATTGTAAAGAGCCGATTCCTAGGGTCATTTTAAGCCCAAGGGGGATAAAATCGGAAACTATATCGGAACGATAACGCCCGACAATGTGTTTTAAAAGGTGAGATAACCTGGAAATGCTCGATCGGTTTGTTAATCACCTCGGTTCGCCTGTTCAAGAGGTAAATTGCTACTTTGGAGAATTATAAATTTTACCAGAAATACATGAATGCAACAACCCCTCCTCACCCGCTTTATGTCATTATATGCATTTTTGTAACCCCACCTAATTTCTGTTTATTGTTGTATTTATAATGACACACCGACAGAACATACAAAGTCAGTATTAAAAAAAACCCAAAAAAAACAAAAAACACACGAGATGAACGAAATGATAATTTTCATTCAAAAATAGATTTAAATAGTGGCCAAGAAAAGACACAATCCCAACGTTCTAGCGTCCAAAGGCAATTCTAGACAAGATATTTTTTTTATATTGATTATATTTTAATTTTAACTCAGCTAAACTGGTAAATAGAATCTCCGTCAGGCACGCCTGCTCATTTGAAAAAAATCTTGGTGATTGGCGACATCAACTTTCCTGCAATCAACTGGCAGACATACTTCGCATCTACGGAAACCAGCGACAGTTCCAGATTTGTAGATTCGCCATTTTTTGTTTACTCGTGATATCTACCCGTTTTCCCGTGGTAGATGATGGTCTACCCGTACTTACGACTACGGGTACGTGTAGATTTCCCGTACCCGTAAACCGAACCCGGGGTATCTTAAGGTCTCTATTATTGCAGACCATCATTTGTTCCAATTGAATACATACTCTTCGAGACCTGGCAACACGAATGCACTAGATCTAATACTATCGTCTGTTCCTGAATTCCGACAAACATGCCTTGTCTCTTTTCCACCTAATGATGAAGTGTCATTCTGACCACAACCTGTTTTCTTTTGACTTAATTGCCAAGTTCCGCCGGACAAGGAATCAATCTAGATTTATCTACAACTTTAAGCAAGCCAATTTCGAAGGACTTCGGAAATCGCTCGCCCAAGCAGAGTTTGATACAGTCATAACTGAAAACGACTCGGTCGACAATGACTGGATTTCTTGGAGAGACTTGTTTCAGAATATAATCAACAATTATATACCCCGTGTTAAACTTCGCAGTTCAAACACACCTCCTCCCTGGATTGATGGTGAAGTTATCCACCTAACACGAAAAAAAAAAAAACATGCACGAAGACAAGCTCTCAACTCCGATAGACCCCAGTCCTGGGATAAGTTCAAAGATAAACGACGTAATGTGAAAAAGTTAATCCACAAAAAACGCGCAGCTTACGTACATCATATCCATCACGTGTTCCATAAAAGACAACCCTAAAAGATTTGATCTTTATATAGGGTCACATCTAAATCTTCTCGCATACCTTCAAATACGCATTTAAGCCTGCAGATAAATGTGAAATGTATATAGAGTTCCTTTTTCCAAACAACGTTCAATACACGAAGCAAGTTTATTGATTTTACAGAAGAGACAACCCTACCTACTGCAGTAGAAGTCCATTCAATAACATTGTCCGTAGAAGTTATGCAAGCCCTTAAATTTCTAGATCCAAACAAAGCATCTGGACCAGATGAAATTCCAGCTCGTTTGCTCAGAGAATATAACAACCTGCTAGCACCATCTCTTACTAAACTGTTCAACAAGTCGCTTTCTAAAGGTAAATTAGCAACCAAGTGGAAACAAGCCAACATCGTACAAGTTTTCAAAAAAGGTGACAAGGAATTAGTTACAAATTATCGGTCTATCTCATTACTCTGCATCATCTCGAAAGTTTTAGAACGATGTATTTACCCTTACATTGAATCCCTCGTACGTCCTCAAATTAACCCTAATCAACATGGCTTATTATGGAAACGTTCAACAGTCACACAATTACTTGTATTCCAGCACGAAGTTGGTGCAACCTTAGACAAATCTGGTTAAGTAGATATAGCATATTTGGACTTCTCTAAAGCTTTCGATTCTGTTTCCCACAAAGGACTTATGCCAACCTCGTACCCAGGGTCTTACCTCCGCTCCCCCGCACCCGCCCACCGCTGCGGAAAGACCCTGGTACACGCTGGTCACGTGTCTTCTATCAAAATTTTCGACTGTGGGAGTGTCCCCTGCGTATCAATGCTTGACCTCGCTGGAATAGTCAAAGAGATGCATGTATACCTATCTCGTTTTGTTTTCTGGTATTAGATTTTGAAATGAATCGTTAAACCGGTGATAACAAGTTGTTTTGACAGCTATTGTTTTTAGTTTATAATAATTCGCTGTGTTTATTTAAGTTTACAATGAAGAAAGTTTTTGATATTCCCATTCGTTTAATAATCGTCAACCTGGGTGCTTAAATTATACAATATATAGTCGATTAATCGATATCTTATTATCATTTTTCTATTTATATAAAGTCCAGTTACTCCGCAAATTTGATCTTTCGTCGTTTGATCATGAAATATGAATACGGCACTACGAAAATTGTTGCCGCTCCTCCATTCGGCACAGTATATTAAAATATCGAATAATAGTATTAATCAAGGTACGACAAATAAACAAAAATAAACAGTACTAAAATGGTAAAATATTTGAAACCAAGATCATTCTATAATGCTACAGCAAAACACGAGACACATTTAATAAGGAAAGGTGAAATGTCGAAACTTTGTTGTCATCGGTCAGCATTTCTGAATGCGCTGTGTTGTTTACTTAAAGAAATAGTACTTTCAGTAGACTTCAAGAAAGCGGGCGAGTCTTATCGATTATTCTGCTTCTTTGCTGTCACAAACTTCTTGTCCGATAAAGAAACCCCCGTTCAAGTTAACTTGTTACGTGTCTTTTAGTTTTGATCGTTTTCAACGCAACAACCTAATACCCGCCGCTTTTCGGACTATTAATAATAACAGGTCGTATTAAATTATAGTCCCTCGCCAATTGTTTAAAATATAATAGGTACGGATATCTACTAATATTGATCTTTCAGACTTTGGCATTCTTATTAAATTATATCTCGTTTCGGATTGTTTCTCCAAGCCGTTGTGCACCTTTCGTGAGTCGTGACATTTCATCTGGCCAGATGTTTTCTGTTTTGTATAAACACTACTCCGGTCGGTAAGTCGAGAAAGTTTTTTGTACCACCCTACCCACACTAAATTTATTTTGTACTGCCCATATTTTGGGCAGCACGTGACCAGCGTGTACCAGGGTCTTTCCGCAGCGGTGGGCGGGGGCGGGGGAGCGGAGGTAAGACCCTGGGTACGAGGTTGGACTTATGCATGGTTAAACGAAAACGATGCGGTCTGGCTGATTCTGTAGTACTTTGGCTTACTCTATCTCACCGACCGAGAACAGAGGGTGGTTGTTGACAACAGTTTTTCTACGTTTCGCAATGTGCTGTATGGTGTGCCACAAGGCTCCATTCTTGGTCCTTTGTTATTTCTCATCTTTATAAACGATCTACCCAGCAGTATCCAGAATGATTCAAATACAGCCCTCTTTGCCGATGACTCAAAATGTTTAAGATCTATCACTTCTAACTTAGACGCAAACCATCTACAAAAAGACTTAAATTCTCTCGATAACTGGAGCATTCACAATGACTTACTTTTCAACTGGTCGAAATACGAGATACTATCTGTTACCCTGAAACGTCAACCGATTGAATTTGAATAAACCATCTCAAATAAAATCATAAATAGGGTCAGTACTTCGAAAGACTTGGGCGTTATTTTCAACAAAGACCTCCAGTGGGGAGACCATGTACAAACCGCGACAGGGAAGGCAAGTAAAATGTTGAGCCTGATTAAGAGAGTAAGTGAAAAATCTTTGGATCCACCATCTAAACGTTCTCTATATCTTGCTCTGGTACGCTCTCACCTTGGCTACGCAAGTAAGATTTCGTCACCCTACCTTCACAAGGACATGAAGTCTAAATCCAACGTAGAGCATCAAAATATGTTTTAAATGATTATGAATCTAACTACAAGGCCAGGCATACTACTTTGCAACTCCCACCCGTTAACTATACTGGCATGAACTAATTAACTAAAGGATCCCTGTACAATGACAAAGTTACTTCTGGGCTATTACGATTTACCCTTATCAGATTACATCAGTACCAATTCAGCAATTAAGTACTCGAACCTCTACCAGCCTGTCCCTCCAACCTTGTTCAACCAGAAACTTAAATTTTAAAAACAGTTACTTCAATAGAATCACATTAATTAGTAGTATTATTATTAGTAAGTGTATGGAACTCACCACCTTCTTCGATTGGACTTTCTTCTTCATTTAGCATTTTTAAGTCAAGCACCTTTAATACTTACTTTGATGTAGATAATGTTTATACTTGGAAATCAATTTGCTCAAAATGTCACAAACATGTCTCTCAGCCTGTCAAATCATCTGTTCATAGATGTTCTTGAAAAAAATGCAAAACTATACCTATGTAAATATATTTTAAATTATTATTTTCGCCAGTTTAACTAGTTGGGCATTGAGCCTGTTATAAACTTGCTTCATTGTATTTTATATATATATATTTTTTGTTTTATTCAGTACAATGAAAGTGTAAAAAAAAAAGAAAAAAATGTTGCTACGGGGGGCGAGGGTGAGCTACCGCAAAATTCTTCTCACCACCCCACCCCCCACCCCCCCGGCAACCAGATATTCGTTCGTGACCTGTTTTTTTTTATTAAAATATATTGGTTTAATTCAAGTGTATGAACAAAAAAATCCACAGCGTGAGTGGATAAGTAATTGAAGTGTCAACGCTGTCGCGCACTTGCGTAACGTAAGTGATGTTGTTATATCCAAAGCGGCTAATGGCGTCATGGTTTAGTTACGTAAACAGCGTGACAGACTGGGGGGGGGGGGAGCGTTGTTCCATCAGTTGTCCTGCATGACTCAACTTTTGTAATTTGCACTTGCCCCCCGAAAATGAAACTTGCACTCCTAGACTTCTTAGTCTAGCTGCGTGCCTGTCTACCGTTAAACTTTCTTCTGCTTTTTTCACCACAAACACTGCCAATTCAGTCTACTCTTTTCAGATTATTTTTCTCGTTCGCGGTTTCTTAATTTTTTCGTTGACAAATAAATATGACAAGGCATCATTCAGTCCTCTTCTCGACCTAAAAAGCCGTATGTTTCAAAATTTCTCCATCGTTCTCTCTCGAGTTAAGTAGAATAAACCAGAGCAGAATTCTTTACCGGCTTTGAACAGTTTCAAGACACATCCGTGTTCTTTCAGTTGCATTTGGATCGGCATCGTTTTCGGTCTTTATCGTAACCTTTTTTCAGTGGTTTTAAGTCGTATTTATTGTTGTCTCTTCTTGCTGTCACATCTAGATCTTCTGAGCCTTCTTTCTTTGGTCTTTTACAATAGAAATATTAATGTACATTTTAGCTGAAAGCATTTTTTCTGGCAAAAATTTCTTTCGTCATGATCGTTGAAAAATTATTTCGTAATCCAACCGAACTTATAAAATATAAATTTGCTGACGTAAATTTAAATAATTTGAATAATTTAACATGTTAGTTACCAGTACCCGGCTATCTGAAATGCGCAAGTTGTGGATTTGTTAACATATACATATATATGCCCTTGTGGCAGTTTGAGCACTCTGTCCCAATACCACTTCACGCTATCTAGATGTGCGCATGTCCAGTATTGTCCCACAAGCGGCTGTTACCGGCAGTTGCTAAGGGATAAATAAAATGGCGTTCTCACATCTAGCTGGGTTACAAGCTACACTGATGAGCTGTAGAACAGCGAAACACGTGTCTGTAGATTGAACTATATATATATATATATATATATATATATATATATATATATATATATATATATATATATATATATATATATATATATATATAAGTTAAGTTAATGTAGACTCCTTCAGGCAAATTTTAAAAAGATTTTATTCTTAATTACAGACGTTTCGCCGGTTAAAGCTTCATCAGTGAATAAATCTAAAATAATATACGTCCTCTTTATATACACGGCTAATTAATTAAAATACATGAATAAATTTATTTATTTTTTTATATATGAATACTACATGATATTAAAATATAACAACCAAATTAATGGAATGATAATTTAAAACTTGATAATAAAATTAAATTACTTATGAATAGGACGTAAAATTAAATGCTAAGAATTCTGCCAACACAACCGTTCATAATGTTTTGTGAATGTTTACGAATCTCTAACGCTTCAATTACTTTGCGTTCCCTATGGAAGAACCATTTCTCTGAGAAGACTCATTGACGATATTTTCCTCGCATGGACATCGAATTCAATCAACGACGAAAAACTATTGACTACGGCGAACAATTTCAGTGACGCAATAAAATTTACCATTGAATTGCCTAACGAAAATAAATTACCGTACTTAGACACTCTAGTATCACTTGATCTCGAAAGGAATAAATTTACGACGACATTGTATGTGAAACCTATGCATAGCCAATGCATCACCTCGTGGGATAGCCATGGTTCAATAGCATCTAAAAGGTCCATTCTGGTAGGAGAAACGAGAAGAGCCATCTCCCGATCAACCGATCCTTCAGCCAGAACAAAGTCGCTTCGTAAAATAACATCTATATTTACTCGTAATGGATATCCAAAAAAGTTTGTCAAATCGGTTATAAAACAAACACTGCGAACCGAACCATACAGAGAAGATCCCGATAAATTCGTTTATTTAAAATTACCATTCATAAACGAAGATTTTAGACGCCGTGCTTTGGCTGTTGTACGGCGATCGGGCATAAAAAACGTCAGGATTCATTTCATGAATGGACAACCACTATCGAGGACTTTTGTGCCGTCAAAAGAGAAACAAAACTGTCCTAAAGATTGCTGTACATGCAAATTGTCCTTGAAACCAAACCGTTGCCTAGTGAAGTATACCGTTTATCGCATAATTTGTTTTCATTGCGATTCTGTTTATATTGGTGAAACCGGGAGATCTACTGGCTCGCGTATGAAAGAGCACCTACGTATGAAAAAACAGATAGTGTATACACATCCAAAATCTCATAACATTGACCCACAGATTGGATCTCCAATTAGTTGGGAAATCATTCATAGCAATGTAAGAAATCATAGGGAACGCAAAGTAATTGAAGCGTTAGAGATTCGTAAACATTCACAAAACATTATGAACGGTTGTGTTGGCAGAATTCTTAGCATTTAATTTTATGTCCTATTCATAAGTAATTTAATTTTATTATCAAGTTTTAAATTATCATTCCATTAATTTGGTTGTTATATTTTAATATCATGTAGTATTCATATATAAAAAGATAAATAAATTTATTCATGTATTTTAATTAATTAGCCGTGTATATAAATAGGACGTATATTATTTTAGATTTATTCACTGATGAAGCCTTAACCGGCGAAACGTCTGTAATTAAGAATAAAATATTTTAAAATTTGCCTGAAGGAGTCTACATTAACTTAACTTATATATATATATTCCAGGCATGGCAACCTACACTCTTCCTTCATATATATATATATATATATATATATATATATATATATATATATATATATATATATATATATATATATATATACATATATATATACATATATATATACATATATATATATACATATATATATATACATACATATATATAAATACATATATATATATATACATATATATATATATATATATATATATATATATATATAATATATATATATATATATATATATATATATATATATATATATATGTATGTATGTATATATATATATATATATATATATATTATGGCAACCTACACTCTTCCTTCATATATATATATATATATATATATATATATATATATATATATATATATATATACATATATATATACATATATATATATACATACATATATACATACATTATATATATACATATATATATATATACATATATATATATATATATATATATATATATATATATATATATATATATATATATATATATATGTATGTATGTATGTATATATATATATATATATATACAAAGTATAAAGTATAGTTTTACCTTAAAGTCTTCGCTACCAGAGGTTTCACCCTAAACGGGATCATCAGTCGCCTGATGATCCCGTTTAGGGTGAAACCTCTGGTAGCGAAGACTTTAAGGTAAAACTATACTTTATACTTTGTATTTTGCTCTATCTATATATGGTATTGAGCACTCTCTAACATTTCGTGAACCATAACTCACTTATATATATATATATATATATATATATATATATATATATATATATATATATATATATATATATGTATAAACAGGTTTCAGAACTACTTTCAGTTTTTCATCTCGCGTGTAATTTCGCGTGCAAATGGTGGCCACGCATGCCGAGATTAGCACCCTCACCGGGATCGGGGATGATAATTGTCTATGATTAGCATCTTCGTTTTCATGCGACTTGGTTAACGGTTTTGAACAACAGGGCTTTTCTCCCGCTTTGCCGTTTTTATTATGTCAACTGTCAATGTTTGGAAGTGAAGTTTGACTGTTTGCGTTGTCGGCTGTTGTTGCAGTTGCAAATTAATTAATTACGCGCCGTACCAGACGAATTTACCAACAAAAACGAAAACATTGTCAGTAAAATGAACTACAGGAACAAGGTAGTACAATGCACTAGAGTGGATAGGAAGTATCGACAACGAAATGTACAAACATTGCTGGAAGCGAAGTAAGATAATATGACGCGTAATAACAGCTAAAATAAAGTTATTTTCTGGAGGTTTGTTCAAATTCTAGTAGCCTTTATTCTGAACTGCTCATTTGGAATATTTTATTTGGGCGGGTTTGGCATTCGGAGGCGGGTAATTTTATATATTGGAGCGGGTTTTGCATACGTTTGGCATTTTTTTAATTTCATTTGGAAGGGTTTTGCATTTGCGGAAATGTTGCATTCGGACGAGTTTAGCATTCGAGAATGCAAAGATACTTTACAAACAGGGTGGTCGAAACGTGTGATGCACGAGAAGTTTGCATGGGCTTAGATTGTTACTTTCTGTTGGTAAAATGGGTGTGTGGAAAGACTACTGTTAAGTACGCACCCCCTTCGATTCGGCCTTCGTTTAATCGTTGCGTCTTATTGCAAAGTTATCTTCATATTCATCAGGTGATCGCTAGTACAGAATTACATACAAAAACACAATTTTCTCAGCCGCTATTTTATAGCATTTCTTCAAATTTACATATGTTTTACAGAATTTCATGCTCTTTAACAGGGTATAATTTTCGCATATTATTAATTTCACATGTTTCAAAATATCATGTGAAACAAATCACATGTCATTTTTCACATGTTAGTGATTTCGCATGTTTCAAGATTGATACACACGTGACTGTATTTGCATATATTTATATACAGTACACATGAAAAATTCATGCATGCAGTTGGTAACTTATGCACAAAAACGAGACAATGTAATCATAAATAAAATTCTATAATTTCAATAATGATGGAGCTGATGCAAAGGTTACAAATATGATACTTTAATAATAAAATTAACAATATATTAACTAATTTTATAAAAAATATACATAATTTATGTATATGATATAACAAACTGTGTGTCCAAGTTAAAATTTTCCTGCTTTTGCCTTCCTGGCCTCTATAGCATTTCTCGCATCTTTGCACTTCTGTGCCATTGCCGCCTTTATTGGAAATCTTTCTGAAACATGTGCCAGAAAAAGAAATACGAAAAAGAAAGTATAAATATAATATTAACTGACATTTCTGTTAACCTACTTAAAATTGTATATACTCTCCAGATCAAATTCCTACAATTAGCAAAATATGGAGCTGACTATGCTGCTACTGTATATCATGTTAGGCTTGTAAATCGGCATTCTTATGGAACCCCTGTGTCCAGTCACGTGAACTCGAAGTGTGTTCCGGTGGTCGCGTGGTTGTTGTCAAGTTTACTTTTCAGAAAGGAAAGACAGTGTGTTCAAGTGTGCTAAAAGTTTATAATAAAAGTACGTGTTGTTTCATGCATTTTGGCCGGTTAACATTTGGTGGCAGCGGTGAGATCCGTGAAGATTAAGAAACGAGAAGGAAAGTTAATATAATCAACTCGACAATAGAAATTACTTGGAACGAAGTCGAAGACCTACAACTGAACATCGAAGCGAAGATATGTCAACTGAAGAAGCAACAATTATTTAAACAAGCTGTGGCTCTGCAAAAACCCGGTGATATTGAAGCATGCCAGCCAGCATTATTAAAGGCACCCCTGCCAAAGATCAAATATCAAAATCATCCGTTACCGAAGCTGAAGGAAGCTTACACCAAGCTTTACGAAGGGAACTGAAGATCAATGGGCCGATTGGACAACCGGCCCACAGGATAAACTTACTTTTGTCAGTCGACATATTGATAATGCTGTCCATAGAGGGTATTCTGAGCCTGAAATGTTTGATGCTGTGATCAGAGCAATAAACCCAAGCATACAATTAAGGAGTTATGTGGAGACTCTTTCTGAATTGCCTTTGGCAAACTTCGAGGAATCCTGCGAGCACATCTTCAAGAAAATAATGCGACATTATTATATCAACAGCTTGCCAGTCTGGTACAAGAGCCCAAAGAGAGCCCCCCCCCCCCAATTTCCTCATCAGAGCCCAGGGTCTCTGACAGAAAATATTTTTTGTATGAAAAGAAGGTGGTGTAAAAATCAAGTATGATCCCAATTTGGTGCAAAGTTTGCTCCTTCATACCGTGGAGATTGGTATCCAAGATGAAAGTGTGCGATACAAATTACGACCCTACCTACAAGATGCCACAGTCACAGATGAAACGTTAATAGAACAGATGAATATTGCAGTGTCTGCAGAAAGAAACAGACCGACAAAGCAAGATTAATGCCAATTCACGTCTAAAGAGCCGCAGAATAAACATGACCACATCTGATACTTTTACATAACCGTAAAAAGAGCAAAGAAAGAAGTAAAGCAGGGGAAATCTCAGACTACGCTGGAAGAAGTGAAGACTGAAGTGACAGAATTGAAAGTGGCAACACAAGCCCAGCAAGCATCTTTATCTCAGCATCCTTCCAACTTACCCTACCAAGAGGAAGAAGGACCAACCCGACAAAGACGAGGAAATCGAAGAGCCTGCAAGAAATGCCTTGAGGATGGTTGTCCAAGTTGTGATCACTGCTACAGGTGTGGTAGTAGCGAACTCTTTGCCAGAAGATGTCGATGTGGAAATGCAACAAAGATCAAGTTATTCGGGAAACGACAAAGGACTGCCACAAAGGGACAGGAAGTAGTCCATCATAGCCTGGAGTCCCATGTTTGTTCATATTTCCAAAG
The DNA here is from genome assembly GCA_035771165.1 of Paragorgia papillata. Taxonomy (NCBI): domain Eukaryota; kingdom Metazoa; phylum Cnidaria; class Anthozoa; order Scleralcyonacea; family Coralliidae; genus Paragorgia; species Paragorgia papillata. The sequence continues at coordinate 2,054,583 of JAWNZC010000067.1, read as the reverse complement.
GAAAGACAATCAGAATATGTTGAGATGTTCAGATTGCCAATTGTTTAACTTATTGTTCAAAGAAATGTCAGCAAGCTCACTGGAATGAACACAAAGCAATGTGTAAAGAAATCAAGAAAATGAAGAAGCAGAAGTGGAAGAGCAGCTAAGGAAAGGGCCAAGGCCAAAACAGGGATTTTCATGTAAGTCACTTAACTCCAAAGGAACACTCTACAACAGCAAGACTGGTTGGTGGGCGCTGTTTGATACAGGATGGAGGATGTGAAGACTGAAGCTCTGTGGGACACAGGTGCCCAAGTTTCACAGAAAACCTGCTGAATCTTCAAATACACCCTGTCTCAACGTTACTAGATGGTGACACCAAGCTGAATATTAAGGCTACCAATGGAACTGAGATACCTTACAAAGACTGGGCAGAAATCACATTTCGACTGGGGTCATCGAAGCAAGATCCATGTATCCAAGTACCAATGCTAGTAAAGGAAGCAACGTGGCTGGATTAACAAGTCGGAATCGTGCTACTCCTCGCCGGTCGTTTGTGTGAGAAAGAAGGACGGTGATTTACGACTGTGTGTTGACTATCGAGAGCTTAACAAAAGGACCCTACAAGACCGTCACCCAATTCCGCGAGTACAAGATACTTTAGATGGGCTTGGTGGTTTTCATCACTTGACCAGGGTAAAGCTTACCATCAGGGGTTTATGGATTCCGAGAGTAAATACCTAACGGCATTCATTACTCCCTGGGGATTGTTCGAATGGGCGCGGATCCCCTTTGGCTTAACTAATGAACCGGCGAACGTTCTGTTGCATTAGGCATGCTGTCTCCGTTTCCTGTTAGATTAGCATATTAGAATATATATATATATATATATATATATATATATATATATATATATATATATATATATATATATATATATATATATAGTTCAATCTACAGACACGGTGTTTCGCTGTACAACAGCTCATCAGTGTAGCTTGGAACAATCTGAATGAATTTCATCAATTACTTATACACATGCGATCGTCGGTGACAACCGCATGTGGGACAGCATCGGTGAAATACATTCAGATAGCGTGAAGTGCGCATGGGCCCAGAGTGCTCAAACTTCCACAAGGGTAGTGAGCGTTGCATTATCGCTAATAGGTACCCACGGCAACTTCACAGAGTGCTCAACAACACCGAAGTGAAGGAGCGTACATAGTTCAATCTACAGACACGGTGTTTCGCTGTACAACAGCTCATCAGTGTAGCTTGGAACAATCTGAATGAATTTCATCAATTACTTATACACATGCGATCGTCGGTGACAACCGCATGTGGGACAGCATCGGTGAAATACATTCAGATAGCGTTGAAGTGCGCATGGGCCCAGAGTGCTCAAACTTCCACAAGGGTAGTGAGCGTTGCATATATATATATATATATATATATATATATATATATATGTATAATTTATGTAGGAGGGTCAGTTATTTGTTGTTAATAAAACTTGTGGACCAGAACATGGTGTCAGGATAAAAGTCGAACAATGGCCGATGATAACGAAGACGTACAACCGTCTCCGGGCGTTCCAGCGTTAAGTTTTACGTCAAACTTTCCTGTTCCAGCGCCCATGAAGAGAAGCGGTGACCGAGTAAACGGCTGGAATTTCTTCAGACAGCAATAGGAAGATTTTGAACTTGCTACAGGCCTGAGCAACAGTAGTCAAGCGGTTCTTCTCGCTACATTGCGTTCGATCATGGGAAAGGAGTGCCTTGAAATATTCCTAAACCTCAAACTCAGCGAAGAAGAGAGGGGAAAGTATACCAGCATTAGAAGCGTATTTCAAGCCGAAAACCAGCGTGGTTTACGAAAGATATCTTTTCAATTCCTGCGTACAAAACACGGACGAAGGTATAGATGAATTTGTCAATCGGTTGAGAAGAGCGGCATCGTCATGCAAATTTGGTACGTTAACAGATGAATTGATTAGAGATCGCATTGTAGTCAGTCTACAAGACAAGGCGACAAAGCTAAGACTGCTTAAAGAAGAGAACTTAGACTTAAATAAAGCCTTGAACATTTGTCGATCAAGCGAAATAGCAAGTATCCAGCTGAAGTCGATGAAATCTGAACAAAATAACTCCGAACAAGTCAGCGCTCTTCAAGCGAGACGACAAAGGCAAAGTGATGGTAAACAAAATAAGCTAGGAAGGACAAAAGAGCAAGCTCGGCAAACATTCGAAAGAAAGGTGCGGCCGATGTGGTAGACCAGAGCAACACAAACGGGAAGACTGTATGGCGTATGGCCAAATTTGTCGAATCTGTTCAAAGCCCAATCATTTCGCTGTTGTAGGTCGTCAGAAAGAGGGAGCTATACATGGCCAGAAATCGCGGACATCGGAACTGCGCGTGCGTGAAAATCTCAATTCAAAATGGCGAGCCTTTACCCTATTAATTAAATATGAAAAATTAAATATTGATGAATAGAGTGATTTCTAAACTTTTATTAACAAAATCTGAAATCTCATGGACATTCACTGCTTTCATGAAATCTTCTAAACAAGGCAAATTCTCGTTAGGAGTTATATTCGCTCTGCATTTTAGAAATAAATACTAAAGAATTTACCTTATTATTTACTTCACTTTAATGTCAGATTTCGTGGAAGGGATCATTCAACTGTTTACATCTCGCTAACTATTCTACAATAGTCAAAATCTGAAATCGTTTGGCTGAATTAATTGTTTTGTCCATCCGTTCCGCCATCGTAGGTCTTGATACACAAAGAAGCGACTCTGCATTTTCGATTTAAAAAGTTATTAAGGCAGTCTTAGCAAGCAGCCCGATCGAGCACAGCTAGCGAACCATCCTGTACCTTCACTTCCGAACCAACACTTTTCTCTGTGCCTTTACAGCGGATTCAGGTTGACCGTTTAACGGCAACATTTGTCGCGTTTGTTGCAACAGTTAATTTAGACGTTTCCATGCAAAATGTCAGACGTTGCTGGACGGGACTTACAACGTTCTGTCAAAAGATATCAGCGTTGCGTGTGAATTTACTAAGAACTTGTAAGCCCCGCCCAGCAACGTCTGACATTTTGCGTAGAAACGTCGTAGAATTAATCAGTTGCAACGAACGCGACAAATGTTGCCGTTAAACGGTCAACCTGAATCCGCTGTAAAACGGTAGCAAATTACTCAGCAAATCTTTGCCTTTCTTGTCCCGTAGTCGTTGCTAAGATACGTTCTAACCCCACGATGCTATTGGCCAGCAAATTTGGCAAACTGTCATGCTCAGTGCGATGCGAAGGTTGCGACCCCCTGCTGTGCGGTATATAAAAAAACCTGCTGAATTTTGATAAATTCAACTTCAAGGACAGTGTTCGGATTAAGGACAACTTCCAACCCGTTGAAAAACGCCTGGGTAAAAAGCACGGAGTGAGGTAATACACCAAGGAATAAAGAAATTCACAGGACAAGGTAAATTATATAATGTTACTTATAATAAATCAATACATCTGGGGACCTGAGAAGTCAGAAATTCTTGAACATAGCTCCCCCCCCCCCCCCCCTCCCACTTTTGTCATTGTCACCAGAAATGATGTTTTTAGTACAGTAGCTGAGGCTTATAATTAGTTGTCTCTGAAGCCATTTGTTTTTGTTCTCGGGTGTTGAAAAGCTGAAGGATGAGGACCTACAGAGATCAAATAAATGGATGCTCCCAGAGATGTTCTACAAGTGGGAAAAGGAATTGAAATGGATCTGAAATGAAAGGAATCTTTATTTAATTCTGAGAGGATCACAAGGAAACATGGAAAACATAAACTGAATTACTGGGACAGCAGCATTGAAGTAAGCCGAACCAAGCGTCACTTCATATGTATAGAACTACAAGACCTGAAGCAGACCCTTTAGACCTTGATTATAGTTTAACCTGTGATAAAATTAAATTAACGTTGAGAGAAATGGGAATTAAAACTAGACTCATATGGACGAAGAAGCAACAAGAACTTCTCATGACCACTCTTTCTGACAAGGAAAATGATCCACAAAAGTAATGCATTTCCATTTTATTGGCCATCATCAATAATGCCATATAATTATGTAATATACTAATATTTATAGAAATATGTATATATAATAATTATAATGTAAAAATGTATATAATAAATAATGCATTTTTCAGCAAAGATATAACTGGGTATAAATATCATTGACGATTGTGTCATTGTGATGCTTTAACCATTTAGCTATGTTGACTTGTACGGTTGAGCAGATGTTACAAATATGACAATAGAATATTATGTACTCATGCGTAATATCATAACTTTAGTGAATAAAAACTCAACATATTGAGACCAAAAGTCAGTTACAAACCAGAACACTTTGTAATCTCTGCTCAATCACATGAGCAATCAGAAGGTTATGGCTCCATATCCCCTTCCAGAACTTTTACTCACTGATATATTTGAACTTTAGAAAGTGAACATTAAATACTGAGATATATTTTTAATCCAGTTACTAAATTAATTGTTTACAGAATAAAAATTATTAAATACTTGATGATTGTTATATGTTGTCTATATCTGTACATACTCTCTTTATTATTGTTAGGCACACTTTTTCCATGGGAAATTGTGCCCCCTTAATTAATTTACCATGTTTTGTTAGTACTTTTGTGATGACCATGACACCAGTGTTTTCACCTTTATTGGGAAGTTGATAGCAATTCCTTTGCCATCTGCATTTAGGTGGTGCCACCTCTGGCATATAATTTCAGTCTGGCCAATTCTTCTATTTGATAAAGATGATGGCCTCGTCACAAAGTGCCAAACATAAAAATTAATGTTGACATACACAGGATATGTTTGCTGACTCCTAAATTGGCTCTAGCAATCTTTCATCAGAGACATTTACAGGTTTCCAGTAGTTTCTATAAGAAACATTTAGAGCAATATTATATATATATATATATAAAGAAATACAAAAGCATCTCTTCTGTTTATCAAACATACAGTCACTGCTTGTGCAGCAGCATATAATTATCACAGTTTTCCAATGCTTAAAACTAAAACTAATGGACTGCTTTACTAAACATATTAAAAAAAATCAAAACGCCCAATATCTGTTGGCTATTTATTGATCATTTATAAACATTTTGGAAATGGTTTTAGGAACTTAAAACTAACCTTGAGAAATCAACAGTAAGATGGTTCAACGGTTCCCAGAATGAAGAATCCAAAGTTCACCAGGATAAATCACAAATGAAATATTAAGTCGGGTCAACCGGTCAAACAAATTGTCTGTACAACTTACATAACGAATCTTACGTCTTGGAATGATCCTCTCGACTTCGTAAAGTTTACTTGTTATCTTGGAGCCGTGTCAAACAGTACGGCAGAGGGAAAATAATTTAATTGTTTATAGTTGATTAGTTGACTCCATTGTCGCTTTGTCAGTTGCTAAGCGGTAACTATGGCGTAGCTACGAGGGAGCGTAGAGGATAAGCGGGTACATCAGGGCATTTACAGGACATTTGCGAAAGGCTGCTGGACAGTTAGCGCTGGCTCAGATGTCCGCAATTTCTGGCCATGAGATCAAAAGACGAAACGTTGGAACGTGCGAACTGTTACAGACGAAATGAGTGAATCTGAAGACGGGTCTACAGATACAGACGACCCAATGTTGAAGATAGAAGAGTTTTAACAGTAAATTGCCCAGGAAAACAACTGTTTGCCAAGCTAAAGTTTTCAAACGAAACTCAGCAGTATGTTACGGAATTAGAATGGCAGTTAGACACCGGAGCAACGTGCAACGTGATCAGCTATAGAGACCTGGCAGTCATCAATCAAACAAGTAATCCTCCGTTGAAGAAAAGCAGGGTCAAACTAAGATTATTCGACGGATCTACAATGAAACCCCGTGGCGTGGCGACAGTGAAAGTACACAGAAATGGCGCAGCAGACGAACTGAAATTCCAAATTGTAGACAAGACAAGTAAGCCATTATTATCTGACGAAACCTGTGAGCCACTGGGATTGGTGAAAGTTACAGTTGGAGATGAAATACCAGTTAACAGCGTGGTTTCCAAAACCGTAAAGCCTCGAAGTCCACTCACAAAGGAGAAAATTTTGAGGGAATACAAAGATGTTTTCGAAGGCCTTGGGCATATTGGAGACTCCAACAGCTTTGTGGTCGACCCAAAGCGTACTCCTGTACGACATGCACCAAGGCGAATAGCTGTGACACTAAGGAAGGAAGTAAAAGTGAAGATTGAAGAGTTGGAGAAGAAAGGCATTTTACGGAAAGTGACAGGACCAACGGAGTGGATCAGCAGTATGGTCGTTGTCGCGAAAGCAGGTAAGATCAGAATATGTCTCGATCCCCGATATTTGAATAAAGCGATTTTGAGACCCAAGTACCAGATACCGACCTTATAAGAAATTCTCCCATGTCCAACCAATGCAAAGGTTTTTACCACCCTAGATGCTAAAGATGGGTTCTATCAGATCGGGCTAGAAGAAGCAAGCAGTAAGAAAACAACTTTCTGGACTCCATTTGGCAGGTACCGATACCTTAGAATGCCATTCGGTATTAAGGGAATACACTATAATTTAGCACCAGAGGAGTTCGAATGCAAACTGCACGAGAAGCTCAATGGTTTGGGAGATGTTGAAATCCTGAGAGATGACCTGTTGGTTGTTGGATACGGAGATACCCTAGCCGAAGCAGATGTAAACCATGATGAAAACTTGAGAAGACTCTTGGAGACAGCTAGAGAAGTCAATCTTAAACTCAACAGTAAGAAGATGAACTTGAAGAAACAACAAGTCAAGTTCATGAGGCATATGATGAGTAAAGATGGTCTCAAGCTAGATCCAGACAAGGTCAAGGCAGTGAAAGACATGCCCAAGCCAACATGCAAGAAAGAGACTCTCAGTTTGCTGGGTTTTATCAATTACCTTGCGAGATTTCTGCCGAGATTGTCTGAGGTGGTCCAGCCTTTGAGAGATCTGACCTAAGCCAATGCCCAATTCGTTTGGTCCAAGCAGCACGACAAAGCCTTGGAAGAAGCAAAGAAATTGGTGGTCGAAGCTCCAGTCCTCAAATACTATGACATCAACGAAGAAGTTACAGTGCAATGCGATGCCAGTGAACGTGGTTTTGGTGCGACTCTTCTACAGAATGGCCAGCCGGTTGATTTTGCGTCACGACCACTGTCCTCAGCGCAGCAGAGATACGCCCAGATTGACAAAGAGTGTTTCGCAATTGTGTTTGGTTGCAATATATTTCCAGAAGAGTGAAAGTTACCGTGGAGTCGGATCATAAGCCGTTGCAGTCGATCTTTAAGAAGCCGCTTTTAAATGCTCCCTGCCGACTCCAACGAATGATGCTCCGATTGCAGAGATATAACCTCGAGGTAATCTACAAACCAGGGTCACAGATGTATGTAGCCGATTATTTGTCAAGAGCGTCCTTGAAGGATACAGGTTCTGAGGATAAAGAATTCCAAGTCTTTTCGCTGGAGCTTGAAGCCATGAGTCCTTTCGATTCCATCACAATAAGCAGCGAGAGACTACCTCAGTTACAGAAAGCTACAGAGCAAGATCCAACCATGCAGACCTTAACGACAACCATTCTCATGAGTTGGTCAGAGCAAAGAGAGGAAGTCCCGGTACATATTAGAGAATACTGGAATTTCCGAGAGGAACTGACCCTTCATAATGGTATTCTTTTTAAGAGTCATCGAGTCATCATCCCTAAAGCCATGCGGTCGGAATAACATCCAGAGCCCATTCATCTCACGAAGGAATTGCAGCATGCATTCGGAAAGCGAGAGTTCTGGTGTTTTGGCCTTTTATGAGTAGAGATATCCAGGAAGCTGTCGAGAAATGTGAGGTATGCGCAGAGTACGAAGCGAAGAATGTACAACAGCCAATGCAGTCACACAGTATATCAAGTCGACCGTGGAGCAGACTAGGAACGGATTTGTTTAGCCTGAAATCGAAGGACTATATTGTGCTTGTGGATAACTACTCAGATTTTATAGAAGTCAGCCAGCTGAAAGACAACACTTCGGCTACCATCATTGAAGTCCTGAAGCAGCAGTGTAGTTGTCATGGCATACCAGATGTACTCGTATCAGATAACGGACCACAATTTACCAGCCGAGAGTTCGCAAGATTTTCCAGAGAATGGGAGTTCAAACACGTGACGTCATCGCCGTACCATCCGAAATCTAACGGTAAGGCCGAGTCTGCTGTCAAAGTTGCGAAGAATATCTTCAAGAAAGCCTTCAGAAACTGTCCGATCGTTCCTTCGTAGTTCAAGCTAATGGAGAGACTATGCGTCGAAACAGACAGGATTTAAGAGCAAAACGTGGTAGTGATACAACCATACGAGCACAGTCGAGCACAGCTGAGATTTCTGGAATGGAAAATGCCGCATCTGTAGCAGTACCCACTCCAGATACAACGATACCAGGAGAACAACGATCTTCAGCTAGCAGGGGTCAGATTAAGGAGACCACCTTTGAAGGTTCAGGGTTCAGGGTTCCCTGCAGCTTAGGCCGGGTACAGTGAAGACAACAAGAACAAGAACCAGGACTATTAGACCACCTGTGAGGTTCGGTGACTATATCCAAAACTAGTTATATAAATGTATAAACATTCATTTAGGGTAATCGAACACTTATATATATATATATATATATATATATATATAAACACTTTAAATTGACTTATCTTGAATTTAGCGCTACTATATCAGAAACAGTTTTGAATTAACGTCATTTTCGGTGTTATTTTTAGTTCTTTATATTTTTGAAAACAAAACAAAAAGAAAGAAAGGGAGATGTTGCATTAGGCATGCTGTTTCCGTTTCCTGTTAGATTAGCATATTAGAATATATATATATATATCTGTAGAATTTATGTAGGAGGGTCAGTTATTTGTTGTTAATAAAACTTGTGGACCAGAACACTTTCAAAGGTTCATGGAGGGATTTTTAGAAGGAATACGGGACGATTTCTGTGTCCCTTACCTGGACGACATAATCGTTTTCAGTCAAACCTTTGAAGACCATATTGAGCACATTCGAAACGTTTTCCAACGTCTACGTGTGAACGGGATCCAGAAGGAAGAGTGCTATCTTAATTGGACGAGTGGTATCAGCTGAAGGCTATCGTATGGATCCATCAAATTTGGAAGCAGTAACATGCCTGAAGAACTCATCACCACGTCACGTCGGGGAATTTCGCAAACTCTTTGGGCTACTGGGATATTACCAAAGATTAATTCCCAACTTCTCCAAAAGAGCCACCCCATTGTTTGAACTATTACTATGTGATCCTTCATCCTCGCAATCTTCGCAACGCGTATGTACGACAACCGGCGTGTCCAAAAGTGGAAAACAAGTTCCGTCAACAAAACCGGTAAACTGGCAACCCAAACACCAAGACGCACTGACAACACTCATCGATCATTTGGTCAACCCGCCCATTTTGGCATACCCTGACTTCAGTAAAGCTTTCGTACTCAACAACGACGCATCAGAAGCTGGTCTAGGGCTGTACTGTATCAAGAACAGAAGGGGGGAAATGAGAGTGATTGGATATGGATCACCTGCACTCAGGAAAGCTTGAAATTTTAGCACTAAAGTGGGCCATATGCGAACACTTCAGAGATTATTTGTATTACGCCCCGTCATTCCTGGTTTTCACGGACAACAACTCATTGACTTACATTCTGTCATCAGCAAAACTGAACGCCATAGGGCATCGGTGGGTCGCGGAGCTGTCCGACTTCAACCTTCAGATCAGATACAGACCAGGAACAAACCATCAAGATGCAGACGCTCTCTCCCGCTTACCACTGTAGTTTGAAAAGTATATGAAGAGCTGCACCCAAGAAATAAGCCAGCAAACGATCAATACCACCTTCGATGGAGCCAAATTGCAGGGGAACAACAATGTGAATTGGATTACAGCCATCGGGCGTAACGCAACACATTGATTGGAAGCCCAGTGTCACGTCCAAAGTGTAGAGACGATTCGGAAAGTTGACCTTGAAGAGTTACAGAGAGCCCAATGCGGAGAAGCGAGCATCGGTCGAGTCGTGAAATACAAATTAACTGACCAAACAAGGCAACCATCCAGTTCAGTGAGAGAAGGAGGAAACCGAGCAACTAAAGATCTGATGCGGGAATGAAATAGACTGAATGTTGGGGAAGATGGTATTCTGAGAAGAATAATCGGGTAAAACCAACAGCTCGTTCTACCGACAAGCTTTCATCAATTTGTTTACCGTGAATTGCATGAAGAAATGTGGCATCTCGGAGCAGAAAGGACATTCCAACTGGCCAAAGAAAGATTTTACTTGCCACATATGTGGCGCGACATTGAAGACCACATAACCAAAGTTTACCAGTGCCTAAAGCAACGACGACCAAGTCACAAACGGAAAGCACCCCTTAAAAGCATCACCACCACAAGTCCGTTTGAACTTATCTCAACCGATTTCGTACATCTAGAGAGAAGTAAAGGTGGTCATTGAGTACATTCTAGTGATTATGGATCACTTTACAAGGTTTGCACAAGCATACGCTCCAAAGAACCGAATGGCGAAGACGGCAGCAGAAAAAATCTATAACGATTTTGTCCTACGATTCGGATTTCCTGTAAGAATCCACCACGATCAAGGGTCCGAGTTCGAAAACCAATTCTTCTAGTATCTCGAGCAACATTGTGGTTTTAAACACTCACGAACTACCCCCTACCACCCACAGGGGAACGGGCAAGTAGAACGGTTCAACCAAACATTATTATCAATGCTGAGAACATTACCTGAGAATCATATTATCTAAATAAAGTTGTTCATGCCTACAATAGTACGCGAAATGATGCCACCGGCTACGCTCCATTCTTCTTGTTGTTTGGAAGATCTCCAAGACTACCTGTTGACATCGTCTTTGGTAAATGCATGAAGACCAATGAACGCACCTACCCGGAATATGTGAAACGGTGGCACCAGACAATGAAGGAAGCTTATGATATTGTTGCAATAACAACCAGCAATTTGTGTAATAATAAACTTGCAGAGTGTCTGGGATACTGTTAGAGTTTTAGTTGGCATCCCAGACACTCTGCAGAAATGGTAATAGCAACAGGTGCATGGTGCATTTGCTTGTAAAAAATGTAAAGTTTAGCTTGTTTTCATTGAAAAGCCGACCATTTAAAGCAAAAATTATGATTCAACTTTAGTGGTATAACTCAAAAATACAAGTCATACTTTATAATATCTCACTATTATTTATGCCTCCATGAAGGCCTTTATTGTATAAATTGCATTGCAAGCTAATTTATTTCTATAGATCCATGTGAGTACAAAACCATAAAAAAACAATACACTTCTGATGGCAACAAGGTTGCCTATTAAAGAAACATATTAAAGGTGGCAAATGAACTATAAGGTTTTATGCTAGAAGTTTCCCAAATTTGAATTCTCATTTGGATTACTCGGCAATAAATCAATCAAAACTTAAAGGAAACCCATCACAGTAAACCATTTAATAATACGGCGTTTATACTACAAAATAAAGAGAGAAACAAGTACACATGCGGACTTGGAAGACATTTGTTTACAGACTGTTTTGTTAATACCGTGATTCGTGAAGCAAAGACATAGGCAGGTATCTTTCGCAAGAAAAAGCCTTTGTAAAAGGAATAAAGAATTGAAAACACTTAACTATTACATAAAATAAGATTACGAACCTTAATTCGGTGGCAAATCTTAGCAAACTTCTCGAATTTGGCGAAAGACGTCCTTAAACTGCTTGCCACTCCTATGTACGCCATATTGTTTAGGACCCAAGTGGGTCCTAGTAAGATGGCCGCCGCTGCTCACTTCCGGCATCAAACCCAGGGTGCGAGAAACAATAGATGCGCTATCCAGTCCTTTTAAAGAGATCAGTGTATCGGCCTCACAGGCAGGGACGCATAAAATCGCCTGGTGTAGGCTTCAATATTTTTTTTATACTCTGGCCTCCGCGGCCTAACGACTAGAATGGTTTGCCGTTAATAATATAGCCAGAGTGAAATACTAAAATACAGAATAAAAGTGGATTTTAGCGTTCAGACGGTTACACTGTAATTCGAAGTCAACAATACATTCAAGCAATGAATCAAATGACAGACGTTTCCCCATTATTTTTAAAAATATTTTCCGTTTAGCTAAAAACTAGAAATTTCTACCCCATGCAAATACGGTTTTTCAATAGCTTCTGTGTGATATATATCTCGCGATGTTGCGCGTTAAGTATTTTAAAAAAATCCAAAATTCTGTATTAACACTTGTGAGAAGTCAATTTCCTAATTTTCCTGTCTATTCGGTAATATTATTTCAAACAACGGTTCGCACATTTTTTAAATTTTTACAAGTTTCACATAACGGAGAAACTTGAACTCTATACATGGAATGAAAGCTTATTCAACATATAATAACATACCTACACAATATATTTTAACAATGAGTAGTTCTGAAATTTAATACTAGGCATCTTGTTCCATAACTGCAACAAGATGCCGCTCGCAATATGCCATGCCACTTGATATACGGTACTCACTGCTTTTCCCCTCGGAACCATTCAAAACTCGTCAACATGAAAGTCCATATGCATCGGAGTCCAAAATATCACAGCCCTGCATTAAATAGCTACCAAGTAGAGAGTATTCTGTAGTCTGAAAACCAGCCGCCGTATATTTGACAAGATGGAAGGAATTATTATTCCATAATTATATAATTATCCCAAATTAGAAACATGTCAACCAATCAGATTTTACTACCAGGTTTCTTGGTAGTGACGTCGCTGGACGGCATTATCGCCTATTGAATTCCGACGCCTCTCTCAGCGAGTGAGAACGAGATGAGATCGGCGGCTGGCTTTCAGTCTAAAGCCTCCTGTCTACAAGACAGCCTGTGAGTAGTTCCACTCAGGGGGGCACTGGCCCAGTCGGGCTTACCGGGCAAACGCCTGTTGGTCCCTTGCCTGTTGGGCCCCTTTTGGGCCCTTAAATTGTTTTTACTTTGCAAAAGTAAAAAAAGGCTATTTATCAATTAGGCAATACATGCTTAGGATAAAATAATTATCTAGCGTTTATAGTGGAAGCTGTAGTTTCCTCCGACGTTTCGAGTTCCGTAATTATGAAGAAAGCAATTAAATGTGGTGCAGAGAAGGCGTAAGAAAAAGGTGGACGACTTGCAAGAAGCAGCTCCTCTGAAAAGAGAACAATGTTTAGGGTCTGTGGAGTTGGAGGGAAGTGCATGGACCAATCTTCGAGTCGTTCTTAACAATTTGTTGAGATTACTCAAAAAGAAAATGTGGATCTAAAAAGTTTGAAACACTTCAAACATCTGATCTACAATCATATCAAAATATATGTTGTACAGTGTATATAGTCGATAAGTGGTTAGCGCATGGGAAAGAATGCGTACGGAAATGAGTCGTCCTTTGTTTTTATTGGTAACCCTTAGGCCTTAACAGACTTTGCCCTTACAGTCCATGCACATTTTTACATTTAATAAACTATTTAAAGCCTAATTTGGACAAAATCTTTGTTAAAAATGACGAAATGTGCCATTGCAAACATGTTTTAAAACTATTAAAAGTTTGCTCAAAACTGCTGACAGAATGCAGGTAATGCCATTTCAGAGACCCAAATTTCAAAAATTTTCCGGAGAACCCCCTACACATACGGACCGACAACAACTTGATTTGGAAACGGGGCCGCTTTTTACAGCAAATCACCCAGGTCCCTCTGACGTAGCCAGTCCACCCCTGGTTCCACCACTTGGGTGTCTGAATAGCTTAGTCGTCAAGTGCATAGATCTAAACATTAATTTGGAGACCTTGGGTTCGATTCCCAGTTGGGACAGTCAGATTTTTTATTAAATGCCATGAAAAGCTTCAAAACTACACATATTGACAAGAATCCCTATAGAGAACTGGCAATGCATTTCAGTATATAAAAAGCTAGGGCATAATTACTACTGGTAACAGCAATACTGCTAAATGTAAACTTACTCTTCTGGAGCATATGATTTGCACTTTGCAACTGTTTGACCATGTCTCTTTCAGCTGCCAATTCCTTTCGAAGTTCTTTGATTTTCAGCCTCAATTCTTCTTTGGTGCCTTCCCACTCCTCCATTTCATCTTGATAAACATTAGACTCAGAGTCATGCATCCTCATTCTCAGCCTCGATCTGCACCCATCCTTTGTATTATGCTTGCAAAAGCTTTATCTTGTAAAGCTTTCTTAGCAATTGCAATATTTTTCTAAAAAATAAGAACCAAAGATGGGTGTCATTTGCACATTGTATTTAATTGAAAAATATCAGCTATAGAGTGCCTACAGATGTCCAACATTGGCTCATTGGCAGAACGCATGTGCAATGCAGTTTATTTTGAACTTTGTTTGTTGAATCTTCACAACAACTAGCACAAGATCCATCATTATTCAGTCTTTGATCTGGTGGTTATCTATAGGTTCAATGTTGACAGAAGATATGCATGTTTATAAACTAATAAAAAACCTAAAAACTGGTGATCAACAGTGTGTGTAAATATAATGATGCCTCTCTTTCAAAGATGCATCATCGAAGTCATACTTGAATTTATCTTCATTGTTTACACTTGTAATTTCCTTTCATTGATTCTGTGATCACTGTGCCGTGTCAGTCATTCAGTGTTTTAAGACTGAATAATGTCAGACCTTTTGCTGCTCGTTGAAAATATCCAACAAAGTTTGAAATAAACTGTACGGCATAAGGGTTCTGTCAATGTCGGACCTATATGTATCGAACAAGGCCCAGTGTTAGACCTATAGCCACAGCATAAAATGAAAACTACACCTTGGCCAATAGCAACCCAAAAGTATAGTAACCGTTCTTGTTAATAAACGTAGTTGTCCTTAGAAGCCAATAAATCTGAAAAGTAGTTGCTCTACTAACTTTCGAGGCTATATGGTAGTCTTCAACCCATTCATATCCAAAACTACATTATGTAAACTATGGAGTGATTATAGAATGTCCCACCACTCAGTAGTGCTATATACTGTATGTTATGGGTCACCATAGTGCTATATATGTTATGAACCCTAATAAAAACACTGATCCTAGTCACAGTGCATGGTGAGGAAATCTATAGTCTAGAAAGAAAATGTGATAGTGCAGTACTTACTTTTAAACCAGCTTTTTTCACAGGTATGCCAGAATCACTCAACTGCTCAGACTCAGATGTTGACAATTTCCTTCTTGGCTTCGACGACTTGATGTTGGCGGAACTGCTTCAGTTTCACTCAGTGCATCATGACATAAACCAATGAACTCTCTTTCTTTTTCTTCAACTGCATGCTTTTGATCTATCAAGGACACAACAAAATTGAGATTGGAGTCAACATTTGAAATTGTTTACTTTTTAAAAGTTTACCTTTTTTAAATTAGGATAATTTAAGTTAATATGAAAGCAGATCTGCCATCTGATTTTCAACAAATAAATTCAAAATGGCCGCCCCTTTAGAGTTTAGTAAAGTCTATAAACCAGTTTTAATATTAAAAATGAAGACCTTCACTGTAATGCTGATCAACTAAAGTTCCAAACATCTCCTTTCACGGCTCACTTAGAGGTATTCGATCGACGGAATTTGAGCATGTTGTTTCAAGCGAGATCGACTTGATATTAAAATATACAGATCATCCATGATATGCGTATCGCTTTTATGTCGACATCGTATAAATGTAAACTGTGTCTGATTACAGAATTGTGATTATCGTATTATTAAGGGATCAAAAACACTTACCACTGACAAATTTTACTCGTCCTAAGTATGCCTTCAATTCTCCTTTTGGTTCTTTGCTTCCAAGCTTCCCAAACAGAATCATGCCAGTTCTTTGTCGAAGTCTTTGAGCATCGTTTTGTCACGAACACATTCTTCGGTCAAAACACATGTCTCGTTACTTGCTGTCCAGTGAATAAGAACGTACTTCATGGTTTACAGCTGAAGAGTATTTGCTAAAAAGCTACGAATATAAGCAGTCAAAACACGGTCGGTTTACAGGCCTTTTAGACAACACCACGAGGCCGGAGAAAGATGAATATAGATGTCACAGACATATCCACCCGAACTTGCCGCGTTTGTTATTACGTGACATGACGTATGCATAAACTATCCGGCTACTATTCCAATTTTGCGACGACATTGGCACGGAAAACACCAAACTGAATAATAGGAAATATAACTACATATAAAGTAATATCCTAGGTTGATCTGAATTTACAAAGTAAGCAATGAATCAACTATTTTGTGCCATAACCCTAATAGGGTTATGGTTTAACCTTATAGCAAAAACCGCAATGCATTCTGGTATTTCGATATTACATCACTTCGAAGTGAAATGACCGCCGTGAGGCGAGTTATTTACTTCGAAGAAGAATTGGCCGATTTGCACGACTTTTTCTTTTGCGAGGATGAAATTAAATCATGTCTATGGAACAAGGAGCCCCTTCGTTACATTCTGCAGAAAAGGTAAAGAAATCGCTGGTGTCATTGTCGAGAAAATTTAATTTACAGAGGTTGAAGAGTAGAGTGCTGTTCGAACAAAACATTCTTTAAACAAGGTGTTTCTTCCTGTTACAAGGTAAGTAACCGTATTGATTGCCCTTCAACGAAAGATTTTCCTCTGTGGCTATTCATCTGTAGTTTGCCTGTATAAATGGCGTATCAGTTGTAGCTGTGAACGACTCTTTGTAAATTTGCCATTACATGAAATTGACACACTCGGTGATGCCTTTTAAATCATTTGTTCGATAAACATGGCAACCCGAGAGAGTATTCTAGGCCTGTTTTGGCGCGAAAATATACAGGCGGTGAGTCGGAATTCAAGTCTTCTCAAAAGCAAAAGTACATCTCCAATGTAATATCACTTTGACTTTTGACTGCTGTGTTTGGTTTCGGATACTTGCTAGCTGCATTGGTTCCTGTCTTCGAATAAACCAGTATGTTATTGAAGTTCTAGAACTAAGTTTAAGTTGTAAATATAAAATATATATATGCACTAAAACTTGCACTTTCTTTAAAATCCTTCGGTGGTTTTTTCGCTGTGTTGTATACTTCAAATAGTTGTTAAAACAGTGAGTTTACAATAACTTCGTAACATAGATATTACATAGCTAGTTTCGAATTCTAAATTCTATTTTCAACTAGTTCTTTTACAAATATAATATATAAAACAGTCCAGGCAAAGGTTAAACTTCACAAATACAACAATATTTTATTCTTAAATTTTTAATAGTTTTAAATACATACTGTTAATAAAATTAATTGTAAATAAATTTGTAAATACACCTGTAAATATTAAATATATAATTTAAATTATGTAGTACTTAAATAGCAAATAGTGCTGTTAATAAATTTTAATAGTAGGAATATAAAGTTAGATAATAAATGCAAGACAGCCCTTGCACGTCAAAGGATGCAGACTGAGTAACACAGCAGGTTGAAGCAAAAATATCAAAAAAGAAAAATGGCATTTGTGGAGGACTAAAACTGTTGCGTTCCCCAGTGCACCAATAACACCTTAAGAAATACAGAACTGTCATTTCACAGTATAACAAAGGATTGCACATTGAAAAAAAGATGTCATAAACTTCTGAAAACTCTTTAGTTTTGGCCCAAATTACAGAGTGTGTTCAGCTCATTTCCCTGGTTGAAAGAAACCTACACCAACAATATCCCCACATTGTTAACCATCAACACAAATCAGAAACATGGAAGGAAGATACTGAACAAGCCTGAAATTTCTTTGCAAGTAGTTGCATTGCATAATGAAGTGAACGATGAGAATGAACCAAGTGATGATAAAGAACCAACAAAGCATTTGCCCAATGAAGTCAAACTTAAAGAAGAAATTGAAATGCTACAATCAAAATACGATACTCTTGAAAAGAAATATGCAGATGATATTAAAGCAACAGAGCAGTGTTTATTTTGAATGGAAAGATTTATTGGCAGTGATAGTGACTTTAGATTTGATACTGGATTTCCGGACTACTCCACATTTAATTTTTTTTTTTGACTATCTATCACCAGCATGTAATAGTCTAATCTATTATGGATCCAACACTGGCATCATAAGCTCTGCTGACCAGAAAAAAATGTGGTAAACAAAGATCGACATCCCCAGAGCAAGAATTATTTATGGTGCTAGCTAGATTGCGTTGTGGTTTTCTGCTGCAAGACCTGGCACATAGGTATGGCATGTCATCTATGCATGTTTCACGAATTTGGATTACCTGGATAACCTTTTGCACCAACAACTCCGCACACTGCCAATTTGGCCCACCAGAAAATTCATGGATGAGAATATGCCTGCATGCTTTAAGCAAAGCTTTCCAGCAACTAGAGTAATCATAGACTGCACAGAGTTTTTAATGGAAATGCCTTCGTCCCGCAGAAGTCAATGTGTTAGTTTGTTAATGTGTTACTTTGTTAGTTAGAAGAACTTTATTTAACCACGCTAACCCCGTCAACCGAAGCTGATTTCCACAGGGGGCGTGTAAAAAGAAATTACATAAGTATAATATTTAAAGTTATTTACAAAATATGAAGTATAGTGTCAAAATAGTACAATGTTTAAAGTTATCTACAAAATATGAGGTATAGTGTCAAAATAGGAAATATATAATTAATGAGTAATCTATTTACAAGGTTAATATTTTTATGATTGAAAAATGTGAGTAGCAATTTTTTTTTGAAAACTTGAAAGGGATTT
The DNA here is from genome assembly GCA_035771165.1 of Paragorgia papillata. Classification (NCBI taxonomy): domain Eukaryota; kingdom Metazoa; phylum Cnidaria; class Anthozoa; order Scleralcyonacea; family Coralliidae; genus Paragorgia; species Paragorgia papillata. Next base: position 2,035,773 of record JAWNZC010000067.1, on the reverse strand, counting down.
GCTCTCCCTAAGCTCGTTTGGAATAGAGTTCCATAGATGAGTACCGTCATACATGAAACTATTTTTCATATTATTAGTACGTGGTTGTGGTAAACAAAGACTACTTGAATCTGTTAATGTGGAGTAGTCCGGAAATCCAGTATAAAATCTAAAGTCACTATCACTGCCAATAAATCTTTCCATTCGAAATAAACACTGCTCTGCTGCTTTAATATCATCTGCATATTTCTTTTCAAGAGTATCGTATTTTGATTGTAGCATTTCAATTTCTTCTTTAAGTTGGCTTCATTGGGCAAATGTTTTGTTGGTTCTTTATCATCACTTGTTTCAGGAGTTGGTTCATTCTCATCGTTCACTTCATTATCCAATGCAACGGCTTGAAAAGAAATTTCAGGCTTGTTCAGTATCTTTTTCCATGTTTCTGATTTGGGTTGGTGGTTAACAATGTGGGGATATTGTTGGTGTAGGTTTTCTTTCCACCAGGGAAATGAGCTGAACACACTCTGTAATTTGGGCCAATGTTGCAAAGACCTTTAGTTTTAAGAAGTTTATGACATCTTTTCTTTTAAATGTACAGTCCTATGGTATCCTGTGAAATGACAGTTCTGGATTTCTTAAGGTGTTATTGGTGCACTGCAGGGAACGCAACAGTTTAGTTCTCCACAAATGCCATTTTTCTTTTTTGATATGTTTGCTTCAACCTGCTGTGTTACTCGGTCTGCATCCTTTGACGTGCAAGGCCTGTCCTGCATTTATTATCTAACTTTATACTCCTACTATTAAAATTTATTAACAGCACTATTTGCTATTTAAATACTACATAATTTAAATTATATATTTAATATTTACAGGTGTATTTAGGCTACGAGATTACAGTGGGAAGTGGGAGTGGTGTAGAGGACGCACAGACGTGATGACATTAGCTAACGGAGGCGCATCCGTTAGCAGTTGCGGAGGCTTCAAACTCCAGGGCAGGAGGCATGTGGATTGGCGCTTGCACCACCACGCGAATAATAGAGGTGAGTCTGTTAGCTACTGACCAAGTAACAACGGAGGCGCATCCGTTGGCAGTTGCAGAGACGACAAACTCCAGTCCAAAGGGAGTGTGGTGTGGATTGGCGCTGTTCGAGCAGTAAGAAGAAAGAAGTCTAAGCAAGACTCACGCGTCTGTGCTCACAGCTTACTCCTTCTACAGAGTAGACGGATCAGCAATGGTGGAGCAACCATTGGCAAGCCGGGAGAGCCCTCTCCCGGCGCTAGCAACCAAAGGTTCTGCAAACGAACCTTGCTGAACACCAGGGGCGCATCTGGTGAAGGAATAGAGAGGCTCCAAGATTACAGTGGGAAGCGGGAGTGGTGTAGAGGACGCACAGACGTGATAAACATTAGCTAACGGAGGCGCATCCGTTAGCAGTTGCGGAGGCTTCAAACTCCAGGGCAGGAGGCATGTGGACAGGCTGAATGCGTATAAATTTACAATCAGAATTATTTATACATGAATATTGAGGAATAAAATGTACAGTATAAGCGTGATTTAATTTGAGATTTAGGCGTTCATGCTATTGCACAAGCTAAGAAAAAGGACGCTTAGAACGAACAGTTCGAGTATTTGGTAGATTATTGCCAACGTTTCCGGAGACTATCTGACTTCATATCTAGGCGGTAACAGTCTGAAGAATCTAGGCTACGGCGTCAAACTTTGGTGCTACGGAGAAGGGACCAGTTACGCGGTGTCGATAAAGTTCCTCTGCATTAGCCTATGTGGCCAGATCAGTTCTTGAATTATCCGGGGGGTGCAAGCCGTAGAAACAAACCGGGGAGGAAAGGTCAGGGGAACGCGCTTCCCACAGACAGACGGGACATAAGCAACAAGAATAACAAATTTAATGAACAGGTACGACCACACGTAGTAGCAAGAGATAAACAAAACTGCGCCACAAGCCGTGCCAACGTGGCGTAACTACGCAAACCGCTCGTAAACAGCGCGCGTGAAACATTGTAGAAAAACAGCTGCACCATAGCTGCCCCAAAGGGTAACGGGAGCAACCTATGAAGACTGCACAATGGCCAACTGCCTCGACAGGCATGTGAGCAGCACGTATGTTGATATTTGATGCCATTCCAAGCGCTTTCACTGGAGGGACAGTGCCCCCCCCCCCCCCCCCCCCAGGATAGAACCTTACGAAAACGTGGCGAGTTCTAAATTTATGTTAGACCAGACGAGTAGTCCCAAAGCTGCATTACGCCGAAAGCTTCGTCGTAACTACGCCAACTGAATATAGGTGCAGAAGGAGCTGGTAAGCACGAGATCACGAGAGCGTTTAATGCAGAAGGGATTAGCGGAAATAGCAGCAATATGATTGTAACCCAGGCCCCATGACAGTGGCCGCGCAGAGGGGAGATACGCCCTTTAGCCAGGGCTAGCGCTTCACTCCCCCCAGAACCAAACAAAAAGGAACGATCATACCTGATAATTGATCTACGGAAATCATCCCAGTAACAGAATCAGGACCAGACGATGGGGAAAGTGCTCTTGCCAGCCCCTGGAATCAGGGGGTGTAGCGTTGGCTGGAACTTTGGGGGGGGGGGGGAGCGCAACCATGGCAGGTGAGGAGCAGAAAAGCAGTTGAAAAAGGGGCCACACTTCCTTCCCGAGGAAGTTGAGATGGGCGTTGATACCAATTCAAACCATTGAGGCCGACTGAGACTGCGGTATATATAGGCCATAGGGGCCTGGTGACAAAAGCGAGTGGCGAACTGTCGGCAAAATGGCGCCAAAATTCGTTTGCATCGACAAGGCGAAGCCCGAGGCGAAGAAAACGGTGTTGACGAAGCCGGTTGAGGACCTAACTGTAGCCCAGAAGCTGAGGTTGAGCCCTGGATGGCTGGACGGAATGTGAGGCGACCACCAAGCTGTACCAGCTATTGTTGTTTCCAAAATCACTCGAGGCTGTGAGTGTAAAAAACATTCTAATTTATACGGACTTTGTTATTGTTCACGTGCAATTTGCGTGCGTTCGATTGTTTACGTCACTAACGTGTTCTTTTGTTCACGTGAAGTACTTTTACTGACAACGTCAGCGAGAACCAGTTGTGTTTTTTTTGTATGTTATGTAAGTTCCTTTTTTTGTATTGTTAAGTCGGAAATTATAAGTTAAAAACCAAAGAAGTCGAATGTTGTGCCTCTCATCAACGAAAATCATGACATGGCGCCCAACGTGAGGCAGGAACACACAAAGCAAAGGGTTTTAGCTTTGAAGAGCATTTGAAGCGAACGATGTCAGAAAGAGACGTGAAGGAAAAACTCGAGCGACTAAAGGCTATCCGTGCCGCGAACCGTGGGGTTATAACGAAAAGGTGAACGATGTCAACGAAATCCTGCATGGAACCGAAGCCGAAGGAACATTAAACGAAGAACAAGCAAAAAGGTTAGACGTAATAAATCGTTTACTTGAAGGGAAGTTAAAAACATTGGAAGATATTGATCAAAACATTCTGTCTATCTGTGACCTTGATGTTATCCCAAACGAAATCGAAGAGTCGGAAAGGGTTGTAGCAAAGATTGTCGAAAGTCAGAAGTTAATACACGATGCAATACAAAAGCGAAATTCCGAAACGCATACGGAAGAAACCCAAGCAAATTATGTCGGTTCAAATCAAGCAATGCAATCTACTTTTCATCCAATTCAAGTCAAAGCGAAACTACCCAAACTCAGTCTGCCTAAGTTTAGGGGAGATGTGACGATGTGGACGAGTTTTTGGGACTCGTTCAAATCAGCTATTCATGAAAACAACGGAATGTCGAAGGTTGAAAAGTTTAATTACTTAAATTCACTGCGAGAAACTTCAGCATCTCGGTCGATTCAAGGGTTTTGTCTTTAACCGATTCGAATTACGACTCGGCGATTGAAATTGTTCACGAAAGATTTGGCAAACCACAACAAATTACCTCAGCTCACATGGATGAACTCTTGAAACTTCCTAGCTGTAGGGGACTGATCGTTCTAGCTCATTACGACTCGTATACGACAAACTTAGTGTGCATGTACGTGGCTTGACTTTTCTTGGCTTTGCTTCAGAACAATACGGAGGTCTGTTGATTCCAGTCAGAATGGCCAAACTTCCAAACGAAATTCGCTTACGAGCAGCAAGAGAAACAAAAAGCACTGTTTGGAAAATAAGAAGAGTTGATGGGACTTATCAAACAAGAAGTAGAAGCAAGAGAGTTAAGCGAAGGTGTTAAAGCAAGCGAAGAAAAAAATTCGAAGCCAAGTAACTTCTCGAAGAGTTCGAAATATTCCACTGGAAATTCGTTGGTGTCCAATGAGGATCAATCGAAAAGGGGTATGAATATCCAATGTGCTTATTGCAAAGATTTCCATTATTCTGCATCGTGCGAAAAGGTCACCAAACCAAGCGAGAGAAAGGGAATATTAATCAAGTCGAGTCGTTGTTTCAAGTGTCTTAAAACTGTCGTAAAATTCTCCACAAAGCCGAATCAGGAGATTTTACTCACGCCGGTTTCGTAGTCTGGGGACTGTATCTTTCTTTTTTTTGTGATCTCTTTATTACATAAATCTTCAATCTTACAAATCAACAAGCCTAATGCTTCAGATCGCAATTCGTCTAAATCGGTCGGTCTCTAACAATCGTTCTTTCCACTCTGTTCTCTGCGATCTCTGATCTCAATCTCCCCCGTTTAACATATTTCGTCTCATTTTATAATACACCATACTACGTAACTAATTAATCCCTTTACAATGATTTCAATGTCCCCTTTCATGCAATTTGGCATGCGTGTCGTGCGTGTCGTTCATGTAGTTATTTTTACAACTTAATCATATTACTTAACAAATTATGTACAGGAAGGTCTCAATCTCTTTTTCCTGTATACTTAATCATGACTCAATACAATCTAACTAAATCCACTTAACATAAATTGACAACATGCAAAACAAATCAATTAACACATCTAAAAAAGTAATACTAAATACAAATAATTTAACAAAAACAGGCCATCAAGTAAAGGAATGCAAATATCCGAAGAACTGTCGAAATTGCGGCGGACGCCACCATCAGTCGATTTGCTTGAGATTCAACGAAACAAAGGACTCAGAAGAAAGGAAACCGAAACAAGAAGTAATTACGAAAGAGTATAAAGAAGAGTCGACCAGTGTTACGGGGAGTGCTGTTACAACGAATTCCGAGATCAAAACCAAAGGGAGCATTCTCTTGCAAACCGCATTAGCTGTAGCTACGAACGAAGAAAACACCAATTCAATAAAGGTCAGAATCTTGTTCGACAACGGAAGTCAGCGAAGTTACATCACCGACAGTCTTAAATCGAAGCTGGGTTTGAAGCCAACGGCGACAGAGACTTTACATCTTAACACATTTGGGGAAAAGGTCTACCGAAAGCAAAAATATCAAGTGGTGACTTTGCCTCTTCGAACCGAGAATGAATGTATAAAGATCTCTGCACTCTGCTTAGCGGCTATTTGTTCGCCACTCCCACAATCTATCGACGTCAAGGAATATCCACCATTGCAAGACTTACACTTTGCAGACAGCTTCGAAGACCTACATTCCATTGACATTGTTATTGGCTCAGATTATTACTGGGACATTGTCACTGGTCAAACCATTCGTGCAGAAAGTGGTCCTACCGCCGTAAGTAGCAAGTTTGGTTGGATTCTGTCTGGACCGACCAACAATTCTTCGTCTGAAAACAAGGTCGTGTCGAATCTTATCATCTCAGGGGAAACCGCACCCTTCAATGCAACGAGAGAAAATGACGAAGTCGTGGATATGCTAAAGAAATTCTGGGACGTCGAGAGTGTTGGAAAAGAGGATAGATCCAAGATCCAAGATAATCTACCTATCGAAACTAAGCAATATGAAGAAATTTCTTTCAAAGGTCGGATTACCTTGGAAAGAAAATTGTTCCCCAACATCAAGCAACTACCGGATGTGCGAATCACGACTACGATCATTACATCACAACTTGAAAGAAGAGCCTGAATTGTTGCGAGAGTACGACAAGATAATTCAAGAACAACTTCGAAATAACATTGTCGAAAAGGTAAAAAAATCGAGCTGCTTGAACGAGCAAACCGATATTGCTGTGGTCAGAAAGGAGCGTGATAAAACTAAAGTGCGAATTGTATACGATGGATCTGCAAAGTCTTCAAAGGGTGATCTCTCTCTCAACGATTGTTTAGAAACTGGAACTAATCACATACCGCTCATTTTTGAAATGTTATCCAACTTTCGTTGGAACTCAGTTGCTCTTACTGCAGACATTGAGAAGGCCTTCCTTATGGTAGGGATCAAGGAAGAACATCGTGACATGCTTCGTTCCCTGTGGTTCAAGGACTTGACCGCCATCAGTCCAGAAAATATCCAGCTTCGATTTAATCGTCTTGTCTTCGGATTACGACCTTCACCTTCCATTCTGGGTGAGACGATAAAACACCATCTACGACTTTACAAGCAGAGTGAACCAGAAATGGCAGAGTTATTAGAGAATTCGTTGTATGTTGATGATCTCGTTACTGGAGCAGAATCTGTTGAGAACGCTTTCCAGATATTCAAGAAGTCGAAGAAGATGTTGGCTGAAGGTGGATTTAATCTGAGAAAGTGGAATTCAAACTCGTGTAGATTATTGGAAGAAATTAAGAATTCGGAAACAAAACAAGAAAGTCCATCAGTCAATCGAGTCAAACAGGTTGAAGACACCGCCACTGAAGATGTCGAATCTTACGTCAAATCAACCATGGGTTTGGGCAATTCCTGTCCAAAGGAAGAACATTATGTTAAGATCTTAGGACTTAATTGGAACACTAATTCCTATCAATTCTTCTTCAACTTCACCAATTTGTTTGAATATGCGACAAAGCTTTCAATGACCAAAAGATCAATTTTAAAGGTAACAGAAAAGATCTTCGACCCTCTTGGATTCTTGAGTCCTTTTACCGTGGTGATGAAGATTCTCTTTCAAGAGCTTTGCGTTGACAAGCTGGAGTGGGACGACGAACTTCAAGGAGATGTTCTTCGAAGATGGAAATTGATACTGACAGGATTGAAATATCTCGAAGCCAACCAGATTCCTCGTTGTTGTTTTGAAGCAACCCCAGTTCATATTCAAGTTCATGGCTTTAGCGACGGTTCCGAACACGCCTACGCCGCAGTGATTTACATGCGTTCCTGTTACCAAGATGGGCATATCGATGTGAGATTAGTGGGCTCAAAAACAAGAGTATCTCCATTAGTAAAGCAGTGCATACCACGACTGGAGTTATTAGGAGCGCTACTTCTGGCACAACTTCTCAACAAATTCAATTCTTCCAAGAGGATCCTAGAGACGATTTGTTGGACAGATTCGATGACCACTTTATCCTGGATTAGGAATCAAGGGATGTGGAAGCAGTACGTACAACACAGCGTACATGAAATCCGTAACCTGACTTCAAAAGACGCGTGGCGACACTGCCCTGGTAGTCAGAATCCAGCCGATCTGCCTTCTCGAGGTTTAAGTGGAAGCGAACTCGCAACTAACACGTCTTGGTGGAATGGTCCAGAATTCCTTTACAGCCTAGAGCCTGAATGGCCTGAGAATCGACCTACGCAATCCTTAAACGGCCCTATAGTCATCCGCTACCAGTGAAGCCTGAATGGCCTGAGAATCGACCTACGCAATCCTTAAACGGCCCTATAGTCATCCGCTACCAGTGACGGATCACTTTGATTTGTTGTGAACCTGCGAGGTTTTGACCAAAATTACCCCCATAGGGCTTAAAATGATCCTGAATGATCCCTTTTTAAAATAAAACCTTTATAACGATATGCCATGAAGTATTACCCGAGTTCTGACCTGACTTCCCTTCTGTTAAAATCCCGCGAGGATTATGGCGTGTTGAGAAGAACAAAACGGCTTTTATTTGTCAATATATAAGCGAAACCAACGAAAATTTAGGCTCTAACAACTCCGAAAGTAAGTATAAACATTTGTTTGTTGTAATTATTTCGTAGATTAGCAATAATTTGGTAAAATTTGACGAAAACCATCTCGGCCGAGCAGGCAAATTCGAACAAAATTTGCCGAGAGTTGTCGGCGAGTTGTCGGCGTTGTAATGGCAAACAGAAGTAAATATCACTCAAAATAACTTAAAATCTGAATAGCTGACTTAAAAACGATCTTACTGATGTATTTTGGTCGTATGTTCTTGTACAATTCTGTTTTAATTTGTAGATTTCAAAATAAGTTATATGATCGCACGCGGCCGCACCACGGGGGGTCACAATGGGGGGTCGCAGTGGAAAATCGTAAAAAATCAATATAATATATGCTTTTTATTGTATTGCTTCAATTTTTTCAATTTGAATTTGTGAAATGGTGCTTTTCATTTTACATCATCCAATGTTTGGTGTAAAATCATTTCTCGTTAAATATTTAACATTTTTTGGATTATAATAATATTATTAATAGTAGTAATTAGCATAAATTAGCATAATTTGCACAATGGGTTGTCTGGCAAGACCCGAAACCCCAAAATTTGAATAGTAGAGGTAAAAACGATTCAAATGATATATTGTGGTATTATTTTTGTGTTATTATGCCATATTAATTCACAAATTGCCAAGACTACCTGCTGTGACTGGTTTTCGACTCGGACAAGAATGAGTTAAACGAAACTACTTTCCAAGAAGCTGTAAAGAACCCACCTTCTATCATTCATTCCCTGATGAATACTTCAACACACGATAGAGTTGAAAGGAAAATCGACAAAATAATCGATGTTAAACGAATCGGTAATTTGACGAAACTACTCCGTGTAACAGCTCTCGTTGTCAAATTTGTGAACAAGCTGAAGAACCAGGCAAGAAATGCAAGAAAAGCCTAGAAAGAAAAGTACAAACCAACCGACTTGGACTTAGAGGAAGCTGAAGAATTGTGGATTAGATCGGTTCAAGCCTCATCATTCACTGAAGAGCTCAAATTTCTACACAACAGTAACAGTAACAGCAAGGTTACTCCACCAATCCGTGTCAAGCATTTCGGATTATTCCTGGACAAAGGCATTATCAAATGCAAGGGTAGCATGAACAATTCATCGTTGCCTGTGAATTCAAGGAATCCAGTCTTGCTACCTGCAAAGCATGCATTCGTACAGTTTATCATCAAAGATGCACATTATTCCGTAAACCACTGTGTTGTAAGGGACACTCTTACAACGATAAGAGAACTCTACTGGATCTTGCGAGGACGGGAAGCTGTGAAACAGTTTATAAGAAAGTGCGTCATTTTCCGCAAATACGAAGGAAAACCGTACAAATCACTACCAACTGCAGATCTTCCAACTGAAAGAGTTTCAGACGATCCACCTTTTACATACATCGGTCTAGACTTCGCTGGCCCATTGTTTATTACCGAAGCAAATTCGAGCAAGAAAGCAGAAATTTCGAACAAGGTGTACATTTGCCTTTTCACTTGTGCTTCGACACGAGCTTGGAGTTAACTCGAGGTTTCAGTACTCAAGCGTTCCTGTTAGCTTTCAGAAGATTTTCAGCTAGAAGAGGACTTTCTGCTACGATTACTTTGGACAACGCAAAATCGTTTAAGTCGTCGTGTAACGAAGTTCGAAAACTCACTAGATCTGAAGAAGTATGTCAATTTCTTACAAACAAACGAATCACTTGGAACTTCATTATTGAAAAGGCTCCATGGTGGGGAGGGTACTGGGGAAGTCTCGTCCAAAGCATCAAACGACCACTGAAGAAAGTCTTAGGACGATCAACATTGAATTTCGACGAGCTTAATACTCTTTTATTAGAGATTGAAGAAGTAATCAACTCACGACCACTTACATATGTGTACGATGACGTCGACTCCATTTCGTATCCTCTGACACCCTCGGATCTAATTTACGGACGGCGCATCACACCCACAGCAAATTCTTCTCATCAAGGAATTATTAGTTCTTACCAGTCTCTTACAAGAAGACTACGCCATCATGAGAATCTTTTGCAGCAATTGACTAAGCAGTGGACAAGGGAATACCTGACTGGCTTAAGAGAAAGAAAGCAGCCTGGAACCAAAGAGAGTAGTAAAGAAATTATCTCAGTCGGAGACAATGTTATTCTCAAGAACGATTCTACTTCTAAAAGTTACTGGAAACACGCTAAGGTTGAGAAACTTATTGAGGGATCGGACGGAAAGGCGCGAGCAGCAATCATAAAGGTCGCTAGCAGCAACAGACGACCAGTTTATCTACGAAGAGTAATCCAACATCTTATTCCACTCGAAGTAAGATCAAATACCTACACGGATCTCTCGGATTCTAAACCTGATGAACAAGTGGCAAGAGTGACAGACATTGTGAAACCCCGAGGCAATACTGCGTTAATTGGTGAATTCAATCGGCGTGATAAAAACATTGTTTAACTGTTTAGTTTTATTCGAAAGTTTCTAACGTTGTTAAGAACCTTTGGGGAGTGTAAAAAACATTCTAATTTATACGGACTTTGTTATTCTTCACGTGCAATTTGCGTGCGTTCGATTGTTTACGTCACTAACGTGTTGTTTGTTCACGTGAAGTACTTTTACTGACAACGTCAGCGAGAACCTGTTGTGTTTTTTTGTATGTTATGTAAGTTCCTTTTTTTGTATTGTTTAGTCGGAAATTATAAGTTAAAAACCAAAGAAGTCGAATGATGTGCCTCTCACCAAGGAAAATCGTGACAGTGAGAGACGAAGCCAACGACGAATCTCGACAATTTATAATGTCACCACTGGCTGTGGAAATAGCGGGGAAGCGGACTCTGTCATCAAGGATACTAGCTCGTTTAATGGGGCAGAAGCTTGTCGATTACTTTAGGGAAAAACGAGGCATCAAAACCACGAAGAACCACTCAAAGAACCACTCGAGAAATGGTGCCAACAATGCTGAGCCCGGGACCCAGGAAACGCTGACTAGTAGTTCCGGATATTGCATCAGCCTTCTAAGCACGCACGTATCACGTGCCTCTGATAAACAGTGCCCGATTCATTGATCGCTGGATTGTGACACTTCACGTGTGCCATGCATGACCAGATAGCCCCAATAAACCGGGGGAGTTGGAGCCACCCAAACAACCCACAGCTAGTTTTAATATTATTTATTGCATAAAACAATTAATTTTATTAACAGTATGTATTTTAAACTATTATAAAATTAAGAATAAAATATTGTTGTATTTGTGAAGTTTAACCTTTGCCTGCACTGGTTTATATATTATATTTATAAAATAACTGGTTGGAAATAGAATTTAGATTTCGAAAGCTAGCTATGCAATATCTATGTTACGAAGTTATTGTAAACTCACTGTTTTAACAACTATTTGAGGTATACAGCACAGCGAAAAAACCACCGAAGGATTTTAAAGAAAATGCAAGTATAAGTGCATATATATTTTATATTTACAACTTAAACTTAGTTCTAGAACTTCAATAACCTACTGGTTTATTCGAAGACAGGAACCAATGCAGCTAGCAAGGGTATGCGAATCCAAACACAGCAGTCAACAGTCCAAGTGATAGTACATTGGAGATGTACTGTAGCTTTTGAAAAGACTTGAATTCCGACTCTCGGCCTGTATATTTTCGCGCCAAAACAGGCCTAGAATACTGTCTCGGGTGGCCATGTTTATCGAACAAATTATTTAAAAGGCATCACCGAGTGTGTCAATTTCAAATAATGGCAAATTTACAAAGAGCCGTTCACAGCTACAACTGCTACGCCATTTAGACAAGCAAACTACAGATGAATAGCCACAGAGCAAAATCTTTCGTTGAAGGGCAATCAATACGGTTACTTACCTTGTAACAGGAAGAAACACCATGGTTAAATAATGTTTTGTTCGAACAGCACTCGACTTTTCAACCTCTGTGAATTCAATTTTCTCGATAATGACATCAGCGATTTCTTTACCTTTTCTGTAGAATGTAATGAAGGGGTTCCTTGTTCCATAGACATGATTTAATTTCGACCTCGCAAAATAAAAAGTCGTGCAAATCGGCAAATTCTTTTTCGATGTAAAATGCTCGCCTCGCGGCGGCCATTTCACTTCGAAGTGAAGTGATATCGAACTACCAGAATGCATTGCGGGTTTTGCTATAAAGTTAAAGGTCCAATAGATCTTGAAAATTGCTCGTGGGTTTATGAAATCAAAGGTCTCAACGAGACGACTCACGGATACGCAAGCAAGCACAGCTAAAACCACTAGAAAACGCATTTGTTTGACAATGTAAAGAAATAGTGTATTTCGAACCGTGAGTGTTTTTTTTTTTGCCCAATACACTTACAGTTGAGACATAATTAAATTCATTCAAATGACTTTAGATGTATAATTTGGGGTATTTTTTATGATATTGAGCATGAAAACAGTTGTCTCATTGAAATTGACAGCTGACTCAGTAATAGTAATATATACAATTCAAAGCATCAGCAACTGCCTGTACCATAAGAGCATCACAACAAGTGCCTTGAGCTGACATATCCTTAATATAGTTTGCCCAAGACTTATCAGTAACACTGTCAATAAACTGTTCTGGATGAGCTTGAATATAATCAACACCTGCTTTCCTTGCATCTAGATGATAATTAGGATTGTGATATAATTGGTGAGAAACGGCTTTAAAAAAGCAATCCCCATTGACACCAACATCAAGAGGCTTCAGATTTTTCAAAAGGAGCCTACCTTCCAATGTTGACATAGGAAAGTCTCTTTTTGCTTTTACTATGGAAAGTTTACTTGTGAAACCGTGTACAGGTTTTGTTTTAGAGGTTATATTTGGAATGAGCTCTTGGGAAATATCTTGCAATACATCAAAATGCACGTTATCACTATTCTGAATGTAAATTGCATGGTGATCAATGGGTAATGGCTCATTTAACATAGTTCTGGAAAATTTTGCCCACTTGTCATTATTACCAATTTTTGTATATACATAAATGTCTGTGCAATATAAACAAGCTGCAGTTAATATTTCAATATCAGTTCCCCATACACCAACATTCTTCATTTTAGATGTTGTTAAATGAATATCTACAGAAGTACCAATGTGTGGTAAAAAAGCACTTTCAATAGTTTTCATGTGAAGTAGTATTTTCCTCCTAATTATACTATGATAATTTTGTCTACCTGTAATAATATAAGAGAATGATCTAAATAGACAATTTCCATCACCATTTATGTAAAACAGCTTTGTCGGAGGACCAAGAGGTTTTGACAATGTGCAGACATGATTAAAAACCAGAGGCAACCGAAGTAACTCACACAAAGATAGCTGCGATTGCCCACCAATGGGAAGGAAAACAGCCCAACCATTATTTGCATGATTGGAAAATTATTTCCAAGTCACTAATGTTATTTTAAGTATGTCCTAAATGATGTTGAACGAGTGTTTAATATATTGTTTACCCTGGTTCTCAAGTGAAATAGACACAATGAAGTATGCAAACCCGAAGCACTTTCAAAATGGCCGACTCAATAATATAATACATTTACCAATGAAACTTCTTTCTCCTTCTTTTCTCTGGGCAGGCTACAATTTCCGAGTCCACCTGTTCGCACGTCCAAGAGTCTTTTGCATTCGAAGAAATGAAGCATGAACAAATGTTTGCAATAGAACGAATGATCGACAACAGACGCGTGTAAACCGCAGAAACGGTGAAACAACAAGTGAACTACGAGTTCATCATGAAACAAACGGTGAGTCAAAAACGCCAAGGCGAAAGCGTGGGCTTTATAAATGGGCAATTCCCCGTATAGCAATGCATCATGGGAGTTGTGGTAGGCTTTCACTTTCGAGCGAAATGGTCGCCGCGAGGCGAGTATTTTGTCTGAAAGAGTAACTAGTTGTTTTACAATATTTCCTTTCCGCAATGAGGATTTTAGACTTCTCAATGGGACTGGGAGGGTGTAAACCACATTTTGTACAAAAGACAGCGAAATCGCAGCTAAAATAAGCGAGGAAATTACTTCAGAGTGAGTCGACAAGTGAATAGAGCGTTTTCATCTGACGTCGCGGCGGCCATATTGGTGTACCAAAACAATGAAATGGCGGCCATATTGGTGTACGGTATGGGAATTAGCTCTTTCTTATTCAAATATTTCGTATTGTTTCAGACCATGGGGCCACCGATCACGTGAGTGAAAACGCTCGATATTGATCAAATAAATACGATTCGAAGACGGTCCTTCCCGGACGTGAACAGGCGAGCAAGCAGATCGATTATAGCTCAGTATATAATTCAGCTTTTGTGACGTGTATAAGTTGTTTGTCAGTCACGATCGCTTAGTTTTTGTGCTCGGAAGTCTTTCTTCCTGGCGTATTTGCTTGTTGAAATCAACAAGGTTGGGTGATGCACTCGACCTGTTGTTCGTAATTGCCTCTGTATTTACACAATGTTTTTTAAACTTTTTGGTGCGAAAAAAAACCTGTTTCTTGAGCAGGAGTTGAGATATTTTAGAAAGACGTCAAACGTAAAATAGTCTTGTCAGGGTTTTCCTTCGTTGTTTTCCTCTTCTGTTCCCATTGTTGTCGTCGGTTCCTATCCTCTTAGAATATAAACGAGTAGGTTCTAGAATTAGTGTAGGCTGTAAATATAAATTTAGGACTATAAATTTACTAAATATTTTGAAAAACCGTCGAGTTTCTTGCCGTGTTGTGTGCAATAAACTTTTTAGTAAATATAAGAAATAATCAAACCATAGATAGATAGCATATTTAAACCATATTAAATACATAGTTCATTTTAAATAGTAGATAGTTTGTTAAAATGTACATATTTTTTTAAACATAACTGAATAAGTTATAAATTTTACAATGGAGGGTGAACCTTGTACTTCAATGGAGAGTCAGAGAGAAAAACAATTGCCAGTTCCTAGTGTAACTGAAATGTGGACAAAGAATTTAACAGCTATCCAGGATTTTCATACTAAAAATTGGAAGAACACCTAATCTTTACATGTGAGAAAACATCAGACCATAAGCCAGCAGAGGCATCCAAAGCAGACATGACTATTATGGAAGCATGCAATGATAAATTATTTTGCTTGGAGCTTGTTAAAGGCAAGCCATCTCTGAAAAAAGGGCATGTTTACTTTTTCCAGTCACAAGGAGTTATGACAATTTGCCAGTTGAGGTGGCTAGATTTTGTGGTTTACACTAGAAATGATCTTCATGTTGAGAAGATTTATTTCAATGAACTTGAGTGGAAAGAGAATACTTTAGCAGAATTAACTTCTTTTTATTTTGATTATTTGACGAATCTTGTTTAAATTTAAAAAAAAATACAGGTTGTTTTAAAACAAGGTTCAAAGAAAAAGGGTAACAATCTTAAAAATAGTTTTGAGGAATTATAATACAATTATCTCTTTGAATAAATTGTTATACATGTCAAGAACTTCCAAACTTTAACAAAGTATTGCCTATTATTGAAAATGTTATAACAGAAATAAATATGCTTCCCTTATGTCATGTATTATATAACTTGTTAAATGCAACTGTAATGACACATCACAGTACAGTGCATGTAAATGCCATGCAGTACTATTTTTGTCCATTAAATTTATTGCAGATCTTGCCCATTCTTGTTGTGTTCTCGAAGTAGTGGCTTAAAAAACGAAGTAAGGTAAGAGCATACAATCCAGATCTTATTTATGACCCTTATTTACCCTGAGTTGTCTGGTTTTGAGGCACCAGATACTCGCCTTAATACCTCCATCCAGCCAAACACTGTCTGATTAGAAGAAGTTTTAGTATCAATAGACCACATGAGACATTTCATGGACATAGGGAAGCTCACTTCTCTACATCATCCCAAGTACCTTTTTTTTCTTGTTCCCCAAGAAATATATATACTGTATATCTATATATATACTTTATTTCTTCACAAGATAATATACATGGCACAAATAGATATGAAAGAAGAAAAAAATAATTTACAGTGATGGGGAATCTACAAGAAAGCAAAATTTGCTTGTTTGGTGTAGATCCCTTTTATAGAATATAGAACTAGTATATACATTAATAATTAACAAACTATGGACAATATATACGCCCTCAAGCCCACTACACAACATCATAAATTATCGATGTTGCATAATAAGCCCAAGAAGGTATTTACTGTCATATTAACTTAATATAACATTGTTGGTATACGCTATAAAATTGTTTTGTTTATAAAGTACATTTACTATTTCACATATACTGTGTATATATATATATATATATATATATATATATATATATATATATATATATATATATATAGTTTTACCTTAAAGTCTTCGCTACCAGAGGTTTCACCCTAAACGGGATCATCAGGCGACTGGAAAATATCGGTTAGTGGGCTGCTTAAATGCGTTAGTTGGGGCGTGGGTGTGGGCGTCGAAACGTCCGGCGCATTCATTATACTTTGTATTTTGCTCTATCTATATGGTATTGAGTACTCTCTAACATTTCGTGAACCATAACTCACTTGTATACTTATATATATATATATATATATATATATATATATATATATATATATATATATATATATATATATATATATATATATACAGTATAATGATGAAATAGTATATCAACCTAATTGCTGCTTTTTTATAATAAATGAATTTCTACCATTTTTTAAAATTTGCGTTCTGTTGTTATAGATCGTTTTCATCTGTTGGTGTACCGAAACAATGAAATGGCGACCATATGGGAATTTAGCTCTATTCTTATTAAAATATTTCGTATTGTTTCACCACCCCAATGGGGCCACCGATCACGTGAGTGAAAACGATCCATTGACATAAAATTGTTCCAAACTTTCGGCTACAGTAAGATTATTTAATTATAATTACTGACCCTTATCAAATTCCATTGTTCTCTGTCTGCATTATATCAATGATTTTAGCCGGATGGGGGTTATTATTCAAACTCTCTGAGGAAAACGGGGACGGTCCTTTTTGTTAGCAGGGAAATTATCAGAGGTAATTCTAAACGCACTAAACTAGCACACTGCAGCAATATTAGAAATATTGCAGCTAGTGCTAGCATACTGACTATGAATATTCAATAAAGTGTAAAATCATTTTTTCTCATGCACAATTATTGAGTGACAATTGATGTTTAAAATGCTTGATTTCACCAATACAAAGTATGATAGCTAAATTAAGTAATTGCATAAAAAATAAACAACAAAACAAGGCAATTTCACACAATTTAATCAACGCAACTTATTTCACACTATATATATATATATATATATATACAATTACCAACATCAGTCAATAACACCACAATCACAACTTCTAAAGCTATCATTTATATGAAACAACGATCTTCGTGCAATCTGTATTAATTACAATTGACTGATTAGAACCTGAGACAGATTCTTCTTCGTTAGAATTTTCCTTGAAATACCCTCCCTTTTCACCTTCCATGCCCATTTCGACCTTAGGTAAACCTCCCTAGGACGAAGTACATTTATATACCTTAATCCCATCAGATGACCGGTGACCAGTGGTCTCCTGAATAAACTGTTGAGCTATTCCGGCATCAGACAACCTTGTAGCACAACTACGCCGCAGGAAGTGATTTGTATAATGCCCTTCGAACCCTGCCTTTTTCATAATATTGTTCACCACATTTCCTAACGTCACCCCCCCCCCCCCCCCCCCGCACCTCTTCTATAATACCAAATCTGACCATTTGGCTTTGGCAAAGCTCGCAAATAAAACGCGTTATCGCTGTTTTCCTTTGGAACGTGCGACAAATATTTCTTATACAGTTCAATTGGACAACGTTCTGGATTTTTAAAATTCTGATATGCCCGAACCTTGCTTCTGATACGCAAATGGGCTAACCCGCCGTCATTAGTCTTGCTGATATCCTTGACCTACTGTAAATATTCACTACCAAATTCGTCAACTTGTAGCGAGAGCTGCAAGTTTTCACTTCTCAAATTAATGAGGAAATTGTGATTAGCGCATGGGTGTTGGCGGGCGCTTAAGTCTGAGTACGAGATTGGTTTGGTGAAATTGGCCAGCATCGTGCTAGGCAAGCAAACCCAAAGCGTTCAAAAAGATTTTATGCTAATAATGAGAACTTTGACTTTCAAGTATAATACGAGCGTCATGGAAAGCAGTCGCTTTCAATATAATTTATGATATTCCCGACTGCAATGTCAACTTTTTTAACGAAGTCTGTTTTATCTATTAAAGAACAAGCAATATTTGGTGCAATGGAAAGAGTATGAGATGGCAAGCTGTACTTCTTAACTCATATATCATGTTCCTACTCGTTCTGAGCTGCACTGATAAGCTGTTGTACAGCAAAACGTATACGTCTGCAGATTAAACAAACATGTATATACTGCCACATTTGGATGTGCTTGAGCACTCTATGGGTATATATGGGTGACGATAGAGTTAAGCAATTCCCACCACTCAAGAAGTGGTCCGAACACTCTTTCCCCACATCAATCTATTCTCGTTCCGAGCTGCACTGATGAGCACTGATGAGCTGAAACGTTCTTCTGCAGTTTAGACAAATATATATATATATATATATATATATATATATATATATATATATATATATATATATATATATATATATATAGTTCAATCTACAGACACGGTGTTTCGTGGTACAACAGCTCATCAGTGTAGCTTGGAACAATCTGAATGAACTTCATCAATTACTTATACACATGCGATCGTCGGTGACAACCGCTTGTGGGACGGCATCGGTGAAGTACATTCAGATAGCGTGAAGTGCGCATGGGCCCAGAGTGCTCAAACTTCCACAAGGGTAGTGAGCGTTGCATTATCGCTAATAGGTACCCACGGCAACTTATATATATATATACAAACTATGAAGTATAGTTTTACCTTAAAGTCTTCGCTACCAGAGGTTTCACCCTAAACGGGATCATCAGGCATTCACTGTTTAGGGTGAAACCTCTGGTAGCGAAGACTTTAAGGTAAAACTATGCTTCATACTTTGTATTTTGCTCTATCTATATATGGTATTGAGCACTCTCTAACATTTCGTGAACGAAAACTCACTTATATATATATATTGCATTGCTATAAATCTTGGCAGTTTACAACTTTTTACCACCCACGTTCACATCTTTCCTCCATGGGGAGGTTACTGGGGAAATTTTTGGGTAGGAGTGTCCCGCCGTGTCCTCAAATCCTGGTCCTATCCCAGATATAAAAAGGCAATTTTCTATACCCTATCCCAGATCTAAATTTAAAAAAAAGCATAACCTCTCCCAGCACTGCTGTCACATTAGAATCCATACTCTATCCCAAATCAAAATAAGCACTCAATTGTGGAGCAATATAGACAATTCGTATACCAATACCAGACCCAGGAGCTCGAAAACCACACCATATTGTCCGGTACATACCAATGGTACATACCATTTGCACCTTGATAAAGATACTTGCCAGGAAATATTATATATATATATATATATATATATATATATATATATATATATATATATATATATATATATATATTAAATATTGAATCAATATCAATTGATCGATCTGTGAGATCTGTGAATAGATCAATCCGTCAGGGCTTGATGTCGTTTTTCAGCGTTACTCATGCAATATATATAATTCATAATATTATGTAAAATTTTAGAAAATACAATGCAGCGAATAAATTTTTTGAAAGAAGTACCTTGCATCGTGTAATATTGATATTTGGCAAATGGCTCGCGTCTCCAAACCTTATCCTTTCCCCAAGCGCAAAATATTCCAAAGGAACAAAATGACGACACATCTGCAAATTAGAATAGTAAGATATATTGATTTCTCTTGCACAACAAGATGTTGCTTAAATAGAAGTTTGTACCCAGTGTCTTATCCCTGCTTGCCGCCCAACCCCCACATTCGCTGCGATAAGACTCCGGTCCAGGATAGTCACGTGTCGCTTTTTTTTTGTTTTTTTTTGTTGGATTTTTTTGTTTGTTTTTTATCAAAATTTTCAAATTTATCAAATTTTTTTATCAAATATCAAAATTATCGATAGTTGTAGGGTGCCCTCCGTATCATAATGCTTGACCTTGCTGGTATGGCCAAATAAATATATTGTCTTTTGAAAGAAATTATTTAACCTGCGATAAGATTTTTTATCTCAGGACACACACAAAATTCATTGTTCCAAGAGACGCGTTAAATCCTTTATCCAGCTGTCTTAAACGACGTCAAGTGGGCAGGGTTTTGAAGAAAGGGAAATTGTCGGGTAAAAATGCTAATTAGTGTACACTGATGACATAATTATAAGTAATAACATGACTTGAGGGAAATTAGCGATTAAATTTCCCCGCCGCCGAGGGAAGATTTGTGAAAGTATCCGAGGCGATCATGGTATTACTATAGTTATCCCAGTCGGATAACTACTTCTCATGCTATGCATATAAATTAGATTAACACTGCTAATTTAAACAGCAAATGCTTTCGTTGACAATGAACATTCACTGCATGAATCAAAGCATTCTATCGTTTATCACAAATGTGTTTTAACCTTACTTTTAATCCGCTATTGTCTATTTTTCTTCTAATGTAATTTTGAGTGTGTCATGGGATAAGATGGTTTTACGGCCCCTCGTGGCTATTAAGCTTCAATCACGATGTTAAATCCCATAGCACACTCGTAACCATTAATTAACATATACAAAACCGGAAAAAGTTTTATTTTAATTTACGCTGAGTATATTTAAGTTTTTACTGACTGTAAAAATCTTTGATCTTCCCATTCTTTTATTTTTAATGTTGGTGCTTAACTTATTAAATATGTTGTCGATATCTCAGAATGTTCACTCAAACTCCAGTTACGCCGCAGTTTTTGTCTTTCGTCGCTTGATTATAAAATATGAGTACGCCACAAGGGCAACGTTGTCATCCTATTCAAAGTATACTCAAATATCGAACAATAGCAGTCACCGACAACTAAATAAAAATACACGTTAACGTACCAAAATAGTAAAATGTCTGAAAACAAGATCATTATAGCAAGACACGTTAGAAACAAGTGTAATTAATATATAGAGCCATTGCTGTCAGCTGCATGTCCTAATTTCATGTTGGGTTATTTGGTCGTTTGGAGAGAACGCGTTGCGTTGTTTACTTATAAAGATACTAGATTTCAAGAAAAGAACGAAAACTATTGTTAAATTTAAATTTATTACGTATCTTATAGTTTTGATTTTTTAAAAGGCAACAGGCCGTTTACCCAGGCGGAACACAACGTCGTGTCGACGTCGATTTGCGCTCAAAGTCGGGTTGCAACGTTGATCTTCCTCAAATCGACGATATTTCGACGTCGACGACGATATTTGGCGACGTTTTATCGACGTTGGAAACTGAGGTTGTCTCGACGTTGAATCGACGTCGATATTGTGTCGTGAAATCTTACGCAACTTAACCACAACGGTACCGACAATGTTTCGACTCTGCCTTGTCAACGTGTCACACGTCACAAAGAGTTGTTCTTTCGACGTTGAATCCATGTGGATAATGTGTCGTCAAATTTCACGTCACTTAATTATCACCAACGGGGGTAAAGTAGGGAGTATTCTTCAGACCTCAAAGCATAAACTTATTTAATTTCGACATATATCGTCATATGCATGTTTTACGAATCATCGTTAGTCCATCTGTATTTATATTTTCCACTATAAAGCAATGACTTGTTTAAAAAATCTATGTTTAACTAGCCTTTTCAAGGAAATTAAACAGATTAATAAATACGCTTATGACTACTAAATACGTTACATGACCCTTCATAAACTATATATGTTTGGTACTAAGTACATTGATCAAGAAATTCAAAAATGACAGTTACAAACACTTTTGAGGTCACATGATCTAATTATCTATAACAACTCTATGAGATGTCCCTGCCACTTGTGCCAAAACTTATAAATGAATGAAATAGAATAAATAGAAGTCAACGCCAACTCCAAGGTCGAACACGTCCAAAACAGCCAATATTTACGTTCAAAATCAATACAATTTATAACCAAAACTCAATCGATTGCATAAAAATGCTGACCATCAGCTCCTTGTCCTTTGTTGTCACCGAGATCGTCCTCTTTGCGTTCCATTACGTTCTCGCCAGGATCCGTCTCGTCATGGCTGATTTCTTGATCATAAGTCTCGTTGCAATCGGTATCTAATTCGTCGCCATCCTCCCCTGACAATTCGTTCATCAATAATTTCATCAATGATTTAAAGCACCTCATTCGAATCATTAATTCGGTGACGTCTTAGCACCATCTCCAAGGTAGAATACGTTCATAACAGCCAATATTCACGTTCAAAATCAAAACAATTTACGAACTTACAAAACTCAGTCAATGACGGAAAATGCTGACCAATGTTCCCTGGAGCGTGCCCAGTTGTTTCAATCCAGAACACCCGCCCCCCTCGAGATATTTATATTATTGATTATTCAGATAGAAGGTTAATTTATTCACTGAGGTTATTTCAAACGATAATAAAAAGGTAAGGAAACCACATTGTGTTAAATTTCCTATTTTTTGCTCCGGGTTGGCAACCTATATCTTGACAAAGCTAATTAAAGGTTTCTCTGCAGGTTTTGGTTGAAGCGGGTTATTCAACGGATTTTTAACCAATCACAAGAGGCCGGTGGACCAAGGGAGCACGCCAGACTGACCTGTGTTTCTTCTTCTTTGTTCGGAGTTCCTTCATTTATATTCAGCCATTTTGAATAATGCGGTATATCTCATTAGCTTATCGCAGGCGCGGGTTTCGGCGCCGAAGGAAACCCGAGGCCCGAGCGTTTACGAGGTGGAGAAAGGAGGGAAGAGAAAAGGAGGGGAGTGAAACAACCGTCACGTGAAGGAGTATTGACCAATTGCGATGCGTTATTTGGGTTTTGAAATCTCGCTATTCTCGTAGCCCTTGATCTGTCAACAATCAAGTAGGTTGTTCGCGCGAGGTAAGTTTAACAAACGTTTATAAGTTGCCAGCAGTTACAACCCATGACCCAACCGTCCCAGCGTTTCTGATATTCCTCAATTCCTGTCTAGCAAACACTATTTAATAAAACATATAAATCGCTTGCCAAGAGCGAACCACTTGCAAAGACATAGTCAGAGAAAGAATATACTGTTCGAATGCTGTATTTAAATTACATCGTCCAAGTAAAGTTCGAAATTAAGAAACACGTCGTAAAATTGTAACATTATTTAATTTACTCACATATCAACTGAAATCCGCCTTCGATATACTGATAGTATTAGTTTGTTTATATACTGCCGAAACATAGAACGTAGATGTCTCACGTTTCGAGCGATTGGAGCCAAGGCCCTTTAATATAAAGTCAAAATGTTAGACATTACGTTTCATGTTTCGGCAGTACACCAACCTTGCTATATTTCGACTTGCATTTCAACACTGCCCTCGCAGCAGGCTGCTTTTATTTCACTATTTCATTTTGGATGGATAGTGACATCATACATGTATATCGACCATAATTAGAAAAGTTCCTAGCAACGGAAATGTTCCTAGCAATGGTCAACCAGCATCATCTTACAAAATCTCTGGCGTTTCACTCCCCTTCTATTTATCTTCCTTCCGACCGTTATTTAATTTTCGTAACGCGCTCGGGTTTCCTTCGGCGCCGTAACCCGCGCCTGCGATACGCTAATGATATATACCGCATTATTCAAAATGGCTGAATATTTATGAAGGAACTCCGAACAAAGAAGAAGAAACACAGGTCAGTCTGGCGTGCTCCCTTGGGTGGACGTGTTACTTATATTTGGTAACATGCTGACGCGAAGTTCTGTCTTCGTAGGAGGTCCTCCTGCTGTTCAACTAACGAGAAATTGCGGCATTTTGATTCGCTGAGCAATTAAGCTACGTTTCATTCTTCGTGTGCAAGGCTTGTATGCTAGCAATGTGAGTTAAGTTGAAAGCACAAATCTTTTTGCATTTCACTAATTATTTACTGAAACTTCAGAAACAACTACCACTTGGCTGCTTCAAACAAGAATGTGGCTGCAACGTCGTATGCATTCTAAATTAATAGCTGGACTGTATATAGATGATGCCAATAGAGATTACTCGCAAATGAAGACGGGCAATATTATATATTTGACTTGGTTTTATTCGTGTTCTCGTCTTCTCGTTCGAGATTGAAGAAAGAACTTCGATCAATTACTGCATGGATAGTTACAATTCTCTCCCATGGTCAAACCGGATCCTGATATATTAAATATTACTGAATACAAAGACCACTCTTCGTCGTCATGGACATGACTACATGCAAACTACAGCACTGACATATGCTAATATTTGTATAGATGTCGCTGGGACAGGTAGCTTATTTGGAGATATTTGCTTTGCTTGTATTTTTTCGATTTAACAGTGGAACGTTACTAACATGAAAAAAATAGGTAGGCAATGCGTACATGCGTCTACGTTTAGGGCCATGGTGGTATAGACAAACTCCGACCAAGTAGGAGATATACATCGTTCACAATCACGTGACATTGGACGTCATATTGGTTGATTTTCAGTTAATTTCAATATCCTTGCTAAGATAAACATGACGGTCAGCAGTGTGTCAATTGCAACAGTGTTTGCCAACTGAAAAATCAACCAAGATGGCGGAGGTTATTTCATGTGCAAACGATCCATTCACAATTTTCTTCGTGATGCATATGATTTAATAACAATCATAGTAGTTGCAAGAATTTGCAAACACATCTTAAACCCACAACTCTAGTAAGTAAATTTACATCACATGCATCATGTGAGTGGGTCTTTCATACTGACAGTGTAATTAATATAACAATAGGGCACAAGGCAATATATCAAAACAGGAAATGGCCAATTTGATTTGGAAAAAATAACATATATTAGGCATGAAAGAATTTGATACTATATATATATATATATGCACAAATAATACTGCCATAATGAGTTAGATACTGGTACTTTTATCTGAAATTATGTGTATTATCGCAGTGAATAACATAGGTAAAGTTGACACATATTGTTTGCTTCGACTAAAACAGACACAGATTGTCTGAGTTCCGTCAATTATATCCTAAACATTAATGGGTCCAAGATTTTCCTCAATGTCATTTGCTATTCTCAGAAATAATGCAACATACACAATATAGGATACTCCACATAGATAATTCAGGACAAAAGGCATCCCCTTTAATTTTTACAAAATTATTTTTCATGCCAATTTGAGGACTCAATTGTTACCAACATTCTAATGGAACAGTAGAACAGTTTAACAGTTTTGTATCTAGTACTTATAATATAATAATTCAATTATGACATGCTGTTTAGTTTTCAGTATGTTGAGTTTCATCGGATAATTTCGCAACTGATACTTGGCCAGCAAAGGCCGATTTACTATTTTTACAGCTCTCTTTCCGGGGTGCGCACCCTGCGGTTTTACTAGATTACACATACGGTCGTAATTGTTCTTCAAATTCAAAATTAATTGCGTTCAACTGCTATTGAAGCTTAATCCGTTAAAACCGCCTTCGTCAGTCGTCAAAGTAGTCAAAGTTACTGACCGCTTCTTTGGAGTTCGTTTACTAAGAATGGTGGATCAGTTCGTTTGTTAACCAGGCTTTGACAACCCTTCAACGCAATGTTCCTTTGGAAACAAATAATTCTCCTTTCAAATCGCTGTGGCAGCACTCACGCGCAGACCACATCATCTCAAGCATTAAAGGGATAACATGTACTCACTTGTACTGTAAGATACACCTTTACCCTTTTGGAAATGTATATATTATTAGAGCATTGTTCGAGAAGGAAGGCCATCTAAACGCCCAAAATTAAACAAATTAATTTTCTTCAGGAACGACTAAACTTTGACGACAAAACATTCCAAACTATAGACAAATCCTATATTTTTAAACATGTGATCATATGTGATCACATGTGGAATTTTAACATGTGAAATAGATTCACATGTGATCATATGCGATCTCATGTGGAAGTTTAAATGTGAAATAGATTCACATGTGATCACATGTGGAAGTTTAACATGTGAAATAGATTCACATATGATCACATGTGATCACATGTGGAAGTTTAATATGTGAAATAGATTCACATGTGATCACATGTGAAATTCTAACATGTGATCACTGATGCTTCCCCATTATCTGCCATAAACACAAAAAATAGCTAAAATGATGAAATGAAATTACATGGAATTCTACACTGGACACATCACATATAAGTATTTGTTCAGTCATAGTTAATGGAAAATATACATGGTTTGGAAGCTCAACAAAAGTCATTGTTTTATGTTTTTGTTCAGGGTTATGGAAATTTTTGCACTTTCACGGTTACTGAACATATTGTGTTTTCTGTATAATGAAGCAACCATCCAATAACAACGTTTGGGTTCAATCACTCAACCGTACTGTTTAAATAGTAATAAACCTAAAACAAAGGATTTGGCACCTTCATGTACCTTTCAACATGAATGGTAGCTTGATTGTTAACCGCTTTGAAGTTTGCCAGGTTTCCAAACCATGTATATTTTCTATTAACTATGGCTCACTTAAGGTGGCTCCATACAGTTTCTTTAAAAATGGAAAATACAAGTTTGAGAGTCCAAAACACGTGATTAAACAATTTGGAAAAAGACTAAAACTAAATGTTATGCATAGTTAAACAGTCTGACAATCCAAAAATGTTACCAAATAAATAGCAACAGTTGTTGCTATGGCAACAATGACGTTTCAAAATGGCTGCCAGTTACCCTTCAAACTAGTTTAATTCGGAAAAAACTTTGGTGACCCCCAATTTTTTTTTCTTTCCCAACTTTTCGTGAAGTATGAGTAATCAATAGGCTGATTTAAAAAAAATTCTGTAGAACGAAATTTTTTAAAAATTAGCAAACATGATTTTTCCGGAAAAAAAATTATTCGTTCTACAAATTTTTTTTTAAATCGGCCTACTGATTACTCATACATCAAGAAAAGTTTTAATGAAAAAAAAATTGGGGGTCACCAAAGTTTTTTTCTAATTAAATCAGTTTTAAGGGTAATTGGCAGCCATTTTGAAACGTCATTGTTGCCATAGCAACAACTGTTGCTATTTATTTGATGACAGTTTTTGATTGTCAGACTGTTCAACTATGCATAACATTTAGTTTTATTCTTTTTCCGAATTGTTTATGCACGTATTTTGGACTCTCAAACTTGTATTTTCCATTTTTCAAGAAACTGTATGGAGCCACCTTAAGGAAGATCTCACATGATGGTTATTTCCTAAAAAATTAAAAAAATTGCAAGAATGGGTGACAAAGTAACTAAACATCAAATAATTGCATTGTCTGAATAAAGCTTGGTTGCACAGCAATTTCAATACTGATATTCAGTAAACCAACAATATTGTATACCAGTACAGCATATAGTATAAACCACTACCAATCATATTTTTCCAGCAGATTAAAGAGACCGGTTAAGGACAGTCCCTGCAGGAATCACAGGCCTGGCGAAAATTTGATGAATTGTTCATGAATAGTTCATGCATTTTGTTCATGAACATCCATGATAAGTGCATGCATGAACATTAAAATTAGCCCATGCATGAACATTAAATGGCACAGTTCATGAAAGTGATGGTTCATCAACCATAAGTTCATGAACATTTGTGTTCATGAACAGTTCAAGAACTAAATTTCCAGATAAGTTCACGAATTTTTGATGAACAACTGATGAATATTGTTCATGAGCTGTTCATGAAAAGACTCATGAACATTAAATGGCCGAATTCATGAAAATTGGAGTTCATGAAATAACTCATGAACATTAAATGGCCGAACTTCATGAACAAGTTTCATGAAATTTTCATGAATAATAAGTTCATGAAATAATCAATAGATTTCCTATGAATATTCATGAACATTCATGAACGATACAACATAATGAACATAAAGTTCATGAACTAATTTGCTGTTCATCAGACTTCATGAACTGTTCATGAAACACCTTTATGAATAGTTCATGAACAGTTATTCATGAACTACATGTTTCATTTTTGATGAACTGAACATGAACTATTCATGAACGGATATGAACATTCGTGAACAACCCATGAAAGTTCATCAATTCATGAACAAATTTTCACCGTGGTGGGTATACTTAACTAACTAAACATCAAATAATTGCATTGTCTAAATGAAGCTGGGTCGTACAAGAATTTCAATACTGATATCCAGTACACCAACAATATCATATACCAGTAAAGCACCAGTACCAACCATATTTTTTTCAGCAAAGGACCGGTTAAGGCCAACCTCTGCAGGAATGGGTAACATAACTAACTAAATTAAAATATCAAATAATTACATTGCCTGAATAAAGCTGGGTTGTACAGGAATTTCCATACTGATCGATATTCAGTAAACCAACGATATTGTATAGTACAGCATATAAACCACTACCAATCATATTTTTTCCAGCAGATTAAAGAGACCGTTTAAGGACAATCCCTGCAGGAATGGGTAACTTAACTAACTAAACATCAAATAATTGCATAGTCTAAATGAAGCTGGGTCGTACAAGAATTTCAATACTGATATTCAAATTTCAATACTGATATTCAGTACACCAACAATATTGTATACCAGTACAGCACCAGTACCAACCATATTTTTTCAGCAAAGGAGCGGTTAAGGCCAGCCTCTGCAGGAATGGGTAACATAACTAGCTAAATTAAAATATCAAATAATTGCATTGCCTGAATAAAGCTGGGTTGTACAGGAATTTCAATACTGATCGATATTCAGTACACCAACAATATTGTATATCACCAGTACAGCATCTAAACAACTACCAACAATATTTTTTCAGCAGATTAAAGAAACCGGTTAACTAAACATCAAATAATTACATTTTCTGAATAAGGCTGGTTGTACTACCACAATCTACCATAATACTGTGCCAATTAAAGCTCATGGATTTAAAACAATTTTGATTCCAAGCCATCCAAGGTCTAAACACAATCTATTGCAAAACAGGCTCCATTTAAAACACCAAAAATAGAAATCAATAAAATGACTGCATTACCTTGATAGAAAGATCTTGATTTGAAATATCAAAGTCATTGAAATATTTTTGTTGAATATTTTATCTTTATTTTTTACTTCTCTTTAATTATGTTGCACCAACATTCAATTTAATATGATGTACCAACAAAGGTTACGTTTGTCTTGTATAGGATCCATACTTTCAGAGCAGTCAAACATCTGTCCTCCTGGACAAGATCTTTGAAAAAGGCTAGGGATTTCATGTGTTTGTTTCCATCTCGTCTGATCAATCGCTTGATGGAATGTTGATGGTTTATTTTTGAGCCTGCGGTTCATAACATGAGCATAACTTCCGTTTTGCACGACACCGGGTAGTGAGAATTCACGTGTAATCGAACAAGATTTATATTATTTGCTTAATCTACTCAAATGTACTCAAGATTTTCTTGTTTTAAATATCTCAAGATTAAAAATTAAGTTTGTTTTGCTTATTTTCGCCACGCAGCATTCCCAATAAAATAATTTTGACGTTGTTTTTTTACAAAGCATGACAATAGTTTCTCCCGCGTGACTGGGTCCGCGGCAGCTTTGAGTCTAAGCAGTTAGCGTCATTTAGCGAAGGCATTATCCTCATGTCTGATGTGTCATTCAGTTCATTGCTTTATACGTTTACTAGGAGTTTATATCTTTCTCAAAAGTTATTCGAAGTAGGTTTGCTTCAAGCTTTTTTTATACGATGAAGTACGTACTCGTTTATTGGATGGCGACTATTAAACCAGACAAGCGTCTTGACGCCCAGAGGAGTTTGTTCCTGACAATTCGCTATCAATGACCCAAACAAGGAACTAAGGAAAGTATGGTTTTGTACTGAAATCCAGAAGTTAAACGAACCAAAGTAAGAATGGAAGGCTTATTTAAATCGTGTCAAGTATGCCAACGGTAAGCGCAGTGAATATTGTTAGTGTATAATAGTGCAAATTATTATTGTTTTTTAGTTAAAAGTAAATTGAAAGCTCTTAACATATTGCGTTGCTTTATAAATACAGTAAGATGTATGTATGTATATATGTCTCAGAGAATGGTTTAATACTGTTAATCCTGATCCTCATAAATTTGATCTGTAAGCAACACAGTTTTCTCGGCAGCCTAAACTATTGTGTTAAGTAAAACTAAATTATTAAAATTGTTCAGGATGTTGCCATGTGCTCAGCTTGATTAGGGGGGCTCACAGTAATCCCCAAAAAGCAGGGGCACTTTATCAGAGCAATATATTTTGGTTTAGGCATTAATAAAAGTGTATTGCTGTCATGAATTCCAATTTATGTTCTAAAATCTACATGTATGAGAACCTTTTCACCCTTAAATAACAATTAAAAAATAAAACCAAGAATACAATAATAAAAGTTGCCCTACAGGGCCTGGTTATACAAAGCCTGGATAGCTTATCCGGTGGATAGGTATAGTGTGCCATACATGCTTTGAACAAGTGAACTTAAATTTTATTCGCTATACAGGCTTCGTACAACTGGACTGTGCAGATCCTTATTGCTGCTGACTACTTCTTGCATAATTTTAATCTAGATTCTAAAAAGAAAATGACACGGTGATGAAAACAAATTTCACTAAATCAATTCGCTATGCTCTTTTGTAATTTAATATCCTTTTCACAACTCAAATAGAATTCATATCTTTATGTCACTGTTATAATATTCTTTTTATATATTTTGGTAAAAGGCCTTGCAATATTAACTTCTAGTAGTGTACTATTACTAGCAGTCATAAAAGTAATGAGTAGAGATGAGTGATTACAAAAATTGTTGATTACTGAAGCAGATTAATAGGGCGATTAATTGGCATATACAGTAGTGCTTATTGATATGTTGTTGGTTACCAATCCCTAGTGCACAGTTATTTTCAATGTGTCATGGGATTGCAAGGAGCATACAATATTTTTGAAATATAACAGAAGTCAAGGTTTTTGCTAGGAGAGTGAAAAGAGAATGGCTCATGGTGAATACTATACACATTCATTGCATACTTTAGATTCACATTAGCTCCATGTGTGAAAGAGTTAATGTACTAATTATTATACAATAATCAGCTGATTACCAATTATTGCAAATTGGCTGATTACATGTATATGGCTTTGCAGATTAGTTTTCGATTAAATAGCTCATCTCTAGTAATGAGCTGACAATAATAAGTACAGTATAATTTATAATAATATAATTTTTTAAGCAATATTAAAATATCAGTACGTATTTAAGCCAAGAGGATGTTGATTTTTATATCATATTTGTTTGTGTCTCTTTTCTATTTAGCTGAAGTCCATAAAAGGTTCCCAAGTGCCACTGCAACCTTGTTCAAAATGTCAATGGTGCAAAAGTGTAAAGATGAGAGAAATGCCATGGAGGCAAGAAAAATATAATTGGAACAGATGTAGATATTATAGCCAGGACATTTATGAGGTTAGACCCAACCTAGCATTTCAATTTTTATGGGGTGTTTTAAAAATGACTCTGCATTCAATTCCATCATGGAGGCAAGAAAGTATAATTTCCTTATTCACTAGGAAATCAATACTCTAAAATTATTTCATATTGTTACCTATTATGCCTGAATTAAATGCAAGGGGTTCTACACACTTTTGTGTGATTATAATAAGCACTTAAGGCTTGTAGATTAATGTTGGTTGGTTAATGTAAGTTCCTGGTTTGTTAATCTTTTGAACTATATTATTGTACCTTATTTTTTAATAAACACTCTAAACGAAATCCAGGTACATGTATTTATGCACCTATTTATATAGACTACAATATTTTAATCTTTATACTTAAGATAAGCTTTTTTGGAATTCACCATGTCTATATTTGCGTTATTTCTTGGTTTTCACACTGTTTAGTTCAGGTCCACCTTCGGACAGTTTTTTAAAAAGAAATGCTGAATTAATGACTCGAGCTAAATGGGCCAAAAGCTCAGATCAACTAAAATAGATACTGTACATAGTGAATCCCACAAATGTTTTAATTAGTTCAAATAGATTACTTCGCATCATGCAAAGCTTAAAAGTTCATAGAAGTTATGTGGTTTTAGTGAAAAGAAAATTATAGCAGCTTTATTTTATTGATTTGTAAAATTTTTGAATAATAAAATTTATTTAACTATATACAGTTGTTTCGTTTTTATGCGGAGTGCTACCTACATGCATGATGCATGTCGACATTCCGCATGTGTTCACATGTGGCTATTCCATTTGGAACAATTGTTTTTGGAACGTGTGATCACATGTGAAATCTTCACATGTGATCACATCTGGATATTCCACATGTGTTTTTGGAACGTGTGATCACATGTGAATATTCCACATGTGAATATTCTACATGTGTTTTTGGAACGTTCGTGATGTTCGTGAACTTCGTAATTGTAATCGTTGTGAGCGTCTAATTGGTTGATTGTTTGTTGCCGTCGTGTAGCGAGTGGTTCTTTTGTCCGTTGGTTGATTTTGAATCGTACTATCCTCAGGGCAAACTCCGGTGTTGGGTTTCTTCTTATCCTGGTTTTGAGTGCTTGAGTTGCGGATATTCGTTGATGGATTATGATCTGATTGTTTGAGTTGATGGAATTAAGCGTGTTTAAGTTGATGGTAGGCTGTGAGTATTTCTATGTGGCGATTGAATGTGGATCAGTCGATGCTGTGCCAGGCTTCTTTAAATTCACGAGAAAATCTTGTAGTAGCTTTGCCTAGTATCTTTGTTTCTGATCAGTCAAAAGTGTGTTCATAGACGTCTGCGTGGTTTGCTGGAAGAGATCTAGGGTCGTGTCGTCTAATAGAGTTTTTGTGTTCTGTCAGTCGTGTTTCTACTTTCTTTTATGTCTCTCCTATGTATTGTTGTGGACATTCTTGGCATGGTCAACACAATAAAACACTAGACCTATCATCTTTCTCTCACTTCTGATGAAGACTCGAAAACGGCAGGCGGGTTGATACATGTCAAGACAAATTTCCCTGTTGTTCCTGGTCGGTCATTCTGTTTAGTACGCAAATCACTTGAGCGACAAAGATAAATTTGAATGTCGTTTCTGTCTGAAATACCAAAACGGAAGCCTAGTTTTTGTCAACAAACGCTTGCAGATAGACATTCGTTTTACAACAAGTTTGATTGACAATACATTTCATCATTTACGGTCGAAACCAAACGATTTTCCATACATTGAGCGGGACTTTCGGTCCAGGCCTCAAACTATCTTAACGTAGCAACATAAGTTTTAAATTTTACTCAACCGGTATAAAATTTAAAAGAACTAATATAACTATATATTCATTTTTACATATAGATTTATATATTCATTTATATTTATATATAAATATAGATATAAAATATAAAACTTGCGTTGCTACGTTACGACAGTGTGATGTCTATACAGGAAGTTGCGCTTAATGTATGAAAAATAGGTACGCTCAGGCGTGCATGTATCTGTTGGGTTTAATGCATATAACTATTATAGTAAAAACAATAATGTACAGGTAATCGTGTAGTTATAACAATATTGTATGAACCAAAGTAAAATCAATGTTTAGAAGTAAGGAAAAGGAAGAAGCCCAAAAATGTCATCAAAATCATTAGGACAAACAAACATTGGTTAGTATTTAAGAAATATGATTGCATTGAGTAAACGCTAGAATAGATGTCTGCACAGTTATGGCACAAATTTTGCATGACATATATCGCCTGTCACTGACATACGACTGTCTAACTAATTTTCTCATTTACATCGATACTATTACGATATTTTTCTCGAGGGTTACCACAGGTTTTTCCATTGTGCTTGCCATAAAGCTGATTTCATTTTCTTGGAATAGATAGGGTCATCCATTTCCGCTCACCAAAGCACAGCCTCACTGTCGGTCAGGATTCATACTGAAAAATTTACTAAATTTGTAAAAGCCTTCTGTACTTGAATATCTTTCGCTCCTTTGCTTACAACCACATGGCTGTCTGCTGTCATAGCCTTGATCCATCAAATACTTGGTGTATGGTTGTTAGTTTGGCTTCGGCCATAGCTTCAGTTGTTTGTCATCACTTGTTGTTTCATTCTATGCTATGATTGGCTCAGAAGGCATTCTTTTGTTAACTTACTTTAACAGGGCGACAGCGTAGCATCTACTCGCACATGCGCAGTAGCTACAAAAAATGTTTAATTTCGATAGGGAAATGATCAAATTTATCGCAAATCAAACTTGTTGTGGAACGAATGACTATCGGCGAGGCTTCGTTAACAAAACGGAGTCTTCGCTTTGGTATTTTAGACAGAAACGACTTTTGAGATGATCACAGAACAACCAATCAGAGGTTTATCTCAAGCGTTATGTTTCAAGTGAGGCGGCTGTATTCGCAGGTTATAAAGATACAGACGTCCCCCCAAAAATAAAGTAAAAAAACAACAAAAAAAAACCCAAAAAAAAACACTTTAAAATATCGGGAGATGGCCAACAAAAATGGGAAAACGGGACACGATTCTGTTCTCTCATTACGAACTTCAACGAACAGAATCGTAACAACTAATCATTTGACAAAATTTACAAATTATCGTTTCAAAATACCAGTCCAAAATTTCAAAAATTCAGAAAGACGACTTTTTGGCAACGGGAGAAAACAACTGAGGCTGATACGATCTTCAGTTGACACAGGTCAAAAGTATCATCGCACAGCAATGGAGAAACCGACATGAATAAACATCTATTTGCAATGATTTAAGATACATCGTTTTTTCGTTTTGCATGGTGATGAGTAAATTGATAAATATAATTAAACATGTATCTGTTGAATGCGCTGGCTTCTCACAATTAAATAAATTTTGAAATTTGAAGCATTATACTTACGCGAATATTAGTCAGACCGTTTCTATAGCAACCTACCCAAAAAAATTCTAGTTTTTCCTACGGGGCATGGGGTGTCTTCGTAGCTAGGGAGGCGGGGGGGCGGGGGGGCGGGGGGGGGGAGGGGAGGGAGAGGCAGCAGAAATATGACCCATGCTACAAGGCTGCCTCTGGCTTCGGTTAGATCCAGCTTATATTCAGTCATTGTTTTTTGTAGTAGACAACTTGTGGTTTCAGCGATGTTGAATCTCATTCGTTTTTGTCTGAAAACGCTTACTTTTTGACAAGGTTATAGCTTTCGACCCCGCAACTTCGACGTGCTTGATAAGCAAAATGCAAGCTTTTTCAAAACTGAGTAGAGACATTTTAAGTCGCTGTCGTGTTTTTTTTCTTGCAAGATAAGCGGTGACAACATTTGCAGTAATATCATTATATAAAATTAAAACCTAATTGGAAGAAGAAGGGTTGTTCCAATTGTAATAAAATCGAATTAATTGCCTCCAATGTCAAAAATAATGTCACAATAACACAAATGTTAAAAAAATCCATAGCTTTAGCTCGATACGTTTTTAAAACTGTACTGATCATCAGTGGCTTCATAATTATGGAAACAAACGCAAAAAGATGTTGCGTAAAAGTGGTCGTTTATTAACTGAAGGGTTGTACAGGTCAATTAAGGTGGTGGTTCGTGAAGTTTTGACTGCATCTTTTTAAATTATTTGAAATTTACATCAGTATTTTGGGAAATAATAAATTCTCATATATTCCCTATTGGAGATGTGTAAATAATAACGTTATCAACATACTATAATTCACTTCAGAGCAGTCTTTGTCGATAATCGAAATGTCATCTATGGCAATATCCCCCAATGGTCCGCTGCCACGAGCAGCTATAATGATAATCTAAAATTGAAGCAAATTATATTAGGTTTTGTTTAAAAAGATGAAGCGGTTGTTGGGGATGATTATGTTCAATTTATTTCGTGTTAAAATTACATCAAACGTACATTTATAAGAGTACATATGCCCGGAGCTTCATGTTTTATTTCTTAAATAGAAGCAAACAAGTCAGATTTAAACCAAACCAATGACAAATACGTTTTAAATTAGAATTTGTCTGACTAGTTGGTTTAAACCTCAACAATTAGGCAACTCGTCGTTTTTTCCTATAGTAGACTGCTCATGGACGTCAGATTGAATGAAATTGTGAAATAGATACTGATATTTAAACGCAACATTGATATGCTAACTTAAAACAATGTGGGCGGATTTTTACTGCATTGTTCACAGTGTACCATATAGTGTAAACAATGTTTAGTTTGAAGTGATGTTTTGTATGTTGCTAATTTGTGTTGATAAAATTGTGTCACAAGGTTTTAATTATTAATTAAAATTATGTCTTTGCGCTTCAACCACATAAATCATTTATTTCGCTCATCAAAATCCCTGTGTTGCTCAGGACGTTTTCAGAGCAGGATAGCTGCATAGATTTTAGTTGTTGTCTACGGTATATACAATAATCGTTACATCTATCGCGTATATCTTAAACAGTGGTGTTCCACTTACGTGGTGTTCCACAAACCTTATCCTAAATACTGTTATCGCCCTGCAAACTTTCAAATAATTCGGTATAAATAATATAAACAAAGTAGATATAAATAACATAAAGATTTAGTGCCTGTAGAGATGTACAAAGCTGTTGTCAGTTTTCGGTGTGATGATCTGCGGTTGGCAGGTTATTTTTTGATACTCTGACTTGGAGGGAAATGTATTTGCTTTCTACGTAGATTAAGAAACCTTGTTGCCAGATAATTACGTTCTCTGTGTTCCGAGTGTGCCTGGACAAAGAAGACTTCGCTGTCAAATGCGCGATAAATGTTCCGATTATGGCGTATAAGCAATCACTAAATTTTATGAAACGTTTTAGGCTCGATTTCCAGCCGTATCTTGGGCCCCGGTAGTCACCTCCCCCGAAATCACGGCTGCCCTCGTGAGCTTGTGCATTGTCGATTTCCACAAATCACATAAGTGCCTGCGCATTTTCAGCAAACATATATTATTAGGATTATTGCATGAATTAGCCGGTCAGTTAATAATGGCGATCAATAGAGTGCTGATGAGTGTGGCTGATTGTCTAAAGATTTACAACGGGTAGCTTTAGAGAAATTTGTTAATGGCCAATATCTTCTCGTCATTTAACCTACAGGATCCCGAAAGTCAGTTATATTTCAGTCAGCTTCTATGGTTGTTGATATCGTTCTGTGGCTCACGCGTCCAGCCGTCTCTTCCGGGGAAGGTAAGTACCGCGGCCCGAGATACGGCTGGAAATCGAGAAATCTTTCTGCTCTAAAATATTCCTACCAATAGACTTTATTCAAAAATTGCCGCCGAATTAAAATTATTTTATATACATATAAATTAGCCCTTATAAACTCGTTTTGATGTGGGAAATTGAAAATAATTTTTACTTTAAAACGAGGTCGTAAGGGCTAATTTATATGCACATTAAATAATTATAATTCGGTGGCTATTTTTTAATAAGGTCTATTAAATAGGACAAAAGCTAAATAAAATAAATTATTTTCATGGTTGAAGCGCAAAGAAATTGTTTTGCTTATGTAATATCTCAGGTGCAAACTCGCTATTGTGCTATTTTGTTTTAGAACAATAAACAGGCCTTGTTCTACAATACTAGGCCATTGTTCTAGGGCGAAACACACAATACTAAGTCCAAGCCTGAAATATCACCATGCAAACATTTAACTTAGCCAAGTTCTAACATTATAATCATTCTTTGATGCTACGTTGAACCAGGCTTTATTCCAAATACGGTTATCAAGTCCATTTCTTGTCCAAAGAAGTTCTTTTTCATTACTTTCATTCCATAAAGCTTTGTAAATGCTTAAATTACCAATATGTTTTCCAAACATATGATAGTAGAAAGTAAAACAAACATTCTTCCCGCCTTCAAAAGGTCCTCCTTCTAGTTGTGCTATGTCTCCAGCTACCCTTGGAGGACTTGCTTCAATGAACATGTACCTTCCTTGAACAGGTATAATAATTGGAAATAAATAGTAATATTTTATCATAAATTGGTGCGATTTAAAAGTTGTAACCGTTAGATAAATATAAATGTGACAAACATGGTAAAGTGTTTCAAGGTAAACAAAATCATCTCCTAAAGTTGGCGGATACACTTATTATTGATTTGTTGAGCTTTCGGCATGTTGACCCAGGACAAGGTCAATCTGTCGTTTGTTAACGTCATAAATTAAATAAATTAATATTTAATCAATATATGTAAATGCCATACAGATTCGTCCTGATTATTTGCATAAACTCTTTCCTCAATTCACTTAGCTAAAATCACTCCAACTTGAAAAATAGTTTGAAAACATGGCTATTTAGATCAATGAGATACCGGTCACTGCTCATGCTTTATCTATTGCATAAAGTATTAAAGTCACATGGTGAAATACATATTGTAAGTTTACGTTATCTAACATATTCGTTATTGAGTTAAGTGCCTCATAAAATAAGAAGAAAAAGCCAAGCTAAAAGTTGGACAGTTTTTAAAGCTGACTGGCTTTTCCTGCCATGCAAGTGACCCTATCCTACGCCATTCCAGGCTATTTTACGTCATTCATGACTTTCGTATTCTCATAAATGCCCGGGTCCTGGCCAATCAGGGCATGCGTAAAGGACACTTTAATTTAATTTAATGAAGTGGTCTTTCAACAATTGATAGTGTAGCTCAGCATGGTTAGGCTTCATGTCTCATTGTTTACCTATTGTGTGTTATATAGGAGTAGTTACTTTTAGGTAAGAGTTGTTTCTTGGTCTTGCCTTTTTCATTACACAAAAAGAGAACATTTTCCTACTTTTCAATGATTTATATATTTACTTGCGAAAGTTTGAGCTAATTAAAATATCTGTGGAAACACACGTTTTGGGGGGCTCGCATTCCATCTGATATATCATTGTTCAGATTAATTTGTGAGTGAACATGGTAAGAGCACGTTGAAATAAGAGTAAAAATAAACATAAACATAAACATGAACATGGACATGGACATGAACATGAACAAAAACATAAACGTGAACAGCAATTTGAAGTAAACATGAAAGTAAACGGAACACCAACGCCAAAAGACCAAGGATAAGGACGCGGACTGGGACGCGGTTGATAACGCGGATGGGAAGGTGGACATGTTCGTTAAAACACATATACAAATGCGCACACAAAGAGCGGCAGTGCTGAGGACGAGAACAGGATCCGGGACAAATCACAAAAAAAATACGAAAAACTAAACAACAATGAAAATAAACTTGGCGTTTTTACCAATGCATCTCCTGTGTGCGAATGTAACCACAAAAACCCATCAAACAATTAATCACTTGATCCACGACAAGTTACATTTAAAGGGCACTGACTAAGAGAATTAAACCTATTTATGCTCAAATTCTTCAGCTTAGGGCAAATAAAACTCGGAAAACGACAACTTAATTTAAATTTAATTATTTTTGTTCAAAATTTTCTTTTGGTTAAAAAACGACCACGGCAAACACAGTAACGGCTACGATACAGTGACGACACAAACGTCAATCTCAATTTCAACGACAACGACGATGAGGATGACAGCGATGACAGCGATGACGACGATGACAACGACGATACGGATAAGATTTCACACGGCTATTTCCAAACGAGAACCAGGCGCTTTATATGCACTGAACGAGATAAGTGACTCAAAGTTTGAAAAATATACAGGTAATTTTGAGAGGTAAGTCCAAACAACAGTAACTAAAACTTGTTGTTTATCACTGTATCAAATCAGAGGAAAAACGCTTACACGTGTTTAAGCAAAATACTCAAATATGCTTATGGTTTAAAGCTAACCTGCTTCAGAATATGTCGTGTGGTCAACTCCTGGTCCAGTATTCTCGGTCGACGTGTCACCATTATTGATCGACCAATCAAAATCGCCATGAACGAGTCCACGCTGACGCCAGTAACAAAAGCCATCTTTAAAGTCACAATCACCTTTGAATTAAGCATAAATGAATTATGAAACGCCCATACTAGGGTCCACATAGTATTAGCGGTAAGATTGGTAAATATTCACTTAATTAATAAATATTAATGAAAATAACAAATAATTAAGATTAATTAATTTATTACTATTGATTGATAATTACTGATTTTCCTTGAGCGTGCGTAAAATATACGAGACCGCTAAAGGGAATAAACCGCAATGGTATTTTTTTACTTCTGCAACAGCTATCCAGAAACATGTATCGATGTTAACTGTTCGGAATTTCCTAAAATTCAAATATTTTAATCTGGGCGTCGAGACGAGTTGGCTATGTTTAACACACAAAAAATAGAGAACAGTTCCTGTTGCTAACTTTTTATGTTTCCTACTGAACTCAAAGAACAAGAGTTATAGTCAAGACCTAAAAATGCTTTGGTACACTGTAAAAATTGAATGATTAAAATAGCAGTTTGAAAATGGTAACAACCAATTATATTTGGTCAAAATATGTAATTGAATTAGTTATAACCGAAAAATATTGGTTGCGGTAAACAATTATTGATTGATCCTTGTATAACTTTAGGTTTATATTTGTTAAAATAGACAATATGTTTTTGTGACAACCAGTAAAGGTTGGTCAAGATGAAGAATTTACCAAATAGAACTAGAAATACGTAAACGCAATAGCCCTTCACCCGTTTATACCGGTATATGAATATTTTGGGAAAAAGACAGATTAGGAAACACCCTTGTGCTCTTTTTAATTGGGACCCTGGAAATAACCACTCATACCCATAAGTATCAAGAAAACAATTCAAGATAATATTTAAAAAAAAAGAATACGATGAACAAAACTAGACGATGCATCCAGGGTTTGAACACGACCATGTTTGTAAAACAACAGAGGATGTTACGAACAGATTACTAAGGCATAAATCACAGAGTCATTCAAATATTAGGATTATCAATTTTACAGTTCTTTTCTTTCATGTTTACAAAGAACATTGGTAGATTATCTAAAAATATTTCAATTTTCAAAAGTCATTGAAAACAACTCAAACAACTGAAATTTCAAACTCAAATTCGTTTAAAATAACAAAAACAATTCTTCATTCCAAACTATAAATTGCTGAAATTGTTTTTACATCGGTGTTTACACATTATTTCAATAGCATTTGTACAAGTTTTACAAACAAAGTATTTGCTCTTTTTTTATATTTCATGCCGAATTATAGAAGTAGGCACGCTTAGGCGTGCATGTATCTACTGCGTTTAATCGCCCGTTTAGCTACGGTGAATCTGAATAGCCTTTTAACTAATGTTTCAAGTGTACAGTTGACATGTTAGATCCTCGGCCAAGGTGTCTTAGCTATAAGTTTGTAGGCAGAAATCAACTATACTTGGCACTGCTTGAGTTATATGTAGGCGTATACAATACTTATTAAAAAAGCGCCTTGATAATTTTTCAGACAAATCAATGTGTTACCTAGAACGAAAGCGATATAGTGTGACATTCTTTTAACAATGCCATTAGCGACCGCGTTTCCTGGGCGAGTGCTCGTTTGGCTTTGAATCAAGATCTTTCTGAAATCTGAATAGCCTTTTAACTAATGTTTCAAGTGTACTGTTGACATGTTAGCTATAATTTTATTCGCGGAAATCAACTGTACTTGGCACTGCTTGGGTTATTTATAGGCGTATAAAATACTTATTCTAAAACATCGTTGATCATTGTTCAGACAAATCAATGAATGTGTTGCTAGAGTCTAATATATAGTATAGTAAAGATTAATAGAACGAAAGGCTTTTAACAATGTGATTAGCGACGGCGTTTCTTGTTTTTCCCAATTTACCTAAAATTGTCATTTTATGATTAGGGATAAGGCAAACGACAAACTATTCACAATACATGCTCTAAACACTAGCTACTAAATACGGAATTGCACAACAAACCATATAGACGCAACACGTCGTCTCATCGTATTTATGATCGCCATTCAGTGCTCAACTCAACGCGAACACATTCACAACACACTGTATTAAAACACAGCATGTCGCTCTGATCGGATTTGACATCATCCAGCGCGAACACTAGCAAAGCAAGTTCATTTAATTCATCATCTATGCTATAGTTTAAAATCACTTCACAAAACGAGGAAGACATATTCGCAACAAACTATTAATTAACACAAAATGTCGCTCCGATCGCATATTTTAGATCAACATTCAGCGCGAACAAATACAAACCCACTATATAGACACAACAATATAGTGACCCAACTTGTCGTTCTCATTGTATTTCTATTCGCCAATTCAGTGCTCAACTCAGCGCGAACTATTAGATTCGTGGCAAAGTATGCTGTAATTTAAAATCACTTCGGAAAACGACCAGATATACAGTATTAGGCTATCATTCTCATTGGCTCCGAAGTTATTCTATTGTTTACTTAACTTAACCTAACTTAACTTACTCAACCCGTCGATAGCATAGTATCTACTAACACATGCGCGGTAGATACAAAAAAGCTGCGCTAAGCGACAAGTGGTTTTACTAAAAAAAATATTTAAAAGAAGATATTAAAACGACAGCCGCAGTAAAGAATACAAAATAGCAACCAAAAACTTGAAATGGATATGTTTAAAATACTTTATAGACA
Organism: Paragorgia papillata; assembly: GCA_035771165.1. Taxonomy (NCBI): domain Eukaryota; kingdom Metazoa; phylum Cnidaria; class Anthozoa; order Scleralcyonacea; family Coralliidae; genus Paragorgia; species Paragorgia papillata. The sequence continues at coordinate 1,993,090 of JAWNZC010000067.1, read as the reverse complement.
CACAATCTACGAGATTGATAGAATTATCAGTAAGAAATGAAAAAATTATCAGTAAGAAGATATAATTATTGAAAGCGGCCGTATATATAAAAGATATAATTACTGAAAGATATGATTACTGAAAGCGGCCGCTCTCTATTTTTACCGTATTGGCTAATTACTTTTTTCTTTTTGTTTTGCTTTGTCTGTTTTCTTTTGCTGTTGCTGCTTCTACCTTTTGAGGTTTGGTTTGACGGGCCTCCTTCTCTCAAAATGTAGTTTGCTTTACACGAAAACACTGATTTGTTTCTGTTCTTATCCCCAAAACACTTTTCTCAAGTCTTTCTGTCCAGAATAGATTATGTTGTTAGGTCAAATGTTGTTTATTTTTTGTCAAGAACTATATTATTTCCAGTGCCCCACAATCTTTACCGCGCATGGTCCTACCACACATATACACAAATATTCAGATCACAGACATTGCCATTCTTTGGTGCTTTTCTTAACGCGTGTAAAATGCATTCCACGCGTGTCGAGATTAGCACCCTCACCGGGCTTCGGGCGTTCGGCCCGTTGCCCGGGCTCGTGCATTTTATAGTTGTTAAATTAGTAACACAAATATTATTTGGATAATTTAACAATTTTATTATGTGGTGAAAGTTGACCATTTCAAATTGGTCATTTCAACCATATAAGCTTCGTTGTTTAATTAGTAATATATTGATACAAAGTTAGATTGATACCTGTATTGTAACCACAAAGAGTGTTGTTCTTGAAATCTGCCGAACAACCCATATCATTTAATCCGCATGCTCTTTTACCTAAAAAAAATAGCGTGTATTTAATTGGAAGTTGTGAGTTATGTAAAATCCCAGCTGTGCGTTATCCACTGAAGCTCGATTTCTTCAGGGCGTAAAATGTGACGCGCTCGACGGTTGTTTTTTGTTGTTGTTGAAATTCAACAGTTTTCTTCCTGATCATTTCACATGAATACTTACATGACAAAAGAAAAAAGTCAAACTCCGACAATGTAATAAAAAAAGCTTTCTGTAAAATAGGGCTATTTCTGTTTACGTATACTTTTTTCTGGATTTGAACAACGTATGTAGCAGCGTCCCAAAGATGCACGTGCATATAATGTGCAGACGTTTAATTCAAGACAGAATTGAATGCTGGAATCTACGTGTACAGAATTAGAACTTCGAGATCAATATAAGTATAAGCTAGATGAAAGGCCCTAAAAATCCATCTGATTATTTATTACGACATTCAGTGACTGATAACGTATCCGATGCAACGCATTTTCAAACGCTCGCAGATTATTACGTCTGTTTTCAAACTCATCAGGCTGTTTCAAAAGCAATGGCACTTTCAGAAATTCAAGACGCTACGACGAGTGACCGAACATTACAAATCCTTGCTGGTGTTATTTGCTCTAATTAGAGGAATCGGATTTTCGCTCACTCTAGAGAAATATTTTGTTTGCTCAACGTGAGTTACAATCCAAATACGCGCCCCTATATTAGTCTGCTTTATCCTGACATAATTAGTTTTCTGCCCTAGACAAAAGTGATTTGCCTATGTTGTGAATATTATGAACAGATTGAGAAGTTTTTTATAGAATAGAAACAGAGAATAGCGTCTCAAAGACCGCATAAAGTGACTCATATCGTCGAAACTTTGCGAACGGTTAATCAACAAGCTACATAGCTTATATTTGATATGTTGTACGTATACATATGGTGCATGTGGTACGTCTATACGAGCTGTTACAAATGCAGTAATTGTAACAACACGTATTCAGCTTGCTTTACATTATCGAAAGCAACGAATGAAAATCTTTACTGACTTCTGGCATTCGCATTGTTGTTGTCAATGTTGTCATTATATATATATATATATATATATATATATATATATATATATATATATATATATATATATATAAGCAAAATTTGTTCTCAAGTTAGCTTTTATTCTCAATTTTAATCATATTACACCAAGCTACAAATTTCACTTTAACATATATATACATATATATATATATATATATATATATATATATATATATATATATATATATATTATGAAATCCGAAAACCCCACTTTACTTAACAAAAAAATCAGAAATCCTTTCAACATGTCGGCACAAAAACAAGTTTAAGATAAAGAACGTAGGTGTAGGCAAGAACAAAGGTAGGAATGTAGGTAGCGCACCATCGACACACACACACACCGCCATCAACCCACACACCGCCATCAACCCACACACCGCCATCAACCCACACACCGCCATCAACCCACTGCACACCCAGAAGCGTGCCATCAACCCACACACCCATTAGCAACGACGTAGGCAACTCAACCTATTTAAGAGAGCGCCGAATCGAAAATGTTCAGCCGCCTGAAGATCGCCCAGCGTGAAACTGACAGTAGTGACCATCAACATTTGAGGTAAGCCCACTTATAGCATATTCGCTCTATCTTTACGGTATTGAGCACTTTTCGACATTTCGCGAGCAACACTTTGTTTGTTTGAATATATATATATATATATATATATATATGCAACGCTCACTACCCTTGTGAAAGTTTGAGCACTCTGGGCCAATGCGCACTTCACGCTATCTGAATGTACTTCACCGATGCTGTCCCACATGCGGTTGTCACCGACGATCGCATGTGTATAAGTAATTGGTGAAATTCATTCAGATTGTACCAAGCTACACTGATGAGCTGTTGTACAGCGAAACACCGTGTCTGTAGATTGAACTATGTACGCTCCTTCACTTCGGTGTTGTTGAGCACTCTGTGAAGCTGCCGTGGGTACCTATTAGCGATAATCCAACGCTCACTACCCTTGTGGAAGTTTGAGCACTCTGGGCCCAAGCGCACTTCACGCTATCTGAATGTACTTCACCGATGCTGTCCCACATGCGGTTGTCACCGACGATCGCATGTGTATAAGTAATTGGTGAAATTCCTTCAGATTGTTCCAAGCTACACTGATGAGCTGTTGTACAGCGAAACACCGTGTCTGTAGATTGAACTATGTACGCTCCTTCACTTCGGTGTTGTTGAGCACTCTGTGAAGTTGCCGTGGGTACCTATTAGCGATAATGCAACGCTCACTACCCTTGTGGAAGTTTGAGCACTCTGGGCCCATGCGCACTTCACGCTATCTGAATGTACTTCACCGATGCTGTCCCACATGCGGTTGTCACCGACGATCGCATGTGTATAAGTAATTGGTGAAATTCATTCAGATTGTTCCAAGCTACACTGATGAGCTGCTGTACAGCGAAACACCGTGTCTGTAGATTGAACTATGTACGCTCCTTCACTTCGGTGTTGTTGAGCACTCTGTGAAGTTGCCGTGGGTACCTATTAGCGATAATGCAACGCTCACTACCCTTGTGGAAGTTTGAGCACTCTGGGCCCATGCGCACTTCACGCTATCTGAATGTACTTCACCGATGCTGTCCCACATGCGGTTGTCACCGACGATTGCATGTGTATAAGTAATTGGTGAAATTCATTCAGATTGTTCCAAGCTACACTGATGAGCTGTTGTACAGCGAAACACCGTGTCTGTAGATTGAACTATGTACGCTCCTTCACTTCGGTGTTGTTGAGCACTCTGTGAAGTTGCCGTGGGTACCTATTAGCGATAATGCAACGCTCACTACCCTTGTGGAAGTTTGAGCACTCTGGGCCCATGCGCACTTCACGCTATCTGAATGTACTTCACCGATGCTGTCCCACATGCGGTTGTCACCGACGATTGCATGTGTATAAGTAATTGGTGAAATTCATTCAGATTGTTCCAAGCTACACTGATGAGCTGTTGTACAGCGAAACACCGTGTCTGTAGATTGAACTATGTACGCTCCTTTACTTCGGTGTTGTTGAGCACTCTGTGAAGTTGCCGTGGGTACCTATTAGCGATAATGCAACGCTCACTACCCTTGTGGAAGTTTGAGCACTCTGGGCCCATGCGCACTTCACGCTATCTGAATGTACTTCACCGATGCTGTCCCACATGCGGTTGTCACCGACGATCGCATGTGTATAAGTAATTGGTGAAATTCATTCAGATTGTTCCAAGCTACACTGATGAGCTGTTGTACAGCGAAACACCGTGTCTGTAGATTGAACTATATATATATATATATATATATATATATATATATATATATATATATATATATATATATATATATATATATATATATATATATATATATATACTTTACAAAAGCAAGTTCTAGTTGTGCTTAAGTTTAACTTACTGTTTTTTTCGTCTGTAGGAACGCCACATATCTCTGGCTCGTCTGCTCTATCCAAGCAATCTGCCACACCATCGCAGGTAGAATTCCAAGAAACGCATCTGCCACTAGGGCAATAATATTTACTCGATGAACAACCAAAATCTGCAAAAACGAAAATATGAATCCTCACATTTGACAATTTTTATTCTAAAAGAGTGGCAAACAATATCCATATGATAGTCCGAAGCTTTACATGCCAATAATTGTAAATATAACATTATTTGTGGGTATACCCCTTATGGAAAAAATTACACACAGTCACTCAGCGGTGATTCACTGTGTAAAACACACTGTGGAACACTGTGTCTTTATGTGTTTACTCTGTGTTAACACTATGTTAACACTGTGTTATCTCAGTGTCACCCAGTTCAAAATGTCCCAATCACACATAGCCACCCAGTGATATACACTGTGTAAAACACACTGCGTGCGTTTGTGTGCGTTCACGGCGAGGACACTATGTGTTTACTCTGTGTTATCACTGTTTTATCTCAGTGTCACTCAGTTCAAAACGTCCTAATTATAGATAGTCACTCAGTGATACCCTGTGTAAAACACACTGTGGAACACTGTGTGTTAACATTGTTTTTATCTCAGTGTCACTCAGTTCAAAACGTCTCAATTACACAGTCACTCAGTGATACACTGTGTAAAACACACTGTGGTACACTGTGTGAGTGTTTACTCTGTGTCAACAGTGTGTTATCTCAGTGTCACTCAGTTCAAAACGTCCTAATTATACATAGTCACTCAGTGATACACTGTGTAAAAAACACTGTGGAACACTGTGTGTTAACATTGTTTTATCTTAGTGTCACTCAGTTCAAAACGTCCTAATTACACATAGTCACTAAGTGATACACTGTGTAAAACACACTGTGCAACACTGTGTGTTTACCCTATGTTAACACTGTGTTCTCTCAGTGTCACTCAGTTCAAAACGTCTCAATTTCACAGTCACTCTGTGTTACCTCAGATAAACACTGTGTAAAACACACTGTGTTTACACCGTGAACAATGTGTGCTTACTCTGTGTCAATACTGCGTTCATCGCGTGGATACTCTGTGAACACGAGTTCACACTCTTGTTTATTACACACAGCGAACATCCTGTGCATAACACTGTAAACACACTGTGATGAACAGAATTACACGCAGTATGATCCTAGAATTCTTTCACAGTGTTAACATGCAATCTACATAGGGCAACACAGCATTTCATTCACACTATATATATATATATATATATATATATATATATTATGGCTTTCTCATATGTTGAATTCTGATTGGTTAACGCACGGTCCGTAAAAATGCGTATCCGGTCCACGGTCCGTATATTTTTCCATATCCGCACCGGTATCCCGGATGTTGTTTTTCCTAAAGGCCGAAATTTCAAAATATTTTACATCGAAAAATTGCATATTAATATTATTTTTACAAAAAAAGAAAATATATATACTGTAACACTTTATTTACTGACTACAAACGAAGAAATGGACGAGGGAGAGCATTCTCCAAGCGACTTTTATTATCCCGACGACGAAACAGATGAAAATTAAACTTTTCGCTTCGAAGAGCCAGAAACAAAACAAAACAGTCAAGAGGAAATAGAGGCGTTTTTAACAAGTCAAAAGGCACAAAACACTATAAAGAAAACGAGGTCAGACTTAAACATTTTTCAAAAGTTCTTAGCGAGTATCAACGAAGAAGAAATAAGAATACATGACCTACCTTCCCCGGCTCTCGATCATTTCCCGTGCAAATTTTTCATGAACGTCAAGAAACAAGACGGAAGCGAATACAAACCAAATATTTTGAGTAGCTACCAGAGAAGCATACAAAGGAACTTAGGCGAAAAAAAATACCCAGGTAACATCCTCAAAGATACAGAATTTAACAAGTCAAGAAAGGTTCTCGCAGCTCGGCGAAAGTTATTAGTAAACAAAGAGCCGAAGGGTAACAAACCACAAGCCACTAGAGCTCTCGATGACGCCGAGGAAGAAAAGTTATTTAAATCCGGTGAATTTGGTGGTGGAAGCCCAGAAATTCTGCAGAGAACAATTTGGTGGTTCTTGCCTTTCCATTTTTGTTTTAGAGCCAGAGACGGAAGCAGAAAACTTTGCTGCGGCAACGTGTAGCTACAAACTGCACACGACGGCCAAGAAATGCTAGTTTGGGTTGGCGAAAGAGGTACGAAAACCAGAATCGGTCAAGAGCAAGGTCATCAGAGAGCTTTCCAGCCAAAAGCGTATGCGACCAGCAATGAAACATGTCCAGTCAAATTATTTAAGAAGTTTAGAAGCCACCGTCCAATGGAGATGAATAACCGCGAGGCACCGTTTTTTCTCGCTGTCAAACACAAGCGAAGACCAGACGATAATATTTGGTATATGAAAGCCCCTCTCGGTAAAAACACGATTGGAAAATTTCTTAGCACCGCGGCACGAAATGCCGGCATTGACCAGGCAGCTGGAGCCAAAGTCACCAACCATTCGGTACGGAAAACAACCATCTCAAGATTATTGGATGCTGATATTCCAGAGAATTTTGTTGCCCAACATAGCGGCCACAAGAGCAGAGAAAGTCTTCAGTCGTATAAATCTGTTGGAGAAGAACAACAGAGGCAAATGTCTCTAGCTCTTAGTCGAGTTTCGAGAGATATCCTGGTGTCTGCCAATGGCCATTTAAATCCGTTGAGTAACACAGTCACGTCTACTCCGCCCGGTATAGTTATCTACAGATAAATTCAACCAACATAAGCCAAACCTCGGAAAATCTACGCACAAATAATCCTCAAGACATCTCGGCGAATAATTCTTCGTTGTTCTCTGGCGTCAACAACGTTGATGGTTGTAATTTCCAAATCTTCAACGGACCGGTGAACTTTAACCTTCATGAGAAACTCATTTCCAGCTTTTTAGACAATGTTATGTCACCTTTGGTAAAGAAGTTGCCTTCTTATATCAAAGATACAAAACATGCTCTACAGATTTTCGACCAAATACATTTCAGCGGTTCCAGTAAATTAATTTTCACTATGGATGCTAAGTCTCTCTACACCGTCATTCCTCACCGCGATGGTCTGGAAGCTTTGAAGTTTTTTTTTTGATCAACGCACCGTTTTGGAGCCATCCACCACTACATTACTTCGCTTGGCAGAACTTGTACTCGCCCTCAACAATTTTTCATTTGATGGTGAACATTACCAACAGATTAGTGGAGTAGCAATGGGCACGAAAATGGGCACTAGCTACGCATACTTATTTGTTGGTTATGTTGAAAAACAAATCCTTGAACGATACACTGGACCCTTTCCTGATCTCTTTAAGAGATACATAGATGATTGTTTCGGAACAGCATCGTGCTCACGTGTGAATTTAGAGAGATTTATTAATTATGTTAATGATTTCCATCCAGCGCTCAAATTCACATGGGAAATCAGTGAAACCTGTGTGTCGTTCCAGGATATCTTGGTATCGATTAGTGATAATGCGCTCATGACTTCTGTCTCTTATAAGCCGACCGATTCACATAGTTACCTTTTATTTTCATCCTCTCATCCCAAACACACTAAACAATCCATTCCATACTCTCAATTTCTGCGACTTCGCCGCCTATGCAGTGATAACAAAGACTTTGAGACCAAACGTTTGGAAATGAGATTCTTTTTTTGTCCAGCGTGGCTATCCCACCCACCTGTTAGACACTGCTATTAACAAAGCATCTAGTATTCCTCGTCCTGACTCTTAAACAACCTTTAGAAAGTGTTTCTGATAATAAAATACCATTAGTTCTCACATTTCATCCTTTCAACCACAAAATTAAGGATATCATTAGCCGCAATTTTCATATCCTAAATAATGATCCTGAAACGTCAGCTATTTTCACCGATAACCCTTTAATCTCTTTTCGGCGTAATAAAAATATTCGTGATGGTTTAGTGCGTAGTGCCCTTAGAAAAAAATCTACTGGCACCTGCGGGTACCTTTTCTTGTTCCCGTACACGTTGTTACACGTGTTCCTTTCTTAACTCCGCTACATGTATTTCGGGAACTAAATCTAATTTTGTTATTCAGCATAATTTTACTTGCATCTCTTCCAACATCATTTACTGTATTTCTTGCAATAAATGTTGCATGCTTTACATCCGTGAAACTGACAGACGTTTATCTGACAGGTTTGCTGGACATCTTCGTTCCGTGAGGAACAATGAGGTTGACAAGCCTGTTGCCCGACATTTTAATAGTGCCAACTATTGTATTTCAGACATGAAAGTTTGTGCCATCTCACCCATTTCTGGCGGTAATGTCAGCCGCAAAAGACTAGAAAAGCGTCTCATTTTCAAAATTGGTACCATTCATCCTCACGGACTCAACGAACGTTTTGCTTTTATTTAACACCTTTGAAGACGTTGTTTCTGTTCAGCAAGGGCGACATAAACAGCCTTTTCACTTTATTAATTTATTTATTTTTACTCTCGCTCATCCTTTTTACACCCCCTCCTTTTTACTAATCGACGGTATGAATAGCAAATGTCTTTCGCATCTCATTATCTATTTGTTATTGTTATTTTGCTTTGATTGGCTAATTTTTCGCATCTCATCAATTTGTTATTGTCATTTTTATGTGATTGGCTTATTTTTGGTCACATGATTACCTTTCGTGTATAAGCTCATTGTTTGTTTACACTCTTTACGTTTCTCTCTGACGAAGGGCCTTCGCTCGAAACGTTAGATTCCTACGTTCTCTGTTTCGGCAGTATATCTAAACTAAGTTACTAATATATATATATATATATGTTAAGAGTGAAATTTGTAGCTTGGTGTAATATGAGTTTAAATTTGTAATCAAGCTTTATACTCAGAAAAATGTCTGAGTATCCCTGGCGGGATTCGAACCCGCGACCTTCTGATATCTAGACAGCCGCTCTGCCGACTGAGCTACTGGGACTCAGACGATAGTGAGAACGATAAATCGAGATTTGGTTCGTTTTCATGACATACGAACTTCATACTCGAAGTCACAACACCTTGGTAGTCTTGTTGAGTGAAATGTGTAGCTTGGTGTAATATGAGTAAAATTTGTTCTCAAGCTTTATACTCAGAAAAATGTCTGAGTATCCCTGACGGGATTCGAACCCGCGACCTTCTGATATCTAGTACGAGTAAAAAGTATCTAATATGAGTAAAAACGAACCAGATCGCGATTTATCCTTCTCACTACCGTCTGAGTCCCAGTAGCTCAGTCGGCAGAGCGTCTGTCTAGATATCACAAGGTCGCGGGTTCGAATCCCGTCAGGGATACTCAGACATTTTTCTGAGTTTAAAGCTTGAGAAAAAATTTTACTCGTATTACACCAAGCTACAAATTTCACTCTTAACATATATATATATGCTATATACGGTCTAGTCTCACTATGTTTTACCGTGGTTTTACACAGTGCCCAAAATGTAACAAACAGTGCAGTGCACACACTGTTTATAGCAGAGTATTCCACGATGTTAGAGTATAATCACACAGTCACTATTTTAAATTGGGAACAATATAAGCTACCATACTAATAATTACTAAAACACATGATGTGAAAAGAGATAGTGAAGTGAACAAACGATTTCCACTATCAAATACACATTGTAAATAATGTATTGTAGCACAGTATCCAACTGGCTTAATACTGCATGTATAGCGTACATCATGAACAACACGAAGGTAAAGAACTCACAAACATGTAATATTATAATATTTAATAGCAATACTGTAATTTTGCATACGTATATAAAGAATTAATTCACACAGATATTACAATACATGCAGACATAATACATTGCCTAACAAAACTTTAAGCGTCACATGTACTGTAAGTAAGATTTGTTAACTTCTCTCTATCAATCATCCGTTTTTTGGCATGTCTTTGATTTTTGCAGTTTGTGGCCATCTTTCCTCTTATGGCTGAACTTGTTATTTCTGGGTAAAACGCCAACACAAACTCTAAAAAAACAACTTGGAAGAATTTGAAATATTATGTGACCCCGAGCCGTATTACAAAAATACTTTCAAATTCTCCCAAACTCACTCGAGTGTTTGTACCAAGTTACAGTATATAAATACAGTACAGGGCATCATTTTATGAAATAGGCCTAAGAAATGTGCCGTAATGTCACACCCATGTTCGCATAGCCGGATATAAACAAGGTAACTGACCAATCACAGCATGCTTAAGATGCTACCTATTTTTTTAAATATACGTCAGCTGACATCTGATCATATATAATTGAACTCGAAAACAGGCATTCTGCAATGATTCTTAGATAACAGCTCTAGAGTGTAGACTAGCTTGTCACGAATGATTTTCTTTAAAGCATCTGGAAATATAAAGAGTTTAGCTCACATGTTCACATGCTTCTCCTCACTACAAAATTGCAGTTTAATACCCCGTAAATAGTTTGAACAGAAAATCCAGCGCAGATGATTGGAATACAGTGTGGGTCACTGAATTATAATATTGGAATATGTCAATGAATTACTATGATTTTCTATCGTGGCAATAGAAGCGTTCTGTAAAATATTGTTGCAATATATTCCTCAAGTTGAACAATTCGTTTGAAAAGATTTGTTGACAACTTCCTGTTTTGAATTTGATTGGTGTTTCTTATTGCAATTGGTTGTTTAAGAGCCAGAAACCAATTAGATGCAAAACAGGAACTTAGCAATAATTCTCATCAAATGAATTGGTCAACTTGAGGAATATATTGCAAGCATACTTCAGGAATACTTCTATTGCCACGATAGTAAGCTTACATAAGAACCTAATTACTCACCACTGAGTAACAGAAATTTGACTGGCATCACACAATCATTACAGTACTTGCAAAGCATGAAAGGACAACTAAAAAGAGCAGGAAAATTAAATACATGTAAGCGTACATAAAATATAATAATTATTTAATACGAGTGATTTCTAGCAGTCTGCCGGTAAAAATAAAGTCTAAATTGTTAAATACATGTAACAACGAAATAACCTTTACCGAAGGAACCTCGCCAAAGATTGGGAAAGAAGAAGCAATGACTTAAAACATACTTGTAAAAGACCATTAATATTTAGAAGCTTGAACTTCAACCGGACAGCCAACACAAATTTCATAGTAGAAATATTTTACATGTATATTGTACAATAAAGAAAAAAATTACCCATTTCTTGAATATATTTGAACCAACAGGATTAGAAATCTGAGGATAATGGGATTTATACAATAAATAATATTAAAACTAGCTGTGTGTTGTTTGTGTGGCTGAACTCCCCCCGGTTCATGGTGGTTATCTGGTCACGCATGGCACACGTGAAGTGTCACACTCCAGCGATTAAATAATCAGGCACTGTTGATCAGAGACACGTGATACGTGTGTGCTCAGAAGACTAATGCAATATCCGGAACTACTAGTCAGCGTTTCCTGGGCCCTGGGTCTGCATTGTTGGTACCGTTTCTCGAGTGGTTGGTTCTTCACGGGTTTTTTATGCCTCGTATTTCCGAAAGTAATCAAGCATCTGCCTCATTAGACGAGCTCGTATCCTTAATGACAGAGCCCACTTCCTCGCCAGTTCACAGCCTGTGGTGACATTAATTAAATGGAGATTTGTCGTTGGCTTCTTTGCTGCCTTCGTTACCCTCGACTGCCTCGGGTGTTTTGCCAACAACAATAGCTGGTTCAGCTTCGGTTGTCGCCTCACATCCTGTCCATCCACCAATGGCTCAGCCTACAGTGTCCGAGCAACAATTAGGTCCTCGACTAGCTTCGTCAATGTCGTTTTCTTCGTCTCTGGCTTCGTCTTCGATGCAAACGAATTTTCGCGCCATTTTGCCAACAGTTAGTTCACCATTCGACTTTGGCGCCAGACCCCTACAGGTCCTCAGGTCTCTGTACCGCAGTTTCCTAGTGGTTTGACTTGGTTTCAAGGCCCATCCCAGTTTCCGTCATCGCGTGGTCCCACCTCAATGCTCATTTCCTCCTTACCTGCCAGGCCTGGGCCCTCCTCCACCACCGCTGGATCACCTTTTGTCCACCCAAGTGTACCAAATATTCCTCAGCCACCATCACACCTCTGGTGCCAGGAGTTGGCAACAGCGCCTCCCCATTTATCTGGTCCCACTTCTCTTCCTGGAATGGTTTCATCACCGGACGTAGATCATAGACCCCTTTCATAATGGCGACTAATCTGAATATTCAGATTAATCTTTTGTGTGCATCTTAATAAGCTTTTCTGGCAACGTTTGTGTGTTTGCATTTCAAAAGAATCTTTCCTTCATAACGAGGTAAGAAAGGCTCATTTAGATGCACATGAAAGAATATTTAAAGTGGTAGCCATTATGAAAGTGGTCTATTTATCTGGTATGAACGTTCCTTCTTTGTTTGGTTCCCGGGGAAGTGCGGCGCTAGCCCCTGGCTCAGAGGCTTACCATCCTCTCCGCGCGGCCATTGTCTTTGGGCCTGGGTTCCACCCGATTCCTTACAAGGTTGTTGTCGCTATTATGTCGGGTCTTTCTTTACTGATCCGCACTCCTACTGACGATACCCCCCCTTCCCACCGTGACCATTGAAGCACCGTGACGATTGACGGTACCCGTGGTTATATCACCATCTATCCGCAAACGCCGCCAGACTCTTGACATCATCCAGTGGATTCAAGGTTTTGGCATTTACTCCGTGGCACTGTTAACTTTTCCCCGGAGATCTCGTGATCTCATGCTCTAGCAGTTCTTTATCCTCCGCACTTACTCTCAATTTGGCGGCTCATCTTGGCGCAGTTAGGATGAGGCATTTCGGCGTGACGCAGCAGCTCAGGGCCTAATCGACTGGTCGCTAATGGACGTAGAATTGTAAAATTTTCCCACTGCCATTGGTTCACGTAGCATACCTCCTTCATCGACCACTTCGGCTGTTGCTTCTCCATCATCCAACCTCATCTGCCGTTCGTGGAACAGTGGAATATGTGCGGGCCCCCGTAAACCGTGTCGTTATTTGCGAGGTTCCATTCTGCGGGGGTGATCACCGTCGTATATCCTCTCCTCCCGATGAAGCTCCTTGGGTGAAGCCAAACGTTAACGCCGCGTGTAATTTACGCGCCTGCCGATGCCGTTGGATTGCGTAGTCTTTGTATAGATTGCTCCTGAAAACCTTACGTGCAGCTATTTTGCAGCTGTTTTTTACATTGTTTCACGCAGTTTACGAGCTGTTTGCGTAGTTATGCAACTCTCGGCACGGCTATTGGCGCAGCCTTGTTTCATCTCGTACTACTACTTGTTGTAGTTTATGTTATTGCTGCCGAGTATCAGCGAGACAGGTAACTAATCTTGACATGGGTTCCTGTGTCTCATGTCCAGACTTCTTTGCCGAGTTATGTATAATCAACGAAATCGAGAACGAAATCTCGATTTTGAGAGTTCATTTATTTCTTGACCATTTTATGACGTTTGGTGAAGTAGAAAGTTTCCACCTACAACTTACATCACATACGCCAGAAGGATTTGCTCTGATAAATTGCATATACGTTTGAACTTGGTCAACACCACGACGGCGATGGATTTTCTTAATTGGAGATACCACGAGCCAAGCCGTGCTGGTGAATGTGCCTCTTCTCTTGTAAACCTCTGAATACACTTGGAACTGTCTTACAATTTCGGCGAGGAGAGTTTCTCTTGTTGAGGTACATGTAATATATTAGTTTCTACAACTGACAACTGTGTTTCTTGGTAGGAGATATTACGGTTGTTTTCTTTTATTTTTAGGTGTATATTGCCAATATTGGTGTGGATTCATTGTGTTTGTTCTAATCAGCATTCTGATCACAAGCTACTATCTGCGTGTGTGTATTTTAACTTATACAAAGTCTGCAAAATAATCTGATGGGCTCAATGGTACATTGCCGTATAATTTAATTAAAGCTCTAGATTTGTCAAAACATGTTAACCACATGGGATTGCATTGACAGTAGAGAAAGAGGCATGATTATTTAATATTTGTATATTAATTGTCGGTATATCCTGTCAAAACCCTTGCCATATCATGTCAAGGGATAAGTTATAGTAACTTGTAGTTTTGAATTTTATAATTTAGTAATATAATTTAATAATAAAGAACAAATGTGTAAATAATCTGTCTATTGTAATTAATATTAAATTTTTGGAATTCCAGTCTCCTTCGCAGGCAACTCAGTGGGCTCTTTTTGGGTGGAGTGGGCAACCTCTGGTGATGTGGGCAATCTTGGGTGGTGTGGGCAATCCTGGGTGGAGTGGGTAATCTTGGGTGGAGTGGGAAATCTTGGGTGTAGTGGGCAACCTTGGTTGGAGTGTGCAAACTTGGGTGCAGTGAGCAAACTCGGGTGCAGTGGGCAAAGTCGGGTGGAGTGGGCAAACTTGGGTGGAGTGGGTAACCTTGGGTGAAGTGGGCAATCGTGGATGGAGTGGGCAATTTTGGGTGGAGTGGGCAAACTCGCGTGCAGTAGGCAAATTTTTTAAACCTTGACCTATTTTCCGCTGCTTGTTTCTACGTCTGCCATCCCCCTTTTCCTTACAGATCTTTCAAAAACTGATCTGGCTACCTCGCAGTATAGGGGCTGTTTCTGCCCTGGTCCTCGCCGAGTTTTCTAGGGAACTCCTACACTACCCAAGTCCACAGAAGGTTTTGTTCTGACTGGTATTCAGCAAGGGTTCCGTATTGGATTTATTTCAGATAGGATCTCTTTACGCTCTCGCTCTCGCAACTTAAAATCATCCGCTGAGCATCCAACGGTCATTGACGACTACTTGGCATAGGAAATTCCTTGGCGCCGCGTAGCTGTCCCCTTTTCCGCACCACCTCTAGCAAACCTGCACGTCAGCCCATTTGGGGTCATTCACAAGCGGTCCCAACGGAGTTAGTGCCGTTTGATTCTCGACCTCTCTTCACGGACTGGATCAAGTGTTAACGACGGGATTCCAAAGGAACCCTACTCTATACACTACATTATCATTGATGACTCCATCCGAGAACTTATTTCTTTAAGACCTGGGGCACTTATGGCCAAATTCGATGTCGAATCGCAACATTCCAATCCATCCAAAAGACCGTTTTCTGTTCGGTATGAAGTGGCGAGACCAGTTTTACATTGATCTTGTCCTTCCATTTGGTTTGCGTTCTGCACTCTTTCTGTTTGATACCGTAGCCTCGGCAGTTCACTGGTTCCTTTCCAATAACTATCAAGTGGCACCACTACTGCACTATTTTGATGACTTTCTGACCATGGGTCCTCAGGATTCTCCCCAGTGCCAGGTTCACGTCTCCACTGCTTTTGATGTTTTCCGCCGTCTGGGCCACCCACTCCACCCGTCCAAATGCATGGCCCCTCTACCACGGTATTGTTTCTCGGCATCGAATTAGATTATACACGGCAAACTGCTCGTCCCCCCGATGATAAGATGGCTTCTATCCTGGAGCTCATCCGTTCTTGGGTGGGCCGGCGCACTTGTCATCGCCAGGAGCTGATATCCTTGATTGGAATGATTTTTGCTACATAGCTTGTTTCTGCCCGTCGTCTTGCACCATCATGGCTATTCCATCATTTGTTTGCACAATTGATCATGGCTTTGCCGATCCCATGGTGGAAACTCCTAGCCTCCATCGCCTCATCTGTGGTATCAAGCGTTCTTCATCTCCCCCCCCCCGTCTTTCACGTTTACCAATCACGCGTCTGTTACTTAGTGTAATCCAACGCTTCCTATCCGAGGACTCTTTTGACCACCGTATGTTCTGGGCTGCGTGCTGCCAGGCTTTCCTTGGTTTTCCCGCGTGTCAAAGTTTACGTGTTCCGCCTCCTTCGATCCTGGCTCCAACCTCTCAATCTCCGATGTTTCCATTAATTCCACTGGATTCATCCACCTTAACATCAAATCGTCTAAGATCGACCCCTTCTGCAAAAGCGTGATCCTTGATATTGGTCCATCCGGGCATTATATTTGTGCCGTGGCCGCTCTACGCGCCCACCTCGTTCTTCGGGGGAATTCGCCTGGTCCATTGTTTTTTACGTAGTCTTCGGTTCCATTGTCTCCACCCCTCTTGAATCAGTGGCTCCGCTCCTTATTTACAGCAACTGGATTTGGTTCTTCGTTCCGCAGCCACAGTCTTCGCATAGGAGCGGCAACATCAGCAGCCTCTGCCGGAGTTTCGGATGACTTAATAAAGACCCTCGGTTGCTGGTCTAGCAACGCGTACCTTCGATACATACTCACAGCCCCATGTGTACTTATTGCCGTCGCTCGGATCTAGGCTTGATCCGTCACATTGCTGCTCCTTTAGAAGAGGTTCGTGTTCCTCGAAACCCTCGCTCCAGCTAACTGGAGAGGTCGCATTGGAGAGGAGTTTCTCCGTCGCGCAGGAACACCACTATTACCTAAGTTAGTAGGATCGCGCTTCGAGTGCCAGCGCCAGACTGGTCTGCCAGGCCTTGGCGACTCGCTTGCTTGGTGGTGTGATCATTGCCGGCCCGATATACCCCACCGGGGATTGCGACCCTCCAAATTGTACGTCTATTTACTCATTAATCTATGCATCCTTGAATCTCGTTACTACACAGCTCTGTTATTAATAAAATGCTCAAAGGTTTCAATAATATACAAGGACACAAACCACAACATCCAATAATCGACTATTAAAATACCAAATTGATAACGAAAGCCAAAGAAATTTCATATCACAACAAATAAGAAACAGTAGCTAGCCAATAAATACTAAAATTTTATTGACCTTACCTTGATGGATGGCTGCGATATATTCAAGATTCAAATACTGCAATGTTTTTCTTGTCTTTTTGCAGTTCAACTGAAATTTGGTAGCTTGTAGTTAAATATCTCTGCCAGAACAGAAGACCATGTTACTTCGGTAAGGATTTTCTGTCTAGTCTCTTCGCAAACAAAGGCATTTCATACAGAGAAAATTTACGAGTGTGGGCAGTGCACTGTGTGAAAAACGGCGAACATTCTGTGACCACTGAGTGCACAACTAAGTCACAACAGTGTGAAAACTTCACTGTGTGGAGACTGTGTGAAAGAATCACTGAGTGACCACACAGGGAAATATTTACAGTGTGGACACTGTGCGAAAAATAGCGAACACTCTGTGACGACTGAGTGAACAACTCAGTGACCACACTGTGAAAACTTCACTGTGTGGTCACTGTATGAAATAATCACTGAGTGACCACACAGAGAAAATTTTATAGTGCGGACACTGTGTGAAAAACAGCGAACATTCTATGACGACCGAGTGAACAACTCAGTGACCACACTGTGAAAACTTAACTGTGTGGTCAGAGAAAATTTTACAATGTGGACACTGTGTAAAAAATAGCCAACACTCTGTGAAGACTGAGTGAACAACTCAGTGACCACACTGTGAATACTTCACTGTGTGTTCACTGTGTGAGAAAGTAGCGACACTCTGTGTGTTATTAACACGGCGAGTACAGTGAGAACAATGAGACAATATTGTTAACACACGGTGTACACACTGTATCTTTTTCGTAAGGGAGACCATGTTCTTTTATATAAATTATTATTTCGTGAAATAAAAAAAAAACAACGCGATAACAATGCATCTCTCGGACAAGCTCTAGTATTTATACAGTATACAGAAAGGTAGGGCAAATTCTTTGACATGTAATAGTTAAAATATGAGCGGCCGATCTTTATGGGCATTTACAATGGCGAGCCGAAGGCGAGCCATTGTAGATGCCCATAAAGATCGGACGCGAATATTTTAACTTACTTATCAAATTGTAAGTGTAAATAATGAACACATTGTTTAAGATTCGTAGAAAAGGTTAAATAAGATCATTTTAACTCAGAAATAGCTGAATTTGAGCCACTAGTACCTATTAACGTTGATAAAACATTGATGTTTTATTAATCAATGTTTTATCCGTATTTAAAGATGATAATTAAACATTCATTTATTTTGAATTTTCGTCATGAATTATTAATGACTTTGATAATTATGTTTAAAAAGCAGGGCGAGTATGAACCCTAATTAGCATCTGTTTGTTGGACAGGCATACCGAAGGAGTTAAGATATTGTTCCGATGTGTGCAACCATTCGAAAGAACATAGGAGCCATTATATTTGCGAATTTATAATTATTGCTCGGACAAGCACTGTATTTATATACAGGAAGGTAAGGCAAACTCTTTGATCTTCATCTTTAAAAAGCAGGGCGAGTATGAACCCTAACCAACAACTGTTTATTGGACACACATACCCAAGGCGTGTAGATGTTGTTCCGATGTGTGCAACCATTCGAAAGAACATAGAAGCCATTACATTTCCGAAGTGATAATTATTTCATACACAAACGTAAGAAATGCATTTCATTTTAAACGGAAAATTTCGCGCACGCGCAATATCGATGTCCGTGATTTCTGCCCATGGGTCCGGCCATGTGAATCTCGATAACTATTTTGATTTTTGAAAAGCGTCAATTATATTACTTTGCAAATCTTTCCTTTTTGGAACGCTTTCTGTCATTGATAGTTACAAGGTAAGAAGTATCTTGAAACTGTAACGTTGTAACTTATATCTTTACATAATCTTATTTGGAAAAAATTATATCAAAGCCAATTAGCCTCGTACTTGGCTACGAGAATTAAGCTTAAGATCAACTAGAAGTTGGGCCTTCAACTGTGTCCTGTTTCAAACCACTTCTTCTTTTGTCAAAGAAATTGTCAGTTCCATGAAAGTCTTAAATAGAAATCATTTACAATGATAAAATTGGTTTGTGAGTTTAAGTTTAATTTTTGTTGAATTGTGTGTAGTGCATGCTCACTGGTCAGTGACTCATGTCCCACATAAATACACACACACATATGTATATATATACTGTATAAATAAAAACCATGCGAAGCCGAATTTTTTAACAAACTGTGAGCTAGGTGTTTTGATATTCGATAAAACCCGAATTTTGAGTGTTTCTATATCAAACAAATCAGTAAATGACCCATTTTAAAATGAATTATGGGTTTGGTTTATGAATTTGTTAATGAGATTGAGAAGTGCTTTGTATTCAACCTCGTCGCCAGGGCGTTTCAGGAAGGAAGCGAGAAGCTAGGCCAATCAAACACCCTGGAAAAGGCTGGCATCGCATAAAATTGTGTGTCACATCCGGGCGATTTCATTAATTATCGCCACGTTACCAGTCTCTCCTGCTGAATCAACTACTCGCGGTCATGCAAAAATTACAGTTAAACGACTGCAAATTAGACAAAAGTCCCAACTTTCGAATAATAACACAATTTAGTTAAGTCTGATAAAAAAAATTGTATTATGGGAATTAGAATAATTATAACAACTCTGTAATGTTGTACCTTCTCCATCCCTGTATTGTAGACCGATGCCGCGATTTTTATACCATAAATTATGGCAGACACGCCATATTCCACTGTTAAGTACGCCACACTATGCGCCACACTATGGAGAAAACCAACCCGGAGATCTTCGCAAGTGTTCGGTGGACAAATTTTAATGACAGGTTTCCCTTGTGTTTGGATTGCTTTACAAAATCCCCATATTAACTTCTTCATAATATAAATTTAATGAGCGATTTTCGAAGGTTATTCTTATTGGTTATCCAGCCGTCTTTCGATACGTACATGCCTTAAATCATCAAACTTTCTCGAGCGTTTTCGGTGCAGGTAAACTGTTTTTCTTTCGCCATTTTGAAAATATTGCAGCCTGGCCTCTGTTGCCACGGAAACAGAACCGCTTGGTACCAGGTTTCCCTGAAAGTACGCGTAAAATTAAGGCTGAACAAGTCTAAACGACGAAAAAAGACGGCCAAGGATCGACATTTGGTTGCGTGGAGCCCACGCTAGTAAACCCACGCGAGACCTCGGAAACTTTGCATTTTTTTGCAGGAAATTGTGCCATTCTTCCTACAGGTAGTCAATCTTCGATTTTTACTGCAAAAGTGCAAATATCTTCCAGATATAAATGAA
Organism: Paragorgia papillata; assembly: GCA_035771165.1. Taxonomy (NCBI): domain Eukaryota; kingdom Metazoa; phylum Cnidaria; class Anthozoa; order Scleralcyonacea; family Coralliidae; genus Paragorgia; species Paragorgia papillata. Next base: position 1,972,762 of record JAWNZC010000067.1, on the reverse strand, counting down.
GCATGAAAGGGTAAAAAATGAACAATTGTAGGATATGGCAAAGATCAATGTCATCCCTTCGTCCGTAAAAGCAATAAGTGCTCATTATGTTGTAGAATACAATGGAGAATCTTAAAAACAGATCGCTCGCATTATTTGGATGCCTTCAACGAGAGCCTAAAACCTTCAAGATATGGTATATGTTCATCAGCAAGACGCATAGAAATTTGCTTAAGAACGAAAACATCCCAATTCTATGAAAAGGTAAAGATGCTCAACACCAAAAGTAGGAAGATAGCCAAAAATACAACTTGGTTCTCACTTAAAATAATGAAACAAGAGATGACAGACATCCCAGAGGCAGTAATTCAAATGAGAAAAGAAGATTTTGAAATATTGGAGAGCGAAGCAATCGTGGCAAACCAAAAGCTAGTGGAGCAGAATGCAAAAGTGTGTGACTTGTTGACATTAAAATTAGAAAAAAAGGAGGTAATGGAAAAGTGGAGAGAAAAAGATGAAGATTTTGCAAATAAAGGAAAGAAATTAACAGAAGTGCAACACAGACAAAAATGTAGAAAAATCAAGCAAATCAGGTAATTACTACAGACAATTCTATATGGGTGTTCGTTAAGTGGTATTAGGGGATATAAAGGAATAATGCACTAGTCAATTGAAACCCCCCACTCCCCTGGTCCTGGGACATAGTGGAGGACATTTGGGCTTATACCACAAAGTTTGATTTTGGAGGAAGAATGTTCTGGGGTAGAACATATAATCAGACTAGGTACTTACAAAGAAATATTTCTGAAAGTAAATTTATACTTTACACTTCTTATATATTTTTTGTTTGAATCTATTAGCAGATGATACAAATAATTGCTGCCGCTCTCCATTGAAAAATTCTTGTCAAGATGGTACCTCAGAAGCCAGCTGTGGCAGTCATGAGGAAATAACAACTTTAGCTGGTAATTCAATTAGAAATTTCCTTGTTTGCAAAATTAACTCATTAATTCTTGCTGAGGGCAGCCTTATAACGTAGGCCTCTTTCCTCTGTTAAATAAAACCATCCGTGTTAGACAGAACAGAAAAATTTATAAAGACCATGCTCAGCAGGGATGGGTTAAAATAGCCTGATAATTACTGTACCTACTGACTGTATTGGCAATTATAATAATTATTTTGTTGTTGTTTTTAATCATGCTTCAATTTTACTAGGACCTATTGCATATTTATCTCTATTATCCTTTACAGAAACTCCAACGAGATCCTGCGGTACAGCAGATAATGTGTCAGCTGGTAGGAAGTACAGGATTCACAAATACCTTAAACTTTCAGAAGATGAAAGAAATGAAGTCAACCAACTTACTGGTATTCTGAGAAAATTTGCTTTATCTTTTGAGGCTTACCACGAGTTAACACAGATCCCTGGAAATGAAGGAATGACAAGATCATACATAGTGGAGGGTTGCCAGGGCCATCTTGATGCACAGTGGAACATTTGTAAAACTCCAGGCAGTTTTCCACTGGCTGAGCTGAGCTTTCAACAGCTCTTGGGTCAACAACTCATAGCCAATGTAGGTTTGCCTAACAGTTTAACACATGTTTACTAATTTTGACTTGCTCTCTCTTTATGTACAATAATAGATAAATATATCCAAGTTTTCTATTCAACTGCATTAAAGCATGAAATGTGGTTTGATACAGTAGCTGGGTTTTGATGACTCATCTGGTATAATTACTTAATAATTTCTTGCATTTTAAATACTTTCATCCAAATAATTTTGTTGGAGGGGCCTGGCTCCCCCAGTAATTTTTGTCTCAAAACATTAATATAACTGCATTGTTTTGATTTCTTCAGTTAAAAAATTAAATAATTGGTGCTTTTTTGCATTTACATTACCTTTTCTCGCTGTGTTACCAGTAGAGCCCTATTCGTACTGGCGTGCAGTGAAATTAAACAAGCACTGGAAACGAGAATGCGACGCGCCTGCACACACCCACAAAATAGGGCATTTAATTTTTCTGGATACCGCCTTTTTTAACCAAAATGCACCAGAATGCATCTCAGAGCATCTAAGAATAAGAAAAAAATTCCGGGGGAGGCCCCTTATGGTATCGCCCACATCCTTCAAGACGTCGTGCCAATGGCACTGAGCTTGGATTGTGCCGCCCCCCCCCCCAATAATTTTTAGCTTCCGCCATCTATGATATGCAGTGGTGTACTGAGGACATTTTTATTGGGGTTGGGGGGTTGTTTAAACATTTAGCAACGAAACCTATGATTTACTAACGAAACCCAGGTGGGTTTATATATTTTAAGGTTTTAAATCCAAAATGTTCCAAATTATTTGGTTTTAACTGCATGACCTATATCAATTTACCGACCATCCCTCCCCCCCCCCCCTTATTTGGTATGCCACTGCAAATATGCACCATATACCATTGCATGCATACATATTTGGTGTTATAATGACTATCAATAACATTTGTACACATGTACTGTTTCTTCAAACAGACATTAATCATACTTAATCATACTGATGTTAATTTTAAGTTTCATTGATATTGTTTGAAATGTTAACATGCAGTATCAATCATTAAGACTGTAACCTTAATTGTAACATCTTTTCTCCAAAATGGTAAAGATTAGTGGGGATGGTGCTTCCATGTCAAGGAAGAGTAATCTTCTGGTATGCTCCTTTTCCATTATTGATCAACGAAACAACATGATGTCTAGTGCAGGTAATTCTTTTTTCTATTATATATTTACTATTGTACAATGTAATTTTAGCTCTAGGAGGGAAACAAAAAATAAGGAAGTTGTTATAGTAGTCAATTAACACTCAACCTCTTTCCGTAAAAACTCAGAAAACGATGTAGCGGGAACTATTTTTGTGAATTGTGAAATATTATGGTTGAGTGACATACACAACATTACCTTTTTTTATTCTATCTTTTGCACAGGGAATCACACTATTGCTGTAGTGCAGACAACAGAGAAATACGAAAATCTCAAGGCTTCACTCAGCAATGTAATCAAAGACGTAAACAAACTTCAACAACAGGGATATGTTGATGTCAATGGTCAAAAATTGAAGCTTGAACTCTTCTTAGGGGGTGACTACAAGGTAGAGTTCCAAATTTAACAGTAATAATAAAAATCTTCAATGGGCCACTGCACCCTATTGTAAGCTACCACAGACTGTGGTAATAAATCTGAAACAGCCCTAGATATAGTCTGTTGCTTTGCCACGTACTACATGATATTAATTACAGTGTCCTTTCTTGTTTTAGTTTCTCTTACTGTGCCTTGGAATGAAACAAGCCACATCATCAAATGCTTGTATTTATTGCAAAGTTGACAAGGATGAGAGGTACACATGACATAGAATTACTTGTTTTCCCAGTGAGGATTAAGAATTATCTATGAGGAGGGGGGGGGAGGGGGGTTGACAAGTGGTAAAAATTTTAGACCTCTCTCCGTGTCAAATGAAACTTTTTTATCCCCTATAGAGATTAGTAAGACTTCCTTAGCCCCCCTCAACCCTAGGCATTTGCAACCCCCTTCCATAAATTTGTTTTGCTGATACTTAAAGATTTCTGTCAATTGCCTTAGAGCTTGTGACCGCCGGAGAATCATTATTTTATGTGGATTTGACACCATCTCATTTAAAACACCGTATTGATCGAGTTTGGGAGGTGAAAGTGCTTCAGTTCGGTCTGGCATGTGACCTGAAAGTAGGCCGGTGGGAACTGAATCTCAGGCTGGACTCATCAAAATGATCAACAGTAAAAACAGTACAACCGACCCAAAGTCAGTCCAGCCTGAGTTCGGGCTGGCCTCGTGTAAACACCCCCTAAATATACATTTTTTTTCTTCCTATAAATTCACAGACAAGATATGACTAAACCAAAGGATTATTTCTATTCTCAACACTTGAAGAGAACACTGAATGACAATTGGAACAAGGACCCAGGTTGCCAATACAGCCCACTGTTTGTTATCCCTCTGGATCACTGTGTTATAGATGAACTCCATTTAATGCTCAGAATTACAGACAGGCTGGAGCATGCACTGATCTATAGTGCGGTTGACTGGGATGAGGTACACATACACTATTTGTACATACACAACTACATGTCGTTGTGTCATGTATTGTACTTAATAATTTTTTCATTGTGTTAAGTATTACAATATAACCAATCATCCATAAGATTAAGGGGCCGTTCACATGAGGTAGTTAACCCAGTTAGCATTTGGTAGCTCACCAGCCCAGGCAGTCCTATATTTCACAAAGTCTTTCTTCAACTACAATGAATTAGGAGCCCATGTGTGATATACTTGCAGGCAAATGCAGCCAATTTTGCTTGTTGTCTTTGCATTTCTCTCAAATTAGCCCTATAACTGCACTAGCATTCTTTGTGTGAATGGTCTCTAATATTGCTGATATACCATAATTATACAGGAAGACAATTTTGATGTTCCGAAACAGCAAAACCGGCCAAAGGACAAACATCTCAACGATTTGATCTCTGCCATACATTTTTTGTGGGCTTGGATTCCAGGTGTGGAGAAACAACGACAAAAAACTAGAATGGACTTCACTGATGGGTGGAGACAAGAAAAAACTTCTTCGCGATCTTCCATCCAAGTTCCAGAAGTGTGTTCCTCCATTACAGATACGGGGAGTTACAATACTGAGGGAGGTTAGTAAAGATATGTGCCATGGGGTCAGGTTTCAAAGGTAGATAGAGCAATAATTATAGACACTAGGCCAGCACCACCCTACTCCACCCCCGAAGACATTTTTACCCACAATGTAAACCCCAATTTTAGTTGGTTAAACTAATTACACTTTATTACCAGGAATTTGGAGTGATTTGTGACATTATTACAAACCTTTCCCCAACGCTCGCAGACATTGGTGGCATTCACAATCAGGTATAGTTGACATATTTTGTATGTAGAACTTTGCTGTTTAATGTCCTTCCTAATAGTGGAGTTTACCAGTGAAATATTCTACCCTGAATATTCATCACTCTGTGACTAAATTAAACCTATTCCTGCCAAGGCCAGTTCTGATAGCCTCTTTCCTCTGCTGAATAAAATTGTCTGGTGTTAGCCAGAATAAAATAATAAAGGAAGTCCTAAGCAGGAATGAGTTGAAAATAAATACTTGACTCATATTATTATTACAGTATGGAGCATTTTTCAATTTTGTCTTTCCTAGGTACAACAATGGGCTCAGCGACTACTAGGTATGAAAGGTGAAGGGTACAATTGGAATAATCCAATAACACCTTACATACATATACTAGTGTATATCACATGCCACAAATAGTGAAGAAATATGGTAACCTGAAGACATTTACAGGGCAAGGTAGATGCTATGCATATATATATATATATATATATATATATATATATATATATATATATATATATATATAAACTGTTTGTCTTAATTGTTTGTAAAATCAATTATTTGTGTCAATTAACTTACATGTACATGTGCTGTATTTGCAGGTGTTGAAAAGAAAAATGATGACATGAGAAAAGCTTTCCATAGGTCAATTAACAGCTGGGATTCATGCAAGTCACTGATACTTATTGACAAAAGACAAGAGGTGCTGCAACTAAACAGAAGGGAAAAAAGAAAATGCACGAAAAGAAACTCATCATATTGGGATGAAGGAGGCAAAGCTGATGTAGTTAAAAAATATCCCCGAATTTCACTGCCAGTATCAACAAATCAAGTACCTACAGATCTATCCATTGAAAATGTGTTAATTGAAAATCACTCACCAGATGAAAATAACCCACCACATGAAAACCACCAACCAGATGAAAGCCACCCACTAGATGGAAATAACCCAATAGATAAAAATCACCCACCGGATGAAAATTGCCCACCAGATGGAAATAACCCACCAGATGAAAAATCACCCACCAGATGAAAATCACTCTCAAGATCAAATCATGCATAATTATTATACCTATGATACCCTAAGAAAAATGACAACAACACGGCTTAGAGGAATTTTAAATGGATTAACAGGAGAATCAGTCAACAAACGGACACGAAAAGTTGTTCTAATTGATAACATTATGCATTCCAAGTCCTACTGAGAAAACATCAATCCCCATTGAACATTTTTTCAGCAGTTTGAAAACAACTTTATAACAAATTTTATTTATTTATTTATTTATTTACATGTATTTATACTGCTTCCACCAAACAGTGTAGGATAACACAACAGAGCATGGCTCGAAATTAACTGTTCCATTAAAAATTAACCAAAAAATAAGTTTGACCCTGACACAATTACATGGTATATACAAATAATTTACAATAAAGAAATGTTTCATAGTTAGGTGTGCTCCATTAAGCTATGGGATGAACTTGGGAAGTTGGAAGAGCACTAGAAAATTTAGAGCCTTGTGGGGTTTTTTTTCGTGCTCTCACAATTTTCCATGTGCATCCATAATTTGATGGAGCACACCAAACTTTGAACCATTTATTTAATATCTCGATATCAAGTCAATAATCTTCAATTTATATCACTGAATATTTACCTTTTTAACTCGCTTTCTACCCTACACAAACTTGGCTACACTGTACGTTTCCTAAAAGAAATAGTTAGTTTTTGAATCCATCTTCGTTCTTTCATTGACGCATCAGTACTAAAAAGTTGAACCGACCATGCAAGGAAAGGACGAAGATGGACTGGATAGATAATTTCCCTAATTGTTCCACGCTTATTGGTACATCCTCTATCCCAACCCTGAGGAAAATATTTCTTCCGGAAGTCAAGGGCACCCATGGCCAATGTTCCTCTACCGCAATCTCTCCCCTTGCCATAAAAAATACTTCTAAATACAGCATTGTCAAAAATAATGGTCACATCTGTTTGGAGTGACCCTATCAATCCACTCTGTATGGTGTTCCTAATCAGCTCGACATGTTCGTTAATATGTTTAGCCATAACTGCAGGCTTCTCAAAGTTCCTACAGTAATGGAATAAAAACATGTCAATAAATGGTTGTGTAGGTCCTACACATGTACATGTAAATGAATACAGTATATCAATTGTTCCTCCGACAAACAGAAAATAAATTGTTAGGGGATCAGTGATATTACTGAGATGTTAATGCAGATATTTTAACACAAATCAAACTTTCGGTACTTCCATGATCAACATCTAATAATTATAAACTTACTGAATAAGAGTCTTGTCGAGAATGTGGGGTTCCGGTTCCCAGGAGTTAAAGTCAGAACTCCAAGAGTCCCACTTAACTAAGTATTCCTTCTCTTGATTTTTCTGAAAAGGAACATTAATTTTCTATCTTAATTTGGAATTAAGAGCAAGATAGTTCAGCCAGTATACTGCGAGTTATACACTTGATAGCATGAACATGTATAAAAAATGACAAAGGAAAAAATTACAAGTGCGAAACCCTTTTTTAATATTATATTTTAAAGACCCAACAGTTCTCAGTTTAAAATAGAGCCAGTTACCTTCGGTTGTCTTACGGCCCAAATTGCTTCAACCGTAAAAATACCCGGACACACATTTCTCTTCTTCTTCTTTCTCCTTAGCAAATCTTTTTCGCGCCATTCATCCGCGGTACTAAAACGATTAAGTAGTTGGTAGAAACCTTGCTCTTTCTCCGCCATCTTCACCCTGAAGCGTGGCCCGCGCGAAAAGAGCTTGGAACGAGGTCAACCATGCACCAATCAGATGAAGAGAAAATAATAGGTTTGTGCTCAGGCCCCAACACGGTCATGACCTGAATTCGTTATCAATTTTATGCGATGGGAATCACGTGAGAAAATATACCAATATATTTGGAAAATTATCCCGCCAGATTGACCACAGGGCTTCCGTTCTATGTACGCCAGCTTATATATTTGAATGAACTTGATTCATTAAATAAGCCGTTGTACAACTTAACACAATTTATTGTTTCTACGAGAAATCCAACATCCTAAATTAGCTCAAAATAACCTTAACACCCTGAAATAAACAAATACACTTGCCTGGGTTGTTTGTGGTGAGTTTGCGATGATATGTTGTTTAATTTTCCTGATTGCTCCAGAATAACAACCCGTCAATATTATTATTACGGGTTGATCTGCAGCAATCACGAAACTCTTCAAACCAACATATCATCATTGGCGAGTTCATGTCATGGCGAGTAGACGTGTCTCTTCGAGCTCCCCAGAATATGTCCAACAAATTACTCGAGCTTCCGGGGTTTTACAAAAATATAACCAGTATTTGGAAAATGACATTGACGGTAAAGTTAAATGGCTTGGAGACTTAAAAGAACTAAAGCAATTTGTTTTTGATATCTTCGGCGAAGATGGCAAATGGAGCTCACCTGGGGGAAGAGCCAAAGCTTTTCGTAATGACCAAATTACCATTACTTGGTACGCTAATAAGAAGACGTGGTTATTTCAAGGCCAAATAGGTAATACGTTAAAAGCACAGATTGGGAGCTTGCACCGATGTGAAAGTGTCGCGTTATACGACGATCGAAACGACGATAACCATAACGATTCATCAATCTCTTCAAATCATGGAATAGAGAGTGAATGCACGGAGTGTAGACGTTTATCGGTAGAAATGGCTGACGTCAAACTCGATATTGAAATGCTACGAGTGATGCGGAATAAATTGGAGACCGATGGCTTGAAGTAGGCAGCTTTGGAAATGAGAGAGATCGGCACACAAACGGCCTCAGTTTCGGAACCAATTTGCTTGCAAGTTTACAATTCGTCTATGGTTACAAGTTCACCGGTGCAGGAGACAAACAATCACTACAGTAAATCATTTGCCGAACAGACGCAAGACGACAGGAGAAAACATCATGAGAAAATTTATTCGACAAATAATAAAAATTTGAACTCACCTGCCGATATGCCTACTTGATTTCAAATTGACGGGAGGCCAAGCGTGACCAGCCAAGAATCTTCGCAAGGTCAAGTTAACAACAAGGAAACTCGCCAACTACGACATTGGTTTAGACGACTGTCAGATGGAACCAAACCAGCCAGAAAGTACCTAATCTGGGGTTTTCCCAAGGTCAATCTATGGGAAACAAGATACAACATATGGCCTTACATCAGCCACAACAGCGCAGAAGCAGTTTGTTAAACAGAGGCAGAACCAGAGGTCGCGTGGCCAAGTTCCTTTTCAGAGCCAGTTTGTTGCAGACCGCAGAGGGACCTACCGACAGCCAAAACGGTTGGGAAAATCTTTCGATCAAAGTTGGAAAATCCCTCGGGGATACTCTGCATACAACCAAACAAGCAACTGGCTGAACTATCTGGAATTTGCTCATCGTACAACAAGCATATAGAAAAAAACTGATGAAATTTTCGATAAGCAACCGATTCCTGTTAGAAATACAAGTCGCAATGAAAACAGTGTTAATCGTTAAAATAGTGCGGTTTTTTCTAATTTATGTAACCATCGTAATTCTTCTAATCTAAAGAGCATTAAACGGCAGACCAATTTTCTTCAGCATGAGCCGAAGACAAAACTAGGAAGCTTCCTCTCCGCTAATGTGAGATCCTTGGCCCCAAAGATCGAGGAGATTGAACTTTTGTTGCGGCAGTTCTGTGTTGATGTGGTTGCCATTTCGGAGACTTGGCTTCATGACGGTATTGCTAGTGGTTTTCTTCACGTTCCTAACTACAATTTCTTTCGGCGCGACAGACCATGTTGGTGTCTGTGCATTTGTATCCGAAACAATCCCTTGCAAGCGGCGAGATGACCTTGAAACCCCCATTTTTTAATGCATGTGGTTATGGATTAGACCTTTTCGTCTTCCAAGATCCATTACAGGCATTATTGCAGGAATTGCTTACAACCCCCCTGATAAATTATTACATGAACAGCGAGATCTCGTGTTTTATCTTACTGAGACTTTAGACCTTGTTCGCAATAGATACCCCGAGTGTGGTATTGTATTATTGGGAGATTTTAATAATTTAGATCTTAATGACTTACTTAGTAGTCATAACCTATCTCAAGTAGTTACCGAGCCTACCAGGGGGACTGCTATTCTAGATTTAGTTATCACTAATATTCAGTCATTCTGCAACAAACCAGTAATTATTGCTCCTATCGGTACCTCAGATCATAATCCAGTGAAATGGTATCCTAATTTTATTCCGAGAAGGTTCAACACCTGAAAAAGTCTGACACATGATCTTGGTGGAAATTTGTGAATAAAATGTCAGGTCGGTCTTACAACTCCTCACCTATACACATTGGAAAGAACGGTGTTGCTGTGACTACTATCGAACTCGTAATCTCCTTTAATGCGTTCTTTCTTTCGGTAAATGAAGATATTCCAGCCTTTGACCTGAACAAGTTACCAGCTTTTTTACCAGCCGCGGACGAAGTACCGCTGATACACTCGTACCAAGTTTGTAAGAAACTTTTAAAACTTAATCCTAACAAGGCAATGGGGCCTGACAACATTCCGTCACGAGTACTGAAATAATTCGCATACGAATTAGCTGACCCAGTAACTGAGATTTTTAACTTATCATTATCCTATGGTATTGCTCCTTCTGTCTGGAAAGCTGCAAATATTTGTCCCATTCCTGAAGAAACGTTACCAAAAGAAGAAAGTAATCTACGACCAATTTCTTTAACCTCGTGTCTTTCTAAAGTCCTGGAGGAATTTGTAGCTGATTTGCTTCTAGAGGATATCGGGAGTAAAATTGATCCCCAGCAATTTGGTTGTATGAAAGGCACATCAACAACTTTGTGCCTTTTAGATATGTTACATAATTGGTTGTAAAATCTAGACACCCCTGGCCACTATCTGCGTATTTGTTTCCTAGACTTTAGTAAAGCCTTCGACCGCTTCAATCTTAACACTCTTATTACTAAACTGGTTGATTTGGGAGTTCGAAGATCAATACTACCTTGGATATGTAGCTTTTTGTCCGATCGCAATCAACGAGTTAAGCTCGATGAATCTGTATCGGAATTGGACAGCGTCAACGCTGGTGTTCCTCAAGGCACTAAAGTAAGTCCTATTTTATTCCTTGTGATGGTAAATGACCTTGCTCCACCAACATGTAATCACTGGAAGTTCGTCGACGATATTACTATCTCGGAGGTCATACACAGACACGGAATCTCGAAAATGCATTCAGACCTTGACCATATATCGTCCTGGCCATCAGCTAATTACATTAAATCCAAAAAAATGCAAAGAGTTGAGAGACTGCTTCCTTCGTGAAACACCGACTGTATCCCCGTTGACTATTGATGGTTTACCTCTAGATGTCGTCGATAACCATAAGGTCCTTGGCATTGAAATAAACTGTAGCCTGAAAGGGTCAGATCATGTAGACAAGATTACAAAAAAGGCAGCCAAGCGTTTACACATTATTCGCGCCCTACAGCGAAGCGGTTTGTCCCCTGCAGATTTGGTAAGCATCCACATTGCACTTATTTGAAAAAAAGAAAAGAAAAAAAAAAAAAAAAAAAAAAAGATAAAGAAAAAAAAAAAGAAAAAAAGAAAATTATCTAAGTAATACCTTGAAAAGCCTGGCGAATGTAGACACGGAAGCGAACGAACATGTTGATATTGCCGAACTATTAACAGCAGACCACATGGACGACGAAGCCACAACAACAAAGGCTTTGTGCATAAATTGCGAGAGACATAAACAGGATATGGTTGAGTTAAAACAAGAAATCACAAGGCTATATAATCTGGTGGAAAAAGTTGAAGGAAAACAAAGCGAAGACGAGGAAAGGGCTCTATCTCGCACGACAGAATCAAATGCCATGATACAATCACTTGTTGATGAAAACAACCAAATGGCGGCCAAACTCGAAGAAGTAAAATCAACAGTGAAGCAAATTTCCAGCGATAACGAGATTCTGGGACGCGTTTTGGACTGTAAACAAAACGAATGGATTAACACCGAGGCTAGAAGCAAGCATGCTAAACCAAATGTCAACTTATCTAACCATAAACGTCTAACGACTACGATCTCAAATCGTTTTGAAGTCCTAAGCAGCGAGGATGACGAGCCTACGCCGGACGAAAATGTTGACCCTACACCAGAGAAGGATGACGACCCAACACCAGAAATTACACGTCCCCACGACAGCCCATCTGAAGCCAATAACAATACTGATTTCAACGCCCAGCTCAGTGATTATTGCTATGACCATAGGATGAAATTCGAGTCAGCAAAGAAACCTAAAAACCATGTGTCTGTTCTTATCTGGTCGCCGTCTCGTCCGAAATTAAAGAACAACAACAGCAACAGCAACAACAACAACAACAACAACAACAACAACAACAACAACAACAACAACAACAATAACAACAACAACAACAACAACAACAACAACAACAACAACAACAACAACAACAACAACAACAACAACAACAACAACAACAACAACAACAACAACAACAACAACAACAACAACAACAACAACAACAACAACAACAACAACAACAACAACAACAAAGTTCTGGTCATCGGCGACTCGATGATTAAACATATTGAAGAAACGAAAATTAGCAGGGCAGGGAAAGCTAAATCCAGCTGTCATTCCTATAGTTGAGCAACTGTTGACCAACTACATAAAAAGATTAAAGAAAATTGGTGTGAAAGTCAAGGATATGACACAATCATCTTGCATGTAGGAACAAACAACCTCGTCAATGAAGAGCCTGGGAATGTGGCAAAAAAAATGGAAGAGCTGGTGAAAGAGAGTAAAGCCCATGCAGAAAATATTGCAGTCTCCAGTGTCATAAAACGGTATGATGACTTAGTCTCACCACAAAACATTCTAGCATATAATAAATTACTGCATGATTTGTGCTTAAAATATCAGGTTACATTTATTGATAATAGTAAGATGGATAAATCCTTGTTAAATAATTCCAAATTACATCTAAGTCGTGATGGAGACAGAGTGCTAGGAAAAGCATTCTGTTCGTATTGAAAATCTCTTCCAACTAAAAGTTATGCCACTACTACTATGAATGTAAGCAATTCTGTAAGAGGTTTAAATTCAAGGAACAATTCTTTTCAGTTAGTTCCTTCCCACCGCAGTCGAATAAGAGATTAGATGAACTATCTAAAACATGTAGCTCAAATTATGAAGTAGATAGCAATGACCTGTCAACAGAGAACATGAGTAGCAATTTTTCTGATAGTTTAAATTCAATCCCAAATGAAAAAGGTTTTAAAATGGCTTTTCTAAACATTGTTAGCTTGCCCAAACAATTTGATGAAATCAATATTTCATTGTCTAAGCAATACAATGATTTACTTGCCTTCAATGAAACCAGGCTTGATTCAACTATTACTGATAATTTGATACATTTGGATGGTTACGATATTATCAGAAAAGACAGATCAAGAAATGGAGGTGGCGTTTGTATTTACTTGCGTAGCTCTATGAACTACCGTGTCAGAAATTATATTGTCCCACCTGACTTAGAAGCCGTCTGCATAGAAATCAGTAAACCTCATAGTCATCAATTTCTTGTTACTACAATTTATAGACCACCAAATACAATATCTGATTTTTTCACCCACTTAGAAAATTTAATTAAATCTTTAGATGAGGATAACAAAAAATTATATATTATTGGTGACCTAAACTGTGATTTATTAAAGGCAAATCCAGATCAACCAACTAAAAAATTGAAAACAATATATGAGTTATATCAATTGTCTCAGTTGATTACTGAAACTACACGAGTAACAATGACAACTGCCGGCCTCCTTGATCATTTTGTTACAAATAAACCAGAGATAATTTCTGACTCTGGTGTTATCCATACTGGAGTCAGTGACCATAGCTTGATCTATGCAATTAGAAAAATCAATTATACTGAAAAACACAAGGAAAATATTATTGAGTTCAGGAATATGAAAACATTTAATGGTCAAATGTTTCTTGAGGTCTATTGAATCAACCCTGGGAGTATATTTACTTTTTTGCAGAAGATACACACAGTAGGTGGAAAATTTGGAAGGATTTGTTTTTTGAAGTGTTAAACAAGCATGCACCACTTCAGAATAAAAAGTTTAAACCAAAAAGTAATCCATGGGTTACAAGTAATGTTAAAATGCTGATTACTGAAAGAGACAAATTGAAACGAAAAGCCATTATTACTAACCTAGAGACAGACTGGCTAAACAATAAGAATGCAAGAAACAAAGCAAATCAAGAACTAAGAAATGCTAAGACAGAGTATTACTGTAAGAAAATTGCTGGTCAAAAATTTAATCCTAAGGAGGCTTGGAAAACCATTAATACTCTGCTTGGTAGGAAAAATACAACTACAAGCATAAATGAACTAAGTTTAAATGGAATTAATTTAACCAATCCTCAGGAGATAGCTGAAGGCTTCAATAAGTTCTTCTCAACCATTGGAATTGAACTAGCTGACAAAATAGGCACATCAGACTGCAATTTTGAAAAGTTTGTTAAGACTGCCAAATCCGAGTTCATAGAATTTAAGGATGTATCTGTCGACAACATTTATCGTCGCTTACAGTGCCTGTCTAGTTCCGAAGCCACTGGCACTGATAAAATCTCCAGTAAGATTCTTAAGATAGCATCACCTGCTATTTCAAGATCACTGACATATATCTTTAATCAATCTATTACACTATGCTCTTTTCCCAATGAATGGAAAACAGCTAGGGTAATACCACTTTATAAAAGTGGCCACCGAAATATAGCAAGCAACTATCGACCTATCTCTGTTTTGCCAGCTATAAGTAAAGTAATGGAAAGAATGATTTATGAGCAACTATACGATTATTTAAAGGAAAATGACCTTTTATCTGAAAAACAATTTGGTTTTCGCAAATTTCATTCTACCGCAACAGCACTACTAGATTGCACAAATAGCTGGTATGTAAATATGGATAGGAAAATGTTCAACCTAGTTGTATTTATAGAACTTAAACAAGCTTTTGATACCGTTAATCACAACATTTTACTACGAAAAATGGAACTACACGGAATTAAAGGAAAAGCACTTTCACTACTAAAATCATATCTTACTGATCGTAGTCAGAAATGTCAGGTAAATGGATTAATGTCGTCAGGACAGCCTGTCGAGTGTGGTGTGCCTCAGGGCTCCATACTAAGACCATTATTCTTTTTGCTTTACATTAATGATTTGCCTGAATGTTTAAGTAAGACAGTGCCACGATTGTTTGCCGATGACACAAACTTGACGGCCACCGGTGAGACGATGGATGATGTTCAAACCGCAATGAACTCTGATTTGGATAACCACAAAGAATGGTTAATAGCTAACAAACTTAGCCTTAATGTGGCCAAAACTGAATTTATGCTTATTGCATCTAAAGCACTATTGAGAAATGTTTCGCATACACAACCAAATATCATTATCGAAAACAAACCTATTAAACGTGTGTATCAATGCAAGACTCTTGGAGTAACAATTGACCAGCATTTGTCTTGGAAACGAAATACTGAAAATATTAGCAAAAAAATCTCTTCGGGGATATCTGCCATCCGGCGGTTAAGAGAATTGTTGACAAAAATGCGCTACTTTCTGTGTACAATGCTATTGTCCACCCATATTTCAACTACTGTTGTGAAGTTTGGAATGTATTTGGTGACACACAGTCCAAATATTTACAAAAACTTCATAACAGATCAGCTCGAATTATAGCAGGTATGGGTAATGATGTAGATCATAGCGTTGCACTAAATGCGCTAGGATGGGAACCACTCCAAACACAAAGGCGAAAGGCCAAAGCAAAATCAATGTTTAAAGTGTTAAATGAGCTGGGGCCGAAATCCTCTCAAATCTTTTCACTTATAAAAAGGAAGTCACAAATCATAATTTGCGAGACATAGCTACAACTCTTTGCTTGCCACAGCCACGTACAAATAATATGAAAAAGAGTTTCATGTTTGATGGGGCATCCATATGGGATTCCTACAGAAATTAGGGAGAGCAAATCGCTCTCATCATTTGTGAGAAAAATTGCTACTCATAACAATATCTATAAACAATTCAAATAGCCAGGACTTATCTTCACTTTATATTGACATTACCATTTGTTAGTTAGTTTAAAAGTTATTTAGTTTTCTGTACTGTATGTAAATTTAATTTCTAGTTTCCTTATACACGCCCTTCGTGGAAATCAGCCTTTGCTGACGTTGTTAGCGTGTTAAAATAAAGACTACCTACCTACCTACCTACCTACCTACCTACCTACCTACCTACCTACCTACCTACCTACCTACCTACCTACCTACCTATCTACCTATCTATCTATCTATCTATCTATCTATCTATCTATCTATCTATCTATCTATCTATCTATCTATCTATCTATCTATCTATCTATCTATCTATCTATCTATCTATCTATCTATCTATCTATCTATCTATCTATCTATCTATCTATCTATCTATCTATCTATCTATCTATCTATCTATCTATCCGTTCAATCCTGGAGTATTGCTGTGCAGTTTGGCACACAAGCCTTCCTTCCTATCTTAATGAAAAAATTGAACGATTACAGAAGAGAGCCTTACGAATCATTTTTCCGTATCTCACCTATAGGGAAGCTTTATCCGCTGCTAACTGTCCACGGCTGGACGACAACAGGCAACGACTGTGCTCTAAGGTTTTTCAAAAAATTCAAACACGAATTGACTACAAGCTTACCTCCCTTATTCCACAGACGAGGTTCAGTGTACACGGCCGGCAACTTCGACGTTCCAATAAACTGTTCCTTTTTAAATGCAATACGGACCGTTTTAAACGTAGTTTTTTTCCGGCACTCACCCAGTATATAAATAACCCATTTTAGCATTTTACATTTACTAAATATTGTAATTTATTGAACTTTTTAACTTGTAAATGTATGTATTTTTTTTTTTATTTTAGTCCGTTTGAACTAATTTTGTAAATATAAAGTATTTCACTTCGGTGCAATTTTATATCTAATAAACCATTAATTATTATTATTATTATTGTTATTATTATTATTATTATTATTATTATTATTATTATTATTATTATTATTATTATCATCGCAAATTCGCCACAAACAACAACCCAGACAAGTGTATTTTGTTTATTTCGTGTGTTAAGGTTGTTTTGAGCTAATTTAGCATGTTGGAATTCTCGTAGAGACAATAAATTGTGTTGACTTGTACAACGGCTTATTTAATGAATTCGGTTCATTCAAATATATAAGCTGACATACATAGAACGGAAGCCCGGTGGTCAATCTGGCGGTAAAATTTTCCAAATATATTGGAATATTATCTCACGTGATTCCAGCCTTTGCCAGGGCGTTTGATCGGCCTGCTCGCTTCCTTCCTCAAACGCCCTGGGGACGAGGTTGCTTTGTATTTACACTATATATAAGAAAGTTATATTCTGACATGACAAAATATGCTACTTTGTTTATTTGTTTTAGGTATTGTTCAATATCTTGTATAATGAAATAAAGAAACCAAAGCTTGTGCACACTACAGCTGTTCCACTATTCTCCTTCGCAGCCGTTCTTAGTGCCGGTCCTACTCTCCTTTCCCGTTAACAGCAGCTTACCGCAGCACTACATCCCATTCCCCACGATTAGCCAATCACTGCTCTAATACTAAAATTCGGAACTGACCGATAAACTTTAGTCTCCCTCGCAGCTACATCGCAGCCGCTTTTAACTTTATTTCAGAGCTTTATTTAATAGATATTTATTCATATTGTGATCCACAGCTACAACATCACCTTATAAATGACATTGATGCAATATTTGAACCGAACTATAAGGAACAGCATTATAAAACAGTTGATCGCGCCTTATAACTGCCATAGCTCAAGGTGCTACACAAACATATGGCCCATATTTTCCGCCTGCTGCATTTCGCCGACACTTGTAGCCTTTTCAAAACCTTTCACCCAAATTTAGTTGTATGAGCGGCAAGAACATAATTAAAATACTATTCTTCGTAAATTTCGTGAAGTTGTAAGCTAAACTACTCGAAATATTAACTTTCAGGTAAACACACTGTTCTCACTAGATGTTCACCCCATTTCCGCCGACTGGTTTAATTTGTGCTTACAATCTTTAATCTCGCTGGCACTTGCTTAGTTGCTTATACACTTCAAACTGAATTTCACGCACGTTTATCTGCATATAATGGATTAACATAAAATGGATTAACATATTATGCATTAACTTATTACCTATATCATATTGGCTTGAAATTAAGGATCTTCTCCTCTTTTTTAAGTGTAAACAAGGTCCCTACGACCTAGATATCTCCCGTTTTGTTACTTTTTCTTCTATCCGCTCGTCTCGCACTCGTTCAAGTCAAAACAACTTGCTTCAAGCCAATCCTTGTAGGACTTCTCTTTTTAGAAATACTTTTTTCAACAGAACTGTCTTTCTCCGGAACAATCTTTCTCCGATACTTCGTAATAGTACTTTTGTTTCCATTTTTAAACATGATCTTTATATTCACTACTCTTCTAAGTTAGACTCCAATTTCGATGTTAATAGACTGCGCACCTGGAAACGTTTCTGTTCTAAATGTCGTTCTTTCAATCCAAGTTGTTGCTCTTAAATCTTTATTCTTATGTAATTTGTGTGTTAGTGTGTTGTGGGTTTTTTTATTGTGTGTTTACTTAACGTTTATTATGTAGTTTTTTGTGTTGGGTTGGTCTTCACATGGGACTCGTGTCCTGTTGATCATTCCTTCAATCATGTTCAAGTATCGCACTCTTTATTTCCTGTATATTTGCATTCTTTCATGGTTGTAAAGTCAATAAATAAATAAATAATGAAAAAGAATAACCGAAATATCACTCTTCAAAAATTCGGTGTAGTTGTAAGCTATACACTTCGAAGTATTCGTGATTCCAAGTGCCGCGAAGTGTACGGATTTATAATTTTTTAGAAATGTAATTTGAACACGCCGTGTGTTAACAATATTTTTCTGATGCTCACAGGCTTCACATTGAATTTCACGCACATCTCTTTGCATGGCCAGAAAGATCCTAGTCAAAACACTATTTTTCGTGAATTTTGTGAAGTTCTAATCTAAACGTTTCGCAATATGAGCTTTCGATTAAACATGTTTAACACAACAACGCTCGCATGGCTCAGGCTGGCGTTGTTCAGCAGTGAGCAAAGCTCCAATTTAATTGGTTCCTTGTACACAAGGAAAATGGAATGTAGTGCTGCAGTAAGCAGCGGTTAGTGGGGAGGAAGAGTAGGACCGACACAAAGGAACGGCTGAAAAGGAGACTACTGTCCAGCAGTCTGACGTCAGAATAGCAGATACACCAGAAGTCTGACTCTTGTGAAAACATGTGCTTTTTTCAATTAGCGTTGTACCATCCTACACCATCCTGGTAAGTTCTACTGGCACTCGTGAGTTTTGACATTCAAAGATGCTGGTGGAACACACCATTATGGTGGAACTCACCAGTATGGCGAGAAATGGTTATGCGATAATGCTGATTGAGATGCCAGGAAGGTGAAAAATACCAGTTGAGCTTACCATGGTAGTGTATAAGTTAGTGATGAATGGACAAAATTGTGATGAATGGCAACGCTGAGATTTTCAAGGCAACTTGTGTGCCAACATAAACTTCAAAGGTGTGGATGAAAATTGTACTTCTGGAAAAATACTAAGATATTCTATGATCTGGTGTCTAATTAGTGTCACTCAATTGTTGATAAATTGTTGAGAAGCCATTATGAAACTTGATGACTTGAATATGTCGAAAACGTTGAATAATTCTTAAAAAATATATCTTTTAAAACTACTGCATGAGTATTGTTTAAAGCCTGTCTAATTTAAAATACTTGCAGTATAATAAAATATTAGAGATGGGCATTACACTCAGCTGCCACAGTATATTTATGACACGTAAAATATTGTTTTGGAACACAATGTTGATGATCCGTGCTGGTTGTTCGAAGCCTGGATAGCTTATTTGGTGGATAAATCCTAGCTAAAGAACATCACTAACTCTTGCTTTGAATAAAATTTTCCACTGAATATCGGCTTATGTATCTGATAGTGCTGTTCATTACATAAAAGGTAAAGTGGGTTGCTCAAATTAAAGCACCATTAGAGTGGTTCTCTAGCTGGAACTTATCCACCAGATTAGCCATCTGGACTTCATACAACCAGTCCCAGATGTTTTATTTACATGTGCAAAAATCTGAATTTTTTCAAGTCCTCTTCAAGTGAAACTTGGGGGCATATTTATGATATATGTTATGTTTTTGGAAGCAGCCAGTAAAGATGTACGTATATAGTAAGTGCCATGTCCAAATTAGCAGCACATGTAAAAGATGATTTAAAATACCTATCGATTTCTTTGTGTGTCTGTGCTTTTCACACATTTTCATGCGTTGCTTCTTAAGTTCTCGATATCTCTTTCTGTACTTAACAGCGGTAGTCACATTTACGCATTACGTGCCTGTTTTTTTCAGTATACTACTTGTTTATCCCCATGCTAACAAGATTACGCACAGCCAGCCCAATTTCCTGATGTGGCATCCAGCTTTGCGCATATTTTGACAGTTATAATGCCGACACAATGTTAAGGGTTCAAATATCATCGAATATTGATTCTCGTAATAAAAATTTTAATCTAAACGAAGCACAATCTTCGTTCAATTTTCTTAAAATTAACGAATTAAACTTAACTTGCATGTTATCAGTTAAGAGACCGTGTTATATTTCCGATGTTTGAGAGAGATTTGGTCGAGTTGCGTTCGCTCCGCACTTTCCCGTACGTATAATAACGAAAGGCTGCACACAAGTCTCGACTACTCGGTGAAAGGTCGCCGTTTGTAGATACAAATCTATACAATAGACGCAGTTTCCTTCCGCAAATAAACGTAGGTGATGGTTTTATTAACAATATTCGCTTTCTTCTATGCTTGGTTGACAGGGTCACAACACGGTTTTTGAAAAGCCGTGAAGTGTCTTTGGGAAATATAAAGACAAACCGAATCGAAATAGAAATCAAATAGCATCAGGTATTACAATCTTCCCCTTTGTTACCATGGGTTCCAAAGGTTTCAATTATTCAGATAATAAAAAAGGTAACTTTAAATTGTTCATTTTAACAAATTTTAATGAAAATTTAGCGTACTGCCACACCTTAAAATTGTTGCCTAAGAAAGGTTGCGTAAACACCAGACTTACAACACTCTTCCTCATCTGAACCATCTTCACAGTCTTTTTTACCGTCACATGATTTTCTGAGAGGAATACACTCCACAGAGCGTTTGCATTTGTAACTTCCGAAACACTTGCAATTCTTTTCATCTGATCCATCCAAACAATCGCGATCTCCATTGCAAGCAGAAGATAATTTAATACACTGCCCATTGTTACAACGGTAATACCCACGTGTACACTGATAACCTGCAATATAAAGTAAAAAAAAATAGAATGTTTGTAATTATCTTATTTACTAGGCAAGAAAAGTTTATAACTCGCAGGTAAATTATATAACTCAACTATCATGCTTTCTTACTCGGCCAGCTACCTGCAGTATGCCGAATATAGATAGCTATGGGATTGGGCTTTTTTGTGGGGAGGGGGGGTCTAACGATTTTACATTTTTGCACATTTTACTTCTGGTCAGATCGCTATTGAGCGTACTTCGTTGAATGAATAGAAGATATTCCGTTGTTTTTAAGTATATCAGTAATCAACTATTAAGCAAGTTACTTAGAAACCTATTAACACTTCGACTAAAGGCAAAACAGAGTTGGTCCAAAAAAAAAAAAAGAAATCGTGCGCGAAACGTCACATGCTACAATTTTGTAGAGACTACGAAAGCCTAGGAAAGGTCAGTTAATATCGCTGGAAGTGATTTTGCAAAGCGTTTATTGTGTTAATGAATCTGCGTGAAAAGTTTTCTTGAGATCGGGAATGAGAGAAACACAAAGAAGGTTTGCTCGATCATGAAGACAGAATGGACAAGTTTCAAAGGACACGAGAACATGCGACTGTGTTTACATGTACATTTAATGCCCAAGAAAGCTTGACCTAAACGGAGATACTGTACAGGAAACAAACGCCACAGTGCATCAAAGAGCGTATACGTATTGTTTTAGCCTTAATTTCCGAGTAACGGCTTGCTGCAAAAACTACTATATATATATATATATATATTAACTACTTAATAACCGAGAGTGAGGTCTTTAAGGTCAAATATCAAACTGAGGTCTTGTTGTATTGACGAGGTTAATACGCTATATAGCGAGGTTAATACGTTGAAGGCCAGGGTTTGGGATTTTACTGTAAAGCTAGAGCGAACGTTAACGGTCAAGGTTATTAAGAAGTTTGTTATATAATTAGGGTACTTTTTATTACAAAATCAATATTGTATTTCTTGGTCTTCGCTTCCTTTAACTTCGTCAAAACACCGTCTAGCGTTATTTTCTGCGGTTTCTTTCACGTCTGGATACTAGAATTTACTTTTGTAATGTTTATCGTCATTTTCTTATTTTCTTTTTGTCGTTTAGCAGCAATAACTCAAGGCAAATGATTTTTTCTGGCTTGCTATATGCGCCAAAGTATGAAGAATACGAATATGATGATAAAAATTTGAAGCAAACCGTACTTTTTGTTGATTTCGGAATTTTTTAACGAAGTATTCTAAAAAAAGTTGTGTTGTACAAAGAGTCTGGAACTAACAAGTTTATGACGTAAACAGTTCAACCTGGACGGTTTAAATTATAAGAAAAGCTGAATTATAATGAATATAACTTGTGCAAGTTTCCAACCACACATGTATTAAAGCATTTGACACTTTTAGAATGTGTTTACTTTAAAAAGTCATAAAATCGTTACTCCGTTTACGTCACACACTTGCTAGTGCCAGACTTTTTATACAACGCCGCTTTTTATAAAAATACTTCAAAATTCGTCGATTCAACATCCCAAAATCAACGAAAAAATATTTCAATCAATATTTTTTTTCATTATATTCGGATTCTTCGTGCTTTAATACATATACAAAGTGAACAATGTAATTTGCCTTGAGTTGACTTAAAACTGACGACTCTCTAACCCTAAATTTCATCCAAACCCCCGTCATAAACGATAGCTCTCCGACTCATTTCGAAGTTCACAGCTACGTCATTATCAAAAGGCACTCGAATTTTATCCTTACAAGGACTAGAAACAATGTTTCACATATATCCCTTGGCCAACACTTGTGTGGTATGGAGGTGTACAGAGCATGCGCACAGCAAACTTTAACAAACTAAGCGTTCTTTTCAAGGAACCGTAAGAGAAATTGAGAGAGACACTTTATATTTTTATATTAAACCGTGTTTGGTAGAATATTGAGAGATTTGAATAGTCTAAATGGCTGAATTGGCTTGGATACTTACTCTGGTGAAACTTGAATATTATTTTAATATGCCTCTGAATATTATATTAGGTTCAGAACTTAATTGTTCAAACAAAGCCAACACCGATTTCCTGCTAAATAGGCCCTCGTCTATATTATTCGAGGAGGAGAAGCGAGAAAACGTCGACTACGTAGCACCCCCACTACACAATATTTTTGACTTCAGATTATAATAGGCTGATACTCATAGAACATTGCTAGGTCAGTCGTACTCATGAATTGTGGGGTCAGTGGCCTGCTACATAGAGGGGGTGGGTGGTCCTTTAGTTGATAGCTTAAAGTGCACATGAAATGAACATTAATGTTGTCTTATTTGAAAGAACACTTAAAATGATAGAGTAACATCTTTTGCAGTTTTTCGTTTCCTTGCTTCGTTGTTGAGATATTTCAGTTTGTTTGAAATGTAAATTAAACAACTTGACGTCACATGTGCATAATGATTTCTCAGAGAAGGTTATATATCTTTGCTATTATCAAACATAATCACTTGAAAATTCTACATATGGCGTCTAACCCCTAACACGCACATACTTGATAACTCATTATGCACATGTGACGTCAAGTTGTTTAATTTATATTTCAAACAAACTGAAATATCTCAACAACGAAGCAAGGAAACGAAAAACTGCAAAATATGTTACTCTGTCATTTTAAGTGTTCTTTCAAAAAAGACAAACTTAATTTTCGTTTCATGTGCACTTTAAGTCTGTCAATGTATGGACCACCCACCCCCTCTATGTAGCAGGCCACTAACCCCACAATTTGTGACTACGACTGACCTAGCAATGTTCTATGGGTATCAGCCTATTATAATCTGGATTCAAAACTATTGTGTAGTGGGGGTGCTACGTGGTCGACGTTTATTTTGAGCACGTGTATTTTGCATAATTCAAAGCTTTCAGTTTAAAAATCAACGCTAACTTAATACTAGTTTATAAAGAAATCGAGAAGTCGTGAGACGAACTTGCGATTCTTGATGAGGAATTAATTCGAAACATTATTATATACAATCAGATCTTTATCGTTTCACCTTAAAACTTCTCTAGATAAACATAGACATAGGCGTACGGGCAAAATTTTGTAAGGGGGGCTGAGCAGAATTTGCCCGAATAAACTGTGACGTCATATGCCATCACATGACAATAAATTACGTCATCGCGTCATTCTCTCGCATGTGTCCGTTCGTATGAAGTTTCTCGAAAATTGCTTTCTCGCTATTGAGAAATTGATTGTCAACGCCATAGATCCCGAACTGTCTGCAAATGTACAGTCAGCACACCTTGATGCCGCCTTCAAATTAACTGGCTCGATCCCATGCATTCGTCAATGCGCATAGTAGCTGGTGATAGAAAAATAGTTTTCCCCTGGCCGGTTTTGCACTAGCTCAGAGGCAGCACGATAGCTTGCGTTCTAATAGTGGACTGAATCGACTGTTCTTCTTAGCAATAAAAGGTGTTTAGACTTCTGAACCTCATGTCAAGGTAAGTGTAGGGCAGAGAATTTTGAATTTTGAAACCTCCAAAACGTATTTTCTGCCCCTTTTGGAAAGTATTTTCTGTATTTTAGCTTCCAAGCCATAAACATTTCAGACATTTTGAGGTGATAGTATTTGTGTCCACACGAACATGTATCAAAAGAGTAAATTAGTGTGCGCACCTGATGGTTTTAAGCTTTGAATCAATAGAATCAGTTCAGCGATACATTTGCGATATTACCAAGACTTGTTGCTGTCACACCGGGCTAACAGGCACAAAATTCGATCATTACAAAAAATCTTTTTCAAAATTCATCGAATGGGAATTAAATTTGGCAAGGTGATGGAGTGCCTTTTCCTGCTTAATTCTGCCTTTTTCATTTTTCATATTTAACGGTTTTTGGCGGGAAAATGACGTAACTAACATGGGTTAAAACTGGCTTTAAACTTTTTAAACTTTTTTTCACTGATTTAAAAGAAAACAGCATGCAGAGTTTTAAACTGAAATCATAAATCTAATACCTTTAGCCGATCACGAGATATAGACATTTCAAATTTCCCGCCATTTTGTTACTATTTTTAGATTTTTCGCAAAAGTTAATGTGCAAAATTTTTTTATTGGATAAAGATATTTAAGTTTTTATTACAGTTTTGTACCCTTTCTGCCTCTTTCTTTTAAATGAAGTAATAAAATTTGGAAAAAATTAAAAACTAGCTTTAATTGACTCTTTTGTGACGTCATTTTCCCGCTAAAACCCGTTATATTTGAATAACTGAACCCACAAAGTTAAGCAGAAACAAGCACTCGATTATCTTGCCAAGTTTTATTCCCATCCGATAAATAATGAAAAATATTTTTTTGAAATGATTTTTGAAATGACCGAATTTTGAGTCTATTAGCCCTGCGTGGTACCATCACTGTATTGCTGAAGCCTACAAAAGCGTTTGGGAGAAACGATTGTTGCTATACCTTGTTCTTGCGGAACTCTACAACAACAACGGGGCAGTATTATCCAGGGATTCCAGGCATAAATTTGTTAATTATTATTTATAGAGTCACGTCGGGGTTTTATGTATAATTCAATACATCTATGCTGATTGATTTTGTTTTAATTTTAGTAGAGATTGCATCATGTTTTATGTGCGGCCAGATTTTGTTTGCTTATTGAACAAATACATTAATTATTAGGTTTTGTGGTTTCGACTCGGCCCAGTTTGTTTTGATAAGTCGTTACGTCTAGGCGGTATAAATGCCGTGTCACAAATTCCGCGTGATCTGCGCTGGTATAAATGTAGCTTTTGACATTTTTATTTATTAGTCGCTATATACGACTCAAGAAGTGCCAGAATTTGTTTCTATTACAGTACATATGACAGTTAAACGTGTTTGAACAAAATAATAAAAAGTTTTCATTGACACATGTAAATTAACCAACTGGGCTAGTTAGCACACCGTATTCATAAAGATGGCAGCCAATTTACGATTTTTTATATGCATTTAAATTGGCCTTCCCTCCCTCGTTCATGTGTAAAACTTCTTTTCAATTATAAACACAAGAACGAGGTTCGAAAGGCTAATTTAAATACACATAAAAGAATATAGATTGGGGTCATCTTTATGAATACGGTGTATTAAGCCAACACATCCCTGAAACAAAAAAAAATATAAGCATGGTTCCAATATAATAATACATGCATGTACTTTTATTATAATGCATTGAAAAATGACGAAACTCTTTTTGGCAACTGACCACCATGTTTGGTATTACCAACTATCATTTATAACGCTAA
This sequence comes from Paragorgia papillata, assembly GCA_035771165.1. Classification (NCBI taxonomy): domain Eukaryota; kingdom Metazoa; phylum Cnidaria; class Anthozoa; order Scleralcyonacea; family Coralliidae; genus Paragorgia; species Paragorgia papillata. Next base: position 1,946,050 of record JAWNZC010000067.1, on the reverse strand, counting down.
AGGACCATAAGGAAAATTTTCAAAATAAACAGAAATGTAGGCTCACCAACCCAGCTAAGAGCAACTTAGGCCCAGTGAGCAAGCGAATCGTTGAGAACATTGATAGCAAAGTTAGAGATCCTACACAAAAGCAAACCAATGGAGAAACTCAACCGCCACCATGGAGTTGTTCAAGAACCTGAGGAACAAGCCATTACTATTCTTCGTAATATTTGACATCGTGGATTTCTACCCTTCTATTACCGAGAGACTTTTCCTACATGAATTAGAATATGCCAGCCAATTCACCGACATCTCCGAGCAAGACAAAAATATCATCATGCACGCCAGGAAGTCCCTACTGTTTGACAATAACAAGCCCTGGTGCAAGAAGAAGAATGCCAATATGTTCGACGTTGCTACTATGGGCAGCTTCGACGGTGCAGACGGTTGCGAACTCTTCGGCCTCCTCATCTTCAACAAGCTAAAATCTGAATTTAATAATGAAGACATTGGTATGTACAGAGATGATGTATCGGCTGCGTTCAGGAATATGGGCCCAAGATCCGCTGATAACCTAAGAAAGCGCATGGCAAAATATTTCGACACACTTGGCTTAAAAATCACAATCCAATCTAACTTGAATATGGTTAACTTCCTCGACGTTACATTCAACCTGCCCAACGATTCTTACTATCCTTCAGAAAGCCCGACATCCCGCGTATGTATATCAATGTCCATTCAAACCATCCCTCATCAATCATTAGGCAAGTCCCTGACTCCATCAGTAAACGAATCTCCCGCTTATCTGCAACATTGATGAATCAATAAAGCAGCCGCTTTATACAACGAAGCACTAAAAAAACGCGGATTCAACGATCAGCTCAGCTACACAAGCCCAGACCATCAACAGCAGCCAAAGAACAACAGACAACGAAAAGTCATCTGGTTCAACCCCCCATATTCCCAAAACGTTCACACAAATGTTGACAAATTAAACTTTCTTACACTTAATCACGAAAGATCTTCCCACCCGGACACGCACTCCACAGGATCTTTAACAGGAGAAACACAAAGGTCAGTTATAGTTGCTTGAGCAACATGTCTAGTATTATATAGCACCACAACAGAAAAGTCCTTGGCCACAATGACCAAACCACAGCGCCAACCAAAGAATGCAACTGAAGAAACAGGAATGAATGCCCCCTTAAAACAATCGCGTGCTTATCGCGTGCTTATCGCGTGCTTATCGCGTGCTTATCGCGTGCTTATCGCGTGCTTATCGCGTGCTTATCGCGTGCTTAAAACAACCACAAGACCTCATTCAAGCCCAGGAAGCATGCAACGAAAACAGCACTCTCCAAATCAATTGGTCAATTTAAAAATATGCAAAACTGTGTAATAGTGCAGTAATAACTGTAATTTATGCACTTTATGCACTGAAAAACTTTGCATTCTGAACGCAGACAAACGATTCCTTTTAAATAAAAGATCTGACCTTATATCTAAATGTAGACACGACAATAAATTTTATGTGGATAGCTTTAGGTTTTAGGTACTTAACCCATGTTCTTTGGCAGACACTTTTAGTCCGAAGATCGCTTTGAGCGTGAAACTTGAGTAAATGTTTTAACTGTAATCCAAAAACTCATTAATAATTCATGAGGAAACACAAAGGAAAATCATGACCGTGACGTGTCTCTATATGTGATAGAGACACGCTCACTTTTTCGATGAACTTTTTCTTCGATATTGCGGCTCAGACAACTTAAATTTTCAAAATTAATTTCTATATGAGCTTATTATATGGATAGTTTTAAAGCCATTTAAAACATTCGCAGCACGTGTTTTATCAGATCTAAAACACTGCTTCTCATGTTTTAAATAGTACATAAACCATTTTTAACCATAACTATATATTTGCTCCACGTCTTAACTGTGTTGAGCTCCCTTCCTGATCAAGTGAACACCCATTTGACTATTGCGTCAAATTTACTCTCGCGCTAAATCGACTCTCGTGTATATATATATATATATATATATATATCAAATAAACGACAAATTTTTTAAAAGTAAACATGTTTCGGCAACACTTATGCCATCTTCAGTACTAAGCAGTAATGGATTAAAATATTTACAAGCAGTATTTATATAACTTAACCTAATTTGTATTACAATGGTGATACTAATCTAAATATTAAATTCTAACACGATGTGACAAACTGAGGAGAATATTGACAAGGTGACATGTCGTTCTAATAAGGCGTCTAGCGTAAAAAACAAGTATAGAAATTCTAATTATAGTGGTGGAGATGTAAAGAGAGAGAGAGAGGAGGGAAAAAAAAAAATAAAAAAATTATAAACTGAATATAGTGTTAAAATGAGAGACTTGAACGTTTAGGTCAGGTTTGTTTTTCTTAATGTAAAGAGCTTCCTTTAGTTTCAGTGTGATGGAAGACTTTGCCGTGTCTAGAATGTTAAAGCATGATGAGTTGTATTGGTTTTTACATGAAGGGGATTGTTGAAGATGTTTGTATATGTGTGAGTTTTTGTCGGTATGAGTGTGTTCTTTAATCCGTGTGGTGAGGTGACGAGTGGTTTCGCCTATGTAACGGGAGTTACATCCCGCGCAAGAAAATTGATATACCACATAAGATCTAAGTTCACTAGGGATGGGATCCTTAAAACTAAAAAGGTTTTTTATTTTGTATAAAGAAAACACTAGTTTGATGTCTAAGTCAGTGCAGAAACGTTGAACAATTGACCTAAGTCGGCGTTGCGTAATTTTTGAGTAAAATCCAATATATGGGAGTTTAAAGTAGCGAGTTTCATGTTTGTTGTCATCTGTTTCGCTAGTTATGTCCGAAAGGTTATTCTTATTAACATTGCCATTGTATTGATTTATCACTTTATCAATTATGTGGAAAGGAAATAAATTGCGTTTGAGTGTGAGAATAAGTTGTTTGAGGTCTTCTTGAAAACCGAAATCCGTCTTGTTTATTTTGCGGGTCCTATCAAGTAATGTTTTGATCAGGCCAGTTTTATAATTGATAGGACTGAAACTTAAAAAATTTGTTAGGAGACCGGTATATGTTTTCTTGTGAAAAATCGAGGTGGTGTAAGTGTTTGATGATTTGCTTACCAAAATATCTAAGAAAGGGAGTTTACCTTCCTTCTCTGTTTCGTGCGTAAATTTAATATTGGTGTGTTGTTGGTTTAAATATCTGAAAAACGTCATAGCATCGCTCTCAGTGTTAAATACGCAAAAAGTGTCATCCACATATCTACGGTAAAATAAAACACTAGGGCCATCATAGTTGTCTAACCATTGTTGTTCATGATAACCCATGAAAAGATTGGCGAAAACTGGACCTAGGGGGGAACCCATGGCTACTCCGTCGATTTGATCATAAAATAAATCGTTGAATAAAAAATGAGTATGTGAGGTAGCAACTAAAAATAATGCTTTAAGATCTTTTCTGTTGATGGTGAATTTAGGGTTGTTGTCAAAAATTAAGTTAATAGCTATGTCGATAGTTTCGTCCAGAGGGATATTAGTAAAAAGACTTTCTACGTCAAAAGATATAAGGAATTTGTTGTTCGAGTCAGAGTTAAAGTTAAGAAATTCGTCAACAAAAGAAAAAGAGTCCTTAGTTGTATACTTGTCAGGTGTGAGTGGGGTGAGAATAGTGCAGAGATATTTGGCTAAGTTATAATTATATGCATTGATAGATGAAATGATAGGCCTAAGAGGAGGAGCGGAGTTTAAATCTCGCGACTTATGTAATTTCGGTAAACCATAGAATCTAGCTGGTTGTGAGCCTTTGGGGTAGATATTACGATATGTGTTATCATCTAACGAGCCTTGATTATTGAGTTTCCTAAGAAGCCGTTGTAGCTTCGCTTCTCTGTAGAGTGTAGGATCCTTATCTAATTTCTTAAATTTTAACTGATTATTAATTATATTAAGACAGGAGTTTTTATATACCTGACGGTCCATGATTACAAGTCCATTTCCCTTGTCCGGTCTTAAAATAATAATATTCTTATTATTACTAATGTTCCGTAAAATACGGTATTTCTTCAGGTCGGCTCGGGTCGGGTGATAGGACGAGGTGTAACTTTGGGCAATGTGGGCGAGTTCGTTTCTGAGGGATATCTGGTCCTCTTGGTTCTTCAGTTTTTCTTTCATCGAGTAATGGATTCGCTCGAAGGTCGCTAGTATGTCGGCTGAGTTAAGTCGCGGCGGTTTGATCGAAAAACCAAGTCCATTCTTCAGTAATTCTAATTCTTCCGGTTTCGGTTGGTAGGATGATAGGTTAGTGACAGTTTCGGTATGGCTAAAAGGTAGCGTTTTGTTTCTTGTTAGATTTTGTAGTTTCTATCGGTGGGTTAGTAACACTTGATTCAAACGTTTATCCACATTCTTCTTTAAAGCTTTGTTCAAGATGGTCCAATCCAAGGTAGTTAGGTTGTCTTTTAGATACGTCCTCTTCTTGCAAAAGTCGTTGTCTAGTTTCCTCTGTTCCCGTGATCGTTTGATTATTTATTTTAATTTTTAAAAAATTTGTCGTTTATTTGAAGTGTATTTTAAGTCTTGTGCTTTTGAGATCATATGGAAATATATATATATATATATATATATATATATATATATATATATATATATATATATATATATTATATATATATAATCGATTTAGCGCAAGAGTAAATTTGACGCAATAGTCGACTTAAAAACTAGAGTCGATTTGACGCGAAAGTCGATTTGAAAGAGAGTCGAATTGGCACAAGATTCGATTCGCAAAAAGGAGCCAAAAGGGGCCCACTGGGGCTGATACAGACATCATAAACGACCCGAAAAGTGGGGCTAAAACCGACCATAGCACGAGAGTCGTTTTGGTTTGAGGGGCTAAATTGGAAAACGGTGGGGCTAATTTGGAAAATGAAGGGGCTGTTATGAAAATAGATAGGGCCAATTCGGCTTTTTGGTGTACCTAAAATGGCCCTGTGATCATGAGTGTAGATCTAGCTTTTAAATGCCAAATTGGCTTTTGAATGGGGCAAAAATCGCTTTGCCCCTAAGGTAGTCTCCTTCGCAGAACTTCTTGTATGTGGCTCGCTCACGCATATTCCATTCCCTTAATCCGACCAATCACAGGGAGACTTCCAGAGTCTGGAAAGATGACCTCCAAACTTGAGGCTTGGGCTGACCGTTTTAACCAATATTTCGAAGACTACTGCTTATAGTTTAGTAAACGTTTTGCGTTATTAGAATCAATAAGATGATGGTGGAACTGTGAATGGTGATATGAATATATGAAATAAAGTTAAGAGCGTCATTGCCTGGAATATATATTATGAAGCTCAGTGTAAAAGATTCGATCTATAAAAGCTTTAATTATTTGGCCAATTCTACTGATGTCTACAGCATGACTAGCCTAGCTATAGTTGTATCTGGCACTTTACGTGCCAGCATATGTTCCACATGTGATCATATAATTCATGCGCATCTATTACATGGTCCTAATTCTAATTTATGTCAATATATTACATCTCCCTTTTTTTGTTTGTTTTGATATAATGCATTCTAAAGTCTAAGATTTGTTCTCTTTTTCCTACCCTAATATTAATCACTTAATACGATCGTTTCTTTCTTGTCCATTTAATCTGAGGAGTCGAGGTAGGCGAGGCCATAATTGCTTGTTCTATTTGTTTGTCAGTTTGGCGACCAACGGTTTCTGCAGGTTGGTGGCTCCGTATCTTGCAATGTAGTTATTCTTCATGTGGGCTCGGAAGTATGCTGGATGTGTCGTCGATTTCGGCGCAATAGACCGCCAATTTGCGTGTCTACCACATAAGATCTGGGTTCTGGACACTCTCTTTGAACTGCAGCTGGTGCTCACTTTCTTGCTCTGGGGTCCTTTATCCGAATGTCCTGTCCTGGCCTCAAAGGAGAAAGGTCTCGGGCATGTTTTTCATAATGTCTCTTCTGTTCCTCTTTCTTTTCTGCAAGACGTTAATAAACTTAATTTTCGGCCAAATAACAGTTCTGCTTGGCTCGGAATACTGCTGTCTACTGGCGTTGTGCGGATACAAAGAAGCGCCATATCCGGATCGTCCCCACTCGATTTCGCTTTTTCTAGAGCATATTTCACGGTCTGAATTATTCTTTCTATGAAACCATTAGATTGGGGTAGTGGGGTGATGAAGTTACATGCGTAAATCCCGAACTATCCGAAAATGCGCTGTATTGGGTAGCACCAAACTGTGGTCCATTATCACTCACTACCTTTTGAGGAATTCCTTGCGCTGCAAATAGTTCCTTGGTATTGTCAACAACAGCTTGGGCCGTACAGTGGATGGGCATTTTCGTTACGAATGAAAACTTTGAATAGTAATCCGCTATTACCAAGTATTTGTCTCCATCAAACTGAAATAAATCTGTCCCGAGTACTTGCCATTGGCGCGTAGGAATTTCATGAGGGAGTAGCGTTTCCCTCATCTGCGACTTTCTGTGCTTTTGACATATGGGGCATTGTGCGACGGTATTCTATAAATCCTTGTTAATATTCACCAAATACACGCAATCCTTGCCTCTGAGTTTCGATTTCTCTACTCCTTGATGACCTTCTTGAAGCTTAGATAGGATGGAGGGTGTTAGACAGCTTGGAATGATCACGCGTTCGTCCTTTAGCACTAGGCTATGTTCTGCTGACAGCTCATCTCTAAAGGATCAATATGGCTGAAGTTGTTTGGGCAGATCTCTCCTCTTGTCCGGCCACCCCGCTACTTAATGTCTCCTTCAGTTGCTTTAGGATAGGATCCTTCGTTGTTTCCTGCTAGGTCTGGTCAAGTTGTGATGGTGTAAACGGAACATGACTGACTTGAAGATCCTGATCAATTGATGCGTTGTCCATACTTGGACATCGAGACAAACTGTCTGCCACCAGCATTTCTTTTCCCAGTAGATATTTAATCGTAACATCGTGTGTTTGATGACATAATAGCATTCTTTGTAGCCTTGGATATGCGGCTGTAAGAGGCTTCTGTTATATCATCTCAAGTGGTTTATGATCCGACTGAACGATGAAAGGTTTTCCATATGTACGTATACATTTTCCACGTACGTGTGAAACTTTTCACATCCGAACACTACGGCGAGAAGTTATCTCTCTATATTTGCATACCGTTGCTCTGTTTCACTCAGCGACTTTAATTAGACGCAGAGGCTATTGGCTTATTGTTTTGAATCTGTACGGCACCCAGACATCTACAGGACGCATGAACTTGTATGACTGCTGCTTTCTTTCTTCGAATCGAAGTAAGTCAAAGTAGTCTCTCCACAAATGTGATCTTTAGTTTTCTCGAGATCTCGTTGATGTGCCTCGGTCCATGCGAATTCGGTGTCTTTCTTTAGAAGATCTCGCAGGTTGGCGATCTGTTGCAACAGTCTGGGAATGAATGGAGACATGCACGTAAACATTCCCACAATCTCGTTCCCAGTAGTCTTCCCTCGCGAATGCGGGGGTGGGGAAGATTTGGGGAAATCGAATTTTCAGATGTGATTTTGGATATTGCTTCCGCTTACTTGAACTGTTGGGTGAAGAAGCCTGAGAAGGCTCGTTTGACGGTTTCCCACGTACAAATCAACAAATTTTGTGTCGGTTTTCTATTTGATACAATGTTTATATATACGATTTTGGCTTTCGGGAAATTAGCATGTTGTCTTAATAACTGTAAGCTATATGTATTATTATGAACAGTTCTTTTGAGAACTCGCATAGAGTGCAGAGATCGCCACTGTGGTATAAACACCAGGACAATGTCTGATCGAATGTAATGTCTTTGGCCCGTAAAATGTTTGGCCTGGACTCTGGCGACTCGATTTGCTATTCAACAAGAGAAACAGGGATTAATTATACTTCGTTTCCATGTGAATATTTTTGAAATTATCTTGTTTGTGATATAATTATCGTAATGGAAAATTGCCGAATTATTAAAAGCATTGTCAACGTCAGCCGCTGCATGAAACTAAAGCAACTGAAAGTTAATGCTTTCAGTATGAAATACACACGTTCGATTGTTCCATATCAAAATTATTTAAGGGGCAATGTTATACATCGATGTCAGTGTATCGATTTATAAAAATCTGGAGAGATTTGAAATAATTTGTGGCGGTGCAATCATTACCCGTTGAGTAATTCCCGACCACTTCCATTATCATGAATTGTCTGAAGACAAGCAATAGAAACGCAGAAAAAATTCGATTTCTCCAGAGTCTTCCGGGAACGAGATTGGAATTCGCAAGAATTCTTGCAGCTCGGTCTTGCTCCCGGGGGACTGTTTCTCTTTAATGACTATCACTCTTTCAGGGTCCGGGTGAACACCGTCCTTGTCATAGATCATGCCATATAATTTAATTTGCGGAACTTTGATTTCACATTTCTCACTATTGAAAACCAAGCCATGTTATCTTGCTATTTCCATCACGTTGTCCAAGTTCTGGTCATGCTCAGTTTCCGTTTCTCCACACACTTCTATGTCGTCTGCTATGCTGATTGTTCCAGGGCATTTCTCAAGGATTTGATCCATTTTGTGCTGAAAAAAATCTTCACTCATTGCTAGTCCGAATGCCATTCTTAAAAAAACAGTATCTTCCAAACCGGCTATTAAACGTGGCAAGGCAGGAACTTTCTTCATCTAGTAGTAATGACCAATATCCATTTTTAACATCTAGTTTGCTGAAATACCTTGCTCCAGAAAACTTGTGTGTGATCTCCTCGAGGGTTGGGGTCTTGTGATGGCATCGCATTATGGCCTTATTCAAATATTTAGGGTCCAGCCATATGCGCTGTTTACCATTTCGTCGTCTTGACATGCCTATGCTGTTTACGCAATCTGTTGGCTCTGTTATCTTTCTTATTACCCCCTTTTGTTCCATGTCATCTAATTCACTTTTCAGCTCATCTCTCAAATGTATTGAGCATTTTCGCGATGCATGGATTACTGGGCGGCTTCCTTCTTTCAAGACGATGTGGTATCTTCCTGGAAAATTTCCCATCTTGTCGAATCTCTCGGGATAGGCTGCCTTCAAATCTTCGACTGTGTCGACACGTCCAAGCTTTTTCTCGTTTGGTTTGGCAGTGCTGCTCGGCGACGCTGTTGGAGACGCCTCCGTCGTCTTGTTTATTTGGCAATGAAGTGTTACCAGCTTGTGATCCAGAGATCTTTGAAGAACGAGAATTGCAGGACCTTCTGAATCCACAATGTAGAAATCGGTGTTGACCCATTTATACCCGCTGTATCGGCACTGGAGTTGTATAGCCCCATATTGTGGTATCCTAGTTCCGATAAAGGCAGTGAGGGTTACATGTCGGTTCTTGACTGCGTTTTTTCGAGAAAGACCGAAAGAATCGAGTTTTCCTGTAAACATTTTCCTGAACATTCTCACTGGCAGGATATTGCCTTGCGCGTCTGTATCTGTTTTTACTTTGAGCTCAGCTCGCATTCTACTACCGCTACATTTTGGCTTTCAAATGGGTGTACGCTTCATCTTGTGTTTCGGAATGAGTTTCGTTACCAAGTGTTGATGTATGATGCTTTCTATTGCTAATTCTTCGAATTGATCTTCGTAATCGTTAAATTCGTTCTTTCTGATCTCACGTAAATCTCATCTGGTAACTCCTTTCTGGCGGGGTTGCTTCTGTCGGCTTCTCGGGAAGGATTGGCTTGTTTCTGGCAAGTCAGTCAATATAGATCTACACACTTTTTCCCAGTGATTCAACTTTTTGCATCAATGATATCTTGTCTTATATGCAGGACATTTATCTCGAGATTACTTGGAATGGTAACCTCCGCACTTACGACATCTTTCATCTTTTCGCACTTCATGCACTGTGGCGACTCCGCGCTATCCTTGTGCTGCGCTTTTCCGGGCTCAGTTGCTTTCTAGAGTGTTAGCGATTGATCCATGGCTACGAGCTGCTTTTGTAACTCATTGTGAAACGTTCCCGCTATTAACTGCTCTATAATTCTATCTTCAAATTCCTTCTCATCTCGTAGATTGCATTTGAATGCTTGTAATTTCAGTCTTGAAACGAACACGTCGATATACGTACTTTTACTCTCTTGTTATCTGAATTTTTGTAAGTACAAACGGACTACGCGAAAATTTTCTCTTGGTTGAATTTGGGAAATAAATTTGCTCCATACAATTTTTGGGTCTTTTTGATCTGCTTCGTTAAGACTCCACGGATTAAACATTTTGATACCATTAGCGCCGGTGAATAATAAGATATGGCCTACTTGCTTTTCTTTCTTTATGTCTTTAACCGAGAAGTAGAGTTCGCGTTGTCGCTTGAACATTTTAACGGCACAGCCTTGATCTGGGTTTGACCAGTCCATACGACGTGTAATCGACTGAGACATTTTTACTGTTGTCGTACGTGAGAAGTCGCTTTAGATTTATCAAATTATTATTTAGTTTTTTACGTTCTCGCTATCGCAATTTCGAATATTTGAGTTATATCGGCGACGGGTTTTAAAGTGTTAAGTTCACTGAAGCGAAGCACGGTACAAAGTTCGCACTTGCACGCAGGATATTATTTGTACAATTTTCGAACGTTAGTTACTAATTGTTAGTTTTAAGACAAGGATACTGTATGTCGTGGCTGTTTTCGCTTAGGAGTCGTCTTCATGCCTGATTGTATTCGGGAGTATTCTTCTTTTAATTCTTGCTCTTTGTAAATGACTTGCAAAACTCTATATCCGACAATCTAACATAAGGTGATCCAACCGCTGCCACCATGTAAAAGATTCGATCTATAAAAGCTTTTATTTGGTCATTTCAACTGACGTGTACAGCATAACTAGCTAGTTGTATCTGGCAGTTTACGTGCCGGCGTTGGTTCTCCATGTCATAATGTAATTTATGCGCATGGTTGCTACCCAGACATGGTCAGACATCCCGGTAAAAAATTATCCGTTAGGTACATTTCTCCGACGCTTTTCGCACAGATTTATTTACACGACCAGCAAGAACATATTCATAATACCATTCTTCGTAAACTTTGCAAAGCTGGGAGCTATAGTAAGCAAAATATTAGCTTTCAAGTAAGTAAGCTAATTCGGGCAATCGCTTCCGACACTAACCACCTTAGCTTTGAGCTTTTCTTTACAATCTTAAATTTCTCTTAAGCTCTGCACTGACTTTCACGGTTACTTGTTTGCATAGCGAGCAAGATCATAGTCAAAACAATAGTCTACGTAAATTTCGTGATGTTCTAGGCTAAGCTTTTCAAAATATTAGCTTTCGACTAAACAAGTTAAATACACATAACAACACTAGCCCAGGACGGTTTTATTTAGCACGACAATGGTGAAATTTCGTTGGTCCATGTACACTAACGAATGGAATGTGTGGCTCGTTTCAGCAGACGTACGTTAAGCCGGTTTTCCACTAAGCGACATTTTTCGCGCGAAGTGACTTTTTCTTTTGTCTCATGAGCTCTGAGCTGGACACTAATCAGAAATCTATTGAATTCGAACAAAAGAAAGTCGCCTCGCACGAAAAAAATCGCCTAGTTGGAAACTGGCTATAGTTGGAGAGTGTTAGCGAGTCATAAGAACGTCTGCGAAGGCGACTACCCCTAAGGGAGCTAAAACGCAAATTTGGGTTTCAGCCCGTTTTCATTGGTGCCGAGCACCAGCGGGGCCGCACATGATCGTATATGTTTGAGACTTGAGCACGTAATTCCGGATTTCAGGCTTTCAGGATTTCAGGATATCGTCATTTACTCCACATTTTGTCGCTACATTTGTCTGCGGTGAATTTTTTAATTTTTGTCCAGATTTTTGTTGACAGCTCGAATTTTTGTCGAAAATTCTGTCGACGATCTCGACAAGATATTATTTATATTGATTTTCATTTTCAAGATTTCGTCTGTTTTTATTCAGCTAAACCTGGTAAATACAAATCTTCTACCGCTTCTTCTGCTTTTGTCACCACAAACACTGGCAATTCAGTCTACTCTTTTCAGATTGTTTTTCTCGTCGGTTTCTTACTTTCTTTGTTGTTGACAAAATATGACAAGGCATTATTCAGTTCTCTTCAAAATCTAAAAAGCCGTTTGTTTCTTTTAAGTAGAATACACCAGAGCAGAAATCTTTACCAGCTTTGAACAGTTTCAAGACATATCCTTGTCCTTTCAGTTGCATTTCTGTCGGCATTGTTTTCCGTCTTCATCGTAATTTGTAGGCTGTTTTAGCTGAAACGATATTTTCTGGCAAAGATTTCTTTCAGGTCATAGTCGTTTAAAAATTATTTCGTAATCCAACCGAACTTTAGTTCGTAATCCAACCGAACTTAGAATTTGCTGACATGAATTTAAATAATTTGAATAACATAACTGGTTAGTTACCAGTATCCTGCTACTTGGACCGCACCAGTTGTGGATTTCATAATATATATATATATATATAATATAATATATAATATATAATAATAATAATATATATATATATAATAATATATATATATATATATATATATATATATATAAACAGGTTTCAGAATTACTTTAAAGTTTTCATCTCGCGTGTAATTTCGCATATAGTCGGTGTCCACGCATGCCGAGATTAGCACCCTCACATGGCTCCGGGCCTTCGGTCCTACGCCCGGGCTCGGGGATTATATGGCACCTTTTATTACAAAATCAATCTTGTATTTCTTGGTCTTCGCTTCGTGTAACTTCGTCAAAACAACGGACTAGCATTATTTTCTGCTGTTTCTATCACGTCTGGGTACTAAAATCTACTTTTGTAATGTTTATCGTCATTTATTTAATTTATTTTTCTCTTTTTGCAGCAATAACCTCCTTATTAGTATTTTTTTTTTGTTTCCAATCGTAGGGCATTAACAATTTTCATAATGCCCGTGGGCATTACCGAGAAATCTCGACACATCAGCAGCTATAGGTGTCGCATTACATTTGGAAACGTGTATCTTTAAACATGCTTTAATATTTTGCTTTCCCGATACAAAACCGACTAGGTTTCTCCCATGGTACCATGGTAAAGCAAGGAAAACGCATATTAATTCTGCTTAGATCAGCACAATCAAAATATATTCATCAGGAAGGAAGACTACTCGATTATTAAGAGGCTGTCTCTGTAAAAACCGACCGGTGATTTTGGAACAAAAAATAGATTTCCTTCATTTTTTAACCATTACTTACCTTTATCCCACTTATTATTAAACCGCTATCAGAATAATCCTTCGATAAATTTTTCTCGAGTTTCAGCATATATTTTGACTTTTCGTCTGAATTGGCTGAGATCAGAGCGGAAATGAGAGCTAAAATACCTCGGAAGCGCGCTGTTATTTCTTCACAAATTTACGTTTAGATTTCAAAACTTTTTTGGTGATAATATAGTTCAACCTTGTATTTTATTAGGTTTAAAAGATCGGAGATTTCTATTGTATTGTTAACCAGTTATTGCCTTATACATTTGATTAACTATTTTAATTTGCCGACGACACTTGGTTATTCATATTTTTCAAAACAAAAATTCTCCAAAGTGCAACACAGCTTAGCTATTTCACTGATTTTTTAACGTGATATAATCACAAAAGTTCAGCATTCTTAAACGAAACTTTGCTGCAAACATATTTTGTAAGCGCACGAAGGGCTCAAATTTAGACGATATTTTTAACTTGTTTACATTTTATGAAACTGGAAGTAATTTATTCTTTGTACGAAAGGTTGACGTATTCTTCAGTAATTTTACCAAAAAGATATATTTTTGTTACGATTGACCTTCAGAAGTCGAATAAACGTTTGTTTTCTATGAATTATTCCGTTTTTTTGCAGTTTGCCGTACATAGGGAACGAATTTCTCAAAAAAAAGTCCTTTATATATATTGCAGACAAAGGCCGTCTGACTGTCTGTTCTCTTATTAATTTTACCTAAGGGCAACCGAATGTTGTTAAAACTTACAACTCACGCCCAAAGCCCTAAAGTGGTAAATATCTATGTTTATGTCGCAAAAGTGATTTTAATATAATGCGCTGTAAACAGCAGTTTCAATTTTTTCTCATTGCGTAAAATAGTAAAAGATGAAGGGATCTACCAACAGTATTCAGACACTGATAACTCACTTGCCTTGGAACCAGTTCGCGTTGAACTAATTGGGGAAACGTAGACTACGGTGTTGACTTTACGGAGGGAGGAAAACTTCAGTACGTCACCGACGATTCCCGTACACGTGTAGGAGGTGTGGGACCGTTGTTGATAAGCAAGCTTTCGCCCACGACCAAGAACCTACGATGTGTTGTTGAAATGCTCGATAATTCGTAGACCGAAATGGAATTTGAGAGATTTGCAACAGGAGTGTGCTATTCAGAGGTGATTAATTCCTTGGACTTGGTAGAGTATTTTGTTTTGCAGTTTTTTCGTCAACCTAACTCAAGAGTGGCTTGAAAATGAAAGACATGGAAAACTTATCACCTGGTGAAAAACCCTCATCCGGGCTTGTAACTTTATTGGTGAAAGGGTTGATTCATTGCTGACGGTTTTTGATTAAGAACCTTTAGGTTTTTGACTAAAAACCTAAACATTTAATGTCAGTTGCTATAAACTTAACAATTAAACAAAAAGGTTTTAATTTAAAAGAATTCCCTCGTTGTCATTTTTCTGCATGGCACTGGCATGTCATTATAATACCGGGTAACTTTTTTAACAGATCCGCTTTTCTGTCCGTGGAACGAAATGTAATCTCGAAGTATGTACACATCTTCTTAAGCATTGGAACATTAAAACATTTTAGATTGTCCTCCCGATCATAGCTACACAAATCATAAGTATCATAAATAACCGGGAGTTTTAAGTTAAGACTATCAGCTTCTGAGATATTTTGTGAAAAACTTGGAATCCAACCAGGAGTGATCGCTATTTCTGGGGAGGACTTTTTGTTTCTGGGAGTAGTTGTGGTGGATAAATCCAAATCGTCTTTAATAGCAATTTTTGCCATTTTTTTGGACAACCTAAAAAAAGGAAAATTTAATAAACTATTTTTCTAGCTGGATTTATTATCAAAAAAATGACAACAAAAACTTCTGAAGACTATAGCTACCTTTCTTCTTGAAATTGCTTTTTATCCTTTACTTCGGCTATCTTGTCGGGTTGAACAGCCTGTGTATTTCGACCAGACTTATTCCACTTGGCAGCTCTCCTTATTTCTTCAGTGTGTTTTTTTAGGCATTGGGTACAAATAGCTAAAATATTTTTAGAAGAATCAATGTTTATTCCTTCTTTCGTGATTAGGGACAGGCTAGACGAAGGATTAGACATCAGTGAAACGAGGACTTAGACGTTTTTGAAGGCATAAACATTTTTTCTGACTTGAACACTTGGTGCAACGATTTTTCTCGCTAGTTTGTTGTGCATATTCTTTCTACCCTTTTTCCATGCATGTATTTTGTTTTAATATTCGCCACCGTTTTTTATAATTTTTTCATGAGCATGAAAAAAGGCACACTAAGTAGTGGGAACGTACCGTTTCTAACATCTTTTTTTAATTTCTTGTTATCCTCCATTTTCTCTCTTTCATTATACAAATTTTTATAACTCCTCTCCTCTCCTCCCCTCTCTTCTCCTTCCCCCAACACTTTTTACCAAATGGGAAAAATTCTTATTTTTAAAAAAACGAATTTCTAATTCTTGTTCCGCCTAATCCTGGGTACTTTGTTTTACTTTGTTTTGTAATGGCCGATCGCTAATGTCTGGATCCCGTCTTTGCCGATGATTCTTTTGTCGTCATTTACAATAATTAGGGGGGACACAATTAGGGGGACACAATTAGGACAAAAAAGTTTTCCAGTTAAAAAAAAGGAATTTGTACTAATAAAGAAGAGATGGAACAACTTAAAAAAGAAAAAGAGCGATTAAAAAAACAACGCCAACGAGCGAAGAAAAAGGCTGACCAAGCCGAATTAATAATTAAAGATCCGACTGAAAAAAAAGAAAAAGAGCGATTAAAGAAACAACTCCAACAAGAAACTGTCAAGGTAAACTTATGTAAACACAAACTAACATGCGGAAAACGTGTTGGTGAGGAGTGTGGAAAAAGGTGCAAAGGTAAAAACACTTTATGCGGTCATCACAACAGCACACCGCCCCAAACATGTAGTTTCCCGCTAAAGAGAGGTAAAGGTGAATGCAATAAAAAGTGTTGCAAGGGCGAACTGCACTGTTTTAACCACAAACCAAAGATAATTCCCTTTTTTTCCACACAAGTTGTTTACCCCCTTAGCTACCAAAAGGAATACTTGAGTCAAAAACCGGATCGAGCACCTTCAAAGTTTGAGCAGGAAACCATAACCAAACTTAAGGAGCAGTGGGAAAAGGTACAAAGGGAAAAAGCTGGTAAAAAGATTGTAAAAAAGATGGAAAAAATGTATAAGGATTACCTAGCTTTTCCAGCAAGGTACAATGTTTGCCGAAATGATGAAAAGGAAACAGTTGTCTATTTACATGTAATTCCGCTATTTGTAACAGAAAAGAAGATTAATTCCCTTTTAGAAAAAGAAAAAGAAAAAGAAAGGCAAAAAGAAAGGCGAAAAGAAAAACGGGAAAACAAAGAGAACCAATGGAGGTGGTGTATAACCGACAGATATATGTTAATATAAATTATAATAAAATTCCAAAAGAAAAAACTTTTGAAATTTTTACCTTATAGTTTAAATTTTACTATGATAAAAGAGATATGTATGAAACATTAAACTTTTACATTAACCAGCTTTCGTCAGAACGAGCAACCATTTACTCTGGAACATGGTATACCGTTGGTCGCACCATTTGTAATTGCACTAAGGGGAGCGAAGAAGGTCGTCGTATTTGGCACAGATTTTCAGAACAGGATGCAGAAAGGTACAGCGAAGATCTATGTAATATGAAGTGGGAAACATTTAAAAAAAGAAGATGTCCAACTTCGATAGAGACGCTTGTTCCGTTCATTTACACAGATGGCGGAACAACATACAACCCTAACCACAAACGAGCGGTTGAAGATGAAAAAGTAAGAAAATTCGTTTACGATGTGTTACTCCCAAAACTCTCAATAAGAAGAATGAGAAACATGAGAGCTCTTAACAGATTATGTTCTGCGCTGTATTACATTTCATCAGGAAAGGATAGAGATGTGCTAGATGATGTGTGAAAAAGGATTAAGGATCCTGTATTAAAAAACATATTTGTTTCATCCTGGGATCAAACATACTTTACGGCACAGTATGGGTTAAACGATATCATTTACTGGTTCAATAGCGATGAAGAGGAAAAATTTTTAAAGCGTAGGGATCACAACTTAAAAGTGTATGCTAAAATACAACCTTACTTTTCCAGCGACCCGAAATGGCTTGAAAGGGCAAAAAGGGAGCTAGTGCTTGTGGATGGTAGCGGTGGCAAACCGTTTTACCTAAAAGGTCGCCTTGGAAACAGAGAAAAGAAAATACTTAAACTTAAATTGTAAATTGGTTTACAAAAAAAAACAACACTATAATAAAAGAGATATGCCAACTGTTAATTATGCCGGCGAACTTATTTGGTTCGATACTATAGCTGAAATTGTCGAGATGTACGGCAACGTTGTGTGGGATGCCACTAACGAAATGTACATTGTTTTGGATGACGAAGATGAGGGATATTTTTCAGAAGAGGAAGAATTTGAAGAAGACGACGGAATTGAACCATTACCAGATGGTTGGTAAAAATAATTTCATTTAAATTTTTAAGATTTATATTAATTTGTATAGTAACCAACCACCGCCGCCTCCCATCAAACTTACAGCTATAATTTGATATTTTTTCATTTCGTCTGATGGTTGGTAAAAGTCTTCCAACCTTGGAGGCGGTATTTCACGTTGAAGTTGAATTTTTTTGAGTTCACTAAATGCTTTACTGGTTTCCTTCATATCGCTTTTTGCGTCGTAGAGTTCAGCTCTTAATTTTCTTTCTTTGTTTTTTCTTGCTGCTTCTTTTTCTTGGTAGTCTTCTTTAGATTTTTGCAGTTCTTCCATAGCGAGGTCATGTCTTTTTGTTTCTTTTTGGTAATCTTTTTTGTTAAATGTTGAGAATAGGTATCCAGCACCTGCGAAGACAACTGCGTTGAATAATCCTCCTCCAACCATTGATGCCATATTTATTTATGCTTTTAGTTCTTTGGGAATGTACCCTGCGGTTTGCCCTTTTTTTATTAGAGAGCTGCCTACTGCAACAGCGACAGCTAGTTTTGCGGTTTCTTTTAGACTGGCTGGGGCAGCCAAAGGTTGTCCTGTTAGTCGTTTTGAGGCCATACTTACAGCTACAGCTCCTACTATAACTAGTGCAGCATTGTATAAATCTTGTATTACTTCCTTTTTGTTATCACCCATTTATTAGTGTAAATTTTTTTTAAAAAGTGATGTTTACTTTAATTTTACGTTGTATTCTATTTCTTTAGCTAGTGGAACAAAAGTGAGAACTACATGCAGCGTTTCCCTGGTGATGTGTGGTGATGGATCGCTGTGGAATATAGGCATGATCCACCCACCTTGTCTTACTGGCATTGCGTTTCGTCCTGATAAGTCAATGGTGTGCGTGCTTATTACATCTCCAAATGTTATCATCCCAGTTATATCGTTGGATATTATACTGTTTGGAAATGTTGGCTGGTATCCTAAAACATGAATAGTCATTTTATGCTGAATTGGTCTAAGTGAGTGATATGTGTTCCCGTTTAAACCTAGCACGTTAGTGAAAATGTGAACACCGTTAACTAAGCAATAGTTTGGTATTTGACTTAGTTCCCCCTTAAAATCAAGACTTTTTAGCGATTCCGTTTCCTTGTCAACACTTGATATGGTTCGCTCGCCTCTTTTGATAACTTTTATGTCGCCATAACGAATTGATCCTCTAACAACATCAGGAATCTGGATGGTTTTCTTTTCATTTTGCTTGTTTTCAAAGCCGTAGTTTAACGCCATTATTTTATTACTATTTCTAATAGTATATCTCCAATTTCTTGACTCACTGGAAACTTTAGTTCACTGTAAATCCCGTTGTCCAGCTCGGTTTCGCTATTGATGTTGTCATAGCGTGTTACGGAACCTTTTAGTGATTGTGTGGTTGTGATTGGAAGTAAAACTATGGTGTTATCACGCTGGCCTTGAAATGATGTTTTTGAGCTGTTAACAGCATCACACTTAATACTGACATATTTTAGTCCAAGGTTAACGTTAACTGATGTGTTGGAAACAAAGCTGCTTCCTTTTGGAATAAGTTGTCG
Source organism: Paragorgia papillata (assembly GCA_035771165.1). Taxonomy (NCBI): domain Eukaryota; kingdom Metazoa; phylum Cnidaria; class Anthozoa; order Scleralcyonacea; family Coralliidae; genus Paragorgia; species Paragorgia papillata. Next base: position 1,926,744 of record JAWNZC010000067.1, on the reverse strand, counting down.
TGTTTTAGAAAACCCATGTAATGGTGCCAGTTTTTCTAGTGATAGGTTTTCCGTTGGTGTAATTCTTATTTTTTGTGAGTAATGCAATAGTTCTGCACTTGCCTTTACTTCCCTTAGTTTTTCAATGATCATGTTAGCAGTCCAATATCCAGTTTTGAACCATAGTTTTTTAGAACCATTTGCTATAAAAATAGGGTCTGTGATATTGTCAAAATCCCAGAACACGCTTGCGCACTTTACCGTCATTGTTTCGTTTTCGATAATTAGCGGTTTATCAAATTTAACGACGGTTTCACGTTCACTATCTTTTTTTATAAAGATTCTTAGATATCTCATTTATTTTCAAAAAAAATTTATATGTTAAAAAACATATAATTTTTAGGAAGATTATGTTGCTATTTTGTAGTTGTAAGGGTGTTTTAAGCTGATTTCAAGGTAACTGTACTTGGTACTCATTAGTGTGTTTTTTTGGGGTTTTTTCTTGATCCTTGTTAATGTCAAGGTAATCATTTAGGATAACTTGCATGTCTTTTCTGTTTGGATTGTAAAATGAAACTAGTTTTGATATGTATTCACGAAATGGTTTGGCTATTGATGTTAGTTGTTGGGTGATTACTATTGTGCTGATGCTCATATGTCTTGCGCCAAACCCAAGTTTCACTAGTTCGCTGGTTCTGTTTTTTACCGCCTGGCCAGATGCACAATCATCAAGAATAATTAGTGATTCGGTTCCTTTGCAGTAATTAACAACAAATTTTAAATAGTCTTCTGTTTGGTCCTGGTTACAGGGGATAACGAAGAAGTTGGGATCGTTTAGGTGAGGCCATTCCAAATAGGTTTTGTTCCATTCGAATGTTGGACAGATTAGGAAGATGTTTTCAAACTGTTTTGCATAGTTTTCTTCTAGCATTTTAAGTAAGTAATGTGTTTTCCCACAGCTTGTCATTCCGACTATTATCATGTTAAAAGGAATAATTTATTTGTGTTTTTAGTAACTTAATCACTGAAATTCACCAGCTTGTACCTTTAGAACACCATCTGAGAGAACAAAGATGTGGCATTTAAGACTTGTTGATGCTGTCTTTTTGGTGATTTCAAGCATAATTCCGGATTGTGTTGTTAGAAGTTTTGTTCCGTGTCCGTAAAGATCGTTGTCGTCAACGGATCTAAGGTCAATAACTAAGCCAAACTTGTTACCCGTGTAAAAACTGTTTGCGGTAACTGCGCTGGTGTCTTGTCTGAAAAGTCTTTCTGCCTCTTCAAACAACCTTCGCTTAACGATCCCCTGCGAGTAAACGCTGTTGGGAATTCCTTCAACGGTTACTTTAACGTTTTCAATGTTTTGGAAAACAAACTCTTCACTTCCTCCTCGAGTTTTCTTTGTGAAAAGCATAACAATTGCTTTCATTCTTTTTCGTGGTAGATTGATGGTTTCGTTGATAAGTGTGGATGAGCTTCCCCATTCCACCGTTTTCATCATTGTTACGTGCTCGAAGCTGAGCGCTCTTCCAGCATTGTATCCGCTTTCGATGTCTTGGACAAGGTCAGGGTTGTCAATGGTTTCGTATTCCAGCTCAATGTTTTCTAAGCTGTATCCATCGACAGACTGACTGCTTTGGGCTTGCATAATTTCGGTGGCAAGTGGAAGGGAAATAATGTACTGCAGGTCGTTTGCCATGGTGTAAGGGGCGTATAAACCGTGATCCATTAGGATTCTCCCCAGTTGGATTCGCTGCTTGGTACCGTAAACTGCGGCGTATACATCAGAGGTGGCGTCGTCTGACTTTGAGATAACCTTGCGTTGGTTGTCACTTGCGATACCGTCTTCCAGCATATTTGCACGGACGTCGCTATCTAACCACAGATCTTCGTAGGTTCTGAGCAGACTTTCTCCCGCGTTGTCATATACGGTTTCACCTGCAAATTTTACTTTTAACCGTTTTTAGAGCTGTTTTGCAAGGCTGTTGTTGAACCATGATTTGGTGTTTGCATTTTTAAAATCAAAAACTAGAAACATTTTGTCTGGGACAAGTGCTGTTCCAGGTTTAAGTTTTGGAATTTGTACGTAGATTTCTTCGCCAGGGTTGGCTTTGTTTGGATTAAAGGTTATTACGTGTCGCGTTCGTTCACCGGTTATTTCACTTTTTGTTAGTCGTTTATAACCAGCTTTTAACTTAGTTTGTCTTTCCTTGTTCATTTATTAGTCTAAAAAAGTGGAAAAAGTGGAAAAAGTTAAATATCATCGTTATCAAGATTGTTGAACTTTACTTTTGTTGGTAAAGGTTTTGGCGACGCGGGAGATTTTGGCTGAATTTTGTTAACAACTTCGTTATTATTTTTTGTTTCATGTTTGAATCTTTGCCATGCTATGTATGTACAAATTACACCTGTTGTTACTCCAATTATGGTTAAAGATGTTGATATGCCTGGTAGTTGTAATATGCTTTCTTCTTCTTGTTGTTCTTGCGCAAAAGCTTCTTTTTTCTTTGCTTTTGTGTTTCTACTCATTTCGGCTAATCTGTAACCTTGTGCAACTCTTTTTGGATTTTTTATTCTTTCCTTTGGTTCGGTTTTTGTAATAGTTTGTTGTTCTTCACTCATTTATTATAACAAAATTTTGTTAAGTTTGCTGTGTTTGCTTCAATTTTGCTATAATTTGTTTAAAAACATGCAATAGCTAGCTATTTTTTTGCTATAATTTGTTTAAAAACACGCAATAGCTAGCTGTATAGCTAGCTATTTCTTTGCTATAATTTGTTTAAAAACACGCAATAGCTAGCTATACAGCAAACAATAGCTAGCTATACAGCAAAATATTTTTTGCTATAATTTGTTTAAAAACACGCAATAGCTAGCTATACAGCAAACAATAGCTAGCTATACAGCAAAATATTTTTTGCTATAATTTGTTTAAAAACACGCAATAGCTAGCTATACAGCAAACAATAGCTAGCTACAAAAAAAACAGCGTTTAATAAAATGATGGATGACTGTAATAATTGCAAACATAAAAAAGAAGAAGTTGATGGCATGCTAACTTGTGTGAAATGTGGAGAAGTTTTTGATCAAGTTTTTACGTATTGTCATTTTGTAAACAAGCAATCTTCTAAAAAAAGGAAAATTTCAAAAAGGATGAAGCATTACAACAAAACAATAAGACAAATGTTTGTAGATGCTGACATACCATTTGGAGCCGCAATAATGGATAATTTAGAGAAAAGGTTTGATCAAATGGAAGGAAACATTGGTCCGTTTCCAAACATGAAGGTTGTTATCCACTTCATTCTTAGTTGTTGTGAAATGACAGATCTTGCCGACACAATAACTTTACCAAAAAGTATGGCGTCCTTTAATACGCTAAAAAATTTTTTTGGATACAAGGAAAGCACCAGCGAGTGAAGCACTGAAAACCAATGGCAACATTAGATTAGACTTTGGTTGATCATAATCTTCTATGTTAATCCGCGGATTAACTGGAAATTTTTGTGGTTCTACTGGATGTTCTGTTTGTGGTTTAACTACAAATTTGTTTACATTCTTGTTTCCACCAAATGACATCTTACTTGTTGCTATTTTTAACGCATTGTTAAATCCGCTAATTGGATTAATAAGAATTCTCATATCTGATGGTATTAGAATTAAACCCGGTGAAATTGCGAAATTTAAAATTACATTAGTGCTTTTAATAGCTTTTCGCATGTTTGAGATGGCAACAGTTGTGTCATCTTGTGCTATTGTATCGTTCATAAGTTTTATGAATACATCTTGTGTTTGTAAACTTTTTGCACCTTGATCGACAATACTCCATCTAGTTCTTGCTTGAGCACCTAAAACACAGTAAACGTAACTCTCTATCGATTGTTGAAATAGTCTTTGCCCCAACTTTGTTAATCCCGTAGTGGTTTTTGGAATAAATAGTTGGTAATCGTTATCTTTTTCGGATCTTCCACCAACATACTTTTCAAATTTTATTGTCGCACCCTGCTCACCCTGTACATTGTAACTTAAATTTCTTACTCTTTTACCTTGAGACTCTAATACCCTTTTTAGTTTATCAAGTTTCATGCTTGTATCAGTGTAACGTGTAACCCACTTTTCTGTAATTGGGATGTTTTGTGTTAATAGTTCAACAACGTCTTTTGTCATATATTTTTTAAGTTTACTGGGCTGTCTTAAAAATCTTCTTAAGTGGAAAGCGAAGTGATACTGAACAATACTTGTTACAATATTAGACGATGCTCTTTTAATTTTATTTGTTAAGTGTTCTACTGATATTCCACACAAGTAGGTAATAACGTATGTGGTGGCTATTGCGGTAAAGTAAGGATTATTAATGTAGTCAAATGAAGTGCTGTTTGCGTAATTTGTAACAACAGAATTAAGTTTGATTGCAAATTTTTTGTTTTCAGTAACAAATATTATAATATTGTTTAAATTTAATTCAAATGTGTTTTCTTTCAAAATTTTAAAGTTTTCAACCTTTCCATCATTTTTCCACCCTCTTGGCCAGTACAAATACTGTGTCCAATCTCGGTTGTTTTTAAAGGTTGATGATGTGATGTCAAAGGATGACACCGAGTCATTTGGATCCTGGAAAAATATGGATTTCTCGCCGGACGGGTTAAATGGGTTAAACGTAACAATAAATGTGAACCTTTTCACATCAGCATTTGGATATCTTTCTAAAAACTTGTTACGAAGTTTTTCTTTTTCCACAGAAAGATCTTCAGAAACTTTTTTATAATATATATATTTTTTTTTTGATCTTTTGATATGTACAAATATTGTGTCCAACTGGGGTCATCCTTGAACGCATCTGATGTGATGTCAAAGGATGACATCGGATCATCAGGATCCTGAAAAGAGATTGTTTTGTCACCAACCGATCCATCTCGATCAAATGAAATATCAAATTCAAACCTGTCAACATCAGCATTTGGATATTTTTTAAAAAACTTATTACGAAGTTTTTTCTTTTCTATAGAGCTTTCTTTAAGAACTTTTTTATAATTCTTTTCTCCATAGTAGTCTTTCATAATTTGTATTTCCTCAGACATCATTTATTTATAATAAAATGGCTGCTTTAACATTACTTGACCTAGAGTTAAGGAATTTATATTACAATCCTGTAACCGGATACCAAAGTGCGGAAAAACTATACCAAAAGGCGGTTGACCTTAAAGTGGAAGGAGTTACAAGAAAGTTAGTTAAGGAGTGGTTGTCTTCGCAAAGTGCATACACACTACACAAACCGCTAAGAAAACCGCGTAAAACGCAAAGAACCTTTGTAAAAAACCTGGCTGATCAGCTCCAGATGGACTTAGTGGATATGTCCAAGTTTAGTTCTGAAAACAAAAAGTTTAACTGGATCTTAACAGGAATTGAAATTTTAAGCAGGTTTGCTTTTGTCGTTCCTGTGTATAGAAAAAATACAGAAAGTATGGTAGATGGTGTTGAAAAAATGCTAAAGGAGTTTAAACACCACTTTCAGAAATACCCTGAGGTTGTTCAGTTTGATAACGGTAATGAATTCTACAATGTTGGAGTAAAATCCCTTTTGAAATCTCACGATATAGAATACTTCTCAACACTTTCAGAACGTAAAGCAGCAATTGTAGAAAGATTTAACAGAATACTTAAAACTAGAATGTGGAAATATTTTACATACAAACAAACCAAAACTTGGATAGATGTCTTAGACAAATTTACCAAAAGTTATAACAACACATTTCACTCCACCATTAAAAGAAAACCTAATAGCGTTAACACAGATAACCAGGACGAGGTATTCAAAACTTTATATGGATTACCGCCAACAGAGTTTCCAAAACCAAAATTTAAAGTTGACGATCGTGTAAGAATATACAAATACAAAAAAAACTTTGCAAAGGGATATGATCCAAACTTTACAAGAGAAGTTTTTAAAATATCAGCTGTGTTTCGCGGTGACCCAGTGATGTACAACATCAAGGACAAAGATGGAGAAAATGTTATCGGAAAGTTTTACAATGAAGAGTTAGTTAAAGTTTTGCATAAGTAAAATAAAATTTTCGCATAAATAAAATGGAAGGTTTTGAACTAGACAATTTTGATAACAATGATGCAATGGAAAGAATGCTGGAAGAAGAAACAAGCTTTCTGGATAACGACTATGATGACTTCGATGACTTCGATGACTTCGATGACTATGACGACTTTGACATTGACCTAGATGGTAGAACAGATCTAGACCCATTTAATCCGGATAAGTGGCTGCAAGAAGGCGACACAAACAATCCGGAAGAAAACAAGGAAGAAAACACATTACAAAAAAGACGTAAGCGGTGGGAAACCGCCCAAAAGCGAAGAATAACAAAAACACGAAAAACATTTTTTCGCAACAATTTTAACCAAGAGGTAGTAATGAAAGATGGTCCCGCCTCAAAAAAACTGATAGACAAAAGTTTAATTTCAGTAAGTGAAAAAACTGGAAAGGCAAATGGAATACTTTACAAGGATGTTAGAGTTGTTGTTAAAAAAGGAAATAACTTTGTGCTAAGTAACAATGAAAAAATTAAATCCGTCGTGCAAGAGTATGACAGTATTATGAAAAAAGCACGACAAGAGCATAGCAAAACGGAAAACGGCGCCATTGAGGAAATTGTTGGTAGTTTACCCGGAACAGCCAACGTTAACGGAATTAGAGCAAACATCATTGACAGAATTCCGGATGAAATAACAAATGATGGTAACGCGGTTGATAGAACACAACTTGAAGATGACGAGCTAAGAACACTTGGTGGAATTCTAAAGGCAAAGGGGCAGCAGCTATCAGCTGTTGAAGTGGAGATCAAATACTGAGATGATAAGGCTGAAAATGAGATTGATGAAAGAAAAAAGGCTACGTACAAAAGTATTTCTGACGTAGCAAAACTGAAAGCCGATGAAATTAGGTTAAAACAAAACCAAAAACCTGCTAGCGAAAAAACAAATGAAATGATTAACGAAGACGATCTAACAAAATATGAAAAATTTAAAAAATTTGCGCGTAACAACTTAGGCGCGCTATCCGCAATAGCTATTTCCATCGCCGGAATCATCACAGCAGTAGTTTTGGCTGGAAGAAAAGGAGTAGTTTCAGCTGCAAAAGCAACAGGTGACATCGCGAAAGCATTAGCTAAACTGTAAAAAGCTGCTTTACCTGTGATCGCTCCGCTTATAAATTTACTTGCAACAGCGTTAACGTGGGGGGCTAAAGGCATTGCTTGGTTAGCAAAAAACCTATGGATGTTAGCTGTTGCATTCGCTTATCTTTTGTACAAAAACAGAAAAAAAATGTTATACTAATAAATGAATGAAGAAGAACCACAAAATTTAGAAGACATAACCAATCCGCAATGCAATCCGCAAAAAGCTAATCCGCTTGTCAGCCGCAAAAGAAATCAAGTATTCAGAAAAGTACATAAAAAAGGCTTCCCAAAGCGCACTAGAAAAAATTAAACAAGACCACCAACGAGACCAAATGGATAAGGTTAACTCACAACTAACTGAAAGCCTTATTACAAAGTTTTCTGACTTAATGGAACAGTTGGATATGGTAGAAAAAAACGGAACACTGGACAAAGAACTATCATCGAATAAACTTCTTTACGATGACGTAAAAACAATGGTTATTAAAGTATCGCCATTCATCCCTATGATCGGTCTGCTATCCGGTGGGCTAACAGTTGTAAAACATATGTGGGACAACACAAATAAAGATGAGTCTAAAGTACAAAGTGATCAGAGTTCTAGTACAAGTGACAATAGTGTCAACACTAATTCCAATAACAATAGAGCTAATACTACTTAAATCTCTGTTATTTCCCATTTTTAAATAAAATGGGAAATTCAAAAAGCAAACCAAAAGACGAAGAAAAAGAAAAACTTAACAAAAACCATAACATAACAAAAGGCTTCCGACTTGGTATCAGTTTTGGAAAAGACTCCTTAACAATGGAGGGAAACGTGCAAATGGGGTGGACAAACAAAACAGTTAAGAATTACTCTAGTATTCCTGGGTGTACCACTTGTCAACCCCGTCAGGAATTTCTGGACACATCTCCAGAACCAAATCGTCGATTACCATCAGCTCCCCATCAAACTGAGCCTGATCAAAGTGAACACCTCTCATAAACTCTCTAATTTTATTTAGTACTTTTCTATAGTTTTTAACAGCAAATTTGTGTCTGTCTATCACTTTTGATAAATTAACTTTTCTCATATAGCCAGCTATCAGCAAACCTAGACCCGACATAGCAGCCAACAACATTGGATTAACCGTTATACAGCCTAACACGGTTCCACCGGTTCCTCCGGCTATCAAACACACTTTGGAAAACATAAGAACAATATCTTTTCGCCTGCTTTTTCTATACATTTTGCTATAACATTTCGCCAACCTATGATAGTGCTTATAAGTTTTTTTAAACCTTTCCATCTGTTCGGTACTTAATTCTTTCGAAACATGGTTAAAGTCAAATACTTCGCGCATTTTAATAGCTGTGTTTATAATTTATATAACCATTTTCCAACAAGGGGACAAAAATAAGGGGACAAAAAGTTTTCCAGTTAAAAAAAAAGGGAATTTGTACTAATAAAGGGGAGAGAAAGGTTTAAGGAAAAAAAACAAACATATAATAAAAGCAATACAATGACAACATATACACTTAGGCAATTACGCCGAATGGGAGAAGACCAAGGAATCAAAAACACGTCCAATATGAACACATCAACATTGTGTAAACTACTTAACATTCCACTAGTAAGAAACCAATCTTTTGACACACATAACAAAGACAAAATTACCAAGCCGGTTTGTATCACCTTCGAAAACAAAGACTTAGACGAAAAAATAGAATTTCCAAGCATTTACAAAGCTGCAAAACATCTTGGTGTTAACCCAAGTTGTATTCCTTTTTACATAAAAAGAGGGTCAGCCATATTGCTGGAAGGAAAGTTATATGTAGTTAAACGTAAACAAGTGTAGCTTTATATTATTTCTTATAAGAAAAAACTTATAATAAATTGAAACCTTTTTTTTTTTACTATAATAAAAGAGATAAAATGTGGAATAACAACATTGTAAAATACGTTCAAAAACTTCAAGCAAAGAAGGAACGGGAGCTCAGACAACAAGAAGAAAAACTTCGTCGTCAAGAAGAAAAACTTCGCCGTCAAATCAACCAGCACAAAGAACAGCTCCGTCATCATCGGGAAAAACAACGCCAACAAGAAGAAAGGAACAAACAAAAACTACCACAAACACTAAACAAAGCTTTGGAAAAAGCTAAGAAAAAATGGAACAAAGAACAGCTCAAAGAACACAAGAAAAAAGAACGAAAAGAAACCAGCAAATGGAGAAAAGAAATCAAAGAAGAACTTAAAAGACAATTCCAACACAACGAAGGAAACGGGTGGAAAGGATCTAAAAGACTCGGAAACATAAGGGAAAAGATTAACAGCAAGTTATGGGGGCTCCTCAACGACAAAGTTAGAGAACAAAACGTTTTATCCGCTTACATCCACACCTTATCTCAAGCGCAATAAGGAGAAACACAGGCAAGTGGTTTATCAGCGGAAGAGAAACTAGGGATCCAAGAGTGTTCCTAAACTGCACAACCAACGCCGTTGAAAACCTAATCAACGGTGTGGACTCCGTCGGAAAAAAGGTAAACACCGTTCTTGTTTGTAAAATTATAAAATTTGATCCAATCACAGGAGAAAGAAAAACCATTGTTAACCATTTTCGAAGTCTAACCCACTCCATAATCTCAGAAGAGGACGCCACCATTAACTACAGTCAAATGAGAGAAAAAATGCTCGAAAGTCTGGCCGAACACCAAAGAAACGGAAGTGGGTGGAGACTACACTCAGTCGAACAGTTAGAAATTTTTATCACGAAGTACTCTCCCTTAAACGGAACAAGCTACAAGCCATTACCGCCATTCATCGAAAAGAAAAAAGCCATCGTTAATATGAAAAACGAAGACAACATGTGTTTCAAGTGGGCCGTAACGAGAGCTCTAAACCCTGTAAAAGCTAACGAAAAAGAAATAACTAAAGCATTAAAGCTCCAAAAAAAAAAGCTCAATTGGGATGGACTCGTTTTTCCGGTAACGATCAACAACATAACCAAGTTCGAGAAAGCTGACGAAATCTGTATCAACGTTTTTAGCTATGATGATGAAAGCAAAAAAATTTTCCCGCTAAGAGTCAGCACAGCTGAACACGAAACCGTGGTAAACCTGTTCTTATACGACGAACATTACAGCGTAGTAAAAAACCTAAGCAGACTCCTCAGCTCACAACTAAGTAAATTCGAACATCGAACACACATCTGTATCCGATGCCTAAACAACTTTAGAACAAAAGAACAACTAACCAACCACAAAGAAATCTGCGACACACACGGTCACCAAAGACACGAATACCCAAAAGAAGGAGACAAAGTGTTTTTTAAACAACATCAGAAAACTACTGATATCCCGTTTGTAATCTATGCGGATTTCGAAAGCTTTATCCTGCCTATCGATACGGTACAAAAAGAAAACATCGGCAGTCATACAACAGCCTACCAAAAGCATTTGCCAAGTGGGTTCTGCTACACAGTAAAATGCATAGATGAAAGCGTTTACAAGACTAAGACCGTGCTTTACACGATGGAAAAAGGAGAGGATATTGGGAAAAAATTTGTAGAAAGCATAGAAAAGGAAATGCGAGAAATTTACGAAATAATAAAAGTTGACAAGCCCATCAGAACAAGCGAAACCGATGAAAGAAACCACAAGCACGCCATAAACTGTTACACGTGTAACGAGCCACTAGGATACGACCGAGTTAGAGACTACTGTCATTTAACAGGCAAATACCGTGGCGCAGCACACAATAAGTGTAACCTCAGAATGAAAAAGCCGAAATTTATTCCCGTGCTGTTCCATAACTTAGAAAGATACGACTCACATTTGTTCGTCAAAAGTTTGGGTCTTTCCGAGGGAAAAATTAACTGTATTCCAAAAACTGACGAAAAATACATAAGTTTTAGTAAGGAAGTCGTAATGGCAACAAAAGAAGGAAAAGATGGGAAAACCTGGGATTGCAAATATGAGCTAAGATTCCTTGATTCCCTTAAATTTACGTTAAGTTCGTTAGATAGCTTAGTTGAAAACCTCGGTAAAGATCAGTTCCTAATTACGGAAAAGGAAATGGGAAAAAAGTATGTGTCGGAACAAGTAAATCTGTTAAAAAGAAAAGGAGTCTTCCCATACGAATTCATGACCGGATTCGAAAAGTTAAGTTACAACAAACTCCCGAAAAAAGAAGAGTTTTACTCTAAACTGAACAACACAGAAATCACGGACAAAGATTACGAACACGCTCAAAATGTTTGGGAAAAATTCGGTTGTAAAAGTATAAGAGATTACCACAATTTGTACTTAAAAACTGATGTGGTGTTACTAGCGGATGTCATGGAAAACTTCAGAAAAGTTTGTAAAAAGAACTACGGACTTGATCCGCTATGGTACTACACATCTCCAGGATTGGCTTGGGATGCGGCCCTAAAACTGACCAAAATAGAACTTGATCTAATTTCAGATCCGGATATGTATCTGATGACAGAAAAAGGAATACGAGGTGGAATCAGCACCATTACAAAAAGGTATGCAAAGGCAAACAATCCGTACATGAAGGACCACGAGTCGGAAGAAGAAAACGTTTACATTCAATACCTGGATGCAAACAACCTGTATGGTTGGGCGATGAGTGAGCCACTTCCCGTAAAAGATTATAGTTGGATTCCAGAAAATGATCTTAGCTCGTGGGAAGAAATGCCTTGCATACTGGAAGTGGATCTAGAATATCCAAAGGAATTACACAATTTATATAACGAGTATCCCTTAGCAGCGGAAAGGTTAAATGTTAACAAAGTCGACAAACTTATCCCTAATCTAATGAACAAAGAGAAATACGTAATCCACCACCAAAGTCTTAAACAATGCCTTTCACTAGGAATGGTATTAGCCAAAATTCATCGCGGGATTACATTTGTTGAAAAACCGTGGTTAAAGGAATACATTAAGTTAAATACGGATCTAAGAACAAAAGCCACAACAGACTTCGAAAAAGACTTTTTCAAATTAATGAACAACTCCGTCTTTGGTAAGACGATGGAAAACGTAAGGAACAGAGTAGATGTAAGATTAGTTACCGATGAAGATGGAATAAAAAAATTATCTAAAAAGTCTAACTTCTACGGAGTAAACATATTTACGGAAAACCTAGTAGCTGTCCACATGAAAAAGACCACCGTAAAACTTAACAAACCAATCTATCTTGGAATGAGTATTTTAGACATAAGCAAAACCCTAATGTATGATTTCCATTATAATTACATCAAACCAAAATACGGAAAAAAGGCTAGCCTGTTGTTCACAGACACAGACAGCTTGTGTTATGAAATACGGACCAAAGATTTTTACAAGGATTTATCAGGAGATGTAAGTAGTAAATTTGATACAAGTAACTACGGAAAAAGCCACCCAAGCGGAATACCAACTGGAGTTAACAAGAATGTCATCGGAATGATGAAAGATGAGGCAGGTGGAAAACAAATATTGGAATTTGTTGGATTGCGAAGTAAGCTATACGCGTACAAGATGGACAAGGAATTAAATGAAGAAACACAGGAATGGGAAAGCAAGGAGGAGAAAAAATGTAAGGGTGTTAAGAAAGGCGTGGTCAAAAATGAAATTACCTTCGAAAATTACAAGGAGTGTCTTTTTACCAAGAAAAACATCCTAAAAGGGATGAACACATTCAGGAGTAGACAGCACGAGATTTACACGGAGCACATTAACAAAATAGCTCTTTCGGCAAATGACGACAAAAGAATCATCGGCAAAGACGGGATCCAGACATTAGCGATCGGCCATTACAAAACAAAGTAAAACAAAGTACCCAGGATTAGGCGGAACAAGAATTAGAAATTCATTTTTTTAAAAATATGAATTTTTCCCATTTGGTAAAAAGTGTTGGGGGAAGGAGAGGAGAGGGGAGGAGAGGAGAGGAGTTATAAAAATTTGTATAATGAAAGAGAGAAAATGAAGGATAACAAGAAATTAAAAAAGATGTTAGAAACGCTACGTTCCCACTACTACACTATTCAATTTTTACAATGAAAAAGGGGCGAACACTACTTTTTAAACTGAGCGGAAATGCGCCTAGTTGCACGCAATGGTGAGTGCAGTGGAGTCATAACTATATATAGTTGCTGACGTTCATCATGGGAGTTAGATGTCAATTGCGGCATTTTGCCCTGTTACTTCCTCCTGTCACTTTAGTGACCAATATATTAAATGAATAAATAAATAAATAAATAAATAAATAAATAAATAAATAAATAAATAAATAAATAAATAAATAAATAAATAAATAAATAAATAAATAAATAAATAGATAAATCTCTGACGTTACACTTCACCACCATGGTTATTATATCAACCAATCAGGTAATCATAAAAAAATTGAAAATCATATTTTCTGCAGAATGTGGAATTTAACATGTTTAAAAAATATTTGATATTTGCAGTTTTCTCCGTCACCGCGCTTAAACGGCGCGCTTTGTATGTCTTGTGTGTGAATGTTTACAGGAATAACGTGAATACTTACAAGATCCAAAGGGAACAATAATCCGGAACCATAAAAATATGTCTTTTGAACGATCGAGGTTAATTACTTCCATTCCTTTGCAGGTCTCCTTCACACCGTGCGTGTGAAGTGGATGCTGACAAGGTGTCGCAGAACGCCAGAACTTTCCTAGATTGTGTCTATGTTTTGAACATATCCACATACACTCTTTCTGAGGATCACTGATATCAAAATGTCCGGAACGTGCTAAAATTAGCTGACATTCTGTAATCTTAGATTTCAACAAATGATATTTCTTCAAATGTGCCGAAACATCATCACGACAATCTATAAGTCTAACTGTTTCTGAACAACCACGAGAATTTCCACAAGAAGGGTTAACCTTTTCAGCAAAAGAACATGTTATATATTTACCTTCCATGATGCCATGTACGATATTATAAAATTGATGGTGCGACCAAAAATACACACATAATTACTAATTAACTGAAACAATACAAACATTACACAAAAGCACAGAGGAGAGAGCAATATACATTTTCACCACTTTTTGGGCTTTGGGCATGAGTTGTAAAACCTTGCAAGTTGTAAGTCATGTCAAGATTCTTTTTGAAAGATTAGTTTTAACAACAATCGGTTCATAGGCGTACTAGCTGGGGGTGGGGGGGGGGGGGGACAGCTGCCCCCCCCCCCCCAACAATTTGGAGACAGAGTCATTCGGGCAAATAGTTCACACGGATTCGGGCAAAATAGAATTATGCAATCTAAATAATTTTAGGAATTTAACGGAATATAAAGTATATTAATCCTTTGCATATGCATGTCGTTGTATTTGTTGTATGTATAAACATCCAAATCTGAAATATCGGCCGGTTTTAAGACAGACATTATGTGACTCTAACATGAAGTATTCATCCTCAAGGAGCAAGGATGACCGTGGGCTCAAGCCCGCTCCAATGAGGAAGATTCAATAGGAGTCAAATTAATTGCGGACCAACAACCTCAAAATATTGCAGAGGATTTAACTATTTCTATATTGTACAAATTGACAAAAACCGAAATGTTATGGATAATTAACATCAGGAAATAGGTATGTGTTACGGATACAGTTTTGAAAGAATGAAAGGTACATAATTATAATTTATTGCCAAAGTGAGCAACAACAATGTCAACAAAGGTTGTCGATTAATTTACTATAAATAATACAGAAGTATATATGACTGATAATTAGTTTAATACTTTTATCGCTTCGGGGTATGTTACTGTCTGATTGGATGAATGAATTTAATTTCTTCCACACGCTCGTCAAAGCGTAAAGCTCACTAACCTCACGTGTATTTTTGTATGAATTGTCTAAGAGGCCAAGAGGGTCTTGGACTTATATTATTTGACGTCTCCTCCCCCTACATACACTCACACTTTTGGTCTCTTCGTGTCTCGGTGTCTGTGCACATGGTCGTCCCATGATTATACAGCATTAGCAAGAAATAAGGGTAGGAGAGAACTCAGAGACTGAGTAGAATTTGTAATGTCAGGTAACATTTTCGCTTTGCCGTTGATTGAATATTTCGGGTTGACGTTTCTGTGAGTTGATGAATTGGTCGAAGACGAATTTTAATGTATTTACTGCAACTAAATTTCTAGATCCTTGGTTGCCATGTCTTCTACAGCTGAATGTGAGAAGTCTCGTAAAAGACACTATCGCCTGCGCGTCGTGTGCGAAAAGTGCGGAAAACAAATTGATTCTGACTATAAAGACAATCATGTCAAAAAAATTCACAAGGGCGAGAATGTAAGATTTAGTGCAGTGGTTGACACAAGTCAATCACAGCTTACTAGTCACTTAGCTTCTTCATTAAAAATCCAAGTCACCCAAGCGTCCACGTTTATCTGTTATGACATATGACAATCTAAACCAGTCGTCAGACTCGTACGTCAACCACCCCTTCTAATCTACAAGATTCAAGAGAAGACTGCGCTCTAAACCAGTCGTCACCAACCTCTTCCGATGTACAAGATTCAAGAGAAGACTACGCTCTAAACCAGTCGTCAACCACCTCTTCCGATATACAAGATTCAAGAGAAGATTGCGCTCTAAACCAGTCGTCAACAACCTCTTCCAATGTACAAGATTCAGGAGAAGACTACGCTCTAAACCAGTCGTCAACCACCTCTTCCAATGTACAAGATTCAAGAGAAGACTGCGCTTTGAACCAGTCGTCAGCCACCTCCTGTAATGTACATGATTCAAGAAAAGACTCCAGGGACAGTCATCAATAATTGATCACCTCCTCAAGTGCTCCGAAGCAACCTATTCTGAAAGAATATAACCGAAAGACGTTCGGGACAGAAAAATCTTCTAGAGATTTCAATCCGCAGTGGTACAAAACATATCCCTGGAATAGTTTTGACGTCGTGAAACGTCAGTGTGTATGCTTTGCCTGCAGTGAATTTATGGGGGATAACTCATTCACTTTCCATAATTGGAAAAAAAGTTACAGACTCAAGAAACATGCAAAAAATGATGGTCACAGGAATGCCATGACAAAGTGGATTAATTCGAAGATCAATGCAAAGCACCAGACTTCTGTATTGAAACAATTAAAAGAAGCTCATCAACAAGATGTATTACGCAACCGCGAATACTTACGTATTATTATTGAGTGTCTGATCTTCACCGCACAGCAAAACATTGCAATAAGAGGGCATGACGAGAACAGGGAAAATATCAGCGAAGTTTCCGACACAAATAGAGGAAATTTATTGGAATTATTGCACCTTCGGTGCAAGGATATCCCATGGCTCAAGGAGAAATTGCAAAGTCAACTTAAGCTTCACGTTCAATGGACATCGCCATCCATTCAAAATGAGCTACTTGAAATTGTATCTAGCTTTGTTGTGGAGCGAATCAGTCATGATGTGCTGTTGAGCAAGGACTTTTCACTAATCATGGATGAAACTTCAGATATCAGCCGTATAGAGCAAGTATCAATGTGCCTAAGATACGTTTTGGCAGGTAAAACAAAAGAAACATTTATCGGATTTTTCCCGACAGCATCAACTGAGGGTGAAGTGTTATGCGAACTGGTGAAAAAGGTTATCGGTGAACTTGGTCTGAAGTTGGAAAACATTGTCGGCGAGTGTTTCGATGGCGCATCGAATATGTGTGGCGTTCGAAAAGGAGTAGCGACTCGAATGAAGGAATGTTCTGCACCGCGAGGAATATAAGTTCATTGTTACGGACATCTCCTCAATTTGGCGCTGCAAGATACCATGAGTGAAGTTGAGCCACTTAGAAATGCGCTTGGGACAATCCAAAGTTTGTATAATTTCTTGGAAGCAAGTCCAAAGCGGCATGCTTTGTTCAGTAATATTAAGGTAGATGATGATTACACTGTTCTTACACTAAAATCCTTGAGTATAACGAGATGGTCATGCAGATGGGACGCAGTAAAAGCCGTTACCGAGCAAATGCACTCATCGGCGAATCAACTGATACTGCAGTGTGACGTCGCCGAAAAACTACTACCGTATCAATAAATTCTTCCGATGCCTTGACAAAGAAATTGGCGAAATGAATTCGCCATTTGGGGGTAATGATCAAGACATCTTGTGTGCGTTGGGTGGGAGACGTTGTGCTAAACGAATCACTTTCGGATGACAGCTTCGAAGCGGTGTCAGATTTTTATGGTGTGGACAGAGACCTTCTTAAAATGGAGAAGAGCATGCATAAAAATTCCATCGATGTCGTTGAAGACTCCAACCCTCAAGTGAAAACTGCGGTAGACGTAGCAAACAGGATGTTCCAGGATGGACTAAACGAATTGCTACCTGTATTATACGAGACAGCCAATATTCTCGCATCGATTCCTGCTACTTCATGTTCAACCGAACGCTCCTTCAGTGGACTGCGACGCATGAAAACCTATCTCCGCTCAACAATGGTTCAAAAACGTTTAAATTCTATTGCTCTTATTAACATTGAACGAGCTTATGCTAACAAAACTATTGAGAATGACATGGTCAAAATAATTGACAATTTCGGTAGAAGACATGGACGAGATATGTATTTTTTCTAAGTTTTGCCAACTGCCTACACATGCAAAGTTTTATATCTTTATCTATGTACATTAATTTTTCCAAGTCGTTTGAGTAGGGCTCACGGACATGATACATTTGTGATTTGTATAAACAGTCTGACAGCACCAACTCAGTCCTTACATTTTAAAATAAAAAAATAATATATACATAAGAATAAATATATAATATATACAACGTCAACAACAGTTTACAATGGTGAAACTTCTTGCAATGAGTTTAATATAAGTATTAATGTTATTACCCAAATTCGGGCATTTTTTAATTTTTAACTTCAAATTCGTGCAATTTTTGTTTGCCCCCCTCACCCCCCCCCCCCACCACCCCCACCCCCTAGGAGGATTGGGACCCGTACGCCTATGAATCGGTTCCCTTAATAGGTAAAGTTAAGACAACAGCCAGCCAGACGGCCTTTGTCTGCAATGTAGCTATAAAGGCTTTGTTTTGAGAAATTTGTTCCCTATGTACGGCAAACTGCTAAAAACGGAATAATTAATAGAAAAAAATGTTTATTTGACTTCTGAAAGTCAATGGTAACAAAAATATAACTTTTTGGTAAAATTCACAAAAGAATACGTCAGCCTTTCGTGCAAAGAATAAATGACTTCCGGTTTCGTAAAATGTAAACAAGTTAAAAATATCGTCTAATTTGAGCCCTTCTTGCGCTTACAAAATACGTTTGCAGCAAAGTTTCGTTTAAGAATACTGAACTTTTACTATTATATTACGGTAAAAGACTAGAGAAATAGCTAAGCTAAATTGCACTTTAGATAATTTTTATTTCGAAAAATATGACTAACCAAGTGTCGTCGGCATATTAAAATAGTCAGTCAAATGAATGAGGCAATAACTGGTAAAAAATAAAATAGAATTCTCCGATCTTTTAAACCAAATAAAATACAAGGTTGAACTATATTATCACCAAAAAAGTTTTAAAATCTAAACGTAAATTTGTGAAGAAATAACAGCGCGCTTCCGAGGTATTTTAGCTCTCATTTCCGCTCTGATCTCAGCCAGTTCAGACGAAAACTCAAAATATATGCTGAAACTCGAGAAAAATGTATCGAAGGATTGTTCTGATAGCGGTTTAATAATAAGTGGGACAAAGGTAAGTAATGGTTAAAAAATGAAGAAAATCTATTTTTTGTTTCAAAATCACTGCTCGGTTTTTACAGAGACAGCCTCTTAACAGTGGAAGAAATGGTGTCGCGTTTGCTCAACGCGAAAGTTCTTTCAACACTGGATGCTGGAAGCGAATTCCCGCAAATACCACTTGACGAAAAGTTTTTATCGATCACTTGTTTTAACAATTAATGTTTAGCATTTGACTCGATGTCCTAGGTAATTCGGGTGAATTCTCGAACATCCACTTTAATCGACCGGTGGAATGCCAAATATTACTTATATATACCCAATTCTACTCCCGGCATTACCACATTATACATAGACAACTCGTGGCCAAACCTTGGGAACGACTTCCGTAGCTCAGCAGTCAGAGCACTGCACTAGCAGCGCAGGGTCGCGGTTTTAATTCCTAATCGGAAAGCCTTGAATTGATGTTGCATTTTTCGCAACTGGTTCCAGTTTGGTCTTATAATGTATATAATCTATACTCGAAATTTTCCTTCACCAAAATTACTTAGAACATTAGTTTAATCGAGAAAATGCCAAATTTTACTTGTGTTTGAGACTATCCGTATTTTAGCAAATCTGTTTGATTCAATATACAACTTTATACAAACATAATGCGCGCAAAATCAAATTTGCTAGTATATTATTTAACGATATATCAGTAGACGAACCTGGTTTAGCATACGCAGGATAAAAATCCCCACAATATTCTGCTGTCACTGTGATGTTTGCAATTGCAACGATTGCATTAGGATGGATAACTTTTCCCTCAAAAACAAACTAGAAAACAAGAAATTCAATAAGGAATAACTAAGGGACTGGAGTAAAACATAAGGAAAGGAAGACAAGGTAACATAGAAACCGATGCATGGACAAAGACACAACCAAAAGAAAGAAATATTTAAATTTTTTCCCTTTTAGAAGTGACAAAATTAGACGTAAATGAAAAAATAATTTAACTTGTTTTAAATCTAAATCTTTAAGTCTATTTAACTTGTTTTAAATCAATCACTTAGCGTCTGTAAACATTGTTAACATCTACTTCCGGAAATTGTTTAAGCTGTCCTTCCATTACCACCAATATTCGGTATAACCAGCCACACTTTGTCGAAAGGCAGATAATTATTCGAAATATTACAATACAAGTAATATATTCTTAAAGTAAAACTAGTTTTCAGAGGTGCATGTACATTTCCAACTTTTATAACTGTCAGAAATGTATATCCATCTCTAGTTATACATAGAAATAAATTTACTTTTGCCAGAAACTTATGTTTCCACCTCGGTTTCTCAATCTGTCATTTGTTTGTTTGTTTGTGTAACTGTCTATCTGTCTGTTTGTGTGTCTGTTTGTCTGTGTGTCTGTGTGTCTGTGTGTCTGTGTGTCTGTTTGTCTGTTTGTCTGTTTGTCTGTTTGTCTGTTTGTCTGTTTGTCTGTTTGTCTGTTTGTCTGTTTGTCTGATTGTCTGTTTGTCTGTTTGTCTGTTTGTCTGTTTGTCTGTTTGTCTGTTTGTCTGTTTGTCTGTTTGTCTGTTTGTCTGTTTGTCTGTTTGTCTGATTGTCTGTTTGTCTGTTTGTGTGTTTGTCTGTTTGTCTGTTTGCCTGTTTGTCTGTTTGTCTGTTTGTTTGTTTGTTTGTTTGTTTGTTTGTTTGTTTGTTTGTTTGTTTGTTTGTTTGTTTGTTTGTCTGTTTGTCTGTTTGTCTGTTTGTCTGTTTGTCTGTTTGTCTGTTTGTCTGTTTGTCTGTTTGTCTGTTTGTCTGTTTGTCTGTTTGTCTGTTTGTCTGTTTGTCTGTTTGTCTGTTTGTCTGTTTGTCTGTTTGTCTGTTTGTCTGTTTGTCTGTTTGTCTGTTTGTTTGTCTGTTTTTCTGCGTGTTTGTTTGTCTGTTTTTCTGCGTGTTTGTTTGTCTGTCTGTCTGTCTGTCTGTCTGTCTGTCTGTCTGTCTGTCTGTCTGTCTGTCTGTCTGTCTGTCTGTCTGTCTGTCTGTCTGCCTGTCTGTCTGTCTGTCTGTCTGTGTATCTGTCTGTCTGTCTGTCATAATTCCTTTTCTCATAAGATGAAGAATTGGTCTCTCCGCTTCCATACATCTACGGGTAACCTCTTGTTATTTGGTACGGAACAAGCAATCTCAAAGATGAAACTACACAAAATATGTGACAAAATCAAGAATCAGAATACGTTGTTGACGAAGGAATGGAAGGATAACAATGCCGAATGAATAAATCTAGAAAGTTTAAGTTGTAAATCCGCGACTTCTACACCTTCAATTTCCTCTACAGCCTCAGTCGAAATGTATAGTGATAAACACGAAGGGATTGTTGTTGGAGAGAAACCAAGTGTAATCGTGGATGAACTGGAGGCGGCTTTGATCAAACCAATTGTAGACAACGCCCAGGTCATGAAATAAATCTCGCTGTTACGAAAAGAAATAAATCAAGTTAAAGAACGATTGAATAATAATAACCCACAAGACTGTGTTAAAATCCAGAGCCAGAAGGGTGAACTAGAGGGGTATCGAAGGAGAATGAAGACCTTAAAGAACATTTTAAAACTCAAAGAGAAAATATCAAGCATCTGGAAGACGAAAGAGCAAGTTTAATCACTACGATTAGAATATTAATGGAAGATAAAACTGGAAAGAACCAGTCTCCTGGGACAGTACAGAGTAATACAAATGAGCAAAAGCAAGGGCTAACGACCAAAAACAAAGGCAAACACAAGAAGGGAGAAAGTAAGAATAAATCCGATGCTAGTACGAAATCAAGCTCCACAAAATCTGGAAAACCGGAAAACACCGCAGATTTGGTGGAACCACCAGTTACAAAAAGAAGTAATACAATCATATTGGGTGATTCTATAATTTCTAAGATCGAAGGATGGAAAATGTGTAATGGGGAAAATCGCGTCGGTGTTCGCAGTTTTCCTGCCTCAGCTGAAGAAGATATGTCGGACTACATTAGACCAACCTTAAAAACTCACCCAGATAATCTTATCTTGCATGTTGGCGCAAATAATCTCAAAAACAGCGAGCCATTGGAAATTGCCGAGGCGATCGTTAAAATATGAGAGAAGATTCAACATTCATCTCCCAATACCAAAATTTGCTGTATCGGAACTAACGATACGAAAAGACTCCAAAGAGCTCAACGAAGGAAGACTTGCTGTCAACAAAATCCTGCACTCTTTTGCCAAGGCTCGTGATTGGAAAGTGATTGTGCATGACAAGGTAGATAGCAGTTGCCTGAATGGACGAGGTTTGCACCTTAATAACAGGGGTAGCCTAAATCTGGCAAAGGATTTCCAGCAGTTTTTGAAAAATAACAATTGACCGGACTCAGATCACAGTACTGTAAATGACGGTGAGAAAATTCCAACGGTGAGATGCTTTAAAATGATTTCGTTGAACATAGTAAGCTTACCTCTACATATTGATGAATTACGAATTTGGATGAATGACCAAAATATTATTATTATTATTATTATTATTGGAAATACACTTCAAATAAACGACAAATTTTTTAAAAGTAAACATGTTTCGGCAACACTTTTGCGAATATTGCCTAGAATATTTTAAATACGTATGTTTACATTAAATAATATTTTTATAAAAGGAACTAACTAACTAGGAATATTAAAATGCGTGGTCATCCCAATTATTAACACATGCAGGTATAAAACTATTTTTAAAACGCATAGTCCTACTCTTAAAAAGTTCAAAACTGCGTGGGTGACGCAATGAGTACGTAATTTGTCCCTGTTCCGGGATTAATTCTCTCAACTTGCTAGTGGGCTGCAAAGCAGAATTGTAAAATCGTTTACAGATTTCACTTCTTCTTTCACTTAATAATTCGAGATTTATTTCTGCGATAGCTTCCTTATATGATTTTCCTGGCACGAGGATTTTCAAGGCACGTTTTTGAATCTGTTCAATATCCTCGTTGTTTCACTGTAAAATTGGGAGTGTCAGCCCAACACCAAAAATGGTGTAAATCGTTGCAGCTGTGGAGACACCAAAAGAGTGTATATTTACACTAACAATGGTGTAAAGGCTAACACAACAAGGGTGTAAAGTAACACCATGAACAGTGTAAAATTGCACCAAAAGTGTTTTTTTACACCATATTAGTGTAAAATTGCTTGCAGCTGTGGGGACACCAACTCAGTGTAAATTTACACTGTAAGTGTAAAATTACACAAAAAGTGTTTATTTACACCACATTAGTGTAAAATTGCTTGCAGCTGTGGGGACGCCAACTCAGTGTAAATTTACACCGTAAGTGTAAAATCACACCGAAAGTGTTCTTTTTACACCATATCGGTGTAAAATTGCTTGCAGCTGTGGGGACACCAACTCAGCGTAAATTTACACTGTAAGTGTAAAATCACACTGAAAATGTTCTTTTTACACCATTATTGGTGTAAAATAGCTTGCACACCAACTCATGATACTCAGTGTAAATCAACACTGTGCTCCTTTCTACACCAAGACTGCGTTGCCAAAAGAATCGGAATTGAACTGAAAGTAAACATTTTGTAAGACAGTGTGAAATAATTTAATACATAATTTAATACTTAAAAATAATTACATTGTAGAATACAAAATAATAAGTAAGAATGAACATAATATTGACAGGGTTTCCTAACTTAAACACTTGCCAATTCTGATACAAGCATCAACACTCTTGTTGGCACCTTCTGTGTATCATAGACATTTAAAATGTTTCTTTGTAAAAAGACAAATGTGTTTAAACAATCCTTTGGATATTGAAGATTACAAACATAATAGGTAAGCATAAGTGCTCTCACTGCCTCAATTATTCCTCCATTAATGGCTACGAGGACTTGCCTTTCTCCAGCAATAAAGAATTCGTCACCTGGTTCCTCAACAGTTCCCCCAAACACCAGGAAGGGTGACATGTCTGGTTTTGTTAAGCTTGCCACTTCTTCAGCATCGCCACCAGTCTTTAAAATGGTAAGAAAAAGCAGCAGTGTTATTATCATACACAGTAATAATTGATTATACGCTGACTAACTGTTATCCCAAGCAATATTTTTTGAAGCAATACACCATACATACAAGGCTGGCTTTAACCCTCAGAAACAGGTTACATTTTTTTTGGTTATTTCTACCAATATGACTTTCAAATTTGAAAACATATTATTTACATTTTGATCTAAACAGTGCCTGCAACAAATAGTGAACTGTACCTGGTATAACGAGGATTCAGGATTTGGAACAGATTTGGTTCTTCGATCCAATAAATGTGGCAAGAGACAGATTGCAACAAAAACCTTTTCCTCTGTGTTGAAAAACAAAAAAAAATGTCAAGCAGTGAAACAACATTATAATTTGACACAAGCACCCCCACAGAAGCAATACTTATTAAGGTCAAAGTCTGTATTATCTGCTGAAGTCTGATAATACATAGACACTATACATAAATGTACACAATACATAAACAACATTATAATTTGACACAAGCACCCCCACAGAAGCAATAATTATTAAGGTCAAAGTCTGTATTATCTGCTGAAGTCTGATAATACATAGACTGAGACCTTGGTAATTCTTGATATCAACAAAGCTGAATTCAATAATAGTTTATAATTATTATATAGGTTATATGCTCCAACCTTGGGATATATATTTTTGACCCCTCCACCTTTCCAAGCCCCATTACGACACACACCCAGGTTCTGCAGTGGAAGGGACTTTTCCCACTTGCAGTGCACCAAATTCACCAGTTGATTTTTCCAACATTTAAACACACAGCAGATTCAAATAATATTTTCTTATATTTACCAGCATTTAATTCTTGGTTTTCTCCCTCAATATCTTCACTTGGATGGCATAGGTCCAGAAGTTTCTTCACTTCAGGTGAACTTAAGTTTCTCTTTTCAGCAACCTTGATTATTTTGGGGGCTAACTCCAAAAAATTACCCATAATACATTCAGTTGCATTTCCATCAGCCATAAGTTTATTATATTCTTGTTCTAACTGTAGAAATAACAAAAACACAAATGTTTGTTAATTTGCTTTAAACAGATATTATTGATTTATTGACCCAGATAGATCGAATCATGGAACTTCCATAGAAACCAATAGATAGTAAGAGAAAACTAATCAAAACGCACAACATAATTATTATTATGGTAATAAATTATCATGGTCGCAGAAATTTCTTTTCTAAGTTTCATTAACAACTTATTTACCTCAGTCATTAAAATTCATTTTCCACTAATCATACGGTACCTCAACTGATGTCAAACTGGGTCATATTAGTTCTAATAGTACAACATGCTTTGACATCACTCGAGGTAGTTGTGGAACAGAATTCCAGTGAGGTAAATGTTAAGTATAGAGGTATTATATTTTGAGGTAAAGTCTAAGTATATATTGCACCGAGTTCCTTTAAAGTTACTGCTCAATTTGGGCCATTTTCTAAATGCCGCACATGAAATGGGAGGTTTAATACAGCTACATGTAACACACCTCAAATCATGTTAGTTCTTATAATGAGAAAGGCTAATATACATACCTGACTTTCATCAAAAAGGAACGGGTATTTTCCTTTTATATCCTTCAGTGAATGTTGACTAGTGTTTAACATCTTCCTTCGGAAAGAGTATGTCAGTTCCATCTTTTTCCCAATCAATACAGTGTTCCATTGTCTTTTTCTGTTTTCCCTCTGCATCCATGCAATATGAGCTCCACAAGATTGCTCATCCTCACCATGAACAGCTGGTGGCTCCCAATTTACTATGCCTCTCTGAAGAGCTTGTACTTTGGGAGACCTGTTTACAGATCCATCGACATTCTTTCTTTTCCTGGCCAAAACAACAGGATCAGACTTTTCATTTCGCATCTCATTTTTTACCTTGTCAGTAATCTGTCTGTACCAGGTTTCCTTAAATACAGTAATAAGGGAACTAAACTTCAACAAAAGTGAAAAGGAAACCAATCACCAAACATGCAGTACTTTTTTACCAAATATTTTTAGCAAGGAATATTCATTTTCAAAATAACAAATGTATCTTACAAATCCACCACCAACATCTGCCAGGAAAGGATATTTCTCAACAATTGCTCTGCAAACATCTCGCCGTTGATCTGGATTGGGGAGCTGCAACAAAGAGTTAATTTAAAAAAAGTTATATATAAAAAATTTTAGCCAAATATTTTAGCCCAGTTGACAGACTGAAATTTTCAGCCCAGCCTAACAGATTAATATTTCACAAAATGTGAATGCTCAAAATGTCCAGCCCATGTTTGTTCAGCGGATGAGATTTGCAATATCCACAGGATACCAGATTTTAATTTTGGATACTAGGCATAAGCTCAGTATCCTGTGGGGAATACCATGAAAATCTTTGAATTGGGATAATGACATGCAATTGTTGAGCAGCTATCCCAATTAATTGCTGTCATTCTTTGTGTCTTGCAGAAGCTAAGCACCTTGCAATTGGCACCATGTTTTTCCAGTTGGTGAATGTTGGAGGAAAATTCAACAAAATAGCGATGTTTCAGGCACTTTTAACACGTTTGGTAGTTCATTCGGTATTCAATGCATTTCCAGAGCCCGCAGTCCTTTTATCCAGTGACAAGGAGCCTTCACTGAACAATAGGAGCGCAAACTCTGGGAACGAGATTATATCATTCACAAAATTTCAAATCTCATGCCCTGTTCATTATAATATTATATGGGAGGAACAAGCACAAATAACGCAGCTGTATCCACAGGCTAACATAAAACAGGCATGAAATAAAATAAGAGACAACCAGCTGATAACTTCAGAAAGTATAGAATAAAACATATTCCAAATAATAATGACATTAGATATTACAGTTTATTACAAGATATTACTAGTCTCGCCTTGTTATTGACTCATATCTTGGGTTTTCAGGATGTCATTATTATTCAGAACGTGTTTTATTCTGTAAACTAAGAGAACTTACATGTTAAACAAGCAGATCCTGTCATATATTGTTTGGATGAATTTGCTTCTTAATGCTTTACTTAAGAAAGATTTCTTCAGTAGGATTTCTTGAACACCAGGTGGAAATCTCTCTGGGAGAGGAAAAGGAACTTTCCACTTCATTCTCCCTTCTGAACTTGTATGGCTAAAATAGAGGAAATTAGGCGAAATGCTTAGCTATTGCCGAGTAACTCGGCTTCATATAAACACTGCATTTTTACAACTCGGCTAGCCGAGTAACTCGCTTAGCCGGGTAACTTACTTATATATAGACAGCCCTTTATGCACTTATCACAGTTTTCCCCCTGATGGTGGAGTGTGGGCAACCCAGGGAGATTTTGACATGAAATCTCCATATTGAGGCAAGTGGATTGCCTCAAATTCTCCTGTTATGAACCTCAATAATGAACAATGAAAATACTTTGAATAGCAGTCAAAATTCCCCCTGGGTTGCCGGCACTCCCCCCTCAGGGGTAAAACATGTAACCTTGAAATCGTGTATTAATATTGTGAAATATGAACTTACCTCACTGATGATGATGACGCAGAGCCAGCAAAATCGCTCAAACTACAGCTATTACTCAAAGAGTCAGACGACTCTCCATCAAGTGACGACAGCGAACGTGGCGAAGGACAAACGCCCAATGTTTGATTCTCACGTTGGGACCCCCCATACTTCATCGACTCTATCATCTTCAGCAATTTCATTCGAGGCCCGACTCTAGACACCAACGACTCCAGTGCTCTCTCAGTTAAACAAGACAACGCTTCACCATCAATACCCTCATCTACAATATACACAACAATGTTAAGTGATTAATTAGCAAAAGTAAAGCAAGATTTATAACAAATCGCATTAAAAAACTTCGAGTGCCTTTATAGTGCTTTATAGTTGTAGCCACCGGCCACGTGTACGATAAACAAATTACGACTTACCGCTAAACGATTGACTATAGTCTTCAAATCCATTGGAATTAAGCCATGTGCAGATCTCCTCAACAGAACTTTTCACGTTTATGGCAGATTCCATTTACAACGTTACTGCTATTTGATAAAATATCCTCAAGAAAGCAACAGACCTTACAGACGCGAAACCCCACAACAAAACGACCAACGCAAAATGACGCCGAAGTATCAAATAGCAAATGTCACAATAATCGTACCCAGTCTTATGACTTGCGCCTGCAATGCAACCAATCACAATTGAGAAACCAAGAAATAAACCAATCACTGGTCTTCGTTTGGTTTCTATAGAGACAGGGGAAACCACTGTCGTTCCCAGACGTCCCTAGAGCCCTATATGTTCCCATGTGGTTTAATGGCGGAAAAGATACAGAATAAGCATGAGTTTTCTATGCCAGAAACCAGAGTGTTTCCACCTTTCTTTTACGTCATTCAAACGTTATTTGAATCACGTCCGAAATAACCATAGTTATGAACCAAATTTCAATATAGTTTGTCCAGCTGAAGGATGTTCTCGGTCGTACAGAGTACTTTCATCGTTGACGTCTCATATCGCCCGAAAGCATCGAACCACATTTGGAGAAGATCTAAACCTTGATTTCAACACGTCTGATTCGACACTTGACGTTACTAACCGAGACGACGAAATGCAACTGGATTGTTATGACGAGAGGGAAAGTGGTGCACAGGATATTTCTGTGAAAACATTAGCACTATATGCCTTGGAGACTCAAGAATTGAATAGACTTACTGATAATGCAACAGACAACATACTCCAAAGTACTTCTCAACTACTTCAACAAAATGGCAATCATCTGAAGCAAGGAATCAAGCGCTGCTTACAAGACTCTGGCATAAATTTAAAGGATGTAGAAGGGCTAGAAGATTTGCTAGACTCCTCACCACATATTGCTGGGGCTGCTAAACAACTGAAGTCTTCACAAGATAGAAATAAATATCTAGCCAATGAATTCCAGATGGTGGTAAGTTGCAGCTAAACTAGATGTTTGTTTCCATGGAAGATTGCAATATTGTAATTGGGGCGCAGGCAAGGGTTTTTGTCAAATCCCCACCTCTTGCCCACACCCCCATCCCGCAGTAACATTGACACTGTAACTGCATAACTTCGAGTAGTTCAATATTATATTATGAGAAGTTTGATGTTTGAAATGGGTCATAATATGGAATCATAATATAATATATATTTTCACTATTAAAGTCAAAACTTAAATAAATTTGAGATTCTTACCATAAAATTTTATTTTCAACCAATTAGACTCTATTTTGGTTGCAACATCTGCAATTCAGTGACATCATGAGAATGTCTGCTTCTGAACACTCGATATTTTAAAGATTTAGGTAATATGGTGTCTCCCAAACCATTATTTTTTACTACTTTGGTGTTCTCGATAAGTATTGTTGCTATTCCTGTGAAACTTTGTACATTAGTTTTATAATTAATATATATAACAATATATTTTTGTCGAATAAACGTTGTCGTCATATGCTACAGTTCCCCTTTACGATTTCTACATGGTAAATATTTGGTAGAAAATAAAAACAATGTATATTAAATCTTATACAGGAGCCAAAAGAAATAGTGTTGGGAGAGACGGTAACTACAGCAGGACAAAGAGGATCCTTCAAAGTAAAAAAGCATTCTTTCCAATATGTTTCAATTATCAAAGTATTACAGCAGCTATTGAATCAAGTGGATGTATTTTCACAGGTATGGAAAAGCTTGTGACATTAATTTCATTAAATAAGTAGAATGAATGACCAGTGGCAGACACTTACAGGACAGCCTCTCCACCAACAGTAATTTAAAGACAAAAAATTATTTTCTGATGTTTAATCTTAAGTACTGTATATGCCAGTTTGGGTTCCAGCAACTGTAATTGAAATATTGAATCTTCTAATTGTTTTCAATTGGTAGTATATTCAATTGGAATTTTTATGTTGTTAGGTTGAAAATACACACAAATGTACAGATGGCAAGATGCGTGACTTTTGTGATGGAGATCAGTTTAGTGCTGAGCAGCATCCATTGTTTTCTGTCTATGAAAAAGCAATCCAGCTTGTTCTATACTATGATGATTTTGAAGTGGCAAATCCCTTGGGATCAAAAGCAACATTGCATAAGATTGGTATGGCATTTTTTTGTCAGGTTGTTTTATAGACCAGTAAACTATAACCAGTAAACTATAATATACAGTAATGACCAATATAAATTTCAGTTAATAATATTATAAAATGCATTTTAAATAATTATACTTAAATTTTGAACTAGTCTGGTAACTTTTTCTCCTCAGGTGGTTTCTATTGGATGTTAGGAAATATCCATCCCAAATATCGATCCTCAACTAAAACCCTCAATCTAGCGATATTGTGTCCAGTCAAGTGGATTAAAAAGTATGGCTTTGATCAGATCCTCAAACCACTGATGGTGGACATAGCATTATTGGAGTCGGTATGTGATCTAAATATTTTGTTAAAAATATTTTATTCTTCTATATTCTGATACATGTGTACCATGATGTAGAATTAAAAACAATCTTTCTAGGGTTGCATCAGGTTTAGTATATGGCCAGATATACATGTACTGTATGTATACTGTCTATTGCTCTGCCCTATACTGTTATTGATCACTGCATTTTGTTAATGGTGAGTTGGGTAAACATATTCCTGGAAAATGAATCTATATTTATAATTGTATAATCTTGTTATTTCATTTTTATACATTTTAGGAACACGGAGTGCAGCTTTCGATAGGAAGGCAAATGGTATCAATTTATGGTACACTTAGTTTGGTATTGGCAGATAATCTCGGCAGTAACAGCATTGGTGGATTCATGGAGAGCTTCTCAGCAAAAAGGCCATGTCGGTTTTGTATGGGAATATCTACTGACTTTCAGGAAAAGGTAATTTTTGGAGATATGTGTATGTATTATTTAATATTAATTTATGATGTATTTTAAGACTTTTTAGTATTATTATATTACAATGATGTATATTGTATGAATTAACACAGGAGACTCCGAAAACAGTTAACATTAATAACTTATTTACTGGTGTTGAGGGAAACAAACAGTGTGTTTTATGGCCCACGACTGCTGGTTGAGGGGCCACAAAACATCACGATTTTTGGACCACCACACAAGGACTGCTTACCCAGTCAGTGCTAGCCAAAAGTTCTGACCAAAATCTCTGTACTACTGAATGATGTACATGATTATATTGTATTGTGTTACTATTTTCAGTTTACAGAGGAGGAATTTAACATGAGAACCAGAGGAGGGTATGACCAACAAGCTGAGTTAGTATCAACTGACCCAGAATCTGCCTCAGTCTATGGTGTTAAAAAGCAGTCGATGTTAAACCGTTCAAAGTACTTTCATGTTGTTGATGGCCTCCCTTCAGATATTATGCATGATATGTTGGAGGGAGTGATTCCACTTCATGTTAAAGTAATGTTAAGGAAATTTGTTGTGCAAGAAAAATATTTTTCCCTTGATCAGTTTAACAGCCAACTGCTTCAGTTTCCAATTGGTGCAACTGATTCCCGCAATCGACCAAGCCCACTTAACAATTTGAATGCTGATCACCATATGCGTCAATCAGGTACAGTACTGTACTCGCAAACCACTTCACTTTTAACTAGTTAGTGCCTTCTTTATGACACTGTGATTATTCACTCTGTTGCCACCAGGCTGTCATCAGGGGTTGCTACATTTTTCTAAACAGAGCTGATATCAGGCCTGATACAGCCAGTGTGTCTTTGCTTGTGTACAATTAATACTTGTCAAGGGAAGGCATCTTGGCAATGTGGGAGTAAAAGGGTTAATAATATGTCATAATTATGCTACTGTCCATACAGCACACTTCCTTTTTACATTATAAATTGATAATATATTTCTTTTGTTTTAGCATCACAAATGTGGTGCCTTTCTAGATTGCTTCCTCTCATACTTCATGAATTGATCCCAGAAGGAAATCCTGACTGGGAGTTGTTCACAGATCTTATGAAGATATTTGATATTGTGGTTTCACCGGTTATTTCAAGAGGAACAACCTTTTACCTACGCCTTCTTATTCAAGAATACCTACAAGAATTCAAGAAAGTGTATCCCAACATTAACTTAATTCCAAAGCAGCATTTTATGGTCAATTACCCTGGCCAAATTCGAAGGTAAGGACATGAACTGGTTAAATAAAACCTGTGTTTCATATCTTACATCTTTTTTATTTAATTTAACAGGAACGGGCCTCTTGTACGGCAGTGGTGCATGCGATTTGAGGCAAAACATCATTATTTTAAAAGGTTGGCACAAAGTTTGGGAAATTTCAAAAACTTGCCAAAATCGTTGGCAATGAGACATCAGCGCCTTCAGTGCTACTGGCTCAGTGAGGATGGTGCATATTTAAAAACTGCGGTAGTAGCTGGACCAGGTAAGCTTTAACCCTGATCGTTGTATACAAGTTGTGTCAGTCAGTAACACTCCAGTAACTCTGATGCGGAACTTGAACATACATCCTAACTTCTGAATGCATGCTAGCCAGACACTCTAACCATAATAAGCTACTAGAACTCGGATAGCAGAAGAAGGTTATTTAACATTTTAAGGTATTTATACCTTAGACTGTGGATCTAGTTATTATAATTATACTTCATTAACTTGTGTCTTGGATGTTACAGGTTCAACATTTCAAGTGAAAGAACTTCCAGTTGAGAAATGTGTTGCATTATGCAATTTTAACAACTCGTTGACAGAAGACACCAAGTTATATTTGTAAGTTTTTTGTTACACTGTATGTGTTGTATTTTTTGATTAAATTATGGCATACCGAAAGGAAATATCAGTCTAGACCAGGCTGAAAATTTCAACCTGAGTCACATCAACCAGGCTGAAATTCCAGCCCATACTGAGTTTTAACTTGGGTTGAAATTATTGCCATTTAATCAAATTTCTAGTGGTTTGTTTTTGAGTCCAAGCTGAAACTTCAACCTGGTCAACCCCACTGGTCAACCCCCACTCAAGTGGACTTAAACTCAGTCACTCATCTGGAAATCCCTCTTTGTAATCAGCTCCTTAATTTTAAACAAAATTCTCCCTTTGTCATATTCAGTAAAAAATTTCACATTACAAATCTTACTTTACTTATCAGCAAATACCTAGCTGTGTGATATAAAAGCCAGACAAATATATGCGCATCTCTTTCTTAGAAAGTAATATGATATTAATACTTTATCATTACCTCCTTTTCATATAGGGCCAACTGGGTTGAAATACATGGAATACGTTATTGCAAACGCTCAATAATTTTACATCGCCATTTCCTATTTCCTGTTTTTCTGAAGATTGAAGATTTGTTGATTATGCCAAATTCTGATGTGGTATTTTGTTGCAGAAAAATGTACACACTGCGATTTTGTAAACATGCACATTCATATGAAGTAGTGGTGTTAAATGAAATTGTCCTTACAAATTATAGTGATCTGATTGATTACCATCCTTTGGATGTTTACTCTATGACTGTGAATGGCATTGATAGGAACTTTATTAGAATGCGATATGACTTAAGTGACGCAGAACAATAGTGTTCAAATTATTCATGTATATATATATATAGAGAGAGAGAGAGAGAGAGAGAGAGAGAGAGAGAGAGAGAGAGAGAGAGAGAGAGAGAGAGAGAGAGAGAGAGATAGAGAGATATAGATTAGTGCAATTACTGTATATATAATTAAATAATGTAAGTTAAGCCTGGTTGCCATATAGTTATAACAGACTCGGTGTGTGCTTGAAAACTGGTTTCCATAACCATAGCCTGCAGGTGTTCATTTAGGGGGGTGGGCAGAGGTTGCAGGTGTTGGGGGGAGGGTGGATTCAGGCTACATACTTTTCGACCTCCAATATCCGGTTGTTAAATACAATCACTTGTTTATTATAAAGTTGAACTCAGTATGACTACGCCAACAAGATGTCTCCATGTCCCCAGACTGAGTCTGTGACTGGTCAGCGACTACTGTAAGTTGCCGACTCTTAGGACTATATGGAAACCAGGCATAATAAATAATTATATATTTTAACATGTTCTGTGTGTATTAATTTATACTGTACATGTATATGCAAAGTTAGATTTATTAGAATCTATTAAATTTGCAAAGAAATATTACAAAAATATTGCAATTGATGTTTTCATATATGTCAGGTATAGTGTGGGACCTTAAAAATATTTTCCATTAAACGCAAAACCGTGCTGGAAAGTTCGGCTTAACACTTCCTGGTGTTGATTTACACCAAAACGGTGTGAAATATTGACTCTGTTGTGTTACACCAAACATGTGTCTTTCTACACTTATCCAGGTGTAAACTTACACTGACCTAGTGTTAGACTACCACTTTATAGTGTAAATTTACACGATCATAGCGTTAAATGAGTTATGTCCTGATTTACACCAAACAAGTGTTGTGGCTACACGTGTCAAGTGTACAAATACACATAATGCGTGTAAATTAACACTAAAAAAGTGTAAGTTGTCATTTTACACCAATTTGGTGTAATTTAACACCTATCAAGTGTTGGCTGAACACTGCCAAATTTACAGTGTTGCTAAGGTCAAGGAGAAATGCCAAACCGGGCACGCATACTCCAATATTGGCCGAATGAAAGAGTAGAACACTTTGCGTAGGTGATTCACCGAAAAACCACTTCGTTTCAGGATGCGTAAGATATATAGACGTTTACTGGCTTTCCCGCACATATATTCCACATGGGTGTTCCAGGATAGGTCAGATGTAAAATAGATTCTAAGTAGTTTAAAACATTTCAAAAGTTCCAGAGGCTGACGGCCTATGACAATTAGGGCAAGGGTTGGGGGTGTTTTCAGAAAAGAGACTCGGAACTCTTTAGTTTTTTTTTACGCTGATC
This sequence comes from Paragorgia papillata, assembly GCA_035771165.1. Lineage (NCBI taxonomy): Eukaryota > Metazoa > Cnidaria > Anthozoa > Scleralcyonacea > Coralliidae > Paragorgia > Paragorgia papillata. Next base: position 1,891,980 of record JAWNZC010000067.1, on the reverse strand, counting down.
AACATGCGGTAAGAGGAAGACCATGTCACAATCGAGTCCACTTGCGTTTGAATAATAGAAGTATTAAAAGGGTGTGAGAGAATTTCGTAAGATGAGCTATCGTCTACGTACTTATATATTGGATAGTTGGGGCATAAATCGTTTATCATGACAAGGAAAAATAGTGGACCAAGTCTTGTACCCTGTGGTACTCCAGCGTGTGTAACTCTCCAACTGGATTTAGAATTGCCCAACTTTACTCGCTGCTTTCGGTCTCGAAGAAAATTTTCGCACCATTTTAAAAGAATAGCAGGTATCTTCATCTGCTCGAGCTTAAGTAAAATAATGTTATTGTCTATTCTATCGAAGGCTTTAGAAAAGTCAATCGTACATGAGCGAACGATTGTTTTTAGAGAATCAGTGGCTTCGAGCCAGCGGTGAAGTAAATGGACCAACGCATGCGTGGTTGATACTCCTTTCAAATTTCCGAACTGTCGAGGATCGACAATTTCCGAAATATAAGGATATAGCCAGTCAAAGACATGACCTTCCAAGATCTTACTTAAAACTGCAGTCAGGCAGATCGGCCGAAGGTCGTTGTCAATTGATACGGGTTTCGGAACTTTCGGTACAGGAATGACGTCCGCACTTTTCCATAGGGTTGGTACCTGGCCCTGCGATATGGAGGCATTAAAAATGCTTGTGATTGGAGGGGCAAGTATGGAGGCAAAATCCTTTAAGATCCAGTTCGGTATTGAATCCGGGCCAATTGATTTTTTCTTTTGGATTTGAGCCACCACTTTTTCAACTGAATCGACACTAATGCTATAATCGTAAAGTGTCGGGTCAACAAATGAGGTGTTGGGAGAAAGTCGGATTTGTTCCCTTGGTAGTGATGGAATATCTTCTGTCGATTTACAAAAAGAAACATTTATCATCTCAGCTAGATCCTTGTACATAAATATAGGCTTGATAGCTATTAATGAGATGAGACTTGACCTAGCGATAAGGAGCTCTACAATAAAACTAAGTAATTATGAAGTCTTTCGGAAGGACAGAAATCGCAATGGAGGTTGCGTTTGTATCTTCCTCCATAGCAAAAACAATTTTAGAGTTCGAACTGATCTAGAATCTATTGAAATTGAGGCAATTTGCATAGAAATTTTGAAACCTATTTTGACCATTTCTTTACCGGATTATCGAAAATGATTGAAGTTTTAGATTACGAAGGGAAAGAAATTTATATTTTAGGCGATCTTAACTGTAATGTACTGGCTGAAAACAATAACAGAGCAAAATTAGCTCTTCAATCAGTAACTGAAATTCACCAGTTGGATCAGTTGATAACTGAGCCAACTCGAGTAACTGAAAATTCCAAATCATTAATTGATGTCATTCTGACGACCAACAATGTCAAAAGAGTGACCGCCTCAGGCGTAATACATCAGGGAATAAGCGATCACAGCTTAACTTTGTTGGTGTGGCGGTTATTAAAGTAAGCTATATGGCCGATTAAACACATTACCCGTTATTATCGTAATTTTACATACTACAGCGTGAGGGGGGTGGGGGGGGGAGGTTATCGTAATTTTCCATACCACAAACTTGTGATTAGGGTTAGGGTTTATGGTCCCATTGTGTGTGTGTGGGCAGGGGGGTGTATCGTCCCATTGTGTGTGTGTGGGCAGGGGGGGTGTCAGGTTATCGTAATTTTCCTTACCACAAACGTCCCGGATTACAAAGATTAGTCCCGTATTACAAATATTAACTCCTATCGTGACATCTTCCTTTCAATAAAATAGTAACAATCCTAGTCAAAATTGTCCCGACCCATTGCTATTAAATCTTGCTGGGTCCTTGACGGGATAACAAAACACATGAAATTTAAAAAGTTATTGTAAGTGTCAGTCCAATCCAGCCACTCTATCGGCCACGTTGTATGGAGTCACCGAATCGGGCTGGTCTTATCGACAAACGTCCGCTGCGCGTTTGGTATCCCATATATTCGTGATCATCTATGGGTTCTGCGTCTTCTTTCTCTGGTTGCGACTCTCTCTATTCTTGTTGAATCTCATGAAAATTGGTGTTATCTTGGCATGTAATGGGTTGTATTTATTTTGTAGTCTCTGGCGTTGATGTGTCTGCTTCCACCTCGGAATCCTAGAACAGTCTTCGTCTCCGTGTCTGCGGTTTCTGATGTATGTTCTGCCGATTGCTTGTACTTCATAAGACCGAGGTCGTACCTTCTTCTTCACTTTTCCATCGATCCATTTCTTCTCTCCAAGGGCAAAAGGTTGGACTTTAACTCTGTCAGCTTTGTGCAGTTGATCTAGTTATTTTGCTCCTTCATTGTAGTACCGTTGCTGCTTGAGATGTTTGCGTCCGTGTTCCCTGGTACATAGGGCTCCAGGAGGTTTGCAGAAGTAGGAAGGGTTGTCTTCGTACGCCTATTCATCATTCTCTGGACTGGACTAGAATTGTGTCCTTCTTGCGGTATATCGTGAATAGTTAGGAGAGCCAAATAGAAATGGTTACCGCTCTCTCTGGTCGTTCGCAAGGTTTTCTTGACTTGGTTTACAGCGGATTCAGCCTTGCCATTGGACTGAGGATGGTGTGGACTGGTGCGCGTGTGCTGAAACCCATATGTTTGTGCAAAAACTGTGCGAAATTCTTCTCAGTCGAGTTATGGCCCGTTGTCGGATAACAATTCATCTGGTATCCCGTTTCGATCCATGTGTCCTTTCACCTTCTTTATGACTGTTTCGGATGTTGTGCTGTACACAAGGTCTACTTTAAAGAAATTAGAATAATAGTCAACCGTCACAAGATATTCCTTGTTTTCAAGTTGAAAGAGATCTGTGGCGATCTTTGCCCAGGGGTGGTCAGGTACCTCTTGGTTTGGTTCTTTCTGCTGCCGAGTGGAAAACGTCATACAGGTTTTGCATCTAGAGATGTATTCTTTCACTTCGCTATTCATGTTGGGCCAGTAAACGCTTTTTCGTGCTCTTCTCATGGTTGACTCTATTCCTTGGTGCGTTCTGTGTAGATCTTCCATGATTTATCTCCTAAGGGTTTTTGGAATGACAACCATGTCGCCACCCAGCATGAGGCCATCTTGTACGACTAATTCGTCTCGGATATGGAAGTAGTCGCTTACTGTTGCACGCCGTTCATTCTTTCTCTCTGGCCACCCGATCTGGATGATTGTTTTGACTGCCTGTAGGATTTCATCCTTGTCTGTTTCAACTTTCAGCCTGGACATCTTCTCTTCAGATGCTATCATCTGATTGATTTCGTCGATCACTGGAACGTGCTCTATTTCTTCCTCGAAATCTGACCTCGTTGGCTGACCTTCTCCGCGTCAAAATGTGGGCGGAGAGTGTCAGCAAGGTACATCTCTGATCCCTTCTTATACTAATGATTTAATGATTTAATATTCTATTGCGCAAATTAACATGTGGATATGATCAAATGCGCATTACAAAGTTATGGGTGGCTTATCAGGCAATTTAGAAATTTTCACCGTTGCCGTGTTGAGGCATATCAAAGGCGCTTTATGCTACCGCCAACAACACAGTTCAGACCACGGATCTCAACTAAGACCTCGGCGTTGATTTTACGGAGGGAGGAAAACCGGATAACCCGGCGAAAAACCCTCGAAGCACAGGAGAGATCAACTAAACTCTACTCACATGGTCCAAGCTCGAGAACGAGGTTATTCCCAGACGGTCACCCATCCAATTACTAACCCCGTCCGACCGGGCTTAACTATTGGAGAGAGGCAGCGCGCTAACAGCACACGCCACCCGTGCTCCCCTAACTGGATGTCGATATAATATCGCTGCAGTCGCATGAACATCTTCTGATTGCGTCTTGGCGCTGAGACAAGGGGCTTTCCAAATATCTTTTCTTGAGGTTTGTGATCTGAATCCACGACGACCTTTCTCCCGTACGTGTATTGATGGAACCGTTCCACCCCAAAAACAATGGCTAAAAGTTCCTTTTCAATTTGAGCGTAGTTGGTTTCTGTGGTTGTAAGAGCTCTTCTCGCATAAGGGATTGGTTTTCCTTCTTGCAATAGTGGCACGCCCAGGCTTTCGCAATGTAGCATTTTTAATTGCACAGAGGTGGTTTTCAGACGAGTATCTTGATGTCATTGAATGAGTTGTCGTGAATTTCTGACAAGTGAAATTCGTACCCTTTTCTTGTCAGTTGGCGTAGCGGTTCTGATGCATCTGACAATTTCGGAAGGAATTTTGGGAGATAGTTTGTCATCCTCAACATTCGCCTCACTCCCTGAACGTCTTGTGGTTTTGTCATATGGAGTATCGCTTCTAACTTGGATGGGTCTGCCTGTACTCCATCTGCGGTGAGCAAATTACCAATGAATGGCATGGATGCTTTCTTTAGCTCAATCTTTGACTCGTTTAGCTTGATTCGACACCGTCTTAGCAGAGCCTCTTGCTTGTCGTCGTTGTCTTTGACTGCTTCATCCATTGACATTCCATTTCCAATAATAAGGAAGTCGTCCGTCACCATCCTCACTCCATCGAGGCCTTCGATTGTTTGGATCAGGCTCCTCTGGAAGATCTCTCCTGCTGGTGAGATTACAAAGGGCATCCTGGTCCACTTGTAATGGCCAAACGGAGTGTTAAACGTGGTTATCAGAGACAATTCTTGATCAAGTTTGATCTGCCAGTAGCCATTCTTGCAGTCCACCTTTGGTAAACACCTTCGCGTTGATCAAATCTGGGAGGACTTCTTCAATCGTAGGAATTGGGTAATGGTACCTGTTTAATGCTTTATGCAATGGCTGTGGTTCAAGGCAAAATACGACATTCTGTATAAAACCTTGTTGCTCAAGCTCACTTAGATGATCTTCCAGTTGTTTCTGGAGAGCTTCGTGTATTCTTCTGGGTGGTATCTGGACTGGCTTGACCATATCATCTACTTCCAATTGTAGTGGCTCTCCAAGTTCACCAAGACCTTGGAATACGTTGGCGTATTTGGCCCGGACATGTTCTTTGGTCATGTTACTCGTGCTCTGGCTATCCACTACTTGAACTTCATCCGTCCTGGGTAGTAGGGTTTCGTGGCTGACTTGTATTACATTCATTTGTTGCGCCGCTCGGCTCCCGAGAAGATTGATGTCGGCATCTTTGTCTTTCACCAAAACAAATTTCACTTTTTATTTCTGGCCATTTTTCGGGTTTGTCAGCTGAACATGACATATTCGAGCGTGTTTTAGCGGTGATGAATTGTACATCTTCAATACTTGGTTTGTGTTTAAGACATTCCTTTCATACTTAGTACCACGTAGTTCTCCACTTTGGGTCACATTACAAGTCGCCCCGGTGTCCACTTGAAAACTCGTATAATGTCCGCCTTTTATTTTCATTTTTGCGTGGATTTTTGACCGAAATTGTTCGCTTTTTAAGACCAGAACTTCTTCAGGTTGTGGATGCAGGTCTAGAGTCGATACGTATTTTCCGGAGTCATCATCTGAGCTGTTTGGGCGAGTGTATTTCGTTACTATGTTTGCTGGCGATTACTTCGAATTCTTCTGTAAACAAACCTGCGAGAAATGATTCTGTCTATACCGCAATTCTTGCATGTTTGGCCATAAGCTGCGCAAACGCCTCGTCGGTGACTACCGCCGCAGTATTTGCAAGGGCGTCTTGTCTTCCTTGGCTTCCGTTGCCTTTCGTTTTCCATCTTTCTGTTTTGTCTTAGCGCGTTTACTTCTTCGTCATTTTCCGAGGGGTTCTTTAATCTTTTGAGGCGGATATTTGTCGTTTCGCCGCTTCTTCCGATGTCTATGGCACGCGAGAGCTTAATTTTATTTTCTTGTAGCAATTTCTTTCTGGTTGACTCATCTCTAATTCCTAATACAAGTCTATCCCTAATCAGCGAGTCGTTAAGACAATTGCAAAAATTGCATGTTTGCGCGAGCTTTCGTAATACCGTCTCATATTGGTCAATGCTTTCAAAATCCTCTTGGTTTCGTCGGTTGAATACAAATCTTTCGTACGTTTCGCTAGGTTCTCCGACGCAAAGTTCTTCAAACTTCTCAATAATTTTGCTGTGTAGTCGGCGGTCTGTCTCTGTTGCGAAGTCCATTCCTTCATTCATGTCGGGCGCATCTTCTCCAATTACCGATAGGAACATGGGTGTCTTGAAATTTTCTTCAAAGTGATTTAGTCTGACGATGATCGTGTAATTCTGCCATGCTCTTTTAAACCGATAGTGTTGCAGACGATGAAGGAACACTGGAGGAATTCGCATTGGCTGCACCATGTTGTTGTAAACGGGCGATGAGCGTATCTGTTCGGCCGTGGATCGGTAGACCTTTCTGTGCGCACCGCTGTCGAAGATCCACTAGGCTTTCGTCATTCGTCGAAGATGACGACGCAGTTTGCCGAACCTTAACTCTGCCAGGTCGAACGGGAAGCATCGCAAAAATAATTAACACGCTCAAAGGGACAATTCCTGTGTAGAGCTCACCAAGTATCTTTCAATGTAGAGCTCTTGGATAAAGTGATTCGTTTTGGCGCGTTTTGAGCTTATATGTGACTATTGCGCGAATTGTAATTGGTTACTTTTCCCGCCGAAGAGAGAAGTAATGTTAGCAAGTGCCGTGTCACTTGTTTTTTCACGTGCACTGGCTAACCTTCCTGTTCAAGGTTTTGGCACAGCTTGTAGGAACGTCGTCTCATTAAGTTTAATTTATATATTAGCACATATAAATTGGCTTAAATTGATGTTTAAACATTAAAAAATAACAACAGTTTCTCACCTTGAATCTTTCTAATACATAGAAATAATTCCTTTCTTGGTGGACTTTCTTAGCGCAGCCAATGCAAATGTCCACGGTCAACACGAGGAACTTCAGCAACCTCGGTACCGCATCCGCGTGATTTTTCCTCGTTCGAGAATTTATTTATTTATTAACTTTACAACCATGCAAGAATGCAAATATACAGTAAATCAAGAGTGCAATACTTGAACATGATTGAAGGAATGATCAACAGGACACAAGCCCCATGTGAAGACCAACCCAACAAAAAAATGATATAATAAACATGAAGTAAAGACACGATTAAAAAAACGAAACAAACTAATACACAAATGACGTAAGAATAAAGATTTAAGAGCAACAACTTGGATTGAAAGAACGACATTTAGAACAGAAACTTTTGCAGGCGCGCAGTCTATTAACATCGAAATTGGAGTGTAACTTAAAAGAGTAGTGAATATAAAGTTCATGTTTAAAAATGGAAACAGAAGTACTATTACGAACTATCGGAGAGAGATTGTTCCAGAGAAAGACAATTCTGTTGAAAAAAGTATTTCTAAAAAGAGAAGTCCTACAAGGATTGGCTTGAAGCAAGTGGTTTTGACTTGAACGAGTGCGAGACGAGCGGATAGAAGAAAAAGTAACAAAATCGGAGATATCTAGATCCTAGAGACCTTGTTTATACTTAAAAAAAGAGGAGAACATCCTTAATTTCAAGCCAATATGATATAGGTAATAAGTTAAGCTTTTTGAGACGGTCAGTGTAAGACGACTCATAATCTTGCAGTGTGAATTTCGTGGCTCGTCTCTGAGCACCCTCAAGAACTAAAAGGTCACGTGACTTGTCCTGAGGAGCCCAGATTTCACTACCGTAAGACAAGTGAGAACGGACGAGCGCAAAATAGAGTTGACGACGGCAACGGATATTTGATATTTGAGTACAGTTCCTGCGGAGAAACCCAAGCATACGATTAGCTTTAGCAACACATCTAGCAATATGGGGGGACCACTTAAGGTCATTGCTGAGGACCACACCCAAATCGGTTTTATATATTACACTTTTAACTAATTCGTTGTCGAGGTGATAGGAATGACTAGATTGAGTACGTTTTCAAGATATCCTTATAGTAAGAGAGTTTGAGACTCATTAAATTTCATTTTCCAGGACTGTGACCAGTTGCTCATAGCATCGAGATCAAGCTGGAGGAGATCTCTATCCGCTGGTGACTCAATGGGTTACCTCCAGAAGATCATAATGACATAGAGAATAAAAAGAAGAGGACATATCACACTACATTGCAGCACACCAGACTTAACACTAAGGAACGATGAAGGAACTCCTTCAACAACAACACGCTGTTTCCGACCATGAAGATAATCGGCAGACCATTTAAAAAGATGACCGGAAATTCCGTAAGTTTTCAGCTTGGATAAGAGTTCACTATGAGAGACAGAGTCAAAAGCTTTTGCAAAATCAAGATAGATGAGGTCAATTTCTTTACCAGCATCAAGGGCACTAGCAATGTCGTGAAATATATTAAGAAGTTGAGTAACACATGACTTATTACAGCCATGCTATTAATAACAATCGAAATATAGTAAGGTAAGATATTAAGATATACTGCCGAAACAGAGAACGTAGGAGTCTAACGTTTCAAGCGAAGGCCCTTCGATAGAGAGAAAGAGAGAAGGCCTCTAAACGTTAGACTCCCACGTTCTCTGTTTTGGCAGTATATCTAACCTTAATATACTTCGATTGTTTCAACACTGCCTGCGCAGCACGCTACTTTTATTTCACTATTTGGAATTATGTTCTGTACTGGTCGTCTCTCCCTTGAAGAGTATTTATAAACGATCAATTCTCTTCTCTTGAATCGCTTAACTACACAGCATTTTAACTCTCCGATGAACCATTTGCGGACGTAGTGCGATCACCGCCTCAATTTATTTTAATACCATTGAAATGCATCACTATTATTAGTTCACATTCTGATTGGTTCTTTTAAACAATCATATTCGGTGGGCGGAATTCAAAAACACATGGTTTTCCGGCAGGCGGTATTTCGCGTTGCGCGCATAACGCCTGCGCCAGAACCCCCTAATACCGCCAGTTACGCAGGCTATTAGATTAAAATCTGGCAACGCTTAGATGCGCCGTTCTAAATTTTAGAACTAACGCTTTAAGCGTTTTAGAACAGGTGAAACGGGTGTTTTTTTCTCTCTCATACCTATAGTTTCCAGGCTGTTAACTACGTTTTTTCTGTTGAGATGTTTTTCTTTGAGGTTCAACATTGGAATTATGTTAAAACAGTTCAATAGTCACCTTTATATAAGCCTCTGCAATTATTGTTTGTTCTTGCTATCAGTTTTTGGTGCTATGTTACAGACGTGGCACTTTCCTTTGTAAATTTGTCAATAATTGAAAAACTACATGTATAAAACTGGTTGTAAAGGAGTGGCCAAGGTTTATACTTGTATACAAAAAGGGATCAGGTGTGAGGTGTGCTTATTTTAATCCGAGGGTCTATTTACGTAAACGTATGTAAAAGCGGGCGAGGGGTTGTGGCTTTTATCTATTTCTAGTTCCCACTGAAAATGTTGTAGAGCGAGTTTTCGAGCGGGAAGTGCTTATCGATGAGCTATAGTGTGGATTTGCCGACATTAGTTTGAACGTTCATTGAGTAAGGTGAGTTGAACCAAATTATGTTGCGCGATCCATTCTTCTTGGCCGTTGGCTGTGTGGTTTGAGGTATATATCTCAGCTGTTCTTTGAATCCACTTTCATTCCGTGCTTTATCATAAATTATATATATATAGTTCAATCTACAGACACGGTGTTTCGCTGTACAACAGCGCATCAGTGTAGGTTGGAACAATCTGAATGAATTTCATCAATTACTTATACACATGCGATCGTCGGTGACAAGCGCATGTGGGACAGCATGGGTGAAGTACATTCAGACAGCGTGAAGTGCGCATGAGCCCAGAGTGCTCAAACTTCCACAGGGGTAGTATATATATATATATATATATATGTATGTATTTCTAAAACTCATTAATAATTCATGAGGAAAATTCAAAAGAAAATAAGGTTTAATCAATGTCTGTTTACCCCGGTACAGAACTGATATCAGTGTCTGTAAATGTGATACAGAACTGTTTAAAAAAATATCAGTTCTGTATCACATTTACAGACACTGATCATATCAGTTCTGTAGCAAGTGTACAGACACTTCGCATTCAACTATCTTGAGTGAGGTACGCTGGTAGCGTCCTCATACAAGATGAAGATGCAAACATTTGTTGCACAAGAATTTTGTTATTCAACAAATGATGACCGTAAGGCCATTTATGCCACGTCACTTAGAATAGAAAATGTGGGACTAATATTAAATTAAAGGATGAGTGTCCACCTAATGCTTTGCGCGCTCGCAATGCACCCTCGCGGCCATTTTTCGGGCCACGAAATTCAACAAGAGAAGTAATCCCTCGATATCTGAGCAATCCGTGCAGTAAATTACTCAATTTATGTTTTTCGTGAGAGCAAAGGTGATTTAGTAAGTAGTTATTGTCATATTTTTGATAATATTTTATTACACTCAGAGGGCCGTGGAGTTGTATTTCGAGACAAGTATTCGTCGATCGGCGTTTCTTACAAAACAAAACGAAGGCAGACAAGAGATCGTAACTAAACAACGTAGACACTAAATTAGATGGCATCAATAAGAGCTAGCTAGACTCAACGTTTTGTCATTTCAATAAGACGCATTCATACCGCTGTTAGTTGTTTACAAGTGGTTTACATGTTGGATTGCATCTCCGATTAGGATTTGTTTTGATTAGGCGCTCTTGTTCTCTGGCGTTTAATTTCCAAATGCAATACTGCGATTTATCGCAGTGTTTTGTTTGTAGTTGTAGGCTCCTTTCCCTTCGAATAGGTTACAGTAACACAAGAGTGAAGACCATCCAAATATGTTTGGAAACGTGGAGCGTGTATACAGCATACAGAAGTGTTAGCCACAGTCTGTAAAGTGCGAAATAATATATATGTACTTGAATGGCCGTTGTATTCAAAGCCGTTGTGAATAGAACACTCTGACAGATTCGTGGAGTGTCGTTTATAATTATTTTCGACAAATTCTGAGTCAGATATCGCTACAAATCGATGCAAACGACTTTTGGAAGCTTATACTGATATCATCGGCTGAGAACCAAACAATAATCAAAACAAGTCAGTCCCAATCGGATATGCAATCCAACAGGTAAACTACTTGTAAACAACTAACAGCAGTCTTATTGAAATGACAAAACTTTGAGTCTAGCTGTCTACGTTTAGTTATGATCTCTTGTCTGGCCTTCGTTTGGTTTTGTAAGAAACGCCGATCGACGAATACTTGTCTCGAAATACAACTCCACGGCCCTCTGAGTGTAATCAAATATTATCAAAAATATGACAATAACTACTTACTAAATCATCTTAGCTCTCACGAAAAACATAAATTGAGTAATTTACTGCAAGCATTGCTCAGATATCGAGGGATTGCTTCACTTGTTGAATTTCGTGGCCCAAAAAATGGCCGCGAGCATACATGACCAAAGTGATCGCGTGCACTCTCATTGTATTGTGAGCGCGCAAAGCATTAGGTGGACACTCATCCTTTAAAGCGCATGCTCGTGTCACTAATTTAATAATCGTAACCTATTAAACCTTACCTCGAAGGTTTATCAGCTGTTAACATGATTTAATTTTTGTTTAGTTACCTTAATAGGCGTTTTAGAAGTCATTTACAGAATTCGTGTCCGTTCTGTATACCCCGATACAGAACGGCCATTCATTCTGTAAATAGTACATATATATATATAGAGAGAGAGAGAGAGAGAGAGAGAGAGAGAGAGAGAGAGAGAGAGAGAGAGAGAGAGAGAGAGAGAGAGAGAGAGAGAGAGCTGCCTGAAGATCGCCCAGCGTGAAACTGACAGTAGCGACCATCAACATTTGAGGTAAGCCCACTTATAGTATATATATATATATATAATGGAATGGGCAAATGACAGAAGAAATTGAAGCAATAAGTTTTTCAGAAAACAAAAACGCCTACAGAATAGTTAGAATGAAAATAATTAATGGTAAGATCGTTTAATTGTATTTAATTTCTCTGTTCGTTTAATACGAAGACAAGTAACTGGTAACAAAACAAATTTCAAAATTACTCTTGCTATTGACAAGATTTTGTCATGTAAACCTACAAGCTAAAATAAATGTTTCTTTAACTTTTTGTCACTTTTATATATCAAATGAATGGAAATATATTGCTTCAAAGTTGTACATGAAAACCCATGCTGAATTATGCAAGAAAACATTACTTTTCCATCAATTACCGTGCAGGACCAAGGAAATGTCCGAAATCACTGTTGAACATTTGTTGTTAGCAGTTAAAAATTGTATTAGACGAGCCTCGAAGAATACGTTATAGTCGAGAATTTATTGATTATTGATTATTGATTTATAGATTATTTATTTATTTTGTTGGTAAATTTATACTAAAACAATTAAACAACTCGCCCTCGCTTTTTATGAGCAATAGTCAACTCGACTTGGCCTCGTTGACTATTCATTCGCTCATAGATAATTCGGGCTCGTTGTATAATTATATATATATATATATAAACGGTTAAAACCTTTGAATATTCAAACTAACGAATGAACGTTAAGAATTTCCAAATAATCCCTAATCTAGACACTTATACAATCATCTCTGTAACTACATCTTAGTCATTAGACCATTTTATCTGAAGAGTACCACACAACACTTGTGGCACGAAACTAAATAGTAATAAAAATGTCTAATCAAACCTGTTGAGTCTTTGAACTTTAATTACAATATGCTCCGGATTCCCATCGAGCACTCTGCCAAAGGTTTTTACAACATCTTCTACAGTATATATATATATATATATATATATATATATATATATATATATAAGTGAGTTATGGTTCACGAAATGTTAGAGAGTGCTCAATACCACATAGATAGAGCAAAATACAAAGTATAAAGTATAGCTTTACCTTAAAGTCTTCGCTACCAGAGGTTTCACCCTAAACGGGATCATCAGGCGACTGGAAAATATCGGTTAGTGGGCTGCTTAAATGCGTTAGTTGGGGCGTGGGTGTGGGCGTCGAAACGTCCGGCGCATTCATTTGGAGCGTGTGTGTGGGCGTCGAAACGTTGCGCGCATTCCTTTGATTGTTTAGGTTGTTGATCCGAAATCTATTTTTGTGCCGACACGTCGAAACTATTTCTGATCTTTTGTTTAGTAAGAGTTGTTTGTCTGCCTTCATGATGAAAAGTTTTTCGTCCAAACATAAATTGCATCTTTTTGATCCTCCCGTGTAAGAAATTGAGCGTTTTAGTATAGACCAGGTTATGTCGAAACTTTGGGTTTTTTCTTTTAGATTCCAAATGTATTTCGAAAGTTCCGTCTCATTTGAATACTTTTTATTCTGGAAAGATTTAGTATGGTTACGATATCGCTCTTTAAATGTACTTGCTGTCATGCCAATGTATTGCTTGGTGATGTTCGTGTTGCGTGATGTTCGTGTTGCAATGTATTGCTTGGTGATGTTCGTTATATTTCCATAAGCAACACGAACATCACCAAGCAATACATTGGCATGACAGCAAGTACATTTATAAAGAGCGATATCGTAACCATACTAAATCTTTCCAGAATAAAAAGTATTCAAATGAGACGGAACTTTCGAAATACATTTGGAATCTAAAAGAAAAAAAACAAAGTTTCGACATAACCTGGTCTATACTAAAACACTCAATTTCTTACACGGGAGGATCAAAAAGATGCAATTTATGTTTGGACGAAAAACTTTTCATCATGAAGGCAGACAAACAACTCTTACTAAACAAAAGATCAAAAATAGTTTCGACGTGTCGGCACAAAAATAGATTTCGGATCAACAACCTAAACAATCAAAGGAATGCGCGCAACGTTTCGACGCCCACACCCACGCTCCAAATGAATGCGCCGGACGTTTCGACGCCCACACCCACGCCCCAACTAACGCATTTAAGCAGCCCACTAACCGATATTTTCCAGTCGCCTGATGATCCCGTTTAGGGTGAAACCTCTGGTAGCGAAGACTTTAAGGTAAAACTATACTTTATACTTTATATATATATATATATATATATATATATATATATATATATATATATATATATATATATATATATATATATATTATTTACAGAATGAGTGGCATCCTCGTACCCAGGGTCTTATCTCCGCCCACCGCTGCGAAAAGACCCTGGTTGGGGCTGGTCACGTGTTTCGAGGGCAAAAATATAACTTAGTGGGGGTGGGTTATTTAGAAACGTGGCTAAACTGAAAACGAAAATAATGTTTTTATAATGCATTTATTTTATGCTGACAAGACAAGGTGTACGTTTTATAACTGTCAAGAAAGCCAGACTCAGAGTGCATGCTCAAATCGATGTTTATTTACGTCAGTCGTTTACTCAGTGTTGTGCGATGCTGTAAACTGTATGTAGAAACAGAAGTCGCCGTCCTGAACTTGAAGGCCCCTATGTCTCGGTTGGCTTTTTGAAATAGTAAAATACGTGTAAATCTCTCCGGTTGATTAGCGCCTTGGGTTTTATTCGTCGAAGTCTACCCGAATACACCGCCAATTTTTTGTTAGTCGCTTGTTTCCCGCCGCTTTGCCTTTATTGTTTTTTATGTGCCAACTCTCAATGTTTTCAAGCGTTTCGTTGCGCGCATCTGACTGTTTGCGTTTATACGAAACGGTTGCCTAAAAAACAAAGACAGTATCAGTAAAATACATGAATATTTATAGAATACATGATCAAGGTGATATTAAAGGTAATTCAAATGTGCCTGAGTTGTTTAAGGAGTCTGAACGGCGAAGTAAACATATTTATTAAAATGTATTGAACTCAGTTGAAGTGTTGAACGGTGGTCATGCCATAATTTGGATCTTTCGGAATTTAACGTTTATTACGAATTATTTTCCATAATTTAGGAAACATAGAACGGTATAACATTCGCGCTGCGGATGCAGTGGTGAGTTTTGGCCGTAATTCTGTATTAAATACAGTGACAAGAAAAACATTGAACAAGCAACGTTCAGCCCGCGATGTAATAATACTGTAAAATGTTAACAATAGTAAGTAAAACGCGATACTGATAGGTAGACAACTTTAGTGAAATTGAGATTAGCAATTAACAGTTGACAACATGAGCTTGTGGCTCCTTTTATGAATTATGATGAATGTTATTAAATAAGGTTGGCTCAGTTTAAAAATCAGCAATATTGTTCAAGTATAAGTGCACACCGGCCCGCCGCTGCACGTTACGAAACGACATGAAATTGTTGTATGCGATGTAGAAATTAAAAAAATAGTAAATGTAATGAACTAACCTCTTGGAATTTCTAAAGCACAGAATAAGAATGTAAAGCCTTGTTGACAGCTGCAAGTCCAAGGTGTTGAATCTGTATATGAATTCCGCGAGCGTTGGCCCTTGCAAGAAATGCAGTGGGATAATTTCCACACTTTCTTTCGAATGGAGGTTCAAACAATTGTCAACCAAAATAATTTGTGAATTTCGCATAGTCTTGATTCAGTTAATTGTAAGGAAATTTAAATCCGCTTACTGTAAAATTTAAAATCTTCAGGCTGCTAATATCAGATCGCTGATGAGTGATGACTGTAGAAATCCATTCGAAGAATACAGAATCTCGCTGCTCGTCGGATTTAACGACGGAAGGCTTTTGTGGAAGTTCAGAATTGTAATTCAATAATACAAGATTGTTATCCATGGAGTGTTTAATTTGCGTAATGAGCTTTCCTCGATATTCAGAGCGTGATATTGTAAATATTCTTGATTCGAGGTACTGCGACAAATTTTCAAAACAACCACCCGACACTGACAAGAAACGTTTGTTATCTCCCATATTCTGGGAGACACGTGACCAGCCCCAACCAGGGTCTTTTCGCAGCGGTGGGCGGGGGAGCGGAGATAAGACCCTGGGTACGAGGATGAATGAGTGGCCGTTTTGTATCGGGATATACAGACATACAGACACGAGGCGAAGCCGATACAGAACTGACACAAATTCTGTAAATTACTTCTAAAACGATCTATTTGATAAGTTGGTTGGCGTATTAATTTTTCTAAAAAAAACGTTGTCTAAGTCGAAAAAATCAATGCTAAAGTTTATGTAAATTAAGAGGAATCAATATCACATATATAGACCCTCATTAAACATGGATTATCTTTGTGTTTTCCTCATGACTTATTAATGAGTTATTAATTATTAATGAGGTAATAAAGTTGCAAGAAAACCTGAATGCTGATTGATGATATGACTCCTTATTACTTCACCGTAGTGGGAAGAAAGACAGGGGCGGATCTAGGAATTTTGGCCACTTAGTCAAACAATCTAGGGGGGTCCGGGGGCATGCCCCCCCCCCGGAAATGTTTTCAAAATTGGGTCTCCGAAATGGCATTTCTGAAGTTAAAAACATATTTTTTTAGCAGATTTTATACTTTTTTTGAAAAAGTGTCAAAATTGGATTTGGATTAGTGAATTCTTGTAATAGTTTGTAAGTGTGTAATTATTTTTTTCTAAAAAGAAGGCAATACAACAAACAGTAGAGATATGTGATTATATATTACTAACTTAAAAAAATATATGGTTGTTTTGCTCTATGTCAGAGCTCATCAGCATGCCTTGGAGACACCAAAAACATATTCTTGCAGTCAGTGAATTCAACATGGACAGCCTGATCAACATACAAGTAAAGGTCTAGCTGAATTTAATGTTCTGCATAATCCAGAGCAAGGGTAATGGGTCTACATCATCCCAGTCATCCTAATTAAGTCACAACTAATCCAAGCCACTACCCACCATTACCAATATATGTTACTATGAGCTGTCTGGTTTTCAGGTGCCAAATAGTCACCTTTTACACATCTACCCAAGCAGACAATGTCTTGCTAAGGAATGCTTTTATTTATGACCATAATGTGACATGGACATAAAGGAGCTCAACTCTCAACATTATCCCAGTCATCCTAACCATTGAGCCCCCAACTAATCTAAGTCATTAGCTGTTTATATGATTTCAATTTTGTAGTCTATGAAAGTATATAAACATTGAGTACTAGAATTAAGCAGATATTGTATTTAAGCCAGATAATAAAATGTAAATAATAATTGTAATACAGCACATGTAGTTAAAAAATTAACCAATCAGGAACGTTAAAAGATCTTAAAAAAACCAACCAACTTCGTCAAAAAGTGACTAACTGCTTTCCTTCGTCAAATTCATCAAGCCGAGAGCCTGCATCGCATTTGTGGCCTGGAAATGACTGTGAACCTGATCCTTGATTCTCGCATTATGTCCCGTGCATCCCACTGCTTCCCCTCGAAATCAGTCGTAGCACAGAATTAGGCCTCGCGCGTAAAGAAAACGGAAAAACGCCAACGAGGAAATTTTTCTGGCCTGAACTGAAGCCTCTGTGGACAGGCATTTTAAGAACAGAACTTACTCCTTCCTACTAGATAATTATTTCTCATTTGCAGGATTTTATTTGTAAATTTTTGACAACGTGCAACAAACGAAAATTATATATTCACGTCAAATTTTCACTTCGTCGCGCGACTTAGTTGACGTAGTCTAAATCCGCCCCTGAAAGAGTTTATATATATATACAAAGTATGAAGTATAGTTTTACCTTAAAGTCTTCGCTACCAGAGGTTTCACCCTAAACGGAAGGTTTAACGAAAGTAGCTACAATCCAGGACAAAATTGTTAGGACACATTGCCGTTTTGGATTTGCTTTATATAATTGCTTTGGCCTTTTTGGTTTACTAGCAGTATGCAAATCTCATATTGACTCTCAACAATGTTCAATACGTGTATTCAACAAGGAAGGCTTTTAATTAGTGCCAAGGGAAATATGGGGTGACTGGTGATCCCCGAGCGCCGTCCGGGGAGAAGGTGCTAATCCCGGCTGGTGTAAAACCCCTTATACGCGAGTTTACAAGGACGGTCAAATCTCCCATCGAGTTTATTTATACAGGAGTATGGTAGGTCATTTGCGCGGGGAGGATTTTTGGGAACTGGTAACCTATTGGGCAAAATCTTTTTAACGGCATTCTTTTACCAAGAATGTGCTTTGTGTGAAGAAAACTTATATGATTTTGTGACAAGCGTTTTCCATGTTTTCTCATCAATATTTTCAAATAAATATTTTCTTTTTTTTCACCTTGACCGTCCGATAAATACTGTATATTTTTCTTTGTTTCAATTGCTAGTTTTAAAGTTATTATAGTTTATTTTGCCGAAGTGTCTTGCTGAAGACGATAGTCTAGATCGAGTTTTTCTATAGGACGTGGCATATTTTCTTGATTATTTTTATTTATTTTCGAATCAACATCTGCATTTTGCTTCATCTCGCCAGGTTGTTTTTTTTTCTATTAATTTTCAGATTGCATTGCTTCAATTCTGTCTTAGTAATAAACAACATGCAAGGAAAACTTTTAAAAATTTGCAAGATTGTTGCGTTAACGTATCTGGTTAGCGTTTTTTCCATCAAAACACAAGGCTTGCTAAAAAAAACAACTTTCGAAACCTCGGGTAAACAAAATATGTTTTACAACCTTAAATCTCAGTTTTGCTTCGACACTTTTCTTCGACAACTGTTATATAATTATTTTCGACTGGAAAGTATCCTTTTGCCTTGAACATTTTTTGTGGGGGGTGGGGGGTTACAAAATTACACGTTAAAGCAGGTGATGGGTTGTTGCGTTTATGTATTTCTAGTTAAATATGTAAGCAAGACAATTTCTAATGTAGGATGATGCAAGATCAAAATAAAATAAAACAGCATAAAACTAGCTAAGAGTGGGCTAGAGTAAAGGCAAAGGCAAAGGGAAAAAACTGTTACGTTAAAACGGAAGGAGAAGATAGCCAGGAAATAGCATGGAATTTTTCCCAAATATACTAGTGTTAAAGCCAGAGTCAGCCGACAATTTAAGGAAAAATGATATAAAACACAATCCGAAGAGAAATACCTTGGAAAACCCAAGATACGGATAAAAACAAGACAAAAAGATGAAATGGTAATATTTTGACTTTATTCCAAAATCACCATCAGACCAAGTGAAATCTTCGAAGATGTTTATATTCGGATTGTGTTTTATAATTTATTATACTAGTTTAAATTACCATTATTGTGACCTTTGAATTGTAAGTTATCGACGCGGATTTCCATTTGTTACCATGGTCACCTCGTAGACCCCACATCTCTGTTTTGTTTTTAGACGACGTTTGATAAAACAATGATAAAGAATTATTATCACCAGATATATTGTATTTAAATCTGACGCAAATGCCAGTTATTTCTCTAATGTCCTCATTTCCAGCCAACTTGAATGAAAATGTTGCAGTGCGGTTTACCATACAACCAATATAGCCTAAAAAATAAGTCATCATTAATAGTAAATTAGAAACCGAATCGCTGTGTTTATTAATATTAACTTTCCCTAATATTCCCATGATTTGTACAATTAATTGCATTTGCTTCCATAGTGAATTTTTCGGTACTGCAAAAATAATAAGCCCAACTGCAAGGATCAACGCTCGTAACGTCTATCCCCAAACAGCATTTTAAACTAAAGACCTATTCATATATTACATGAATATTAACCTAATTAAACCTAAATTGCGTACCCTTGTACATTTATTGAATTGTGGAAGCAAGACAATATAGTGATCATACAGCTATTTTAATATTTCTATCCTGTGTTCAGGATTAATTGCCAATTGTTATAATTATAGTAATTGTGACAATATCGTAAGCAGTTTGTCCTTAAAACTGTCTACGTACACCTCACAATACAATGCAATACAATGCAATACAATACGATACAATACCATACAATACAATACAATACAATACAATACAATACAATACAATACAATACAGTACAGTATAGTACAGTACAGTACAGTACAGTACAGTGCAGTGCAGTGCAGTGCAGTGCAGTGCAGTGCAGTGCAGTGCAGTGCAGTGCAGTGCAGTGCAGTGCAGTGCAGTGCAGTGCAGTGCAGTGCAGTGCAGTGCAGTGCAGTGCAGTGCAGTGCAGTGCAGTGCAGTGCAGTGCAGTGCAGTGCAGTGCAGTGCAGTGCAGTGCAGTGCAGTGCAGTGCAGTGCAGTGCAGTGCAGTGCAGTGCAGTGCAGTGCAGTGCAGTGCAGTGCAGTGCAGTGCAGTGCAGTGCAGTGCAGTGCAGTGCAGTGCAGTGCAGTGCAGTGCAGTGCAGTGCAATGCAATGCAATGCAATGCAAAGCAAAGCAAAGCAAAGCAAAGCAATGCAATGCAATGCAATGCAATGCAATGCAATGCAATGCAATGCACTGCAATGCAATGCAATGCAATGCAATGCAATGCAATGCAATACAATACAATACAATACAATACAATACAATACAATACAATACCATACAATACAATGCGGTGCGGTGCGGTGCGGTTCGGTGCGGTGCGGTGCGGTGCGGTGCGGTGCGGTGCGGTGAGGTGCGGTGCAATCACTGATGTCTATATAACTGGATTGCTCAAACAGATTAAAAAATGAAGCAAACGGAGATGACGAATTTGGAGTACCAAGGTAACAGTCGCGGAAACTCTGTATATTTTTCTAGTGCAAATTCGCATCAGAAAATTGTTTTACGGCTTTTCCAACACCTTGAGAAAACTCTTACTACACTTAAACCTGCAAAGAGTACTGGACAGGGGAAAAAAGATAGTGGATCTGGTTTAAAAATGTTGACTGCTGGACATCAGGAATGCGTCATTAAGTATATATGAATGAAATCTGATGCAGCGTAGTGTAATAATATAGATAACACAGCACAACACAACACAACACAACACAACACAACACAACACAACACAACACAACACAACACAACACAACACAACACAACACAACACAACACAACACAACACAACACAACACAACACAACACAACACAACACAACACAACACAACACAACACAACACAACACAACACAACACAACACAACACAACACAGCACAACGCATCGCAACGCAACGCAACGCAACGCAACGACGCAACACAATCTATACTCTCGGCTATTTCTACGCGTTTTATATCCAATATAGCAATACTGTTTAGTATGGTTTACGCATGTTTTAGATATTACATGAATATATTAAACCGCATGTTTTTATTTACTTATTCTGCACAATATTCTGGAGTTGCAGCATTAATGACCCAAACGCTGACGCCAGCCAGTACTAAACCAGTAAGAGTTTTTCGCTTTTTATCGATTTGTTGATTTACTTACTTTATAAACTAAGGTTAAGTTAGCTATGATTCTGGGACGACTTAGCCCGTTTGTTTAACCATTTCTGTTGTAAATCTAATACAATATTTAGAGCTATATTACAGTAGATTATTTCGATCAACAGATTTAGCCATTAGACTGTTAAACAGCAATCTATTTTATTGCAGACACAATTTAAAGTAAAAATAATGTCCTTATCAATATCCCCTTAATTTTTGGTATAGAACGTACAATTTTCCAGACTTCAGCATACCCATGTGCTGTGTACGTCCTCTCGCAAGACAAGGGTTCATTACTTTAATATTGACGTAGGCCCCGTTTACACAAGACCGGACGAATTTTCTTCCGAGAAAACATTAAGCCTACCTGTCTATCCGTTCAATTTTTTTACACGAATCCGGCACAGGGAGCAGAGGAGTTACATTTACTCAAAGTCTTAGCTTTGACAACTTATGAATCAATTCGCAAACCTGGACGGCTGTTTTTTTTCAGCTCGAACGGCTTGGCAAGTTAGTACAAAATACTTCGTGTATTAAAATTCAAGCAAATTCTTTACACCGCAGCCTAAATTATTGTGGGCTCGCATGCGAGCTGGTTGGTCTTTATATGATGTTATAAGATAACCAAGGTTAAAACAAAGGAGAGCGCACGGCCGGTAGGATTGGGTGTAGAAATACCCGGTTTGATCAAACGCGGCAAAGTACCAGCTTTTTGTGCTAAGGACGAGGTGTTGACAGGGCACAAGAAGAATGCGGGTAGCATTTCGATAATCCTTTATTACATGCCGCGATTACACTCGTGACTACACTGTTGCCGGATAGTTTCGCGACAAACATAGTTTTGCGCAATTCGGTTTAAAAGTTCAATGTCAGTGAAAATTCCAACAAGAAGATGTTTTTCACTCTTTTAACGAGTGTGGATGATAAATCTATGCTGCAAACTGTGAGAGATGCCGAGAAAGAACATGTAAATCAGTTTAGATCGCCAGAGTTCTTAAGTGCGGTACAAGAAGCCGTGGAACAAGCGTTAACCGCAAGGCAAACACCGTTGGCCAACAATCAAACCAGAAAAAAACATGGAAAATTAAGTGCACTCCTTGGGCCAGATTCGAATGCTCGAACACGCCGGGAATCCCACGTATTTCTTGAATTCGTCCGCTCCAGACGTCCGAAAGGCCACGCAGTTGTTTCACCCGCTTGGGGCGCACAACGGAGCGAGGATCGTGGCCTCTAGCGCAGGTATGTCAACTTTTCCTAGTTTTATCGCGCCTTCATTTCTCCCCCTCGCTTGAGAAGAGTCGCCAGAGTCCAGTTTTACGTCTTTGGCGCCCACTCTGTCCACATATACGTTTCCCACGGGTTCCGTTTCCACCACAGGAACTTTCCAAACCAGGAGACAAGATATCCCGGGTCTTAGTACCTCTTTTTCGCTCGGCCCAGGCCACACGCCAATTCCAGCCAAGTTGGTGGGTGAAAT
The DNA here is from genome assembly GCA_035771165.1 of Paragorgia papillata. Lineage (NCBI taxonomy): Eukaryota > Metazoa > Cnidaria > Anthozoa > Scleralcyonacea > Coralliidae > Paragorgia > Paragorgia papillata. Next base: position 1,869,313 of record JAWNZC010000067.1, on the reverse strand, counting down.
TCTGGAAGGAAAGTTTATTGACCTTGCCGAGTTACTACCCAAAAACCTCGAATGTCCCACACCATAGCCCACTTTTTCCTTCATGGGGACCCAACTTGAGCGCACTACACCCACCCCAAAGAAAAGAAGGACGGTTGAGGTCGTTTTAACGTGGATCGAGTGTTTTGTCAGCTATATGACTATCTTCACAGCCTACAATCCCAACAGATCTCGCGATTTATTGCCTTACATGTCACTAATATTGCGAACGTGTCGACGCTTTGGTGGTAATGCATGGTTAAATTACGATAAAGCCTTTCGTCACCGCCGCATCCCGCGTTACTGATTGAAGCTCTATGAACGCCGACCCATATAACTATCTACTAGTATACAACTGTATACTACTATAGTAGACTACTGCAGGCTCTGCTCAGTCTACCAGTCACGTGGTACATCCTACCTTCTTCGTTCCCCCGAATAACGCGGTTCGACAACATAAAAAATAATCTGTTATTCTTGGAACCAAGGTCGATGCGCGAGGTATTTGGCGCGTGCAGTTATCGGCACGTCTGTGAAGGCTGTTTTCGATTCCATTGCAGAACCGAATGCCCGGAACGAGAGGCTAGACGATCACATCCGAGACCCCGATGACCACGAATATTTGGTCGTCGTGACAACCGGTAGACAGCCATCTAAAAAAAAAAAACTTACACTAGCGCACTTAGTCCTTTGTTTTGTTCTAATTCTACACCAGTTATCCCTTCTGTGTCTCGGGTTTCACCAATAAATGTCGACCGGTTCCAACTGGAATTGGTAGGCCATCCAAACAATGGACAAGTTGCATTTGTTATTGAGGGTCTGCGCAATGGCTTCCGCTTTCTTTTCGACCAAGAAATGCGCGTGAAATATGCACTAACTCATTGCATATCCGCCATAGAGCACCCAGAGATTATAGAAGAATACCTTGCAAAAGCAAGGGAGCACGCCAGACTGACCTGTGTTTCTTCTTCATTTATATTCAGCTGCCATTTTGAATATTGTGGTATATATCGATAGAGAATCACAGGCGCGGGTTACGGGGCCGAAGGAAACCTGAGGCCCGAGCGTTTACGAGGGCGGAGAAAGTAGGGAAGAAAAAAGGAGGGCAGTGAAACAACCGTCACGTGATGGAGTACTGACCAATGGCGATGCGTTATTTGGGTTTTGAAATATAGGTATGCTCGTAGCCCTTGATCTGCTAACAATCAATTAGGTTGTTTGCTCGAGGTAAGTTTAACAAACGTTTATAAGTTGCCAGCAGTTACAAATCATGACTCAGGCGTCCCAGCGTTACTGATATTCCTCAATTCCTGTCTAGTAAACACTAAACATAATCGCTAGCCAACAGCGAACCAATTGCAAAGACAGAGTCAGAGAAACAAAACACTGTTCGAATGCTGTATTTAAATTACATCGTCCAAGTAAAGTTCGAAATTCAAAGAACTTAAGAAACACATCGTAAAATTGTAATAATATTTAATTTACTAAAATATCAACTGAAATCCTCCTTCGATCTACTGACAGTACTAGTTTGTGTATGTACTGCCGAAATATAGAACGTTGATGTCTCACGTTTCCAGCGAAAGGAGCCAAGGCCCTTTAATATAAAGTCAAAACGTTAGACATTACGTTTCATGCTTCGGCAGTACACCAACCTTGCTATATTTCGACTTGTGTTTCATCACTGCCCTCGCAGCAGGCTGCTTTTATTTCACTATTTGAATAGTGACATCATACATGTATATCGACCATAATTAGAAATGTTCCTAGCAACGGAAATATTCCTAGCAACGGTCAACCAGCATCATCTTACAAAATCTCTTGCGTTTCACTCCTCTTCTATTTATCTTCCTTCCGACCGTTATTTAATTTTCGGAACGCGCTCCGGTTTCCTTCGGCCCCTTAACCCACGCCTGCGATACGCTAATGAAATATACCGCATTATTCAAAATGGCTGAATATAAATGAGGAACTCCGAAGAAAGAAGAAGAAAACAGGTCAGCCTGGCGTGCTCCCTTGGCTAAAGAAATTAAACTGGGCCGCGTACCCGGGCCATTTCCAGCTCCACCATTAGATAACCTCCACATCAGTCGCTTTGGCGTCAAAAAAGAAATCTAACGCGAACAGTTGGCGGCTAATCTTAGACATATCCCATCCGACGGGTTTTAGCGTTAATGGTGGCATTGACCTTGCGACTTGTTATACACATTACTGTATATTCGACGCCATCCATATGATTATCGACGCGGGAAAAGGGGCACTGATGGCAATACTGGACATCAAGAGTGCTTATCGAATAATCCCAGTGCATAAAGATGACGGGTACCTTCTCGGAATGAAATGGAAAGACGGTTTTTACGTAGACTTGTCATTGCCCTTCTGTCTTCGCCCTTCACCTTTTATTTTTAATTCGGTCGCAGACATGATGGTGTGGATTGTCCAAAATTATTATGCGGTCAAACGTCTTTTACACTATTTAGAGGATTATTTTACAGCAGGATCCCCTGACTTGGAGGAATGAGCGGAGAGCTTGCGAACGTTTCAGTCAATCTGCGGCCAACTGGGCATTCCCCTCGCGCCTGAGAAATGCATCGGTCCGGTGACACGTATTGTCTTCCTGGGCATAGTGTTAGATCCCCGCGTTAAAGAGACAGCTCGTTAGCCAACGAAAAAATTGGTCGAACTTAAGACCTCTAAGACGGCTTTTGAACGCTTTGGCAGGTCTCAATCAACGACACCACTACTTTCGCCCATCGCAGGGTTGCAAACAACACATTGCATGGTGGGGAGAGCTGTTAAATAATTGTAATTGCGTTAGCTTTTATGAGCGGCATGACTGGGAACTTGTTCCCGTCATTTAAATTAAGTCACATGCATCAGGTTCGTTAGGCTATGGGGTAAACTACAACAATCTATGGTTCACGGGTTCGTGGAACTCTATACTGCAAGGGCGGAGCATCCCTTACATAGAGCTGTTTCCAATTGTTCTCGCATGTGCACTGTGGGTGAAGCAGTGGCACCAAAAGCGCGTGCAATTTAATTGCGACAATGAAAGCGTAGTGGCGATATTGCGCACTGGAACGTCAAAGGACGAGAACATCATGCGTTTGATTCAACATTTAATTCTAATTACCTCTCGTTTTAACTTCTCCGTCACAGCCGTACATTTTCCAGGCAAAAGCAACCGGGTTGTCGACGGTTTGTCTCGCTTCCGCTTTCAGTCTGGTGCTAACAGCGTCGACGACTACCTCCAGCATACCCCAAGAAATCCTGAACCGATTGATCTCACCCATCTCCGAGAGCAAACACTGAACTTCATGTACCAAGGCATCGCCAAAAACACACGCCGCACATACGGCACATCACAACGCCGTTTCAATGCTTTTTGGTTTCAATATCAACAACTTTCGCCATTAGGGCTGCCGTACCCAGCATCCGAATGGACACTAATGATGTTTGCCGCTCATTTGACTCAGTCACTTTGCTCAAACACGGTTCAAGTATATATGGCAGGCGTCCGCTCTCTTCACACCGAACAAGGATACCCAAATCCTCTCGAGGATCGACCACGCCTGGAGAGGGTGATCGGGGGCATTAAGCGTCTTTCAAACAACCCCTCCCGCGAGCGCCTATCAGTCACAATTGAGGTGCAACGCGCTCTACGAAACCATCTGTGCTTGACAAGCCTCGACGACGCGCTTTTCTGGGCGGCCTGTTGTTTCGGGCTCTTCGGTTTCTTACATTATTGCGAGTTCACCGTTCCTGCTACGAAAAAATTTGACAAACACTTGCATCTGCGCCTCAATGACGTGTCTGTCGACAACCACGCTAGGCCAGCATACCTCTTGGCAAAGATCAAATCGTCCAAAACCGATCCTTTTCGGAAGGGGTTTACTCTTCGCGTAGGCGCCACTAGTGCGGAAGTTTTTGCCGTGCATGGCGTGACTCAATTCATCCGGCTACGCGGAAGTGAAGCCGGTCCGTTGTTTATTTGGAAAAACAAGTCATTTCTATCCCGCTACATGTTCACATCATGGCTAAAGTCTACAGTAACGCGGGCAGGTCTCAAAGGTAACTTTTTGGGACACTATCTATTGTTCTAGCTCTAGCCAGGGATTGGCGCACAGGATGAGTTTTTGCTTAATTGCGACACTATTTTGTGCTAGCTTTAGCTTGGGATTGGCTCCCAATATGAGCATTGCTTTTTACGTCATTGCCCTGTGTTCGTTATGCTTAGCTCTAGCCTGGGATTGGCGCCCAGTAACAGTTTTTGCTTTATTGCGTCACTATTTTGTGCTAACTCTAGCCTGAGATTGGCGCCCAGTATGAGTTTTTGCTTAATTGCGACACTATTTTGTGCTAGCTTTAGCTTGGAATTGGCACCCAATATGAGCATTGCTTTTTAAGTCATTGCTCTGTGTTCGTTGTGCTTAGCTCCAGCTCAGGATTGGCGCCCAGTTTGAGTTTTTTTGCTTTATTGCGTCACTAGTTTGTGCAAGCTATAGCCTGGGATTGGAAAATGTAAAGATTGTTTTCGCACGATGTGCACCGCGACATCTGGTGATGGAAATGACGTATTTGATGATATGAGCATGACAGAAAGTGGTTTCCCCAAGTTTTTTTAAGAAACGATTGTCCTTTCCACTTATAACGAAATCAGGGGTCTTTTTACGAGATCTCAATTCTGAAATTTTCATACACCAAACCTGGTTGAAATAGAAGGGAATATCGACGATCACGGGAGGCGAGCTTCGTATTTTTATCTTAGACTGTGTCAAACTTCACACTTCAGTGTTTCAATTAAGCTTCACACAAAGGAGTTGACTCACGAGATCGAACTCAAAACATTAACAAATTTCTAGCTTGAATCACAGAATACCCTGGTTTTGCATCAAATGACCGACTCATATTTATACGCATAAAATTTAATCAAAGTTATACTTTGGCCCAAGCTTTGATATGATCGGATCATCGAAATATGTTTACGCACACATATGAATGCACTTAATATGCAAAGATCTTACCATTTAGAAACGAAAACATGTTTTTCTGTGTTCGACGTATTTATGTTTTGAAATCTCATTGAAATTTCCAACGTTCAACTGGTCTAGTGAGGTCATTACCAATTCGCTTCCGGTTTTTGTGCACTTCCGTCACCAGGTGTTGCGCTGCACATCGAACGATTGAATTTTAAGAGTTTCCTCCCTTTCTCTATTTTTATTCGGGTTCCTATCGGGTAATATCGTTACTGAAGCAAGCTTGAAGTTCGGGCAATGCGAGCCCACACATGCATGCTATAGGCTGCGGTGTAATGCGTTTACTTGAATTTTAATACACGAAGTATTTGCTAACTTGCCAAGGCGTACGAATTGAGAATCCAGCCATCTAGGCCATCCAGGTTTGTGAACTGATTGATTATTTGTCAAAGGTAAGACGCTCAGTAAATGTAACTCATATTTCACCCCTCTGCTCCCTGGGAATCCGGTCGAATTTTCGTCCACCTACGAAAGCGGACGAATTGCTATTTGTGCCAGATAAATATTTGTCCAGAACCGTGTAAACGGAAAAGACACGCCTTTTCACTGTGCTGCATCAAGAAAAATAGATTCTTGGACGAAGAAAGTTGTTTTTATATTGCTCAGTGCTTCTGTGGACAAGTATTTCGCGAATTTAAAACTTTGTAACTTTTTGAGTATTCAAACTAAATGTATCAAATTTTGCGACTTTTCATACCAAGTGTTACGGGACACTTCTGTGTGTAAAAAAATGTTTTTCACGGATTAGTGTTGCCATAGCAACCAAGTTTTTGATGACGTTTGTGGCAAAAATTCTAACATCTGGAGCGACACGAATAAAAATTAAAATATTTTTGAATGTTCTATTAGCATACCAAGTTTCACTTCAATAACATAAATACTTTATGAGATATCAACCGCGGGCAATTTCCGCCCCTCCCCCTCCCCCCACCCCTCCCCCTCAACCCAGAAATCAAAAAAAGCCCAATCTAGATATGGCTAAGCAACTGCAGCTTCCATAACAACATAATATTTAATTAAAAATAGTTTAAAACATAATTCGCTTTAGTTACATTCCCCTTTTAAATTTTAAGCAATTAATCTCACAAATCTGGAAAAAACATTTTTTAACGTTGAACCTATACGACTCTACCCGTATAGACTGGACTGTACTTCCTTATATTTATTGCGGGGTAATAATTTAGCCTACTCCACATTCTATAAGCACGATCAGTAATCAATCTAACATATATTAACTTTTTTGTGATGGAATGGCTAGAAGTTTTACTTTAAAAATACTGCTCTTCAACTATTTAAGTTTAAAAATTACCAATTTTGCAAGTGGTTTATGAATTTTGTATGCAAAATAGCGACACTTTTAAGGCAAGGTGCTATTTTGATATTATAACGCAATTCAACATTTGCTTTTGTATCATTAGATGTTGTTTCATTAGATTTTGTTTGCTTAATAACGGAAGATTTGCAGTACCAGAAAAACTGAAACTTTGGTTTGGGAATAATGCGTGCGCCAATAAATTAAGAGTTGCCTTCCACATTTTACTTACGATTAGTGGCATTCAGAGCGTGAATTGTCTTCCATCCCTTAGTACGTACGTGGTGGGCGTTAACACAAAAATTTGAAGTCTTGAACTGACACGAGATTAACACGATGGCTTAAATAATAAATAAAAATTAAATCATTAATCTATGATAATAATTAAACGAATAGTCAACAATAAACCATAATAATCAAAATAATTTATTTAAATATTTTTGAAGGAGATAAAGTTGATAAACTTCAGACCGCTGGTGAATAGATTAAAATAGCTGAGAGCATCTAATTTTTTAAACAATTTCTACATTTCAGCTGTGTCCAATGTTTCTCGATGTGCACTGTTGTTAGACATCAGTAAATGTTCATGGAATTAGTGTGCGTGCTAATATCTTACGGGACATAAATTCACATGACAAATAATTGATAAAACTTATCTTTCATGAGTACTTCACTTATTAGAGATATGTATTCAAAACAGATAAATGCTGGATTATCAACAATTATTTTGGAAGCAAGGAAGCTGGCGGCGGTACACCTACAGAAGTGAAGGACGACTAACGCAAATCGGTATGACTATATAGTGTGGAAATCGCAGTGGGGGTATATTAATAATGAGGATGTCATACCACGAAAACAGTCGCAACCTAACACAAGCCATTGGTGGTAATCTTGAATGCAAAGTAAAACAAAAAGACATGCGCTGAACTGAAAATATCTAAGACCCAATTTAGTAAGTTGAGAGGTGTTAGAGCTGAAGAGTTGCGACAAAAGGTTTTTCAGAAGATTATGATCTTAAGTAAAGGTGGAATTTCTGTGACCAAATGACACCGTTTGAAAACCATTATGGTGAATGCAGCAAAAAGAGTTTGCAAAGGAAACGGAATAAAGAAGGAAAACTAGCAGGGACGAATAGCCTGTAGACAATGAAACAATCGGGGGCTGTGGAAGTAAAAATAGAACCCAGCAGTCGAGCTATAACTACTGGCCCCGACAAGGGGAAATTTTAACCAGGCAATTAAAACCGTTACGGTAAGGCAAGCTAAGGAAAGACCGAGATATGACTTAATCCCCGAGCCCGGGCGTCGGACCGAAGGCCCGGAGCCCGGTGAGGGTGCTAATCTCGACATACGCGCAGTTCATTTTACATGGGTGGAGAAAAAGCGAGGGAGACGTAATCTCGGAAATAGTTTATATATATATATATATATATATATATATATAATATATATATATATATATATATATATATATATAAACTATTTCCGAGATTACGTCTCCCTCGCTTTTTCCATCGCTTTTTCCATCGCTCACGTCTCCCTCGCTTTTTCCTCGCTTTTCTCCATATATATATATATATATATATATATATATATATATATATATATATATGTTTGATACGGTGTCACGCTCTAAGAATAGTTGGACACTGGTGACTAGCGATGCAGAAAACTGAATCTGTCAGGATTATTTTTGCTTTCGTTTAACGAAATGCAGCCTGCTTTTTTTATACGTTAAAGTGTAGTTAATGGGAACCACATTGGAGTTTTAGTTGTGTGATGTTCAAAACAGAGGGAGAGATTAGAAGGGAATTTGAATAATAAGCGCAATTAGCCTCTGGCTATTTTGCGTATGAAAAAAATGACGCGGAATCGCTGTTGGACATGCAGTGTATATATCATGCTTAAGAATCATGTGAAAAAAGAGTAACGATGAAAGATTTGTAACGTATAAGTAACGATTTAATTTAATAAATCTTGAAGCGAAACCAGAGAACCTGAAGAAACCAAACGCCGTATGGTAAACAAAAACTCGATCTGAATTGCAGTGTTTGTAGTCACTCAGTGGTCTCAACTCTCAAAATCATTTTAAAGTTAACCGTAGGGGATTTGTATTTTGTGTTTTTGTCCTAAAACAATATACAGCTTCACGTTTTTGTGCTTTCCCTTTGCTCGTCCAAACCATAAGTCAGCTTAACTAAAGCTAACTTAAAACACTACCTTAGGCTTACATTATAAACCGTGGTGGAGGTGCATGCACTTTTTATTATTAAAAATACTCATGGGCTTTGTCGGTTTTCTTGGCTGTGTTTCCAAATTTTCGATTGAAACGTTGTCTGCTTAATACTTCTTTCTGGAATCCGATTCTACTGAATTGTTTTTATCCCAGACTCTATTATAAATGTAATTTTTGAGCTGTTAGCTTTTAATTCTGCCTTTGAAAAATGTACATGCATGGAGAGGCCGTTTAAAGGCTTGCTCAAAATAATCCCATCTCTTTTGAAACCTCCTAAAAACAATTTCTTTTACAACCAGAATTTAATAATGAAATCTAAGTTTTGCTCTGGTATGTTCAACTTTCATTAAATGATTTAAATCAGTTTTATCATCCTATCGACCTATCCATAAATGCTATGATTTAATATCCCAAAGGATTTAATATAATTTGTTTATTATATCTGTTTGTTTGTATATTGGCTGTATTATCAGGGGGTGGGTGGGGGTGTTTCGAAAAAGCATGTAAAAGCTGGCGAAGGGTTGTTGCGTTCATGTGTTTCTAGTATGTAAAGGATTATAGAACCATCTTTAGTTCTGGATCCTATCTACAAGATAGCGAAAACTATTAAAAAAGGACAAAAGCAAACTAAAAAGGACAGCCACAATAATAAGGCAGCGTCACCATGTGTCCACTATATGGATGAGAAGCTGCAAATAGAAATTTCGTCTGTAAAAGCGATATCAACGCTAGGAGTATTTTTTAACTTTGCTTTATGAGGAGAATGCTTTCAGAGCTGCGCTGGCTACAGCAACAAGCAATGTTAAAACCCAAGGGAGATATCTCCTTACAGAACGTAAAGAGTGCAATTGATTACATGAAGTGTGGCAAAGTAGCTACAATCCTGGACAAAGTTGTTTGGACACTTTCCCACTTTAGGAGATATTTACATGGTGTCACCAGGACTTTTGTCCAGGATTATAGGTCAGATGAGTCCACACTTGAGATTGTGCTAGCCTGAGGTCTATCAAATACTGCATGTAGCTAGTGTAGGAGAGAAACGTGTCCCTGATGATTACGTTTTAACTGTTTTGAGAGAGAAATTAAATTTCCCCGGAGGGACTCAACTGACGGGGAGATGTAGTTCTCCGAGGACCTTCGAAGACTGATAGGAGCAATACTGGTGTAGATCCGTGGCCAGCATCGGACTGGTACCCACATTAAGTTTTAAGCGCATTCGCGCCTTCATCCTCTGATAGAGTGCAAGCTGAGGTATTGCAGTAAGAAAAAAAACAAACAAGGGTGGGGGTGGCATAGGATTTTCCACTGGATTGGGACCAAGTATTGCTCCTATCAGTCTTCGAAGGTCCTCGGAGAACTACATCTCCCCGTCAGGTGTGTCCCTCCTGGGAAATTTTATTTCTTCTTCGTACCTTCTCCGAATGATACTCACAATACTGGTGCAGATTACGAAGCCTTATTATAACATAGTAGTTGGCATAAACATAAATTTCAACTTTATTAACAATAAAATTGGCTATGTAGAATTAGCCAAATGTAACGCATTATGCGCAAATGTTTGTTCGGTTTGTTTATAATAATGTTTCTTGAAAACTGATGCTGATGACCAATCAGCTGCCTTGAGTATTAATTCCATTGGTAGACCAGAGTTTGCCGTTTCAGATGTCGATGCTGATCTTGTCGAGTGTCCTGTGTATCCCTCGGAAACCCCTGAGAGAGTAAGAACTGTACACAACAATCTTGACAGTGTCTGAGTGCCAATTGCTTTGTGAGGTGCTTTATAGGAAATAACAAGTTGTTATTCATCTTCTCTAATGTCTGCTGACAAGACATACCCTGGGGTCATCAGGATAAGCTTCGAAGGATATTTCCCATCCTGGATGATTTGCTCTGGAATTCTTGACATGTGATGAAAGACAGAATGTTATTCTGTTTTATGATAACATTAACCAGGTTTAATGCTATCAGTTCGTGCACCCGAGATGCAGATGTTAGAGCCAGTAACATAACTAGCTTCAAGGATAAATCCTGAAGTGATAACTTTTCGAGAGGATCCATTCCTTGAAGACAGACAACGACACTACCTACTGACCAGGTGGTAGGAATTTTTGGTTTTGGTGGTCGTAATTCGAAAATTCGTTTCATGAATCTCGTTACTATCGGTAGATTTCCAATGGACCTTTTACCTTTTAGGAAAAACCCGCAGTGCATTGTGGTAGTTGGGTATCACTTCACTTGCAGGTGAAATGGCTGCCGTGAGGCGAGCACTTTTACTTGGAAGAATAATTGATTAGTTTTAACCGTTTTTATATTTCGAGAGTAAAGTTTACTTATTGCAGCATAACTAGGGAGGTATTTACTAGATTCTGTGGAAAAGGTAATGAAGTTACTGCAGTCGTTGTCGAGAAAGTCAATTCAGAGTGATCGACTGAGCGAACACGCTTCGAACAAAAACATTTATGAAGAAAGGTCTGTGCGAGCGTTTGCAGGTGAATAAGCTTATCAAGTGGCGATCAACAAAATATTTTGCTATGTGGATATTTGTTTGTAGTTTATCTGTACAGATCGTGTCGTTTTTGCAATTGTGCACGTCTCTTTAATGCCTTTTTTCGCTTATTGAGGCTGACAAAGTTTGGCCATGCTTTCGATCAGACATTCGATAAATAATACCCCTACTAACAATGTTTTGGTTCTGTTTCGGCCCGAAAACTAAGCTTGTCCAGTGAGCAAAAATTCAGGTTTTTACAAGAGCTGCAACTCAAAAGTGCTTTCGCGAGTTTTGCAGCCGTTGTTTTGCTTATTTTCTTTGTGTCTTGATTCGTCTCCTCCCAAGTAATTTAGTAAGTTCTGAAATATTATGCACTTGTCAAAGTTTAGCCCCAGGGTAGGGGGAACGATCAAACCCAGGGGATTCGACATTTTTTGAAAATTTACTTCAAATTCCTTACCCAGGTGGCAAACATTTGTGTCAAATAAAGAAAAAAACTTTTCTGTGGTTCCACCTTTTTATCAATATATTTAATCCCCAGGGTGGGGTGAGGTGGGGGTGGGGGGTGGGCAACCCACAGGGATGTTGACTTTGTGCGGGAAAAGTTGCAGTCAAATTCCCCTGTAGTAGAATAGCCTTGTTGGTCAAAATACCCCTCCCTGGGAAATATTAAGAAAATTTTATGTGTCAAAAATCCCATCCCTTGAGAAAGTCAAATTTCTTTGTCGATCAGTCAATATCCCATGGGTTGCCTGCCCCCCCCCCCCCCCCCCACCCTCCCAACCTACCCTGGGCCTTAACATTGATAGGTGCATAACAATTGATTGAAGGAGAAACAACATTGACAGCATAATAAAGCAGTCAGTACAAAATATATGTGTCGTAGTGTTCAGACGTTTTTAATATTAACAAATGAATAAAAGATAAACTAGGCTAGGAATAGCAATGCTAGAACATGTTTACAGCATCCTCCTTTAATACCAGCCGTACACATAGTTAGCACAGACAATTTCTTCAGTTATTTGATTCTGTTTTAACAGTGGCGTAGCCAGGGTTCTGTCTTTGGGGGAGCGAAATTGGTCGAGCCTCCTAGGGGATACCGGGGGCATGCCCCCCGTAAATTTTTTGAATTCTAGAATCTCTCAGACTGCATTTCCCGCATTCTGAGGCGAGATTGAAAAAAATAACTGATCGCCATAAATAGCAAAATAAAAGCAAAAAATAGCAAACAAAACCCTTTATCAGATGACTTTGAATACTCAAGCCAGTCGAAATTGCCATACCATGATGAGAGAAATTTTCGATTAAATCTGTCTTTTGGATAATCTACGTCGGTTGGCTGGCATGGTCGTTTTTTGATAACGTGGTCTCTGGCTGCTCTTCCAGTGGGCAAGGGACAACAAGGATCAAATTCGTAGGTTGAAAGATCTACTGGTGGTGCTTCAGCCATTAAAAGTCAGTCAACCCGAATTTACAACTTTGTATATTGTGTTGATACTTGCTTGCGCAACTTCTTTGTCAAATAACACAGCACTCTTACTTATATACTTTGTCGAATATTCAGGCTATATTAATATAAAAGGGGCAGTCTGGGTTGGGTATGCTAGAATATACAGTATGATGAATATTCTGCGTAGATCTAGGGCGTTGTTTCCGGAATTACAACTGTAATCAACAGTAAACCTTGCCTTGTCATTCTAAATATAGCTATATGTACTTTACAACTGCGGCATATAATCTTACATTGCTTAAGGGGGATAAGGATTAAGTTGATTACATCTAAGCGCGACAGCACGTTTGTGCAGAATCACAAGGTCAAATATACGACCTTGATGAAATACGCTACATTGCGTTTAACGTCGAAGCCGCAGATCGTTTAATTTTTTCGTCCATATTAAAACAGTAATATATAGTAATATCATTACGAATCAACTTGCTTCTCCCTTGAAGGCTTCACTACGTAACATCATTACCCCCCCCCACCCCCCCCCCCCCCCCCCCCCCCCGCCCTCAACAAGTTTCTCCCCGGATTTAAACTTTTCACAGGAATGGCCTGGAAGACCATTGGGGGGGGCGGTCGCCCCCCTACCCCCCCCCCCCCCCCCCCTTGGCTACGCCACTGTGTTTTAACAGCACCAGTAGTGTTGTCACTCGCTAATTCAGTTCCCAAATGCTTTTGCAACAGCTCATAGGTAAATAAAGGTGGAAGAAGTTTCTTGTCCATCGCTTTGTCTCACCTTGGCACAGTTTGTTGCCTCCTTCGAAGTGCAAGGTTCATCTTTCATATTAATAAATTATATTCTAACTAATTTAACTATTTTAATATTATAAATATATTCCTAATATGTATATACAGTATAAATATTTATAATTATTTTATTTACAAACTATCAACATGTTTAACAAGTGTTACGGATATGCCTATCCTAAGACAGTTAATTAACTAGACGTTATTTGATCACTGAACTACTTAATAAGTACTTGTAACCAATTAGTAATACTTATGACTTGGCATGAGTTAGCTATGATGTCATTTAGCAATTACGTAAATATATTATATATAGAATGAAGTATGTTACTATAATTATATACTCTGGAAACTATATAAGCAGCCATGGAACATATATCAGGCATGCATATGTATGAGAGTGAGCTATATGTATCAAAGTGGTTACGAAGTTAGTCCTGGAGTTCCTGCCATTGGTTTGTTATTCCTTCCTTTTCAAGTCCATACGGATTGTTAACCTGTGTCGGAATCTCCTAATGACTGTTTCGTTGTGTGCAGACGACAGATAAGTTTCTGAACTTTAGTTTAGTTTTAATCTTTATAGACATTTTCAATATCTGTTCTAAGTTTCTTGTTAATTAAATAAATAATTGTAAAAACCAAACAGCTGAGATTACACTTTTTGTTGCGCATAGGGGTCACGTAACACAAGTTAATTAAGCCAAACACTACAAATGTTATTTTAGGTTAAAATATTATATTACTGTAATAAGCTACTGTAGAGCTGCACCCATCGGTTCATTTTCGTAATCGATTAATATCGATTAATCGTATTGATTAAATAATTTAAATACGACATGTCCATGGTGGTTTGTCCATTCAAAGGAAAGGGGTGCTTTTATAAAGTTTTTACTTTATTAGTTGGCGATTGCCTCCCTTGTTGTCGGCCAACAATTCAGTCACTAATCACAATTTAAATCACTGTTTAATCACGGTTATAGATTGTGCACTTTCTCGCGCTCTCACAGTTTACACTTGACACTCCAATCAAAACAAGTCGCCTTTGTCATTTTATCACAACGACAATGCCCATCTTGTCACAATTTTTTAATTCCGGAAAGAAACTCATTCCCGCATCATGCTGTGCAGGGTTGTCATCCGATTATTGTTAAGTATAATCGATTGCGAAAAAAAACGAAAAAATAATCGATTAATTGGGAGCACCTCTAAGCTACTGTATTAACTAGCTTGTATTTATAGTTCTAGAACACTGCACAAACACTAATAAAGTTTATATTAATACCTTGAGTTTTTACTTACTAATATCTAAGTAACTAAAACTATTTGAGAAAAGTTCAATGTACACAAGTACACGTACAGAGAAAAACTCCACACTTTTTTTTAATATTTAGTAAATAAACAATGTTGAATTTAAATTATTTTACAACATATTAAAACTAATGCACCTATCAATGTTAAGCCCCAGGGGAGGGGGGATGGGCAACCCAATGGGACTTAACAACCCCCCCCCGTGGGTTAGGAATTTGACAAAAACCATCTTGAGAGATGGGATATTTGATAATTTTGTGCAGGAGTCTGGTGACCACCAAGTATTGCAATGTGGTGTACAAATCTGATAGGTAAATATTTTGCTCATGTTGAAATTGTGCTCAGTTTCTTTGACAATATCAGTTTAATTAATATTCTTTGTTAGTTTGTTGACCGATACTGTATTTAAGTTTTAAGAAGGTTTCAGAAGAGATGAACTGGAGAGTGGAGACTGCCTTATTCAGTAGTGCAAGGTTTGAAATGGGCTTAAATGTTCTTGATCGACCACAAGAGCAATTACAGTAGTTTGGTTTTTCTAGTTTAATTATCATGTATTTGTAATATTAAAAACATCCAGCTCCCTGAACACTGCCACATACAAAGGTTTTGTACTGACTGCTTTATTATGCTGTTAATGTTCTCCTTGAATCAATTGTTATGCACCTATCAACGTTAAGCCCCAGGGTGGGACTTCCCAAGACAGGGAAATTTGACTTTCTTGACAAGCTCGAGGGATGGGATTTTTGACACATAAAACGATCTTAATATTAAATTTTAGCACTTGATATTTCCCAAGGAGGCGTATTTTGAACAACAAGGCTATTCTACTGTAGGGGAATTTGACAATTTTTCCCAGAAAGTCAATATCCCTGTGGGTTGCCCCCACCCTGGGGCTTAACATTTATATTGATAAAATGGTGGAACCACAGAAAAGTTTTTTTCTTTATTTGACACAAATGTTTGCCACCTGGGTAAGGAATTTGAAGTAAATTTTCAAAAAATGTCAAATCCCCTGGGTTTGATCGTTCCCCCTACCCTGGGGCTAAACTTTGACAAGTGCATAATATTTTAGAACTTACTAAATTACTTGGGAGGAGACGAATCAAGACACAAAGAAAATAAGCAAAACATCGGCTGCAAAACTCGCGAAAGCACTTTTGAGTTGCAGCTCTTGTAAAAACCTGAATTTTTGCTCACTGGACAAGCTTAGTTTTCGGGCCAAAACAGAACCAAAACATTGTTAGTACTGTTATTGTTTTTCGAACGTCTGATCGGAAGCATGACCAAACTTTGTCAGTCTCAATAAGCGAAAAAATGGCATTAAAGAGACGTGCACAATTGCAAAAACGACACGATCTGTACAGATAAACTACAAACAAATATCCACATAGCAAAATATTTTATTGATCGCCACTTCATAAGCTTACTCACATAGGCGTACGGGCAAAATTTTGTAAGGGGGGCTGAGCAGAATTTGTCCGAATAAACTGTGACGTCATATGCCATCACATGACAATAAATTACGTCATCGCGTCATTCTCTCGCATGTGTCCGTTGGTATGAAGTTTCTCAAAAATTGCTTTCTCGCTATTGAGAAATTGATTGTCAACGCCATAGATCTCCGATCGATGTAAATTTGATATTTGCATCAGTTGGAGAACTGCAGAAAACACTGTCTGCAAATGTACAGTCAGCACACCTTGATGCCGCCTTCAAATTAACTGGCTCGATCCCATGGATTCGTCAATGCGCATAGTAGCTGGTGATAGAAAAATAGTTTTCCGCTGGCCGGTTTTGCACTAGCTCAGAGGCAGCACGATAGCTTGCGTTCTAACAGTGGACTGAATCGACTGTTCTTCTTAGCAATAAAAGGTGTTTAGACTTCTGAACCTCATGTCAAGGAAAGTGTAGGACAGAAAATTTTGAATTTTGAAACCTCCAAAACGTATTTTCTGCCCCTTCTGGAAAATATTTTCTGTATTTTATCTTCCAAGCCATAAACATTTCAGACATTTTGAGGTGACAGTATTTGTGTCCACACGAACATGTATCAAAAGAGTAAATTAGTGTGCGCACCTGTTGGTTTTAAGCTTTGAATCAAGGTGGAACAGAATTAAGTTTGGGCATGAGTGATGACCACATCAAATCGAAGCTTTCGTGATGGAGACATCTAGGTTTGGTATTTGAATAGGCAGCCAAAAAAGACTGAAGCGATGATGTCGTAGAAGACATCAACTAAGGACTATTATATACTTAAAAGTTTATACCAAACGCATGCAGGTGAACACTGAACAGAGGCTCGGGTTGAACCTCAATATCAATGTGTTAAAATATTAATGACAAGACCCTTTTTGCCCGAATTACGAGACGATTTCTGCCCGAATAGATCAATTTCTCCAGTTAACTGGGGGGCTGCACCCCCCCCCCCCCAGCTCCCCCGGCCCGTACGCCTATGCTTACTCACCTGCAAACGCTCGCACAGACCTTTCTTCATAAATGTTTTTGTTCGAAGCGTGTTCGCTCAGTCGATCACTCTGAATTGACTTTCTCGACAACGACTGCAGTAACTTCATTACCTTTTCCACAGAATGTAGTAATTACCCCCCTAGTTATGCTGCAATAAGTAAAGTTTACTCTCGAAAGATAAAAGCGGTTAAAACTTATAAATTATTCCTCCAAGTAAAAGTGCTCGCCTCGCGGCAGCCATTTCACCTGGAAGTGAAGTGATACCCAACTACCACAATGCATTGCGGGTTTTTCCTAAAAGGTAAAAGGTCCATTGAAAGGCCATCAATTTGGTCATGAAACTGGGATATGCATGATTGATTTGTAAACTCCGATTTTTCGGTATGCTAGATCTCTTTCTTGGAACTGGAAAGTGAGAAAATCTATAATATCCCTCACAGGTGCTGAAAAAGGACATTGGTTCCTGTCAATACACCAGCCAGCCCAGATCTTCCAAGGGCCTTCATACCATTTTTTGGTACAGTTTCTCCACGATGCCAAGGGGACTTCACACACTGTTTCTGAAATGCCTGTTGTTTGCATTCGTCGCCTGAAAGAGGGCATACAGCCAGAGCTAGAGTCTTCCATATTGGGTGCACAGCTGCTTGGTTGGATGGAAGAAAAATTGTTTTCTTCGATGTTGGGTGCAGAGTAGGAAAGTCGACTAACATTTCCAGGAGCATGGGATACCATGGCTGTGCTATCCAAGGCCGTTGCCTTGTCCAGACGAAGTTTGAGTAGCACTCTGTTCAGTAGTATAATTGGAGGATGTATGAATGATGTCCACTGACTCCACTTCAGTGTGAACGCATCTATTGCCATTGCTCCGGGATCCGGGTGACCTGCTATACATATAACGGTAGTTGGTGGTTCAGTCTGGATGCAAAGAGATCTACTTTAGGCGTGTAATAGCGTTTCTGGATATTCATAAACAGCTGTCCGTCCAATGTCCATTCTATCCTGTCGTTCATTTGACGTGATTCGGCGTCCGCTTCTGTATCCGGGATTCCTGGCAGGTGTTGTCCCAACAGGGTTATCTTTTTGGACTGACATATATAACTTCCATATGTCCCGGGCTAGTTGAGTAAGCTTGTTTGACTTGGTCCCCCCTCGTTTGTTGATGTAAACTGCAGCCGTCGAGTTGTCCATTTGTAGTAGAATACGACTCCCTGTCAGTTGACAAGAGGTCAGGTATGATTGAATGGCTAGGTAAGCCGCTTTCAGCTCCAAGACGTTGATACGAGCCTGTTGCTCGTCTTTGCTCCAATATCCCCATTCCTGGTGCCTTGACATATTGCTCCCCACCCGAGACAGGATGCATCTGTCTGAATTGTGATGTTGTACATAGGTTCGGCTATTGGAGTGCTGTTCTCTTGCAATCAGCTTTGGAGATGTCCGCCACTCTAGATCGGCTAGGGCTTCCAAGGAAAGGGTGACCTGCTTTTTCCGGGGCAGAATTCCATACTTACGGAGGGATTTGTTATGTAGTTGTTGCAATGCCCTGTAGTGTAGTGTAAGGGTGCAGTTTGCACTCCTATCTTGAACACTTGGGTCATTCGACCAAACAGAGAGGACAGGTCCTGGAGAGGGCACACTGTTTTCTTCCTCATTGACTGGTCTTCGCATTGGAGTGGAATCGTTGAGCATTTCTCCTCCTTGATGATGAAACCTAGGTCGCTGAGTAGTTGACATACTTCCTTGAACAATCGCATTAGCTCCTCTGGGTCCTGATGCACTAACAATATGTCGTCGATGTAAATGATCACACGCAGTCCTCGTTTCCTCAGCAATGCAATTACTGGTTTCAAGACTTTGGTGAAAGTCCGTGGAGCTGAAGTGAGGCCGAACGGTAGGCATTGGAATTCGTATGTTACATTGTCAAATATGAAGCGCAGATACTTTCTGTGCTCTTTCGTTACTGGAATTGAATAATAAGCGTCCTTGAGGTCCAATTTCATCATGTAATCGCTCTCCCATAGAGTAGACCGTAGTAACGTTAAGCCGTCCATTTTGAATTTGGTTGACTCCACAAAGGCATTCAGTGGCTTCAAGTTGTAGATTGGACGTGTTTTGTTCTTTTCTTGAACAACAAATACGGTTGAGATAAACTGATCTTTCGGATTGTCTGTAACTTTCTGTATTGCCTTTTTGGCAATAAGTTCGTCGATGGCAGTCTGAATGAGACTGTGTTGCTTTTTGGTTCTCGCTTTGGTTATTCGTGGTCGTACTTGAAAAGGGGGCTTGATAAATGGTATATGGTAGACTGATATTGTTTGGAGGTTCCATGGGTCGTTCGTAATTGTTTTCCAGTTTTCTTGAAATTGTACTAATCGTCCTGCTGTCATTGGTGTCTTTTGGGTTTGTTGAGTTAGATGTGGAAGGTAATAGTCAGCTCCTACCACCCTATTTGAAGCCTCGGTTGCTGATGCGATGGATTTATTTTTTTTGTTTTAAGGAATCGTTTTGGTTCCACTTGTTTCCCCAAGTTCGCTTACGTACATTGGATGTACTATGGGAGAGCTGTCCACGAAAGGGCTGCTTACTTGTGAAGGGCTTCTTGAATTGTGCTTTGGCAGGAACAGGGGCAGCAACAAGCTTGCTATTCGTCTACGAATGGTCATGTGTAGCGGTTGTTATAACTTAACTTTACTAAGGCGGTAAAATGTTTAATCTCTAGCGTGGGTTTGTATCCGCATTCTTGTAAGTAGGTTTCCAGATCATTAGTTTTACGTAGAGCATGCTCACTTTTAACTCACTTTGAACATGCTCACTTTGAACAGCTTTGTGGAAGCTATCAGGGGACAAGTGCTTGTCGGCTGGGAGGTCAGATTTCAGGGTACGTAAACCCAGATCTGTTAAATACTCTGAAAAGCGACGTTGGCGCTACGAATTTAAGCGGGATACTGCATTGCCCAAAAGAGCTAGGGCATCTTCCAACATTATATTTATGTCGTCTGGTTCAGGTCCAGCAATATTTTCATCCCCTTCTATGGGCATTTCGAGTGCTTCCAGAGCCGCCGCAATGGGTCGGACTGCTGTAAGTAGGGGAGCTTGCTTGTCAGCCAAGCCTTCATCGAAAGCAAATAATCCTTTGGTTTTTAAATAACCATGCTTCTTTTTTTATGTCATCTTTCATACCAGTTTCCATGGTAGGTGACACCAGCACGTTTTCAGTGCCTTTTATTGATGGATATTTATCCAATAACTCTGTCCATACTTCTTTGGACAAGGGTTTTGTAAAGGTTGATGTTAGAAACTCTAACAATTCACCTGATACAGTAGTCTCGTTTGGTTCATTGTAAAACCGACTACTTCGGCCACTTGTGGCCTCGTTGGAGCTCTCATTAATCTTTGGCCTCTTTGCTGGTGTCTCCTCAGAGACTCCATCGTCTTGGTCGTCCTTCGAGGACTCGACCATACCTTTTGTATGTCCTGATCTTTGCAAGGAGTAGTTGAGCAATTGAGGAAGAAACTTTTGAATCGACTCGGTCACTTGAGTGTTAACTAACGAACAAACTTGGTTCGAAGTGAGAGAGCTATTGTCCGAGCTTGCATTCTAGACAATATTGTCGTTCTCTTGCAAGGCTGGCCCCTGCAGAGACATTACACGAAGAAATGAGCAACGTATTTTTTTACGTCACAACTTGTCTTGTTCGGTACAGATAATTTTGGCTAAAAATCACACGATATTGGGAAATATTGCCACAGATACAACAATAGTATAATTACTCACCTTTTCACTTGCCATTTGAATTGTTTTAATCGAGGATGTTTATGTATATTAAGGATATTCACTGAATATTTTTGTGCTAACGAAGCTTGCCCACGAAAGAAGAGGATGAAGGCGCGCATGCGCTAAAAACTTAATGTGGGTACCAGTCCGCTACTGGCCGCGGATCTGCACCAGTATTGTGAGTATCAGTCGGAGTAGGTACGAAGGAGAAAATGGTACAACCGTTGATTTTCGCCCGCATTTTCTTGTTCAGCGTAGACAAATTGCCCACCTGTTGTCAGGAGTAGCAAAAGAAGGAGACGTCGGAGGAAACAATTTGAGTGGACTGCTGTCGTATTTTCAGAAAGCTCCGAGGATAAAGGTCAACGAGTTGAAGGAGACGCCACCAGGGAAAACCCAAAAAAAGCTACAAGATTGGAGACGAGATGAAGATCAAACCACAAGACCAAATGTTGGAAGTTGTTCAGAGTGCGTGGAGAAGTATTTAAAGTTGGAGGAATAAACTTGGAAGATATATGATTAAGTTCAAAGCGACAGCGACGATGATCAACCAACAGGTTAGAACAGGAACAGGCGGCAGACGGTGTATAAGTAATTATTCAAAGCACCGTGTTCAAAGCAATTTAACAAACAGAATCAGTTCAAAATGAGAAGAAAAGCGTTTTTCTGTAACCAATTAGATATTACTGGGTGGAACAAAGTCAAGCGATGAATATGATATAAGTCATGAATTAGAAGAGGTAATGTTTACCGCAAAATATTCAAATCAGTGGTTTGACTAGTTCAAAAGTCACAAAAGGTGTAACGATAAAACTCCAGCAGCAGGATACGTAATTTAGAATGTAGTGAATCAGCACGACGGGTAGATAAGCGGCCAAATTTACAGAATTGCAGGCTCCAACGACAAACCCGGCCAAGAGGTCGGTAAAAATAACTTCAGCTTAAAACAAGGAAATACAAAAAATTATCCAAAAATTGACACCGGATAACGGCAGGATTTAAAAAACATTAATATGTTACACGATTGTAGAATCTTGAAGAGTTTTCTGTGGAAAATGAAATAGTACGGAATAAATGTAACCTTTTTGAATTGATTAGGTGATAGCGGTGTGATTAAATCAATTGCAGAATAATTGCACCTGCATGTATTGAGGTCTTATGGTATACTGAAGAATGTGATTTGCATAACGGTGGTTCTGAACAATAAATCCAAACTCGAATACCAACGTGTTTAGAAACAACATAAACATTTTAAGCGAAAGTAAACCTACACCAGGCAGCTGTACTGGGTCCACTGACTTTCGTCCTGGTGGAGTACATTTGCAAGGCGGTGACTATGACTGTGACAAAAGTTTATCACGCAGATCCAGTAGCCATGGTATGAGCACAGATACAGGCCTGCAGATAGAAATCACGACCTGCTACCAGACGCTAGCAAACCATGGAATGAATATGAGTAAAGAGTAGACAAAACTATTGCATAGTAAGAGACCAGCAGCCTGTGCCACAGAGGCAAATTAAGATAGATTGTTAGCAAATGAGGCAAGTGACATCTTTCAAGTATTTAGACAGCAGGCTATTCGAGAAAAGAAATCTATAACGGAAATTCAGGCAAGAATTCGGAGAATTGGGAATGCGTAGGCATGTAATTAGGGTCATCTATAATAAGAGAACGCCGGCGAAACTAAAGAGTATATAACGCTATAATTAAGTTAATTGGTATGTTTTTATTGCGAAGAGAATATTTGTAGAAACCAAATCCAATCGGTATGTATTGGGATATTGGTATAATGGGATATCCGACAAGACCAGACAACCTGAAATATGAACAGTAGAGGTATAGACGATTCAAATGATATATTGTGGTATTATCATTGTGGTATACTGTCATGTTAATTCACAAATTGGTGAGAACACCTGCTTTGACTGGGTTTTCATCAGGACGAGAAAGAGATGAGAAACTACATGTGAAGAAGCTAGTAGTTGCGGAGACGAGTTGCCTGGGAGGAATTAAAGGAGTGTGAGACATAATGACATACCTCACAAACAAAATAGAAAGTTTGACATTCGTATATTTTTCATTTTTTTTGTTGCAAGTCAGGGACAACGTACTCGATATTTGTCTATAAACAATTTTTAAAACTTTTAGATATATTAAGGTTACATTAGATAATGAAATGCCAAATTTTTCATATATTTTTCCAATAAAAATAACAAGTAGAAATTTAAATATAGCTGCTAAAGCAAATCGCATTCAAAAATATATGAACGCGACAAAAATACGAAAGAAAATATTTTTGGGTCTACCGTTTTTCCAGCTTAAATTAGGGTGTTCAAAAACGCACGAAAACCTAAACAACCTTGTTTTCTCAACGACAGATTTTCCACAAAATCGGAAAAAATGTTCAAAATTATTCAACAGTGCCGTAGCAAGGTGTCAAAAAGTGTGTGTGTGTGTGTGGGGGTGGGGGGGGGGGGGGGGCAGTAGTGGCAATTAGTGACCGCATTTGAATGGGGGTATGTGGGCCCTTCCTCGGAATTTTTTAAATCTAGAACCTCGGAAACACCATTTGCAGCAATTTGAGCGAAATATTTCATTTAATTCTACAACTAGTATAGTTCAAATTTTAATGTAAAAACGAAGAAATTATCACACCAACATACCCTACAGGTTGCCAAAATCCAGCTCTATCTCTATGATTGGTTCAGGGAATTGAAACCTCGACAGACGACACTTCACAAAAGTGAACATATTTTTGGGGTTGCGTTGCTCCGTTTGAGATTTTGAGTCGCTTAATCTTTCAATAATTAAATACCAATACATTACTGAATAGCTTCTAGGGGCAAAGAACTTTATCTGATTGGGGGGGGGGGGGGGGGGAAGCCCCCCCCCCCACCTGCTACGGCACTGTTAAATATGTGGTATTGATTGATTTCTCCAAATTTTGACAGTGTTTTGTTTACTCAATCCTGTTCGAGAGCATTCCCAGAGGTGAATAAAATCGTCTAAAATACTAAATACCGATTTAGTATAAAATACTAAATACCGATTCGGACAGGAGGGAGTTAAGGCCTATTCCGTGTTAGTAGGTCACCATACAATTTTTCAATACCTTGTAGTTTAAACAGATATTTGTTCGCCTCTTAGTCTATACAGGTCAGAAAAGAATGCCGAATGTCAAAAAAAAAATACTAAAAAGTATAAAACAAGCGCGCACAGTTTTGTGCATTTACTATTCAAGATTGAAAATATAATATGTAGAAAATGTTTTAGTCAAACGGGAAATCTATTTCTTTGTCGACTATTTACTTTTTAATTGTAAGGGGGGGGGGGGTAATTTCTCCATTAATTCGTTATAAAGAATAAAAGTCCAATACATAGTTTCTCGCCAAATTTATATGTTCATAACCAGCATTTGTTTAGCTTTCCAGAATGAAAATTTGAGATATATACCACTAAAATTCGTCTCGCAATAGCATATTTCCCCAAAATCACTCTCATTATATATGAGGAGGGAGGGTGGGGCACCGCCAAAACGGGGCACCTTGGTTATTTTCAAAATAATTGTATAATTTAAAACGTTGTACGGTTGTAACCTCCATTCGATCACCACCATTTTGTTTTTAACATAATTTCTTGGTCAGCGGCATTTCGTTTAGGAATAGAATACTTCAAGTATCGCCAATGTGCTGGTACTTACATTAAATCACATTTTATAAATAACTCTTTTTACGTCACCCCTAGTGCAACGGCACAGTCAATCTTTTCTACATTTGGCAAAGAAAATGTCGGCCTATATAGAGATAACGGATTGGCCATTTTAAGAACAAAACCGCGAGATTGGCAGATAAAACAAGAAAAGATCTATACAAAATTTTCGAACAGCTCGGCCACAAAATAACAGCCCAGACAAATTTACATGTGGTAAACTTTTTAGATGTTACTTTCGACCACCAAAACGGAAAATACAAGACTTATACAAAGCCCAATGACGATCCATTCTATGTAAACAAGCAATCAAACCACCCCCCTAGCATTTTAAAACAGCTACCAACATCAATAGGCAAACGTATTTCCTTTCTCTCATCGGACAACATAACATTTAAGGAATCCGCACCAATTTACCAAAATGCACTAAGACACAGTAATTTCAATCAGGAATTAAATTACACACAGCAAAACCCACAACAACCACCCAAAAACCGACATCGCAATATACTTTGCTTCAATCCACCATACAACAAAAACGTGAGATCAAACATTGGACGCTGCTTTCTTAACCTAATCGACAAACATTTCCCACCAGAAAACAAACTCCATAAAATTTTCGACAGAAATTCAGTGAAAGTCCGTTACAGATGCATGAACAACGCATAGTCCACAATAATGCACACATACTTAGGTACAAAAATTAGGTACAAAATGATAAAAAAGCCAGTTGCAACTGCAGGGATAAAAGCAAGTGCCCACATCATGGCAGTCCCTGACAAATAGCATAGTATACAAATCAACTGTTTCCACAAGCGACATAAATAACACCAAACACTACATTGGCATGACAGCAAACAATTTCAAAGAGCGATACAGAAATCACACAAAATCTTTCCAAAACAAAAAATATTCAAACGAAACCGAAAATTCGAAACACGTCTGGGATTTAAAAGAAAAGAAACAAAATTTCAACATAACCTGGTCTATTTTAAACGCGCAGCTTCCTACTCTGGAGGACCAGGCAGATGCAATTTATGTTTGGAAGACAAACTTTGCATCATGAAAGCAGACAATCACTTTTTACTCAATAAAAGTTCAGAAATCATTTCGACATCCAGCCATAAAAATAAATTTAATATCAACAATCTAAACAACAATCAAAACAAGGAAAGGAATTTGAGGAACTCACCGCCCACACGCACACCTTTCGGCGAATGAGGAATGCATTCATTGTTTCACCGCAGATGCGCCCACCTTTTGACCAAAACCATTTGAGGCATGCATTCATTGTTTCACCGCCCACACGCCCACCTTTGACCAAAACCATTTAAGCGGCCCACGAATCGAAACTATTCAGTCGCCCTAAGACGCCCCGCGTGAAACTAACAGTTGCGACACTCATCATTTTGAGGTAAGCCCACTTAAACTATACTATATATATATATATATATATATATATATATATATATATATATATATATATATTTCTAAAATTCATGAATAATTAATGAGATAATCGTCCAATAAAATTCATCACAATACGTCACATGAAGACCTCTTTATACCGTGATATAGACTACCGCGTAATCATTTAATATGCGTATATAGATCACACGTACCTTTGTGATATAAATCACATGTGCCTTTATGATATTTATTGGCTCGTGTCATTCTTCTAGTTACCGAAATTAAACCATAGCAAATTCTCTTTATTTTCCAAAATTAATCGTAATGTTACAATTATTAAATACAGGACTTACAACACAATTGGCGTTTCCACCACACATATTATCTGACATATCCTGACACAAAAAACTCTCAAATATTATAGAATTGTCCGACAATGAGAAGTTATTCAACCGCAACAGCCGGTGCTCACCAGCTCTTATTGCGAATAGCTTTCCATTGTAGAAATACAGCGTGTGCAATAGCGATTCGGCTGTATGTCCTCCCAGTAGTTTCTTCTCCCAAAGAACTTTTTCCTCTTCTTCCGTAATTTCATTACGCTCTTTCTTCTTCGTTGCCACAGCGATTCCAGAGCCTGTAGCGTCCTTCATTTCAGCGTCCAATGCCTTACGGAACCACATAAACCTACAGTAAATAACAAATATAACAATGTCCACTACTGTTATGCAATTCCTCAACGACATGCAAGCATGAATAAACCTACCTTCGATCTTTCTTGTCCAAAATGTTTATTGTATCAGCTCCCTTAACGTCTGATAGAAACCGATTTAAACCACATATCAAACAGTACAAAGTACGTGCAGGATAACGCTCTCCATTTGCATTAGCCACTTCTCCAACAAATTTCCTTAGCCAAAAAGCCAAGGACACCGCACCCATCTCTTGCAGTGGGATGCATAACGACTGTATTGAACTACCATCGTCAATTCCGAAGCCAACATCGTTTGTCTCCACCTCTTTCACTTCCCTGGCTCCCCTCCATTCGTTAAAAATCTTAATTGCCCACTTCGTGGCGTATCTTGTGCTAGGAGGAGTGGACTTTTTAAATAATTCTCGCTCTTCCTCAGTGCTTCGTGAACTTCGAAAACGAGCCATGAACACATCCTCAAAAGAGTAAATTTGAATATTTCAAACCCACTTCATACTGCTTTCATGTTCATTACCATAAAAAATTGTTAACTATTCCCAGGTCAGTTAAAACATAAACACATGACTGCATTGGAAAATTCAACTTTATTGTTCTATTCATTTATATAAGACAAAAGGTGATTTTAGAAGCCTTTTAAAAACCTCGTCATCGTGCTTTATCATTGTATATAGTAAATATATATATATATATATATCGGAAAGCCATCTGTGACAATTTCAAAGACATAAAAAGATGAATTTATAAGATTTTGAAGCATTTTATCCAGTTATTTCGCTTTTTCAAAAACGTAAAAAATGGCCTTTCAATGAATAGTTGCCATGGAAACACGTTAGTTGGTATCGTCAAATGTATAGAATCGAAATGATGTCTATACAATTTGACAAAAGGTCTCCAAATTTGATGTTATTGTCCTTGACCGACGAAGTGTACGGCTCATTCGCCCGCCTCCCCTTCCTCGGCCTGGTTAGAGGTAAAGAAATATACCAGTGGACACTTTTATATTTTACTTGGTTTCTTGGTTATTCTACTACGTCGGCGTAACTTATCAATAAAATTTATTTCTTCTGCATTAAGGCGAACTGGCCGCCATTTTGTTTTTCCTAGGAGCCAATCACATTGCGTGGAAAACACTATTCACCTGCTATAGGGTATATACTATAAGATGTAATACAGTTTACTCCCAAGGTTT
Organism: Paragorgia papillata; assembly: GCA_035771165.1. Classification (NCBI taxonomy): domain Eukaryota; kingdom Metazoa; phylum Cnidaria; class Anthozoa; order Scleralcyonacea; family Coralliidae; genus Paragorgia; species Paragorgia papillata. The sequence goes on along the minus strand of JAWNZC010000067.1, from coordinate 1,841,413 downwards.
CAAGTTCGGGCCGGCAAAACCGACAATGCTCTGGCTTGGCTTGATCAAGTTTGGTTACCCAAAATTAGATTCTCCAATTGTAATAAACACGTCCACAAGGTTTTGATAAATTGTACACATTGTTTAACGTAATAAGCCTAGTTTACTTGGCCCTAAGGCTTGCATGAGAAGAAACATTGTTTTGTGATTTGGATTACTTAAAGAGGCCTATATATATATATATATATATATATATATATATATATATATATATATATATATATTAATGTACTTATTATTGTACGCTTTTGATGTCATGGCGAGAAATACTGACGCCACAATGACGTCATTATTAACCAGAAAATTGGAATTTAGAAAAGTAAAAAACAATTTTTACATGATTACTTTTGGCTGTTCGATCTGCTAACATATATAATTATTATATCAAGAAATTATTTTCCCCGCATGCTTACTTTTATTGTTATTATTGCAATAAGAACTTTAAAACATCATAACAAATATTATTAGCTCTATATCACTACGACATATTCATAAGTATTAATGCATCACCTACACTGAGATCAGAGTTGAGACTACATAGACCTATCCCAATCCAGAAATCGTCAACATTTCATTTGTGCAGGCATCTTGGATTACCCAGAATGCTCTGGTAAACCTAACTTACAAATTATTATTACGAATTGTTTGTAATTGCTCTATAACTACATATTTGTGGAAATAATAATGTTTTGATCTAGTTTTGTAACGGCACAGCAACATCACATTGAAAAGAATACTTTTAGAAAATAATATGTTAAAGTTCAGTGTTAGTGTGTGTTTTGAAATATTTTGTACTATTTTTTCTTACTAACATTTTTCAACTTTTTTCTCAAAAAAATAGTGCCAAAATATGATTTTAAAAAGTCATAATGGTTGTCGAGATATAGATATTTAAGATTAACGATTTTCCGGGCGGAAAGCCCAATCGTAAAGTAAAAATAAGAGCCCAGTTCAAAATTCTTAATTTTGCATGAGCTGTGCTCTTATTTTTATTTTAAGATTAACGAGGTCACTTTCGGCCACATGTTTAGATATGGTTAAGTTTTGTATTTAGGAAAACGTCATAAGCACACCGACAAATTTTCGGTCACGATTTGAAACAGATTTCAGAATTTGAATACAATTGTGCTAGTTGCTGTAGTAATTCTTCCTTTTATCTCTTTTTCCTTTCCCTGGCCCCTATCAAAGAAAAACCTTACATGCAACCTGGCATAAAAATGGCATTGTCTCAACCAGATACAATTATACAAACAACGAGTTTCTTAATAAGAAACAATAAACAACGAACACGCAAAGGATTGTTACCCTTACGTATTTGTAATAATTTCTCCTCTGAAACAAGGTAAACAATTTTGAAATCAGGATGACAGCTTACCCCCTTCGTTAGTACATAAGACCCCGGCATCGTCGTGGTGACTGCAGTTGTGTTTTCCCCATCCTTGATGGCTACAGCTCGCTAAGTACTGTTCATTTCCTGTACAACCAACGTCATCTAGCCATATTGTGCCATTACTATCCGGAACATCACGACTTTGAAGAGTTGCTCTAGCTCCTGGAAATCCTAGTTGTCGACAAACCACGTTAGCATCGTCTAAGTCCCAATTATCATCACAAACCGTCCCCCATTTTTCTTTGTACAATATTTCAACACGTCCAATTCCAAATCTGCTAAATGTTCCTTGCAATCGGATAGAATTACCTATACAGAAAATAGTGAAAAATTTGTAAAGTTTCATTCTAAAAATGAATTTAAAAAAACAAACTATATATTTATTAACTAATTGATTTTTTTCCGTATCCAGAAACAGATTACATAAGAACGCTGATATTTAATGGAAATAAAATATGCAAAGGCTTTAGAAACAAGTTTAAAATTAAGGAGACCCTTGAATTATTTAAACGTTCTCCTCACTGATAACTTAGCCTTCTAATTTTTTTATAATTATATTTAACAATTATTCGACGAAGGCGAGGTGAATATCGATGAATAATAACCGAGACGAAGTCCAGGTTATTATTCACCAATATTCACTGAGCCTGAGGTGAATAATGTTTTTAGTATAAATACACATTTTCGTACATTTAGGAACAGCATTTTCTTTGAAATTGTAAATTTCCTAGTCTGTCGCATTGATTGACTGACTGATTGATTGATTGATTGATTGATTGATTGATTGATTGATTGATTGCATCATCAAACACATGTTGCTTGCCTCGATCGAGCAGCTTAAATTTATCTACGCATTCATTGTAAATAGAAATCAGTTATTTATACGTTTTTTTATCCACAAAATGTTTAAGAGGTTAATTTCAACCGTTGAATTATGAGTTGGCATAGAAATTGGTGATTTTACAATTATATAGGAAAAAGGCTCGTTTTCAATTAGATATTGACGAAAAATTTGCCGATGACTTCAACTTGAAATGCATCTAAAAACTTGCGATACCTTTCTTGTGTTCAGTCACACCACACTTGGAAGTGAGAAAATAGGGGAAGACATGAAAAAGCGTTATATTAGAACCCTAGTCGACTTGGGCGCCTAAGTTGTTGCTTTAGAAATCGATCGATAATCTGTATTTGTTTGGATTAAATTATTGTAGGAACGTTTCTGGTTCATAGTTTTGTTCTTAAAGATGACAATATTTGCATTCTATTGGAAATCATAATATTTTTCCTTCTGCTTGAAGAATTTATTGTGGTGTCTGAAGAAAACATCCAAATATTTTAATATTTTCACCGTGGCTTCAAAACCAAACAGGGTTTAAAATTTTCTTTGTCTGTTACACTTTATTTTGAGAACTTGTGTGTTACCGTGAAAATAGGGGATCGTAGATTTTTCGAGCATCGAAAATGTTCAACTTTAAGCTTGATTTGTACTTCGGCGAACGTTTACGGACACCCTGTTCGGGTTTACGTTGTCAAACTTTCTTGTACGGATACCCTGTTCGGGTTTACGTTGTAAAACTTTCTTGTTTTAGTTTTTTCATGTAAATTCTTTCTCCCGCGAAAGATACCTTGAAGTTTCGAGTTAACTTTTCCTGCTATAGTTAAAAGTCTAGGACTCAAGAAAAAGAAATAACACTTTTTTTATATATCTCGTTCGTGAGCGGGAACATTATCACGCGCGTTGTCCCAATCTCGTTCCCAGAGCCAAATATGCCCGGCCGCGCGGGCAAATCAAATGGCTCTGGGACAATCCATTTGAAATACAGGAAAAAATGTGTATTTTGGGGCATGCGCAGTTGGTATTTTTGTACCCAGACCCACGAAAACCTTCAGCACGGCCGCTCAATATTCTGCAAAATACATCTACGTGTTGTGGCTGATTCTGGAATTTAATTGTAACAAATAACAGTAGAAATGTTGTAAGAATATAATCGTGGCTGGTTTGTGATGCGATAAAGTATTACTTGGCAGAAATTTCTGGATAAGAGACTGATAAATGGAAAATAATGCACCAGGCGTGATAGTGATCGATGACCAATTGACCAGTTCATGACCTGCCAATGAAACCCAGTTTGAATTCTTGTTTATTCAAACTTATGAACACGAGAATATCGTATTATTGTTCTGAATATTATTCGAATTTTCGTAGACGGCTACAAGGTAAATTACAACGAAATCTGGAATTTTAAAAACTTATTTCATGTACGTACATGTATGTCTTTCAAATAAAACGTGACCTTGGTGGTATATTTGTCATTTGTTGATTTGCAACATTTAATTTGTTACATGTTCTAATCCACTTGTTTGTGTGTAATCGAAATAATCGACACTGTAGCTTTCTGAGGTTTAATCATTTATTAATTAATATTACATCTGTTTATACTGATCTATGTGATTGAAGATTCAAACACCAGCAGCTGAACCTCACTATGAACCAGCCATATTTGTACGGCCTGTTATTGCCCATTTGAGTATGGCGAAAAAATGCTATGCATAAAAAAATAACAAAGTGAGAGGTTCTTCTTTTACTTATTTTTTTAAACATTAACTTTAAAGTACTTAACACCAAAGATGTGAGGGGCAGGTGGCACACATGCTCACATTTAGCTAATATATGATTTATAATGATATTGGATTGTGATATTGGATAGGGTTACAGGGTTGTTTAACAACCTCAGGGAGTGGCGCCCCTGCCCTCTAGCGAGCTGAATCGCCTTTGGCAGAAGGAAGGTGATGTCAGCCTCAAGCAGATGAATCTAAGATCAATGGTTGGGCCTGGCAGCTGGCACGCGGACGAACATCTTATCAAGAAGTCAACGGGTGGCCGCACCGTCTATTGTATAGGCACTGTGGGGCAGCTTAGGAGACAGGCTGGTCGTCACATGAATTTGTGCCATCAGTCCCTCACCTCTTAAGTCCAGAGAGTGGTTCTTTCGGGGGCACGACGAAAGCTCTACTGAATAACCGTGCAATGGTTTTCTTGAGGTGTATGAATCGAGAGGTACGAAAGGAGGTGTACGATGCGAAGAAATGATTTAGATCAAGATGATACGAACTTTATAGTGAAGAAAATCGAAGTGGGAGCAAAGTCCTGAGGCGATGGCCTAACGGCGGTGGCAGCAGGCATGAGTGGCTGGAAGCTGTTAGTTGAAGGCCCACACTGAGGCGGTTGCAACGTGATGGCCGTGATTCAGCACACGGGGCGGATGCAGTGGCGTAGCCAGGGTTATGTCTTTGGGGGAGCGAAATTGGTCGAGCGCCGAAAACGCGAGCCTCCTAGGGGGGTCAGGAGCATGCCTCCCCGGAAATTTTTGGAATTCTAGAATCTCTCAGACTGCATTTCCAGCATTCTGCGTAACTTCTTTGTCAAATAACACAGCACTCTTACTTATATACTTTGTCGAATATTCAGGCTATATTTATATAAAAGGGGCAGTCTGGGTTGGGTATGCTAGAATATAGAGTATGATGAATATTCTGCGTAGATCTAGGGCGTTGTTTCCGGAATTACAACTGTAATCAACAGTAAACCTTGCCTTGTCATTCTAAATATAGCTATATGTACGTAGGTACTTTACAACTGCGGCATATAATCTTGCATTGCTTAAGGGGGATAAGGATTAAGTTGATTACACGTAAGCGCGACAGCACGTTTGTGCAGAATCACAAGGTCAAATATACGACCTTGATGAATTGCGCTACATTGCGTTTAACGTCGAAGCCGCAGATCGTTTAATATTTTCGTGCATATTAAAACAGTAATATATAGTAATATCATTACGAGTCAACTTGCTTCTCCCTTGAAGGGTTCACTACGTAACATCATTACCCCCCCCCCCCCCCCCCTCAACAAGTTTCTCCCCGGATTTAAACTTTTCACAGGAATGGCCTGGAAGACCATTTGGGGGGGGGTCCCCCCTCGCCCCCCCCCTCCCCCCCCCCCCCAAATGGTCTGGAACAATCACGCACTTTCAATTGCCACGAAAACGAAAGTGTACAAAACTGTTATTTTAACGGCTCTGCTGTACTCTGTAGAAACACTGACACTCTATAAACGACATATTAGGAAACTGACGACATATCAACTCCGATATTTACGTCAGATATTAAACATCAAACTGGAAGATAAAGTATCGAATGTTGAAGTTCTTCGAAGAGCGAATATGCCAAGCGTTGAGGCGCTAATAACTACAGCTCAGCTAAGATGGTCCGGTCGTGTAGTTCGGATGACGGACGACAGACTGCCGAAAAGTGTTCTCTACGGAGAACTGCTAGACGGACAGAGACAACGTGGAGGACAAAAGTTAAGATACAAAGACGTAATCAAAAGACATTTGAAGAGGATTGATTGTGATGTTGATACCTGGGAAGAAAAAGCTAGAGATAGAGTAGAATGGAGAGGTATAGTGAAGGAAGGGTTTGGAAAAGTCGAAAGCAAACAGCAAAGGGAATACGAACTAAAGCGACAGTCAAGGCGCGGAACGTTACAATCGGATATTGTATGCTACAGATGTAAAAGAAATTTTCTTTCAAGAGCTGGTCTGAGCTCACACGTACGGGCGAACAGATGCTGATTCACCTTATCATATTGTCTTCATCGGATACGATGGACTACCGACGACAACGGATTTTGGTTTCATTTGTCACAGTCTAGTTCCCTTGTAAAATTTACAAACGTTTGTGGAACCCTTCATCAAAGTAAAACCAAGGGCACCACCTTTTTAACTTTATACCTAAAACACTGCTTAATTATATCAACTTTACTCTTAAAAACATTACAATTATATGAGTACAGTACTGGTACATGTATATATACTGTAATAAAGCACCTTCTGGTACAAAAAATACCATTTAGACTTGGCATCTTGTGCAGTCTGGTAACTGATAAGGGTGTAACAATAGAGGGACTAGGGGGGGGGGGGGATACTGGCTGCCCACTTAATATTTTTCCTAATCTCCATTGGTAACTCTGAAAATGGGCTAAAATGCGACTAAAGCCTGGTTTCCATTTTGTCACTAGCGGTCATTGCCAGAGTTGCTGCTGGGATATGATTTATTCTATCCAAAGCACCCCACCTTACTATTAATTTTGACGAATTAGGCTAACCCAAAGTATCTTCTGCCCGCACTAGGCAGATAATGCTGGCATGCGTGTAGTCCCCATTTATAACAAGGGTGTCCACAGTTAGTAAGGCTCTCATTTGTACTGTATACTCTACGGATAAATCTACTTTTGGATAAAGTGCCAACTGAAGATAAGATGAGTAAAGTCATAATCAGCAATAAATTATGAGTTTTAAGAAATCATTTAATAACGTTTTCACCACCAGGTTAAGCTATTTAGAATTTTATTCTGGTTAACATGCCAGATGATTTTATTCTACTGCAGAGAGAATACATTAGCTGGTTGCGGTGGCCTTGCAAGCTCACATTGAATGGGTCAACTCACTGTTGTTTAGGTTTGCTGAGAATCCCTGTTAATCAGCTAATTATTAAGTTACAGTAGATGGTGTCGGCAGGAATGGGTTATGCTCCAAATCATAATGTGAAACACAGTAAATGTAATATTAATTTTATTGTGTAAACAACCAGAGTTAGTAGTGGAAAATTGTTCTCTTGAGGTGGGAATTCTTAACTTCTAGCTTTAAATACATCCCAAATTCAGCTGTTCAGTACATAAGAAATAATACAGAGATTGTTGTTTGCAAAAGTAAAACTACAGTTGGTGACTACTATGAAAATACCTTTGGCTGAACTGATTTTCGTTAATTTAGAAAGCAGACTTTGGATATACAGTGTGTACTAAAACATTAACTGTAACCATCAATCACTGTCTGTTTATGATCAGGGATGCCAGGAGGGGCACAGGGGTGTAGGAACTGGATGGAAAATGGGGCATGTGCCCCACCCCCCAACTTTGTCATGACGTGGCCTTTTTGCAACAGGAAATTGCCCTTTTTATGTTAAAACATGTGCCTCAAGTGTTCTTTTGAAGTCCTACCCCCTGACCAAAGTGCCCTTTTGAAGCTGTGCCACTCGAATATCAAATTGCTTCCTACACCACTGGAGGGGCAGCTTCCAGTAGTGATAGACCCCCATCTGGCGGCCAAAGGGATGCCGCCCCATTAAATATTCAATTTTTATTTATTCATTCTCAAGCTCCTGTGGGACCCTCTAACCCTATTATGCATACGTCATTATTTCTCAGGCTCCTTTGGGACCCTCTAACCCTGAATCTCATTACGTCATTATGTCTCAGGCTCCTTTGGGACCTCCAAACCCTCCCATTATTTATGCCTACATCATTATTTCTCAGGTTCCTTTGGGACTTCCCAACCCTAACTTCCCCCCTAAACCCGAGCTGTTATTCAACACCCTGGTTTTCACTACGTCATAATCGACTTATTACTTATGCATCGTCATTGTTAGCTTTTATTCCAACCCCCCGGTATTCACTACACGTCATAACCGATAGCTCTCCGACTGATTTCCGAAGTTCTGGGTTACGTGATTATCAAAAGGCATTCGACTTAAATTCCTTATAAGTAATAGTAATTACCTTTTCATTTATACACTTTATCCTACTACCAGTTAACACTTGTGGGACATGTAAGCATCCATAGCATGCGTGCAATAAACTCAAGACAAAATAGAGGTTCTTTCAAGGAACTAAAGAGAAATTAGTAGACACACTTTATATTTTTATCCTAAATCTTGTCTAGAGGAATAGTGCGGGTTTCGAACATTCTAAATGACTGAATCTGGTGAGATAACTTAACTCGAATATTGTCTGAATAAGCTATGAATATTATATTAGGGTTAGAAAATAACAGAATATAAATCATCTTAGAATCATACCTAACTAAACCCTCGTTTATAAGTAAAGGAAGATAGAATGAGGAATCATTTCGAGAAGCTGAACTTAGGATACGTACGAATCAATCCGAAAAGCCGTGAGCTCAGAAAAAACATATTGGCACATAGCAATGAAAAGCTTATATATGAATATTATATTAGATATTTGGTTCACTTTTGAATATTATATTAGATATTTGTGTCGCTTTTGTGATGTTTATACGTATAGGAACCGTATGAAGTTAAAAAGAGTCGCCTTGAATGGTAGCGAATCGTTATTGTACACTTAGAAGAACATTATTCGACAACATCGTTGACCAAGCACTTTGAAAAATTACAGAGCTTGGTTAAATAATTCGTCGCTATGATTTAGTATGTTATAAGGTTCTCGCACGTGTAGCACACAAAAGGGAAAAGTCATTAAAATTACTAATGGCTAAAACATAACCGGATTTGCATATAAGTAGAATATTTAATTCATTTTAGGGGGGTGATCACGAGCTTTGGGGAATAATAAGGGGTATTAATGCATGGGCAAGTTTAGGCGGGGCGTTGATGTAACCATGGAGAATGTACAGCGTCGCGTCGTCTCATAAGGCAGAATTCAAAGTATTCAGTTTAAAATATTTATTTCTTGGTCCAAAAAATCAAAGCATAGTCGAAAGTGTTATCGTATTTGAAGAAAACACAGTTAATCAACCTGTTGGAGACAGTCCGGTTGTTAGTTTGGCAAGCGAAGAGTGTGTAAATGATTCTAGCTTCCCCCTAACCTTAGTTGGATAGAGTCAATGATGCCTTCAATGAAGAAACCGTTCGGTAAGCTGTTCGAAACATATTGAAACACTTTCTTTCAAAAGTTTGTATAAGCACTAATGTTTCTGTTTCGATTAAATGATTAACATGTCTAAAACCGCTTAGTCTCTTCGTATAACATATCCCTTGACTGTTCGAATATCCGCTCGATATAAGCCTCGGGAAATCGTACTAGCGTAGATTCTCTTCTTTTCCTTCTTTTCTCCAGTTGCATACTAGCATAAATTGTTAACCAATATGATATTTTATCGTTACGATTAGAGCACCGTTTTTCAAATGTCTGCTTTTCATTCAGACACCAAGGCTCTATCACTTTGTCTTGACATAATATGACCATTTTCTGTAGTGTCTTTCTTTTCTTTAGTTTTAAGAGTGTATACGCTCGAAGTAATTGTGTGTTTAAATCTTCGTCCCTGCGGTTTTCTATAAGCTGATGATCCCGTAGGTAAAGTCGAAGGTTTATCGCTCGTCTCCATTCTTTATTTTCTTCTTCACTCATCATGAAGAAAAACACCGCAACAACTAAACCTTTGTTGACAACAAGCAGTAACCATTGATTACTAATACTTAGATTGAGGAGATGTCTTCGGAAGTTCAAAACCGTTGTGTAAACACGGAACGGTTTGCCCTACTCGTAAGGTCAATCGAGAAGTCGCGAGTATGGGGAATTGAATCGAGAAACTGTAAGAACGTAAGGTACAGACGAAATATTATTTGCCTCTAGAATGACTGAGTGCAATGTTTAAGTCCATGTACACTATTGGTGTTAATGACTCATTAGCAATTTAAACAAAAGAACGTGTCTGGGCGAGTTTGGGCGACGTCAGAGCTTAGACAAAGAAATCGTAATTAATATGCTTATTCACGCCGTCGGTTTTCTCGGCGAATCATTTGCTTGCTATTTGGTGTTGGAGTAAGACCGCAGAGATGGAGGGTTTATATGAAAAATTGTTTTCAATGTTCGAAGCTATTTACAATGAAACTTAGTGGGAAGAATATTCGAAGCTTTGTCATGAAAAGTGCTACGGTTGTAGGACTAACCATCCTAGTCAGAAACAACACAGTTGCCTAACAGATGACGAGCAATGGAGATCGTGCTACGAAGAGACCAGGACAAACGTCAACGAACGTATCTGGATAGAGTTCAACGAAGCCATGCAGGCGTTGAAATTACGAATCCAAAGAGACAATAATAAATACTCTCAAGACGCTACAGAGACAATGGTTGAGCCGGTGGAAATTGACGACTCGCCAAATATTCTTTCTATATCTGTTCTGTTTAGCTGTCCATTAAAGTATCTGTACCAAGTAAAAGAGACTGGTGTAAAATTTACGAGTACGATAAAGAATCCTCGGGAGGCTTACGAGGAGTATCTTCTTGAAAAGTCTAGAAACTTAACGACGAAAAGCAATCTGAACTATATGTGAACTAATGCTATATGTGTTATGAGAACATAATCGAGTTAATCCAAAGTTAAATTATGTTTTAAGTTAAATAAAATTTCTTGGACTAATTAGTGTGTAAGAAGGATGTGTAATTTTATATGTGTGTAATTTTATCTGAAGAGAAATTAATAAAGACATATGAGCAACATTATAATAGTTCTTTGTAGTTTATTTTTATATTGTAACAAATTACAGTGTACATATTGACGGCTAATTATTTAGATAAACAAATGTTTTTAAATAAACTGTCCTGCGTTTACGATTTCTTCTAGCGCACCCACTTCTTATAGATATCGTTTGTTTCTCTGTTTTGCATAATATAACTCGACAAGACCTTTTATACGAGAGTTGATAAGCGGTAACTTATACATTTAACATGTACCAAAGGAATATCAGAAAGACATACACATTAATTGTAAATACTTTATTTAAATTCAGCATAGTACAGAAGATAATGTTTCAACGATTCAACAGTAACTTTTAATGGGTGTCATTCCAATACTATGGCGTTTGGATTGATTATAGGAATACACTAGTTTTTTGTAATAATGGTTTGTTTTTTTCGTTTGATGAAATCTAAACATATATTCAAAATGCAGTCCGATATAGCCTTTAATAAACCATTATCAGTATGTCTCAATGTCGCTTTTCTCAGGTATTCAGCACTTATTCTTATACCCCGGATTGATATACATAATGTGTATCAGTCGGAAATATCCCGGATCTTACTCGGATTTCATCGGGACATGTCGGCGTGAGATCGACAAACAGGTAAGAATACGGCTCTTTAGTCGCCATGTGATAGGCTTGCTGGAAAAATTTAGTGTTGCTAGGATACAACTGTTTGGCAAGATGAGTCACTTGACTTGCATCACGAACATTTTTTTGTTAGGATAAAGTAACTAGCGTTGAGAGAGATGGTAGGATGGTCTTTGCTTTGATGAAATAAGTTTTGCACGATATAAATTGCACTGAGATTACCATGATGGGATTTCTTCGTGAATAGTTTGGCAATAATCGTATCTTTTTCACCCATCATATCATCAATGATAAACAAATTTCTTATTTGGGGGTTAATACTATCTAATATAGATTCGAATAAACTTTGCACAAACTGAATCCCAGGAATAAGATGTTCCATTTTAGCAAACGTGTCTTGGTACTCGGAATAAAAATAAATTATATTTTCTGGGACAGGGTCGATCATGATTTGGGCGTTGACTAACAATTCCTTGACAAAGCTTGTCTTCCCAGCCTTGGTCCCTCCAGAGACCAAGAGTCCAAAGAGATGAGTTAATTGTATGGAGTATGTTTTTTTGTTGTCTTGGTAATTCGATGCGTTTCCATCAAATGGAGAATACTTAAATGTAGAATCAGTAGACATCGTTTGTATTGGCTGAGCTCCCCCATACAGGACCTTTACGTGACGTTGTAAATCAAACTGTCTTGAAAAGCTCTTTCCGCAAATATTACAAGCGCAAGGCATGTTCACACAACAACTCTCAAACTACTTGTGAAAATTTATGTGAGAAAAGTAAGATTATATCCTTGAGTGTCTTCTCTAATGCATGTGGGGATACCAAAACGAACCAATGCGCATGCATAGCTGGACGTCACTTGGACGCTACTTAGACGCCTCCTCTAAGGGATTAACTCATGAGTAAATCGTGAGTAAAGGAGTAACTCGTGAGTAAAGGAGTAACTCATGAGTAAAGGAGTAGCTTGTGAGTTACTCATGAGTAAATGAGTAACTCGTGAGTAAATGAGTAACTCATGAGTAACTCGTGAGTAAATGAGTAACTCGTGTGTAAAGGATTAGCTCGTGAGTTATTCATGAGTAAATGAGTAACTCGTGAGTAAATGAGTAACTCATGAGTAACTCGTGAGTAAATGAGTAACTCGTGAGTTACTCATGAGTAAATGAGTAACTCATGAGTAAATGAGTAACTCATGAGTAAATGAGTAACTCTTGAGTAAATGAGTAACTCGTGAGTTAGGGGATCAGAGAGGGCACATGATGTATTGTTCAAACGGGACTAATTATCAAATAAAAGTCCTTCCGGGACACATAAGTCCTTAGGAATCTAACGTAATTTAAGTTGTCACTAAAACTCTAAACGTTTATTGTACATCATGTGCCCTGATCCCCTAACTCACGAGTTACTCATTTACTCATGAGTTTCTCATTTACTCAAGAGTTACTCATTTACTCATGAGTAACTCACGAGTTACCCAGTTACTCATTTACTCATGAGTAACTCACGAGCTACTCCTTTACTCACGAGTTACTCATAAGTTACTCATTTACTCACGAGTTACTCATTTACTCATGAGTAACTCATAAGCTACTCATTAACTCATGAGTTACTCCTTTACTCACGAGTTACTCCTTTACTCACGAGTTACTCATTTACTCATGAGTAACTCACAAGCTACTCCTTTACTCATGAGCTACTCATTTACTCATGAGTAACTCACAAGCTACTCCTTTACTCATGAGTTACTCCTTTACTCATGATAAACTCACAAGCTACTCCTTTACTCATGAGTTACTCCTTTACTCACGAGTTACTCCTTTACTCAGGATTTACTCATGAGATAATCCCTTAGAGGAGGCGTCTAAGTAGCGTCCAAGTGACGTCCAGCTATGCATGCGCATTGGTTCGTCTTGGTATCCCCACATGCATTAGAGAAGACACTCAATGATATAATCTTACTTTTCTCGCATAAATTTTCACAAGTAGTTTGAGAGTTGTTGTGTGAACATGCCTTGCGCTTGTAATATTTGCTGAAAGAGCTTTTCAAGACAGTTTAATTTACAACGTCACGTTAAGGTCCTGCATGGGGGAGCTCAGTCAATACAAACGATGTCTACTGATTCTACATTTAAGTATTCTCCATTTGATGGAAGCGCATCGAATTACCAAGACAACAAAAAAACATACTCCATACAATTAACTCATCCCTTTGGACTCTTGGTCTCTGGAGGGACCAAGACTGGGAAGACAAGCTTTGTCAAGGAATTGTTAGTCAACGCCCAAATCATGATCGACTCTGTCCCAGAAAATATAATTTATTTTTATTCTGAGTACCAAGACACGTTTGCTAAAATGGAACTTCTTATTCCTGGGATTCAGTTTGTGCAAGGTTTATTCGAATCTATATTGGATAGTATTAATCCCCAAGAAATTTGTTTATCATTGATGATATGTTGGGTGAAAAAGATACGATTATTGCCAAACTATTCACGAAGAAATCCCATCATGGTAATCTCAGTGTAATTTATATCGTGCAAAACTTATTTCAGCAAAGCAAAGACCATCCTACCATCTCTCTCAACGCTAGTTACTTTGTCCTAACAAAAAATGTTCGTGATGCAAGTCAAGTGACTCATATTGCCAAACAGTTGTATCCTAGCAACACTAAATTTTTCCAGCAAGCCTATCACATGGCGACTAAAGAGCCGTATTCTTACCTGTTTGTCGATCTCACGCCGACATGTCCCGATGAAATCCGAGTAAGATCCGGGATATTTCCGACTGATACACATTATGTATATCAATCCAGGGTATAAGAATAAGTGCTGAATACCTGAGAAAAGCGACATTGAGACATACTGATAATGGTTTATTAAAGGCTATATCGGACTGCATTTTGAATATATGTTTAGATTTCATCAAACGAAAAAAAAAACACATTATTACAAAAAACTAGTGTATTCCTACAATCAATCCAAACGCCATAGTATTGGAATGACACCCATTATAAGAATTAAAGTTACTGTTGAATCGTTGAAACATTATCTTCTGTACTATGCTGAATTTAAATAAAGTATTTACAATTAATGTGCATGTCTTTCTGATATTCCTTTGGTACATGTTAAATGTATAAGTTACCGCTTATCAACTCTCGTATAAAAGGTCTTGTCGAGTTATATTATGCAAAACAGAGAAACAAACGATATCTATAAGAAGTGGGTGCGCTAGAAGAAATCGTAAACGCAGGACAGTTTATTTAAAAACATTTGTTTATGTAAATAATTAGCTGTCAAATATGTACACTGTAATTTGTTACAATATAAAAATAAACTACAAAGAACTATTATAATGTTGCTCATATGTCTTTATTAATTTCTCTACAGATAAAATTACACACATATAAAATTACACATCCTTCTTACACACTAATTAGTCCAAGAAATTTTATTTAACTTAAAACATAATTTAACTTTGGATTAACTCGATTATGTTCTCATAACACATATAGCATTAGTTCACATATAGTTCAGATTGCTTTTCGTCGTTAAGTTTCTAGACTTTTCAAGAAGATACTCCTCGTAAGCCTCCCGAGGATTCTTTATCGTACTCGTAAATTTTACACCAATCTCTTTTACTTGGTACAGATACTTTAATGGACAGCTAAACAGAACAGATATAGAAAGAATATTTGGCGAGTCGTCAATTTCCAGCGGCTCAACCATTGTCTCTGTAGCGTCTTGAGAGTATTCATTATTGTCTCTTTGGATTCGTAATTTCAACGCCTGCATCGCTTCGTTGAACTCTATCCAGATACGTTCGTTGACGTTTGTCCTGGTCTCTTCGTAGCACGATCTCCATTGCTCATCATCTGTTAGGCAACTGTGTTGTTTCTGACTAGGATGGTTAGTCCTACAACCGTAGCACTTTTCATGACAAAGCTTCGAATATTCTTCCCACAAAGTTTCATTGTAAATAGATTCGAACATTGAAAACAATTTTTCATATAAACCCTCCATCTCTGCGGTCTTACTCCAACAGCAAATAGCAAGCAAATGATTCGCCGAGAAAACCGACGGCGTGAATAAGCATATTAATTAGGATTTCTTTGTCTAAGCTCTGACGTCGCCCAAACTCGCCCAGACACGTTCTTTTGTTTAAATTGCTAATGAGTCATTAACACCAATAGTGTACATGGACTTAAACATTGCACTCAGCCATTCTATAGACAAATAATATTTCGTCTGTACCTTACGTTCTTACAGTTTCTCGATTCAATTCCTCATACTCGCGACTTCTCGATTGACCTTACGAGTACGGCAAACCGTTCCGAGTTTACACAACGGTTTTGAACTTTCGAAGACATCTCCTCAATCTAAGAATTAGTAATCAATGGTTACTGCTTGTTGTCAACAAAGGTTTAGTTGTTCGGTGTTTTTCTTCATGATGAGTGAAGAAGAAAATAAAGAATGGATACGAGCGATAAACCTTCGACTTTACCTACGGGATCATCAGCTTATAGAAAACCGCAGGGACGAAGATTTAAACACACAATTACTTCGAGCGTATACCCTCTTAAAACTAAAGAAAAGAAAGACACTACAGAAAATGGTCATATTATGTCAAGACTAAGTGATAGAGCCTTGGTGTCTGAATGAAAAGCAGACATTTGAAAAACGGTGCTCTAATCGTAACGATAAAATATCATATTGGTTAACAATTTATGCTAGTATGCAACTGGAGAAAAGAAGGAAAAGAAGAGAATCTACGCTAGTACGATTTCCCGAGGCTTATATCGAGCGGATATTCGAACAGTCAAGGGATATGTTATACGAAGAGACTAAGCGGTTTTAGACATGTTAATCATTTAATCGAAACAGAAACATTAGTGCTTATACAAACTTTTGAAAGAAAGTGTTTC
Organism: Paragorgia papillata; assembly: GCA_035771165.1. Classification (NCBI taxonomy): domain Eukaryota; kingdom Metazoa; phylum Cnidaria; class Anthozoa; order Scleralcyonacea; family Coralliidae; genus Paragorgia; species Paragorgia papillata. The sequence goes on along the minus strand of JAWNZC010000067.1, from coordinate 1,825,137 downwards.
AATATGTTTCGAACAGCTTACCGAACGGTTTCTTCATTGAAGGCATCATTGACTCTATCCAACTAAGGTTAGGGGGAAGCTAGAATCATTTACACACTCTTCGCTTGCCAAACTAACAACCGGACTGTCTCCAACAGGTTGATTAACTGTGTTTTCTTCAAATACGATAACACTTTCGACTATGCTTTGATTTTTTGGACCAAGAAATAAATATTTTAAACTGAATACTTTGAATTCTGCCTTATGAGACGACGCGACGCTGTACATTCTCCATGGTTACATCAACGCCCCGCCTAAACTTGCCCATGCATTAATACCCCTTATTATTCCCCAAAGCTCGTGATCACCCCCCTAAAATGAATTAAATATTCTACTTATATGCAAATCCGGTTATGTTTTAGCCATTAGTAATTTTAATGACTTTTCCCTTTTGTGTGCTACACGTGCGAGAACCTTATAACATACTAAATCATAGCGACGAATTATTTAACCAAGCTCTGTAATTTTTCAAAGTGCTTGGTCAACGATGTTGTCGAATAATGTTCTTCTAAGTGTACAATAACGGTTCGCTACCATTCAAGGCGACTCTTTTTAACTTCATACGGTTCCTATACGTATAAACATCACAAAAGCGACACAAATATCTAATATAATATTCAAAAGTGAACCAAATATATAATATAATATTCATATATAAGCTTTTCATTGCTATGTGCCAATATGTTTTTTCTGAGCTCACGGCTTTTCGGATTGATTCGTACGTATCCTAAGTTCAGCTTCTCGAAATGATTCCTCATTCTATCTTCCTTTACTTATAAACGAGGGTTTAGTTAGGTATGATTCTAAGATGATTTATTCTGTTATTTTCTAACCCTAATATAATATTCATAGCTTATTCAGACAATATTCGAGTTAAGTTATCTCACCAGATTCAGTCATTTAGAATGTTCGAAACCCGCACTATTCCTCTAGACAAGATTTAGGATAAAAATATAAAGTGTGTCTACTAATTTCTCTTTAGTTCCTTGTAAATAACCTCTATTTTGTCTTGAGTTTATTGCACGCATGCTCTGGATGCTTACATGTCCCACAAGTGTTAACTGGTAGTAGGATAAAGTGTATAAATGAAAAGGTATTTACTATTACTTATAAGGAAATTAAGTCGAATGCCTTTTGATAATCACGTAACCCAGAACTTCGGAAATCAGTCGGAGAGCTATCGATTATGACGTGTAGTGAATACCGGGGGGTGGGAATAAAAGCTAACGATGACGATGCATAAGTAATAAGTCGATTATGACGTAGTGAAAACCAGGGTGTTGAGTAACAGCTAGGGTTTAGGGGGGAAGTTAGGGTTGGGAAGTCCCAAAGGAACCTGAGAAATAATGATGTAGGCATAAATAATGGGAGGGTTTGGAGGTCCCAAAGGAACCTAAGACATAATGACGTAATGAGATTCAGGGTTAGAGGGTCCCAAAGGAGCCTGAGAAATAATGACGTATGCATAATAGGGTTAGAGGGACCCACAGGAGCTTGAGAATGAATAAATAAAATTTGAATATTTAATGAGGCGGCATCCCTTTGGCCGCCAGATGGGGGTCTATCACTACTGCTTCCACTCATTGCTTTTCAGTGCTAGGAGGGGCAAAGGGGGTTATCACTTAATATGGATATCACTTAAAACAAGATATTAAAAAGGAAACTATTTGGGGTCACTACATAGACTGTGGGTATCTCCTTGTATTTAAAATATAATTAAATAGAAAAATAAGTTCACCATTTATTATTTTATTATCACATATTTTATTTATTAACATTGGTACCTAACTGATACTGGAGAAACAACAATAGGACTCAAGGTCCCTTACAAGGTTATTCTCCAAAGATTGAATTGTTGATTTTAAGGGGGGGTGGCAGAGGACCTGGAAAAACCCTTGAAGCACAGGAGAGATCAACTACAATAACTCTATACTCACACAAGTTCCAAGCTCAAGCCTGTGACAAGGTGTCCCACGTGGTCACACATCCAAGTACTATTAACCCCCATCTAATCAACCTTAATTAACTTTGGATCACAGTGGTCAGGAAACTCTTCACCATCCATGCTTCCCATATGGTCACATACAGTAGGTATAGTATCAGTTTAAAACTGGTGTAAAATGTATAAATCAGCAACTAATTAATGCTTACCCCATGTGGATATAATACTTCAAACCAATATTACTGGTAGATACATGTATATTTTAGTGTGCCAGGTTCAAATTAAAAAACTATGCACCTTGTAGTACATTGTACAGCTATAATAATAGTATGTCACACGTATAAAAAGTAATAAACACAGTGTCAACAGCCAAAAGACAATATATTTTTTTGTTAAAAATGTGAGGAGATACATACATGTTGATATAAACTTGATCAGTCACTCAGATAATTATGAATATTTGAGGTGATTGAAAGATGTAGACAATTATTCAAATAGCCATCATTTATACGTTCCAATGATACTTCTTGAAGTCAAATCAAGTGTCCATACTCCATATGACGATATACCATAAATATTTAATTATTTTTGCATACAAGTACGGAAAACTATGAAATCTGAAAAGTTAACTCGTCACGAAGCACGGCCACGATGCATGGGCCAAGATGAATCTGTTATCTGTCATACTTTTAACTCGAACCAGAGTTCCAAAAATACCACAAAGGCAAGTAAGTATTTCTTGTCTCCTTGAAATGACGCAAAGGAATAACTCTCAATTTCTCAGATTAAGTCCCAATAAACATGTTATTTCATTTCACTCCTTCTCGAAGATAACCACCATTACATGAAGACCACGATGGGAGAGTGGGTGTGAAATTATCTGCGAAGCGCAGTAGGTGTCAACGCTTTAAGTCAATCAGAGTCGATTTTCAAATGGATTGTCCCAGAGCCATTCGCTTCCCGCGTGCGTATGGCTCTGGGTACGAGATTGGCGTTGTCCACGAAATATGCAAGGTTCAATTATTCGCGCATGCGCAGAAAAATTACCCACCTGTTACTAAACATTAATTAAATATACTACACTATGCAAATACATCCTCTGTAATATACGTTTGTACTCAGCCATATCTCCTTTAACCAAATAATATTTCGTTTGTAAGTTGATGTGTTCTTTTTACGGGGTTTTGACATGGCTCTTCATCAAAAATCTTTACTGTCTTAAATTCTTGTCACGATATTTCTATTTTTTAACTCACTTTATAAACTAAGCTAAATTTAGCAAGTCTGTTTATTTGCCTAGAGCCTCAGAAAAGACCCTCCGGGTCATTTATTTCAATAATCGTTATTAAAGATTACAATGAATGACGTGTTTGTGGATGTTGGTGGGTTGTGAGAGTGAGGAACAAAATGAAATTTGTTCTTGAAACGGGACTAATTTACGAAATAAATGTCCCTGCGGGACACAAGTCCTTGAGAATCTAAGACCTACACCAAACGTCGCACAATAGATGAATTTAATTCAGTCGAATTTAAAATAAATTTTAAATAATTCAGTCGAGTTAAACGTGAATTTCTTTCGAATTTAATTGTTTTTACTTGGACTCGTGGAGCTTGAAAACAACTTCCGGAAGACATAACGCCGAGTTGTGCCAGACAGAAGAGAAACATTGAATTCGACGCGACGATAATTCGTCGTGTAACTCGAACACGCATTATCGTCGAATTATTCGAACAATCGTCGTATTTAATTGAGACAAATTTAACTCAATCAATTAAATGCGACTGTGTTGCAACGTATGAAACGAATTAAATTCGACTGAAGAGTTAAATTCGTCTGAGACGTTGTATCCGTCACTGTGAGACGGATACAACGTCGGAAATGCGTGTTAGTTTCAAACGTCGCTGTATCGTCGCATTGAATTAAATGCATAAATTATGACATATTTCTTGATATATTTATATCCATATATATATATGATATTTCGTCTGAATTAAATATGTCGCATGAAACGAATTTGAGTTTACGTCGACTAGTCGACGAAGCTAAATATGAATTAAATTCGTCTGAATTAAATGCGACGTGAGACGAATTTAATTCGTCTGTCGAATTTAATCGAGCGATACGTTGCAGTTTCGTCGAATAAAATTCAAACAACTAAATTCGTATGAATTAAATTCGTCTATAGTACGACGTTTAGCACAGGCCTAACGTAGTATTCTTTGTCACTTGAACTCTAAGCGTTTAGTGTGCACTATGCCTCAGAAGCGTAAGGACTGCCCTATCTATGGAAGGAAATTGAGTAAACTTTTTCAAAGAAAGAATTGAACGGCGTTAAGTTGTCTAGTTAAGTAAATTATTGAAACATAAGTTTAATAATTGATAGGGTACGTCTTGCCGTGGTAACGCTGCTAATTAACGCATAAATTCTAGGAACATCTCAAAAGTTTCAAAACTTTCAATCAACCTCAATGACTCTTGTATTGAATCAGTCACACAAGAACGTTTACTTGGAATTAACTTCGATCATTTCTCTAAACTGGACACATCACGTAGATATTCTTCGCAAAAAGTTTTCACAACGCCTTGGAATTTTTAAAAGAATAAGACACCATCTCCCACTACCAGCTCGTCTGGCTTACTATAACTGTTTAGTGTTTTTTTCTAATGGATTATTCGTGTGTTGTTTGGGGGTAATACGTCAAAACAAAATCTGGATCGACTCTATCGTTTGCAGAATAGAGCAGCAAGATTAATTCTAGTCACTGACACTAAACACATATCTCTTCCTCTCTTTTTGCAATTAGGCTGGTTACCTATCCATCAGCGAATAAAGTTTCTTAGATGTCTGCTGGTTTATAAAGCATTAAACAAGTGAACTCCTTCTTATATTACTAGTCTAATCTAACCTTTTCCTTATATCCATAATATTAACACAAGAGGATCTCAAAATAATAAACTTATTTTACCAAAAGCAAAATCATTAGCTGGAAAACGCTGTTTTAAATTTTTAGCAGTACTTAAATGGAACTCACTCGATGATGATATCAGAAACGTTCCTTCTGAAATGACATTTCGAGCTACAATCCGGGCCAAAATTATGTGGACAGTCCACTCTAAACAAACAAATTAATGTTCATACATATTCTTTCCCCCCATTCCGCCCCCGGCCCCCTTTTCAATGTTGCATCTCACAATACATTTTTATCAAGTCCAGTTCATTCATTTATCAACATTGAAAGGGGGGACAGGGGCCAAGTGGCCTATTTTTGCAAGATAACAAGGGAAATATCAGACACAGAGATTTATGCACGCGCTGTCCACACTAATTTTTGCGAGGATTGTCTGAAAATATGACTGAGTAGAAATGCCAAATTTAATCGCTTATAATTGACCTAAGACGGCGCATAATAGGGTTGTTTGTTTAACAAGGAAAATAAGGCGTACGTTCGTGTTCTTTCTATCTTATTTATTTGTGATAAAAGAGGCCTTTGTTTTCAATGTTAAGTTGTATTTATGCTGTCAGCAGTGACATCTATTAGAACGAACGTGTTTGATTAAACGAACCGGCGTGTAATAATGAGACTATTTATTGAAATAGAAATGAAGCTATGCAAAGAGCTTATATCTTATCAACATTACATGCGGGACATTATGGTTACGTAGCTAATGACGTTTTTAATAGTTTAATGGATCACTGAGGTCGGCCGGAAGTTCCACGGTACACATTTGTGTACCGTTTGTTTAAAGAATACACAAGCAATTCGTTTTACTATCACAGTACACAGCTGTGTACCGTTGAATTTATTTATCCCACAACTCAAGTAAATAAAATAATTAACGTTCAGAAAATATTTATAAGTTACATGGTGTTGTTACGTACGCCTAACTTACTTAAACAGACGGGATCGGAGTAAAAATTTACATTAATTTAGTATTTCAGCTTTATTCTTTTCCTACGTTGGATTGTACGGTCATTGAGGTCAACACTCAAGTTATCCAAACACCGAAAGACTCTGTCCTGAAAAGCCTGAAATGGCTCATTTGTTATACGCAAATGTGTCGCTTCTTCTCCTAGCTGTTTTTTTACGATATAGAAAATATTTTCGATTGGATCTAAATCAGGGGATCGCGCCGGTATTCGATGTTGAGTGCATACAATATCTTGTAATATGATAGCGCAATTCTACTGTTTTGACAAGGGCAATTGGTGACGGAATTAATTAGCAACTTAAACCAAAGTCATCAGCAGAAAAGTAAATGAGCACAAAATAGTCATTAAGTTGTTAAGGCCAAAAAATGCGACCTGAAAAGACCGTCACTACAAAAACTTCTTATCCTACAGATTTGCTGTTAAAGCTCACTAAACAGTGAGTTTGTTCACGACAGCCATTGTCACGTTTGAAATATTACATCGGAACCCTTGTGATAAGAGAAATTTCCAAATTTTTATCTTGTTTTTTCTCAGACAGAAATGCCAAATTTAAGCGCTTATAATTGACCTAAGACGGCGCATAATAGGGTTGTTTGTTTAACAAGGATCATAAGGCGTACGTTCGTGTTCTTTCTATCTTATTTATTTGTGATAAAAGAGGCCTTTGTTTTCAATGTTAAGTGGTATTTATGCTGTCAGCAGTGACATCTATTAGAACGAACGTGTTTGATTAAACGAACCGGCGTGTAATAATGAGACTATTTATTGAAATAGAAATGAAGCTATGCAAAGAGCTTATATCTTATCAACATTACATGTGAGACATTATGGTTACGTAGCTAATGACGTTTTTAATAGTTTAATGGATCACTGAGGTCGGCCGGAAGTTCCACGGTACACATTTGTGTACCGTTTGTTTAAAGAATACACAAGCAATTCGTTTTACTATCACAGTACACAGCTGTGTACCGTTGAATTTATTTATCCCACAACTCAAGTAAATAAAATAATTAACGTTCAGAAAATATTTATAAGTTACATGGTGTTGTTACGTACGCCTAACTTACTTAAACAGACGGGATCGGAGTAAAAATTTACATTAATTTAGTATTTCAGCTTTATTCCTTTCCTATGTTGGATTGTGCGGTCATTGAGGTCAACACTCAAGTTATCCAAGCACCGAAAGACTCTGTCCTGAAAAGCCTGAAATGGCTCATTTGTTTTACGCAAATGTATCTCTTCTTCTTCTAGCTGTTTTTTTACGATATAGAAAATATTTTCGATTGGATTTAAGTCAGGGGATCGCGCCGGTATTCGATGTTGAGTGCATCCAATATCTTGTAATATGTTAGCGCAATTCTACTGTTTTCACAAGGGCAATTGGTGACGGAATTAATTAGCAACTTAAACCAAAGTCATCAGCAGAAAAGTAAATGAGCACAAAATAGTCATTAAGTTGTTAAGGCCAAAAAAATGCGACCTGAAAAGACCGTCACTACAAAAACTTCCTATCCTACCGATTTGCTTTTAAAGCTCACTAAAGAGTGAGTTTGTTCACGAAAGCCATTGTCACGTTTGAAATATTACATCGAAACCCTTGTGATAAGAGAAATTTCCAAATGTTTTATCTTGTTTTTTCTCAGACAATCCTGGCCAAAATTATGTGGACAGTCCACTCTAAACAAACAAATTAATGTTCATACCTATTCTTTCCCCCCATTCCGCCCCCGGCCCCCTTTTCAATGTTGCATCTCACAATACATTTTTATCAAGTCCAGTTCATTCATTTATCAACATTGAAAGGGGGGACGGGAGCCAAGGGGCCTATTTTTGCAAGATAACAAGGCAAATATCAGACACAGAGATTTATGCACACGCTGTCCACACTACTTTTTGCCAGGATTGTAGGTACTTAAAAAAGGCATTTACTGTCAAGAACAACCTACAGGACAGCTAATACTTTTGATAAATTTTGTTTATATGACATTTTTTTATTATTTTACTTTCACTGTAACACAATATGACACAACGAATAACGCTAACTTAATTGTATATATATACTTAATTAATATGTAATCTTATGTATGTAGTAATGTATGTTAGACGTGTAAATATTGTAAAACTCTAATTATTTTAATCTTGGTATAGGTCCTAGATGGAAATTACGCTTGTAATTCTAGTTACCCTGTTTAAATAAAGTGTAATTATTATTATTATAATTATTATTATTATTATTATTTATTATTATTATTATTATTATTATATTATTATTATTATTATTATTATTATTATTATTATTATTATTATTATTATTATTATTATTATTATTATTATTATTATTGTTATTATTATTATTATTATTATTATTATTATTATTATTATTATTATTATTATTATTATTATTAAATTAACTAAGACCAAAATGCTGACATAATCAGTGGCACAAAGAGAACCACGGGCACCACCGGACGCAGGACCCTTCTTCCGTATACTACTTACCGAATTAATTTCAAAATTTTATTGATTTTGCAAAAATCGTTTATTCTATCCCACGCTCTGCACAGTCTTAATTATTTTGCTAATACAACTTTGATAATGTTTTTATTACATGATCTATATTTTTTTTAACTCTATTTAAATGTCCAGAGTAAAAATAACAAAGATCCAAGTTTTCGACTTCTATCCAAAATCATAAACGACCAGAACTCTTTCAAGCACCGTAAACATCGTCGTATTTAATTTTTTGTCGAGGTAAATTAACTTTTATGATAATTGTTTACAATTTAAGTTTGTATTGTTTCTTTAGTTTTTGAAAATACATGCCTTTACTGGTTTGTATAGACTGCTCCAAACCTAATCAAATTGCAGAAGAATTGTTTTAATACAGCTCAGGTTACAGAGCCTAAACAAAAGTTTGTTACATTTACGTATTTATTGTAATCATTAACGAAGTCGACTTAAGTAATTAAAAAAAAAAATATGATAAATTACCTGATCCGTTATTACATAGAACACCAGCATCTTTGTTGTGCTTACAACCATATTTCCACGATGCATATTCACCAAAGCAGTTTCGCAAGTTCTCTTCATTTCCTGTACATAAAAGATTGCCTACCCATATTGGTCCACTACCATCCGGAACATCACGACCTTGAAGAGCTGCTCTAGCTCCTGGAAAGCCTAGTTGTCGACAAACTACGTTAGCATCTTTCCAGTCCCAGCCGATATCACAAACCGTTCCCCATCTTCCATTTAAAAGTATTTCAACACGTCCAGTACCAGATTTCTTAATTGGCCCTTGCAATCGGACGAAAAAACCTATGAAAAATTAAAAAATATGTGTAAATTTTGATTGGTTTATTCTAAAAATAAAATGTTAAAAATCCTTATTTATTTAAGAATGCTAGTGCAATTTTGTTAATTAATACATAAGTTATGATTGGGTTTGTTTCTACAAAAAAATCAAGAGCTTTCTTTGCTCAGAAATTACGAAAAGTTGTCATTTTATTTTTGGCTCATTATCCAAGCTGACATAATTGTGGATAAAGAATAAGCGATTTGCACAATGACGTGAGATGGCTCTTGATGATTACAACTACCAGAATACTTTGCCAGAAGTCTATGGTTTCAGCAGTGAACTCTATTTATACCTGGAAGGCTGACTGCCAATAAAAAAGTGAGGCAAAACATGACGGCATAGGGGAATTTTTGGACGTCAGTTCTAGACCCCTACGCGGTCATCTTGGATGTCAGTCTTAGTCTTTTTTTCTCGTAGCCGAACTACAGGCGGCCCAAACGTACACCCTCTTGCACGCGAGCAGTGTTGCCATTTGCTTTGGGGGAAGGCACTGCGTGTGTTGTTTTTATTTTGTTGCTGTTTTGTATTTGTTGATGCTTGTGACTTTCCGAGTCGAGTCTGAACTATATATTTTGGCGAGTCCCACTCATGGTCAATTAACCACTTTATACATGATGACTTTCGTAGAGAATATGGAGCTTATAGAGCTTAACCAAACTAGGACGACGACGGTAATGTAAAGTTCATTAAACACAAATCATAAAGCTCGGAAACGACGAATTAGTTACTAGTACGTAGTATTGAATACTTAAAATATGTTTTTTCGACATCCAAAACCTCATGGAGCTACAATCTTGGACAAAAGTATTCGGACACAACAACACATTCTTCACTTATAACATTTCATTCTGCTTCATCGGGTTCTGCTTGAACGATCGATGCCTAGCAACCCACTCCTCCCTTTCAATGTTGTTCACTGCGTCAAATATAATGTATTTTAACGCATATTTGCCATTTATATCCGTCAACATTGATTAGGGGGAGGGGTTTTGTTGCTATATGTAAATTTTTGCGTAAACATGAACGTGCGCGTGGCGCGTCCCAATGACTTTTGTCCAAGATTGTCTCCAAGCGATTTTTGCAAAATATGTTGATTGACAGTGTCAATAAATTTTAAAATGTCGCTAATTTAATTAAATATACCTCAAGGAATATAAGTTAATTATTTTTATGACCAAACTTGTTAAACAAGTTATACAATAGGTAAAGAAACGCCCTTTCCCGATGCGCAATACACGAGCAGTCTATACTACAAAATCTTTGTGTAAGGCACGATATTACCAAACACTTCCACGCTTTTACGGAAAGAGTGTTTCGAGCATTGGATAGTTTAGCTTTCAAATTACTGCACCGAACTATAGCGAGCATGCCGAAGAGAATACAGGGAATTATATCTGGGAAAGGAGCAAGGACTAAATATTGAAATAAATGTTTTTACCGAATTACTCGTGTTTGTGATTAATTAGCTTTTCCGAAGTATTGTTTAACAATACCGTTGAAACAATTATAATAATTATTCTTGTATGTTAATTAGCGGCATACACGGTACACACTTGTGCGAGGTTATTATATAAAAGAACAGAGTGAAAAATCCTTTTATATATCGGTGCACAAGCGTGTACCGTCTTACACAAAATCTAAAATAATATTACGACACTTGCCTCAATATACGGCGGTACAACTCAACAACAGCATTTCACTTACATTTCTGCATACATTGTGCATATTCTCTAAACTAAGTGTACACTATATAGGCACCAAAAAGGCGAAATGTTAAATTGCCGTGTGAAGTTAATATAATTCCACGTTGACTGAAACACAACATGTATACATGCGGGTGCATATTGCACCAAGGAACAACAGCATTTCCCACATTATTTCCCAATTCTCCCTTGGATGGAATCACAATTCTTGAACAAACAATTCAGAAATTCCTCAAGACATTTATATTTTTTTAATTTTTTGGCACAAAAAAAACGTAATACAACAACAATTAACATAATTTAACTAATCAACTGAGACTATACACTTTTAATGGTCGTTTGAGTAAAAAAAAAGGCATTATTGACAAAGACACATTTCGCAGACAATCTTGGACAAAAGTATTCGGACACAACAACACATTCTTCACTTATAACATTTAATTCTGCTTCATCGGGTTCTGCTTCAACGATCGATGCCTAGCAACCCACTCCTCCCTTTCAATGTTGTTCACTGCGTCAAATATAATGTATTTTAACGCATATTTGCCATTTATATCCGTCAACATTGATTAGGGGGAGGGGTTTTGTTGCTATATGTAAATTTTTGCGTAAACATGAACGTGGGCGTGGCGCGTCCCAATGACTTTTGTCCAAGATTGTCTGCAAGCGATTTTTGCAAAATATGTTGATTGACAGTGTCAATAAATTTTAAAATGTCGCTATAAATTTAATTAAATATACCTCAAGGAATATAAGTTAATTATTTTTATGACCAAACTTGTTAAACAAGTTATACAATAGGTAAAGAAACGCCCTTTCCCGATGCGCAATACACGAGCAGTAACAATCTATACTACAAAATCTTTGTGTAAGGCACGATATTACCAAACACTTCCACGCTTTTACGGAAAGAGTGTTTCGAGCATTGGATAGTTTAGCTTTCAAATTACGCACCGTACTATATAGCGAGCATGCCGAAGAGAATACAGGGAATTATATCTGGGAAAGGAGCAAGGACTAAATATTGAAATAAATGTTTTTACCGAATTACTCGTGTTTGTGATTAATTAGCTTTTCCAAAGTATTGTTTAACAATACCGTTGAAACAATTATAATAATTATTCTTGTATGTTAATTAGCGGCATACACGCTACACACTTGTGCGACGTTATTATATAAAAGAACAGAGTGAAAAATCCTTTTATATATCGGTGCACAAGTGTGTACCATCTTACACAAAATCTAAGATAATATTACAACACTTGCCTCAATATACGGCGGTACAACTCAACAACAGCATTTCACTTACATTTCTGCATACATTGTGCATATTCTCTAAACTAAGTGTACACTATATAGGCACCAAAAAGGCAAAATATTAAATTGCCGTGTGAAGTTAATATAATTTCACGTTGACTGAAACACAACATGTATACATGCGGGTGCATATTGCACCAAGGAACAACAGCATTTCCCACATTATTACCCAATTATCCCTTGGATGGAATCACAATTCTTGAACAAACAATTCAGAAATTCCTCAAGACATTTATATTTTTTTAATTTTTTGGCACAAAAAAAAACGTAATACAACAACAATTAACATAATTTAACTAATCAACTGAGACTATACACTTTTAATGGTCGTTTGAGTAAAAAAAAGGCATTATTGACAGAGACACATTTCGCAGACAATCTTGGACAAAAGTATTCGGACACAACAACACATTCTTCACTTATAACATTTCATTCTGCTTCATCGGGTTCTGCTTGAACGATCGATGCCTAGCAACCCACTCCTCCCTTTCAATGTTGTTCACTGCGTCAAATATAATGTATTTTAACGCATATTTGCCATTTATATCCGTCAACATTGATTAGGGGGAGGGGTTTTGTTGCTATATGTAAATTTTTGCGTAAACATGAACGTGCGCGTGGCGCGTCCCAATGACTTTTGTCCAAGATTGTAGTTCTAAAAGGATTTCGTTGAATAGTTTGAAGTCAAACTCGACTACAGATTTCACCGTTCCCGAGTTAACTTTGTCCTAAAGACATGAAAATTACCTTAATAAAGTTGAATGTAGAACGTAAACGGCGTTAAGATTACTCTAGGAACTAAAAATGTTTCCTCTTCTTTGTTGTGTGAGCAAAATGCTATTGTATTATGGACGTTGTCCTTGACGTTCGCGTTGTATTTGCTTATTTTAGACGGTCCTCACTTGAAGCTCCGTAAAATCCACAAAAACAGCTCGATCTCACCAAAAATGCCATTAGTATACATTTGTTAATACCTGAGTTGGCTTTCAGGTTCATTGCTCTTTCGCCCCAAGCGTTAATCTTTGCAGCTCGAGAAACTTTCATACAAACGGCTGATGTGACACTGGCCGTTCGTAGTACGCATACGACGAGAGCTTTTGTGAAGCCAAAGCCGATTTGTATATAGACGTTTCAGTCGAGCTGCAAAGAAAATGAAAGAGCAGTCAGCAATGAACGGAAAGCCAAGTTCCTGACAAATGTACTGATGGCAATTTTCATGAGATCGACCGGTTTTTGGGTATATACGGAGCTTTAAATGAGGGTCGTCTGCAATATTCCCCAAAAAGTTACCCGTCCGCAAGCATCAATAAATAGACATCACGCAGAAACAAGTTAAGAACATTTATTTCGAATTTATAAGGATCTTGGTATATATTTCATTCATTTCATAGTGATATCGATTTGAATTTGTGGCAACGGTCAACATACGCAGTCCGCCCGGAATGTAAATGAAATCAAAAGGAAACACAAAAGGAATACAACACTGCTCGCGTGCAGGAGGGTGAACGCTTGGGCTGCATGTGGTTAGGCCGCGAGAAAAAAGACTAAGACTGACATCCAAGATGATCGCGTGGTCCTGAAACTGACGTCCAAAATTCCTCTACGGTTTAGGAGAATGCTCTGGGAGCTTTTGTACGTTTATCAACCACGTTCGTAAATGGCGTGAGTATACAAGACAGGGAAATAGATCGTTAGCTGTGAATGTTAAGTTAAATTTACAAATACATTTCACTGTTTGTCAGTTGTTTGGCTATCATCTGCCTGTCATTTGTGTTGATTGTTTGGCCATCTACTGGCTGTCATTTGTGTTGATTGTTTTGCTATCAACTGGATGTCGTTGGTGTTTACATCAGTACATTTACAGAAGCTTTACCTGAATATATACACGTAACCAACGACACAGTATATTAAATATACTGCTTACTGAGTATATAACAGCTTGCTGCTTGGTCTAATAACTACAAAACGCAAGTAATAAGCACCGAACAACGCCAAAAATATGTTGAACTGTTTCCATGTCTAGTCGTCTAGATATAATTTAGGTACCGTGTTACATGTGGAATTACAAATGCGTGTTTCAAAACATGTTTAAATATTTTCTGTTTGACAAATTTATTTAATTGCATTTTATATGTAAAATATGGCTTGAATCTGCCGAATCTAAAACTATAGGTTTTCTCTACTAAAAGTATTAAGATTCGTTTAATTATTTGGCTACATTTAAAGAGTTTTGACACAAAATTAATTTGTCTTATCATTCATTTGGTTTCTATTCCGCATTCTGATTGGTTAATTGACCTGCAATAACTGAGTGCAAATAATTTTCTGCTGCGAATAATTTTACGAGAATGCGCACTAGCGATAGGGCTGACCAATCATGATATTTTGCTCAGACTCGTCCAATAACTGATAATTGTTTGAAAGAACACTTGAAATGACAAAATAACAACTTTTCCAGTTTTTCGTCTTTGCCTTCGTTGTTGAGGTATTTCAGTTTGTTTGATATGTAAATGTCACATGTTGTGATGTGCACGTGCATAATGACTTATCGGAAAAAATAAGAATACCACCTTTTTCTCTAAAATTCACATTCTTTTTTAAATTCACAATCTTTTTTTCAAATTTACTTTCTTTAATATTTTTTTAATGTTGCTGTTGTTGTTGTTGTTGCTTTTGTTGCTGTTGTTGTTGCTATATCTCTGCTATTATTAAACAAAAACACTTGAAACTTTACATGTGCATGATGCTGTGGGAGGAAGACTCGCACATGCGTCCTTCGAATTAAATTTGGTTGGATAATAGCAAAGATATATTAACTTCTTCGATGAGTCATTATGCACGTATACGTCACAACATGTGACATTTACATATGAAACAAACTGAAATATTTCAACAAAGAAGCAAGGAAACGAAAAATTGCTAAAAATTTTACTTTGTTATTTTAAGTGTTCTTTCAAATAAGACAAACATAATTTTCGTGTCATAGGCACTTTAACCCCTTGACTACCAGGGCTCTTCCCTTGACGAGTAAAATCGTCTGGCGCAAGTTAGAGTTAAAATACGAGTTAAAATGCGCATATGAGTTAAAGGTTAAGGAAACGGGCTAACTTGTTTCCTTCAGCAAAGGCTTTACGGAGGGAAGTATATTTTATATAAGACTACAAATAGAAGACTATGTTTGATTTGTCAATAATTTTATATGCTAGTCTTGATAAAGTGCGTACTGTACAACTGGGAGTCGTAATTATTTTAATACTCGAAAAGCGACAATTAAGGTTGCCTCAAACAGTCTCACTGCGATTCTACATGGCTTAGAGATTGCTTCAGAAAATTTTGTTATTTTTAACAAAAACGTATGCGCGCGCTGCTCCGCAGGTTTCCTAGATATGCACAGGCTGCGCCAAAGCTGCACAAATCAGTAGCCCGAATGAACGCCTCAGTAAGCGTCTCGTTAATTTTAAGTTAATTTTAAAAATAACTAACTCCGGTATATCAGAGATTACGGCAACACAAGGAGATAAGCAATATTCTAGCCAATCTACTATACTCGTATTAGGTATAGTTCTACCATAGTAAACTATTTCTCCCAAAGACCTCCATGATAAGATGCTTGAGATGTTTCGCAACATAGACGCTTTAGTTTCATCGATTGCTCAAAATAACGATCAGTATTTCTTCGACACGTTGATCAGCTTCAGATGTTTCGTCTGTGTGGTCGATGACCTTAAATGATTACGCTACTGTGAGACTGTTATTTTAATACAAGCTCTTCGAGATCCTGTAAAATTGGACCAAGTAAGAGATTAAGAAATCCAGCACCTCTCTGGACCAAAATTGTCGAACCTCTTTCTTTTATTACTTAAATTTCTCGGGGGTCCGCAAGGGTAGATATATCATATTTGTGAGGCCTGAGTTTCTCCATGAGGTGTGTCGTAATGGTGTAATGCATTTGGTAAATATTAAATGCACAATAGCAGATACATTTCGCTTGTTCAAACCCTGGTTCCAGTAGGTTGCTCTCGTAAGCGGTCTCTCGCCGGTATAAAATTACGGGAGCAAAAACTTTTGGACCAGAGTAACTTGTTCAGGGCTTGCCGTCTGCAAAAGGCTGCGATGTTGTAATGACGCAGATGTACATAAAAGCTGTAGAAAAGCAGTTGTTTTACAAGCAACATCTTGTTTAGAGGACGTCGTTGAAAGAATGATGTAAATGCTACCAAAACAGGCATTTTTCATTGTCTTTGCAAACTTTCCTAACCCCCACCCTCCCCTCTCCCCCATCCCCCCCCCCCCACCCCACCCCCACACACTCATCAATAGAGGCGGAAGTAATTGGCCACCTGACCAAAATAAGAATTTTATGCATGTTCAAAGTCTTCCGCAAAGCAAATTTTACCGTCAAACCACAAGAAACATGTAGAGAATCGCTTTGATATCGAGCATGCCAATTTTTAGCAGAAACAAATAACGTTTAACATGATCAAAACATATTTTATTTTTGGCTGCTATGTTGGATGATACATGAATTTTCAATCCAACATGGCAACCAAAAGCAAAATACACTTAGATACTGCTAAATGTTATAACACCTGCTAAAACTTGACATGAAGAACATGCATCAAACCGACTCGTTACATGTTCCTTTTAATTTCAGTGCAAAATTTGCTTTTGAAGATGATTTTTTACAAGCATGAAATTTTTGTTTTAGTCACGTGACCAGCAATAATATGGACGTTTTGAAAAAATGAAATTCCGAAATTTTACTTAAAATACCACCCTATATCCGTTTTGTAGTGTTATAATTCTATACCTCCTGTTTTAAAAAGATTGAATTCACGTGACCCCTTAGTGCAAGTCGCCTATTGTGCGCATGAAATAGGGTATATAAACTAGGTTATTTCATATAATCATTACGATGGTATGTCTACATCTGATTGCATCTCTCTGGCTAAGTACGTTGGATGAATCTATTATTATTGTTTATTTGAGACTTTAAAGAAGGAATGGAAAGCTTCCTGAAAGCATTAAGCATTGAGACATGAATGCTCAACGATATAGAATACGTACATGTGATATGATGCTTGGGGAAATGAAGTACGTCTACATGAAGTGTCTGTTTGAAATAACTACTAAAATTTGGAATGTTTTATTCTAATAATAAAATTTATAAAATACAATATATTTAAGAAAGCTATTGCATTTTTTATAAATTAAACATAAAGAGTGACTTTGTTTTTTACCAAAAAAAAAAAGCTTTCCTTCACTTTTTGAAATACGTTTGACGAACTATACAAATAATTAACAATTATTGGACGAGGTTGAGCAAAATATCGTGATTTGTCAGTGGCGAGCAGATCAATTATTTGCCGATGCTGAAGGTAGTGGCAAATAACTGTACTGACAAATCACGATATTTTGTGAAAACCGAGTTCAATAATTGTTTTATTATTCGATTTATTTTTTATTTTACATTATTTATCTGTAATTATGTCCATTCAATTCTTTCCAGCTTGGGTGAACGAGCGATTTACGTTTCCCAAAATTGAGTGTAAGGCGCATGAGCAAAATATTATTTGCTGCAAAAAACAACATCTCCAGCTAATGCGGATGAACAGACTGTTATTTCAAGGCAGTTATTGCAGGTGACGTAGCGCTCCCTCCAAAGCCTAATCTCATTATTTATGCAATCGTCATTTATTGTCAGGCTCCTTCAGGACACCCTAACCCTAATCTCATTATTTATGCTTACGTCGTCGTTTTATCCAACCCCCCTGGTTTTCACTACGTCATACCAACTTATTATTTATGCATACATCATTATTTCTCAGGCTCCTTTGGGACATAGTAACCCTAACTTTCCCCCCTAAACCCAGCTGTTACTCAACCCCCTGGATTTCACTACGTCATATCCGATAGCTCTCCAACCGATTCCCGAAGTTACGTCATTATCAAAAGGTACTCGACTTGCTCTATAAGTAATACTAATTACCTTTTCATCTATACACTTTACCCTACTGGCAGTCGACAGTTGTGGGACACGTAGACGTACAGAGCATGCGCACAGTAAGCTTTAACAAAATCGACGTTTTTACAAGGAACGAGAGATAAACTGATAGAGACACTTTATATTTTTTATCTCAAACCTGGTTTGGAGGAATATACAGACTTTTGAACAGCCTAAAGTGTCTGAAATGGCATATATATATAACGTATAGACTTGAATTAAAAGTATATCATGAATATTATATTAGAAGCTAAATGCAGTAAGTCATCCTAGAATCATTACTAACTCAATCTTCTTTTTTAAGTGAAGGAAGATAGAATGTGGAATCACTTCGAGAAGTCGTGAAAAGAACGATTTTAAGTGTCGAAATATAAAGGCCAGGCGATATATTACTTTGAAAGCGTTGCTACGCTTTCTGTTACTAAGTGTGATATTTGCATATTTATCCTCAGTGCACGCGCAGGAGACAAAAGATAAACTCATTAGGGGTCATTAAGAGGTTCAAGCGCTTGGGCAAGTCTAGGCGAGAAGGGCAAGTTTGGACGACAAGAATAACACGGGACACTGAGTTAAAAAATATCTATTTCACTCTACAAATATGTCATCTATTTAAAACATTTTTCTAGGACTGGGATGCCGACTCATCATTATAGGACAATGTCTGCTCCTGAAATCATATCTAGGTATTCTCACTTTATAAGCATTAGGAGGTTCATTGCTGGGAACCATTAAGATGTGAGAGACTTCGTTTTGACTATTATTTACTGTTGTTTCATGTGAATCTTCATCAGAAGAATTTTGATATTTATCATTTTCTTGACGACCATAGTCATCTGAGTCGGCTTCCGAAACTTCTTCGTCCGAGTCGTTTTCTCCTGAATCACTTTCATCTCCAGTTAATCATTTTCGCAAAGGTTTCGGCTTTGGGTATTCAACAGTTGGAGGAGGAGTTAGAAAATATGGTTTAGCTACGCTAGGTTTAGACGGAGAATCTAACGGAAGGTGTTCGGGTTGCTGGGGTTCAGGTTTTTGAGGTTTCTGTGGGGTCTCTGTCAAATTTTGTATAGCTTTTAGTAGCTCTGTTTGAAGATTAGCTTGGACTTGATACTGCTGGTTCTGCAGCTGTTGTTGGAATTTCAAAAAACGATCGAGTTGATTAGAGTATAGGATGTTCTTTTCATCAGGTGTTAATTGTGGTGTTTGTACAATATCTCGCATTAGCTGTTCTGTATTGTATAAAGCGTTGACAATTGGAGGTTGCTGATACGATTTCTTTTGAATATATCTGCTTATGTTCTGCTGCAGGACGGAGCTATTTTCTTCAGAAAAAATATTTGTCTTGAGACGATGATCATCATCCGTATCGGCTTCAAATCAAGCATTAAATAGTCATGAGGGTGACTTGTGGCTTCCTCGTAGCTCCTCATAAACACTGGACAATGTCCAGGATTCACTTGTCGTGCCAAAATAGAAATTTGTTGTTTATCCCTCGGAGACTTGAGGAGTACGATATTGTGTGCGTTGAGACTGATGTTTCTGGTTTCCTTTCTTTGGTGAAATATATTTTGAACAATATAGATCACTGAGAGATTCCTATGATGGCTTGCCTTGGTAAATAAATTTGCAATGCGCTTATCTCCTCCTGATTGATCCATAAGATCATCTAGGACAATAAGGTTTCGCCTCGAAACATCAATAAAATCTTCCGAGTCGACGTTCGTAAGTATTCCTTCATTCAGTTCAATGCCCGGTATAGTTTTGATCATCTCAAAATACATGGGTTGCCACTGACCATTACACCAAATGATACGTTCAATGGTTGTTCTTGCGTTCTCCAGAATAGTTTTTACCCATACGGTTTTACCACTCTGAGTACACACTGCGACAATGCACGTAAATGGATGCTGCAGGACTGTGGATCCATTGACGAGAGGAACTGCCTGTCGTATTTGTTTTGTCGATGATCTATGAACCATCTTCATGTGACGGAGCAGATTACTTTAATTACAGAAAGATTTTCCACAAACTTCACAAACGTATGACATGTTTCAGGTATGACGGTCAGATAAGAAATTAATATTTTTCTATTGGCCAACCTTTTTTATAGTGATTCAACACAATAGTAGTAAAACTATAGTCCTAAGTCCTAAGACTATAGTGCTAAGTCCTAAGACAATAGTCCTAAGTTCTAAGACTATAGTCCTAAGTCCTAAGACAATAGTCCTTAGTCCTAAGACTATAGTCCTAAGTCCTAAGACTATAGTCCTAAGACAATAGTCCTACGTCCTAAGAGGATAGTCCTAAGATTTAGGACTTAGAACTATAGTCTTAGAACTTAGCACTATAGTCTTAAGACTATAGTCTTAGAACTATAGTCTTAGGACTTAGGACTATAGTCTTGGGACGATAGTCTTAGGACTTAGGACTAAATTCTTAGGACTAAGGACTATAGTCTTAGGACTTAGGACTATATAATCTTAGGACTTTGGACTATAGTCTTAGGACTTAGGACTATAGTCTTAGGACTAAGGCCTATAGTCTCAAGACTTAGGACTATAGTCTTAGTACTTAGGACTATACACTTAGGACTATAGTCTTAGGACTTAGGACTATACTCTTAGGACTTAGGACCATAGTCTTAGGACGTAGGACTATAGTCTTAAGATAATAAGGATTATAGTCTTAGGACTTAGGACTATAGTCTTAGGGCTTAGGACTTAGGACTTAGGACTTACGACAATAGTTTTATGACTTAGGACTGTAGTCTTAGGACTTACGAGTATAGTCTTAAGGCAATAAGGATTATAGTCTTAGGAATTAGGACTATAGTCTTAAGACTTAGGACTTAGGACTATAATATTAGGACAATAAGGAATATAGTATTAGGACTTACGACTATAGTTATATGACTTAGGACTATAGTCTTAGGACTCAGGACTTAGGACTATAGTCTTAGGACTATTGTCTTAGGATTAGGACTTAGGACTATAGTCTTAAGACAATAAGGATTATAGTCTTAGGACTTAGGACTATAGTCTTAGGACTACAGTCTTAGGACTAAGGACTATAGTCTTAGGACTTAGGACTATATAGTCTTAGAACTTAGGACTATATAGTCTTAGGACTTAGGAATATATAGTCTTAAGACTTAGGACTATATAGTCTTAGGACTTAGGGCTATAGTCTTAGGACTAAGGACTATAGTCTCAAGACTTAGGACTATAGTCTTAGGCTACAGTCTTAGGACTTAGGACTATAGTCTCAGGATTTAGGACTATAGCCTTAGGACATAGGACTATAGTCTTAGGACTTAGGACTATAGTCTTAAGACAATGAGGATTATAGTATTAGGACTTAGGACTATACTCTTACGACTTAGGACTTAGGACTTAGGACTATAGTTTTATGACTTAGGACTATAGTCTTAGGACTAAGGACTATAGTCTTATCACTTAGGACTATAGTCTTAGGACTTAGGCATATAGTCTTAGGACTTAGGCCTATAGTCTTAGGACTTAGGACTATAGTCTTAGGACTTAGGACTATAGTCTAAGGACTTAGGACTATAGTCTTAAGACTTCGGGCTATAGTCTTAGGACTTACGACTATAGTTTTATGACTTAGGACTATAGTCTTAGGACTTAGGCCTATAGTCTTAGGACTTAGGACTTAGGACTATAGTCTTAAGACAATAAGGATTATAGTCTTAGGACTTAGGACTATAGTGTTAGGACTTAGGACTATAGTTTTAGGACTTAGGACTATATAGTCTTAGGACTTAGGACCATATAGTCTTAGGACTTAGGACTATAGTCTTAAGACAATAAGGATTATAGTCTTAGGACTTAGGACTATAGTGTTAGGACTTAGGACTATAGTTTTAGGACTTAGGACTATATAGTCTTAGGACTTAGGACCATATAGTCTTAGGACTTAGGACTATAGTCTTAAGACAATGAGGATTATAGTATTAGGACTTAGGACTATAGTCTTAGGACTATAGTCTTAGGACTAAGGACTATAGTGTTAGGACTTAGGACTATAGTTTTAGGACTTAGGACTATATAGTCTTAGGACTTAGGACCATATAGTCTTAGGACTTAGGACTATAGTCTTAAGACAATGAGGATTATAGTATTAGGACTTAGGACTATACTCTTACGACATAGGACTTAGGACTTAGGACTATAGTTTTATGACTTAGGACTATAGTCTTAGGACTAAGGACTATAGTCTTAGCACGTAGGACTATAGTCTTAGGACATAGGCATATAGTCTT
Source organism: Paragorgia papillata (assembly GCA_035771165.1). Taxonomy (NCBI): domain Eukaryota; kingdom Metazoa; phylum Cnidaria; class Anthozoa; order Scleralcyonacea; family Coralliidae; genus Paragorgia; species Paragorgia papillata. The sequence goes on along the minus strand of JAWNZC010000067.1, from coordinate 1,802,563 downwards.
AAGACTTAGGCCTATAGTCTTAGGACTTACGACTATAGTCTTAGGACTTAGGACTATAGTCTTAGGACTTAGGACTATAGTCTTAAGACTTCGGGCAATAGTCTTAGGCCTTACGACTATAGTTTTATGACTTAGGACTATAGTCTTAGGACTTAGGCCTATAGTCTTAGGACTTAGGACTTAGGACTATAGTCTTAAGACAATAAGGATTATAGTCTTAGGACTTAGGACTATAGTCTTAGGACTATAGTTTTAGGACTAAGGACTATAGTGTTAGGACTTAGGACTATAGTTTTAGGACTTAGGACTATATAGTCTTAGGACTTAGGACCATATAGTCTTAGGACTTAGGACTATATAGTCTTAGGACTTAGGACTATAGTCTTAGGACTTAGGGCTATAGTCTTAGGACTATAGTCTTAGGACTTAGGACTATAGTCTTAGGACTTAGGACCATAGTCTTAGGACGTAGGACTATAGTCTTAGGATTTAGGACTATAGTCTTAAGATAATAAGGATTATAGTCTTAGGACTTAGGACTATAGTCTTAGGGCTTAGGACTTAGGACTTAGGTCTTACGACTATAGTTTTATGACTTAGGACTGTAGTCTTAGGACTTACGAGTATAGTCTTAAGGCAATAAGGATTATAGTCTTAGGACTTAGGACTATAGTCTTAAGACTTAGGACTTAGGACTATAATATTAGGACTATAAGGAATATAGTCTTAGGACTTACGACTATAGTTATATGACTTAGGACTATAGTCTTAGGACTTAGGACTATAGTCTTCGGACTTAGGCCTATAGTCTTAGGACTTAGGACTTAGGACTTAGGACTATAGTCTTAAGACAATAAGGATTATTGTCTTAGGACTTAGGACTATAGGCTTAGGACTAAGGACTATAGTGTAAGGACTTAGGACAATAGTCTTAGGGCTTAGGATAATATGGTCTTAGGACTTAGGACCATATAGTCTTATGACTTAGGACTATATAGTCTTAGGACTTAGGGCTATAGTCTTAGGACTATAGCCTTAGAACTTAGGACTATAGTCTTAGGACTTAGGACTATAGTCTTAGGACGTAGGGCTATAGTCTTAAGACAATAAGGATTATAGTATTAGGACTTAGGACTATAGTATTAGGACTTAGGACTTAGGACGTAGGACTTAGGACTTAGGACTTAGGACTTAGGACTTAGGACTTAGGACTTAGGACTTAGGACTTAGGACTTAGGACTTAGGACTATAGTTTTATGACTTAGGACTATAGTCTTAAGACTAAGGACTATAGTCTTAGGACTTAGGACTATAGTCTTAGGACTTAGGCCTATATTCTTAGCACTTAGGACTTAGGACTATAGTCTTAAGACAATAAGGATGATAGTCTTAGGACTTAGGACTATAGTCTTAGAACTAAGGACTATAGTGTAAGGACTTAGGACTATAGTCTTAGGACTTAGGACTATAGTCTTAGGACTTAGGACTATAGTCTTAGGACTTAGGACTATAGTCTTAGGACTAAGGACTATAGTGTTAGGACTTAGGACTATAGTCTTAGCACTTAGGACTATATAGTCTTAGGACTTAGGACCATATAGTCTTAGGACTTAGGGCTATATAGTCTTAGGACTTAGGGCTATTGTCTTAGGACTTAGGACTATAGTCTTAGGAATTAGGCTTATAGTCTTAGGACTTAGGACTTAGGACTATAGTCTTACGACAATAAGGATTATAGTCTTAGGACTTAGGACGATAGTCTTAGGACTTAGGACTATAGTCTTAAGACTTAGGACTATAGTCTTAGGACTAACGACTATAGTTTTATGACTTAGGACTATATTCTTAGGACTTAGGACTATAGTCTTAGGACTTAGGCCTATAGTCTTAGGACATAGGACTTAGGACTATAGGCAATAAGGACTATAGCCTTAGGACTTAGGACTATAGCCTTAGGACTTAGGACTATAGTCTTAGGACGTAGGACTATAGTCTTAAGACAATAAGGATTATAGTATTAGGACTTAGGACTATAGTCTTAGGACTTAGGACTTAGGACTTAGGACTTAGGACTTAGGACTTAGGACTTAGGACTTAGGACTTAGAACTTAGGACTTAGGACTTAGGACTTAGGACTATAGTCTTAAGACAATAAGGATTATAGTCTTAGGACTTAGGACTATAGGCTTAGGACTAAGGACTATAGTGTAAGGACTTAGGACAATAGTCTTAGGACTTAGGATAATATAGTCTTAGGACTTAGGACCATATAGTCTTAGGACTTAGGACTATAGTCTTATCACCTAGGACTATAGTCTTAAGACAATAAGGATTATAGTATTAGGACTTAGGACTATAGTCTTAGGACTTAGGACTTAGGACTTAGGACTTAGGACTTAGGACTTAGGACTTAGGACTTAGGACTATAGTTTTATGACTTAGGACAATAGTCTTAGGACTAAGGACTGTAGTCTTAGGACTTAGGACTATAGTCTTAGGACTTATGCCTATAATCTTAGGACTTAGGACTTAGGACTATAGTCTTAAGACAATAAGGATTATAGTCTTAGGACTTAGGACTATAGTCTTAAGACTAAGGACTATAGTGTAAGGACTTAGGACTTTAGTCTTAGGACTTAGGACTATAGTCTTAGGACTTAGGACTATAGTCTTATGACTTAGGACTATAGTCTTAGGACTTAGGACTATAGTCTTAGGACTTAGGCCTATAGTCTTAGGACATAGGACTTAGGACTATAGACAATAAGGACTATAGCCTTAGGACTATAGCCTTAGGACTTAGGACTATAGTCTTAGGACGTAGGACTATAGTCTTAAGACAATAAGGATTATAGTATTAGGACTTAGGACTATAGTCTTAGGACTTAGGACTTAGGACTTAGGACTTAGGACTTAGGACTTAGGACTTAGGACTTAGGACTTAGGACTTAGGACTTAGGACTTAGGACTTAGGACTTAGGACTTAGGACTTAGGACTTAGGACTTAGAACTTAGGACTTAGGACTTAGGACTTAGGACTTAGGACTTAGGACTTAGGACTTAGGACCATATAGTCTTAGGACTTAGGACTATATAGTCTTAGGACTTAGGGCTATAGTCTTAGGACTTAGGACTATAGTCTTCGGACTTAGGCCAATAGTCTTAAGACTTAGGACTTAGGACTATAGTCTTAAGACAATAAGGATTATAGTCTTAGGACTTAGGACTATAGGCTTAGGACTAAGGACTATAGTGTAAGGACTAAGGACAATAGTCTTAGGACTTAGGATAATATAGTCTTAGGACTTAGGACCATATAGTCTTATGACTTAGGACTATATAGTCTTAGGACTTAGGACTATAGTCTTAGGACTATAGCCTTAGGACTTAGGACTATAGTCTTGGGACTTAGGACTATAGTCTTAGGACGTAGGACTATAGTCTTAGGACTTAGGACTTTAGTCTTAGGACTTAGGACTATAGTCTTAGGACTTAGGACTATAGTCTTAGGACTTAGGACTTAGGACTATAGTCTTAAGACAATAAGGATTATAGTCTTAGGACTTAGGACTATAGGCTTAGGACTAAGGACTATAGTGTAAGGACTTAGTACAATAGTATTAGGACTTAGGATAATATAGTCTTAGGACTTAGGACCATATAGTCTTATGACTTAGGACTATATAGTCTTAGGACTTAGGACTATAGTCTTAGGACTATAGCCTTAGGACTTAGGACTATAGTCTTAGGACTTAGGACTATAGTCTTAGGACGTAGGACTATAGTCTTAAGACAATAAGGATTACAGTATTAGGACTTAGGACTATAGTCTTAGGACTTAGGACTTAGGACTTATGACTTAGGAGTTAGGACTTAGGACTTAGGACTTAGGACTTAGGACTTAGGACTTAGGACTTAGGACTTAGGACTATAGTTTTATGACTTAGGACTATAGTCTTAGGACTAAGGACTATAGTCTTAGGACTTAGGACTATAGTCTTAGGACTTAGGCCTATAGTCTTAGGACTTAGGACTTAGGACTATAGTCTTAAGACAATAAGGATTATAGTTTTATGACTTAGGACTATAGTCTTAGGACTAAGGACTATAGTCTTAGGACTTAGGACTATAGTCTTAGGACTTAGGCCTATAGTCTTAGGACTTAGGACTATAGTCTTAGGACTTAGGCCTATAGTCTTAGGACTTAGGACTTAGGACTATAGACAATAAGGACTATAGCCTTAGAACTATAGCCTTAGGACTTAGGACTATAGTCTTAGGACGTAGGACTATAGTCTTAAGACAATAAGGATTATAGTATTAGGACTTAGGACTATAGTCTTAGGACTTAGGACTTAGGACTTAGGACTTAGGACTTAGGACTTAGGACTTAGGACTTAGGACTTAGGACTTAGGACTTAGGACTTAGAACTTAGGACTTAGGACTTAGGACTTAGGACTTAGGACTTAGGACTTAGGACTTAGGACTTAGGACTTAGGACTTAGGACCATATAGTCTTAGGACTTAGGACTAAATAGTCTTAGGACTTAGGGCTATAGTCTTAGGACTTAGGACTATAGTCTTCGGACTTAGGCCTATAGTCTTAGGACTTAGGACTTAGGACTATAGTCTTAAGACAATAAGAATTATAGTCTTAGGACTTAGGACTATAGGCTTAGGACTAAGGACTATAGTCTTAGGACTTAGGCCTATAGTCTTAGGACATAGGACTTAGGACTATAGACAATAAGGACTATAGCCTTAGGACTATGCCTTAGGACTTAGGACTATAGTCTTAGGACGTAGGACTATAGTCTTAAGACAATAAGGATTATAGTATTAGGACTTAGGACTATAGTCTTAGGACTATAGCCTTAGGACTTAGGACTATAGTCTTGGGACTTAGGACAATAGTCTTAGGACGTAGGAGTATAGTCTTAAGACAATAAGGATTATAGTATTAGGACTTAGGACTATAGTCTTAGGACTTAGGACTTAGGACTTAGGACTTAGGACTTAGGACTTAGGACTTAGGACTTAGAACTTAGGACTTAGGACTTAGGACTTAGGACATAGGACTTAGGACTTAGGACTTAGGACCATATAGTCTTAGGACTTAGGACTATATAGTCTTAGGACTTAGGGCTATAGTCTTAGGACTTAGGACTATAGTCTTCGGACTTAGGCCTATAGTCTTAGGACTTAGGACTTAGGACTATAGACAATAAGGACTATAGCCTTAGGACATAGGACTATAGTCTTAGGACGTAGGACTATAGTCTTAAGACAATAAGGATTATAGTATTAGGACTTAGGACTATAGTCTTAGGACTTAGGACTTAGGACTTAGGACTTAGGACTTAGGACTTAGGACTTAGGACTTAGGACTTAGGACTTAGGACTTAGGACTTAGAACTTAGGACTTAGGACTTAGGACTTAGGACTTAGGACTTAGGACTTAGGACTTAGGACTTAGGACTTAGGACCATATAGTCTTAGGACTTAGGACTATATAGTCTTAGGACTTAGGGCTATAGTCTTAGGACTTAGGACTATAGTCTTCGGACTTAGGCCTATAGTCTTAGCACTTAGGACTTAGGACTATAGTCTTAGGACTAAGGACTATAGTGTAAGGACTTAGGACAATAGTCTTAGGACTTAGGATAATATAGTCTTAGGACTTAGAACCATATAGTCTTATGACTTAGGACTATATAGTCTTAGGACTTAGGACTATAGTCTTAGGACTATAGCCTTAGGACTTAGGACTATAGTCTTGGGACTTAGGACTATAGTCTTAGAACGTAGGACTATAGTCTTAAGACAATAAGGATTATAGTATTAGGACTTAGGACTATAGTCTTAGGACTTAGGACTTAGGACTTAGGACTTAGGACTTAGGACTTAGGACTTAGGACTTAGGAGTTAGGACTTAGGACTTAGGACTTAGGACTTAGGACTTAGGACTTAGGACTTAGGACTATAGTCTTAGGACTTAGGACTTAGGACTTAGGACTTAGGACTTAGGACTATAGTTTTATGACTTAGGACTATAGTCTTAGGACTAAGGACTATAGTCTTAGGACTTAGGACTATAGTCTTAGGACTTAGGCCTATAGTCTTAGGACTTAGGACTTAGGACTATAGTCTTAAGACAATAAGGATTATAGTTTTATGACTTAGGACTATAGTCTTAGGACTAAGGACTATAGTCTTAGGACTTAGGACTATAGTCTTAGGACTTAGGCCTATAGTCTTAGGACTTAGGACTATAGTCTTAGGACTTAGGCCTATAGTCTTAGGACTTAGGACTTAGGACTATAGTCTTAAGACAATAAGGATTATAGTCTTAGGACTTAGGACTATAGGCTTAGGACTAAGGACTATAGTGTAAGGACTTAGGACAATAGTCTTAGGACTTAGGATAACATAGTCTTAGGACTTAGGACCATATAGTCTTATGACTTAGGACTATATAGTCTTAGGACTTAGGACTATAGTCTTAGGACTATAGCCTTAGGACTTAGGACTATAGTCTTAGGACTTAGGACTATAGTCTTAGGACGTAGGACTATAGTCTTAAGACAATAAGGATTATAGTATTAGGACTTAGGACTATAGTCTTAGGACTTAGGACTTAGGACTTAGGACTTAGGACTTAGGACTTAGGACTTAGGACTTAGGACTTACGACTTAGGACTTAGGACTTAGGACTATAGTTTTATGACTTAGGACTATAGTCTTAAGACAATAAGGATTATAGTCTTAGGACTTAGGACTATAGGCTTAGGACTAAGGACTATAGTGTAAGGACTTAGGACAATAGTCTTAGGACTTAGGATAATATAGTCTTAGGATTTAGGACCATATAGTCTTATGACTTAGGACTATATAGTCTTAGGACTTAGGACTATAGTCTTAGGACTATAGCCTTAGGACTTAGGACTATAGTCTTAGGACTTAGGACTATAGTCTTAGGACGTAGGACTATAGTCTTAAGACAATAAGGATTATAGTATTAGGACTTAGGACTATAGTCTTAGGACTTAGGACTTAGGACTTAGGACTTAGGACTTAGGACTTAGGACTTAGGACTTAGGACTTAGGACTTAGGACTTAGGACTTAGGACTTAGGACGTAGGACTTAGGACTATAGTTTTATGACTTAGGACTATAGTCTTAGGACTTAGGCCTATAGTCTTAGGGCTTAGGACTTAGGACTATAGTCTTAAGACAATAAGGATTATAGTCTTAGGACTTAGGACTATAGTCTTAGGACTAAGGACTATAGTCTTAGGACTTAGGACTATAGTCTTAGGACTTAGGCCTATAGTCTTAGGACTTAGGACTTAGGACTATAGTCTTAAGACAATAAGGATTATAGTCTTAGGACTTAGGACTATACTCTTAGGACTAAGGACTATAGTCTTAGGACTTAGGCCTATAGTCTTAGGACTTAGGCCTATAGTCTTAGGACTTAGGACTTAGGACTATAGTCTTAAGACAATAAGGATTATAGTTTTATGACTTAGGACTATAGTCTTAGGACTAAGGACTATAGTCTTAGGACTTAGGACTATAGTCTTAGGACTTAGGACTATAGTCTTAGGACTTAGGACTTAGGACTATAGTCTTAAGACAATAAGGATTATAGTCTTAGGACTTATGACTATAGTCTTAGGACTAAGGACTATAGTGTAAGGACTTAGGACTTTAGTCTTAGGACGTAGGACTATAGTCTTAGGACTTAGGACTATAGTCTTAGGACTTAGGACTATAGTCTTAGGACTTAGGACTATAGTCGTAGGACTTAGGACTATAGTCTTAGGACTTAGGACTTAGGACTATAGTCTTAAGACAATAAGGATTATAGTCTTAGGACTTAGGACTATAGTCTTAGGACTTAGGACTATAGTCTTAGGACTTAGGACTATAGTCTTAAGACTTAGGACTATAGTCTTAGGACTTACGACTATAGTTTTATGACTTAGGACTATATTCTTAGGACTTAGGACTATAGTCTTAGGATTTAGGCCTATAGTCTTAGGACTTAGGCCTATAGTATTAGGACTTAGGACTATAGTCTTAGGACTTAGGACTTAGGACTATAGTCTTAAGACTATAAGGATTATAGTCTTAGGACTTAGGACTATAGGCTTAGGACTAAGGACTATAGTGTAAGGACTTAGTACAATAGTCTTAGGACTTAGGATAATATAGTCTTAGGACTTAGGACCATATAGTCTTATGACTTAGGACTATATAGTCTTAGGACTTAGGACTATAGGCTTAGGACTATAGCCTTAGGACTTAGGACTATAGTCTTAGGACTTAGGACTATAGTCTTAGGACGTAGGACTATAGTCTTAAGACAATAAGGATTATAGTATTAGGACTTAGGACTATAGTCTTAGGACTTAGGACTTAGGACTTAGGACTTAGGACTTAGGACTTAGGACTTAGGACTATAGTCTTAGGACTTAGGACTATAGTCTTAGGACTTAGGACTATAGTCTTAGGACTTAGGACTATAGTCATATGATTTAGGACTATAGTCTTAGGACTTAGGCCTATAGTGTTAGGACTTAGGACTTCGGACTATAGTCTTAAGACAATAAGGATTATAGTCTTAGGACTTAGGACTATAGTCTTAGGACTTTGGACTTAGGACTATGGTCTTAGGACTATAAGGACTATAGTCTTAGGACTATAAGGATTATAGTCTTAGCTAGGACTTACGACTATAGTTTTATGACTTAGGACTATAGTCATAGGACTTAGGACTATAGTCTTAGGATTTAGGCCTATAGTCTTAGGACTTAGGCCTATAGTATTAGGACTTAGGACTATAGTCTTAGGACTTAGGACTTAGGACTATAGTCTTAAGACTATAAGGATTATAGTCTTAGGACTTAGGACTATAGGCTTAGGACTAAGGACTATAGTGTAAGGACTTAGTACAATAGTCTTAGGACTTAGGATAATATAGTCTTAGGACTTAGGACCATATAGTCTTATGACTTCGGACTATATAGTCTTAGGACTTAGGACTATAGGCTTAGGACTATAGCCTTAGGACTTAGGACTATAGTCTTAGGACTTAGGACTATAGTCTTAGGACGTAGGACTATAGTCTTAAGACAATAAGGATTATAGTATTAGGACTTAGGACTATAGTCTTAGGACTTAGGACTTAGGACTTAGGACTTAGGACTTAGGACTTAGGACTTAGGACTTAGGACTTAGGACTTAGGACTATAGTTTTATGACTTAGGACTATAGTCTTAGGACTAACGACTATAGTCTTAGGACTTAGGACTATAGTCTTAGGACTTAGGCCTATAGTCTTAGGACTTAGGACTTAGGACTATAGTCTTAAGACAATAAGGATTATAGTTTTATGACTTAGGACTATAGTCTTAGGACTAAGGACTATAGTCTTAGGACTTAGGACTATAGTCTTAGGACTTAGGCCTATAGTCTTAGGACTTAGGACTATAGTCTTAGGACTTAGGCCTATAGTCTTAGGACTTAGGACTTAGGACTATAGTCTTAAGACAATAAGGATTATAGTCTTAGGACTTAGGACTATAGGCTTAGGACTAAGGACTATAGTGTAAGGACTTAGGACAATAGTCTTAGGACTTAGGATAACATAGTCTTAGGACTTAGGACCATATAGTCTTATGACTTAGGACTATATAGTCTTAGGACTTAGGACTATAGTCTTAGGACTATAGCCTCAGGACTTAGGACTATAGTCTTAGGACTTAGGACTATAGTCTTAGGACGTAGGACTATAGTCTTAAGACAATAAGGATTATAGTATTAGGACTTAGGACTATAGTCTTAGGACTTAGGACTTAGGACTTAGGACTTAGGACTTAGGACTTAGGACTTAGGACTTAGGACTATAGTTTTATGACTTAGGACTATAGTCTTAAGACAATAAGGATTATAGTCTTAGGACTTAGGATTATAGGCTTAGGACTATGGACTATAGTGTAAGGACTTAGGACAATAGTCTTAGGACTTAGGATAATATAGTCTTAGGACTTAGGACAATATAGTCTTATGACTTAGGACTATATAGTCTTAGGACTTACGACTATAGTCTTAGGACTATAGCCTTAGGACTTAGGACTATAGTCTTAGGACTTAGGACTATAGTCTTAGGACGTAGGACTATAGTCTTAAGACAATAAGGATTATAGTATTAGGACTTAGGACTATAGTCTTAGGACTTAGGACTTAGGACTTAGGACTTAGGACTTAGGACTTAGGACTTAGGACTATAGTTTTATGACTTAGGACTATAGTCTTAGGACTTAGGCCTATAGTCTTAGGACTTAGGACTTAGGACTATAGTCTTAAGACAATAAGGATTATAGTCTTAGGACTTAGGACTATAGTCTTAGGACTTAGGACTATAGTCTTAGGACTTAGGCCTATAGTCTTAGGACTTAGGACTTAGGACTATAGTCTTAAGACAATAAGGATTATAGTCTTAGGACTTAGGACTATAGGCTTAGGACTAAGGACTATAGTGTAAGGACTTAGGACAATAGTCTTAGGACTTAGGATAACATAGTCTTAGGACTTAGGACCATATAGTCTTATGACTTAGGACTATATAGTCTTAGGACTTAGGACTATAGTCTTAGGACTATAGCCTCAGGACTTAGGACTATAGTCTTAGGACTTAGGACTATAGTCTTAGGACGTAGGACTATAGTCTTAAGACAATAAGGATTATAGTATTAGGACTTAGGACTATAGTCTTAGGACTTAGGACTTAGGACTTAGGACTTAGGACTTAGGACTTAGGACTTAGGACTTAGGACTATAGTTTTATGACTTAGGACTATAGTCTTAAGACAATAAGGATTATAGTCTTAGGACTTAGGATTATAGGCTTAGGACTATGGACTATAGTGTAAGGACTTAGGACAATAGTCTTAGGACTTAGGATAATATAGTCTTAGGACTTAGGACAATATAGTCTTATGACTTAGGACTATATAGTCTTAGGACTTACGACTATAGTCTTAGGACTATAGCCTTAGGACTTAGGACTATAGTCTTAGGACTTAGGACTATAGTCTTAGGACGTAGGACTATAGTCTTAAGACAATAAGGATTATAGTATTAGGACTTAGGACTATAGTCTTAGGACTTAGGACTTAGGACTTAGGACTTAGGACTTAGGACTTAGGACTTAGGACTTAGGACTATAGTTTTATGACTTAGGACTATAGTCTTAGGACTTAGGCCTATAGTCTTAGGACTTAGGACTTAGGACTATAGTCTTAAGACAATAAGGATTATAGTCTTAGGACTTAGGACTATAGTCTTAGGACTAAGGACTATAGTCTTAGGACTTAGGACTATAGTCTTAGGACTTAGGCCTATAGTCTTAGGACTTAGGACTTAGGACTATAGTCTTAAGACAATAAGGATTATAGTCTTAGGACTTAGGACTATAGTCTTAGGACTTAGGACTATAGTCTTAGGACGTAGGACTATAGTCTTAAGACAATAAGGATTATAGTATTAGGACTTAGGACTATAGTCTTAGGACTTAGGACTTAGGACTTAGGACTTAGGACTTAGGACTTAGGACTTAGGACTTAGGACTATAGTTTTATGACTTAGGACTATAGTCTTAGGACTTAGGCCTATAGTCTTAGGACTTAGGACTTAGGACTATAGTCTTAAGACAATAAGGATTATAGTCTTAGGACTTAGGACTATAGTCTTAGGACTAAGGACTATAGTCTTAGGACTTAGGACTATAGTCTTAGGACTTAGGCCTATAGTCTTAGGACTTAGGACTTAGGACTATAGTCTTAAGACAATAAGGATTATAGTCTTAGGACTTAGGACTATAGTCTTAGGACTAAGGACTATAGTCTTAGGACTTAGGCCTATAGTCTTAGGACTTAGGCCTATAGTCTTAGGACTTAGGACTATAGTCTTAAGACAATAAGGATTATAGTTTTATGACTTAGGACTATAGTCTTAGGACTAAGGACTATAGTCTTAGGACTTAGGACTATAGTCTTAGGACTTAGGCCTATAGTCTTAGGACTTAGGACTTAGGACTATAGTCTTAAGACAATAAGGATTATAGTCTTAGGACTTATGACTATAGTCTTAGGACTACGGACTATAGTGTAAGGACTTAGGACTTTAGTCTTAGGACTTAGGACTATAGTCTTAGGACTTAGGACTATAGTCTTAGGACTTAGGACTATAGTCTTAGGACTTAGGACTATAGTCTTAGGACTTAGGACTATAGTCTTAGGACTTAGGACTTAGGACTATAGTCTTAGGACTTAGGACTATAGTCTTAGGACGTAGGACTATAGTCTTAAGACAATAAGGATTATAGTATTAGGACTTAGGACTATAGTCTTAGGACTTAGGACTTAGGACTTAGGACTTAGGACTTAGGACTTAGGACTTAGGACTTAGGACTTAGGACTATAGTTTTATGACTTAGGACTATAGTCTTAGGACTTAGGCCTATAGTCTTAGGACTTAGGACTTAGGACTATAGTCTTAAGACAATAAGGATTATAGTCTTAGGACTTAGGACTATAGTCTTAGGACTAAGGACTATAGTCTTAGGACTTAGGACTATAGTCTTAGGACTTAGGCCTATAGTCTTAGGACTTAGGACTTAGGACTATAGTCTTAAGACAATAAGGATTATAGTCTTAGGATTTAGGCCTATAGTCTTAGGACTTAGGCCTATAGTATTAGGACTTAGGACTATAGTCTTTGGACTTAGGACTATAGTCTTAGGACTTAGGACTATAGTCTTAAGACATAGGACTATAGTCTTAGGACTTACGACTATAGTTTTATGACTTAGGACTATAGTCTTACGACTCAAGACTATAGTCTTAGGACTCAGGCCTATAGTCTTAGGACTTAGGACTTAGGACTATAGTCTTAAGACAATAAGGATTATAGTCTTAGGACTTAGGACTATAGTCTTAGGACTAAGGACTATAGTCTTAGGACTTAGGCCTATAGTCTTAGGACTTAGGACTTAGGACTATAGTCTTAAGACAATAAGGATTATAGTTTTATGACTTAGGACTATAGTCTTAGGACTAAGGACTATAGTCTTAGGACTTAGGACTATAGTCTTAAGACTTAGGACTATAGTCTTAGGACTTACGACTATAGTTTTATGACTTAGGACTATATTCTTAGGACTTAGGACTATAGTCTTAGGACTTAGGCCTATAGTCTTAGGACATAGGACTTAGGACTACAGACAATAAGGATTATAGTCTTAGGACTTAGGACTATAGTCTTAGGACTTAGGCCTGTAGTCTTAAGACTTAGGACTATAGTCTTACGACTTACGAGTATAGTTTTATGACTTAGGACTATATTCTTAGGACTTAGGACTATAGTCTTAGGACTTAAGCCTATAGCCTTACGACATAGGACTTCGGACTATAGACAATAAGGATTATAGTCTTAGGACTTACGACTATAGTCTTAGGACTTACGAGTATAATCTTAGGACTTAGGACGATAGTATTAGGACTTAAGCCTATAGCCTTACGACATAGGACTTCGGACTATAGACAATAAGGATTATAGTCTTAGGACTATACGGACTTTAGTATAATTTCATAGTGGAAAAGAGGCTTTCCAGCTTTCTGATTGGTCCCCGCAGCGGTGAATCTGAGGTGATAGTCACCGCGCTAGGCGGTGACTATTGCATCACAAGAAATTGTTCTTCAAAAGTAGTTTTGGAAAAGAGACTGGTACTTATTCAATACTGCACTGACTTTACTCGTTTCAGTCTCCCCCTCGGAGTTGTCATTTTGAAGTATGAGATTTTAGAATTTGTTGGTCCATTGAACTGTTGATTATATTTTTTTCAAAATGGGGTCTGTAGTTTTTTAGACAAACAAAAGAGCATAATACTGAAAACATTTATCACTGAGATGTTGTACATATCAAATATCGTGAAAACAAAACTTTATAAAGGTAAGGAAGTATATTTTCTATAATTCTTCGTATTTTTTGTGTGTTTTGGCTAGGTTTTGGTCGTAGCGATGTGGCGAAAACTTCGTCATGAGTGAAGAACATAAGATTGAACATGAATTAAGTGCAAAAAAGCCATAACACAGGATCCAAAACACCAGAATAAAAGTCTTTTTAGCATATATTTGAATGTATGTACAAGTTCAATTCCAAAGTAGGATGTTGTTTACTCTTTTTTTGAAATTATTTACTGACAAAGACTGTGGCTTGCTAACATCGTCTGTGAATAAACAGTATCACCACTGTTAAAATGAAAGCAGTTGTTTAAAAGTTTTTGTTTCAACGTGATTGGTTTTTTATCAACCTCTGAAATTATACTAAAACAATTAGTCACCTCAGTCTCGGTGACTATCGGCGTATTTACCTCGCCGCTTCGCGGCTCGGTAAATATTCACCGATAGTCACCTCGACTTCGGTGACTAATTGTTAAATAGTCTTAGGACTTGCCACTATAGTTTTATGACTTAGGACTATAGTCTTAGGACTATAGTCTTAGGACTTAGGACTATAGTCTTAGGACTTAGGCCTATAGTCTTAGGCCTTAGGCCTATAGTCTTAGGACTTAAGTCTATAGACTTAGGACTTAGGACTATAGTCTTAGGACTTAGGACTATAGTCTTAGGTCTTAGGACTATAGTCTTAGGACTTAGGACTATAGTCATATGATTTAGGACTATAGTCTTAGGACTTAGGCCTATAGTGTTAGGACTTAGGACTTCGGACTATAGTCTTAAGACAATAAGGATTATAGTCTTAGGACTTAGGACTATAGTCTTAGGACTTTGGACTTAGGACTATGGTCTTAGGACTAAAAGGACTATAGTCTTAGGGCTATAAGGATTATAGTCTTAGCTAGGACTTACGACTATAGTTTTATGACTTAGGACTATAGTCTTAGGACTTAGGACTATAGTCTTAGGATTTAGGCCTATAGTCTTAGGACTTAGGCCTATAGTATTAGGACTTAGGACTATAGTCTTTGGACTTAGGACTATAGTCTTAGGACTTAGGACTATAGTCTTAAGACATAGGACTATAGTCTTAGGACTTACGACTATAGTTTTATGACTTAGGACTATAGTCTTACGACTCAAGACTATAGTCTTAGGACTCAGGCCTATAGTCTTAGGACTTAGGACTTAGGACTATAGTCTTAAGACAATAAGGATTATAGTCTTAGGACTTAGGACTATAGTCTTAGGACTAAGGACTATAGTCTTAGGACTTAGGCCTATAGTCTTAGGACTTAGGACTTAGGACTATAGTCTTAAGACAATAAGGATTATAGTTTTATGACTTAGGACTATAGTCTTAGGACTAAGGACTATAGTCTTAGGACTTAGGACTATAGTCTTAAGACTTAGGACTATAGTCTTAGGACTTACGACTATAGTTTTATGACTTAGGACTATATTCTTAGGACTTAGGACTATAGTCTTAGGACTTAGGCCTATAGTCTTAGGACATAGGACTTAGGACTACAGACAATAAGGATTATAGTCTTAGGACTTAGGACTATAGTCTTAGGACTTAGGCCTGTAGTCTTAAGACTTAGGACTATAGTCTTACGACTTACGAGTATAGTTTTATGACTTAGGACTATATTCTTAGGACTTAGGACTATAGTCTTAGGACTTAAGCCTATAGCCTTACGACATAGGACTTCGGACTATAGACAATAAGGATTATAGTCTTAGGACTTACGACTATAGTCTTAGGACTTACGAGTATAATCTTAGGACTTAGGACGATAGTATTAGGACTTAAGCCTATAGCCTTACGACATAGGACTTCGGACTATAGACAATAAGGATTATAGTCTTAGGACTATACGGACTTTAGTATAATTTCATAGTGGAAAAGAGGCTTTCCAGCTTTCTGATTGGTCCCCGCAGCGGTGAATCTGAGGTGATAGTCACCGCGCTAGGCGGTGACTATTGCATCACAAGAAATTGTTCTTCAAAAGTAGTTTTGGAAAAGAGACTGGTACTTATTCAATACTGCACTGACTTTACTCGTTTCAGTCTCCCCCTCGGAGTTGTCATTTTGAAGTATGAGATTTTAGAATTTGTTGGTCCATTGAACTGTTGATTATATTTTTTTCAAAATGGGGTCTGTAGTTTTTTAGACAAACAAAAGAGCATAATACTGAAAACATTTATCACTGAGATGTTGTACATATCAAATATCGTGAAAACAAAACTTTATAAAGGTAAGGAAGTATATTTTCTATAATTCTTCGTATTTTTTGTGTGTTTTGGCTAGGTTTTGGTCGTAGCGATGTGGCGAAAACTTCGTCATGAGTGAAGAACATAAGATTGAACATGAATTAAGTGCAAAAAAGCCATAACACAGGATCCAAAACACCAGAATAAAAGTCTTTTTAGCATATATTTGAATGTATGTACAAGTTCAATTCCAAAGTAGGATGTTGTTTACTCTTTTTTTGAAATTATTTACTGACAAAGACTGTGGCTTGCTAACATCGTCTGTGAATAAACAGTATCACCACTGTTAAAATGAAAGCAGTTGTTTAAAAGTTTTTGTTTCAACGTGATTGGTTTTTTATCAACCTCTGAAATTATACTAAAACAATTAGTCACCTCAGTCTCGGTGACTATCGGCGTATTTACCTCGCCGCTTCGCGGCTCGGTAAATATTCACCGATAGTCACCTCGACTTCGGTGACTAATTGTTAAATAGTCTTAGGACTTGCCACTATAGTTTTATGACTTAGGACTATAGTCTTAGGACTATAGTCTTAGGACTTAGGACTATAGTCTTAGGACTTAGGCCTATAGTCTTAGGCCTTAGGCCTATAGTCTTAGGACTTAAGTCTATAGACTTAGGACTTAGGACTATAGTCTTAGGACTTAGGACTATAGTCTTAGGACTTAGGACTATAGTCTTAGGACTTAGGACTATAGTCATATGATTTAGGACTATAGTCTTAGGACTTAGGCCTATAGTGTTAGGACTTAGGACTTCGGACTATAGTCTTAAGACAATAAGGATTATAGTCTTAGGACTTAGGACTATAGTCTTAGGACTTTGGACTTAGGACTATGGTCTTAGGACTAAAAGGACTATAGTCTTAGGGCTATAAGGATTATAGTCTTAGCTAGGACTTACGACTATAGTTTTATGACTTAGGACTATAGTCTTAGGACTTAGGACTATAGTCTTAGGATTTAGGCCTATAGTCTTAGGACTTAGGCCTATAGTATTAGGACTTAGGACTATAGTCTTTGGACTTAGGACTATAGTCTTAGGACTTAGGACTATAGTCTTAAGACATAGGACTATAGTCTTAGGACTTACGACTATAGTTTTATGACTTAGGACTATAGTCTTACGACTCAAGACTATAGTCTTAGGACTCAGGCCTATAGTCTTAGGACTTACGACTTAGGACTATAGTCTTAAGACAATAAGGATTATAGTCTTAGGACTTAGGACTTATGACTATAGTCTTAGGACTATAAGGACTATAGTCTTAGGACTTACGACCATAGTTTTACGGCTTAGGACTATAGTCCTAGGACTTAGGCCTATAGTCTTAGGACTTAGGCCCATAGTCTTAGGACTTAGGACTATAGTCTTAGGACTTAGGACTATAGTCTTAGGACTTAGGACTATAGCCTTAAGACTTAGGCCTATAGTCTTAGGACTTAGACCTATAGTCTTAGGACTTAGGACTATAGTCTTAGGACTTAGGACTATAGTCTTAGGACTTAGGACTATAGTCTTAAGACTTAGGACTATAGTCTTAGGACTTACGACTATAGTTTTATTACTTAGGACTATAGTCTTAGGACTATAGTCTTAGGACTAAGGACTATAGTCTTAGGACATAGGACTATAGTCTTAAGACAATAAGAATTATAGTCTTAGGACTTAGGACTTAGGACTATATTCTTAGGACTATAAGGACTATAGTCTTAGGACTTACGACCATAGTTTTATGACTTAGGACTATAGTCCTAGGACTTAGGACTATAGTCTTAGGACTTAGGCCTATAGTTTTAGAACATAGGCATATAGTCTTAGGACTTAGGACTATAGTCTTAGGGCTTAGGACTATAGTCTTAGGACTTAGGACTATAGTCTTAAGACTTAGGACTATAGTCTTAGGACTTACGACTATAGTTTTATTACTTAGGACTATAGTCTTAGGACTTAGGACTATAGTCATAGGACTTAGGCCTATAGTCTTAGGACTTAGGACTTAGGACTATAGTCTTAAGACAATAAGGATTATAGTCTTAGGACTTAGGACTTAGGACTATAGTCTTAGGACTATACGGACTATAGTCTTAGGACTTGCCACTATAGTTTTATGACTTAGGACTATAGTCTTAGGACTATAGTCTTAGGACTTAGGACTATAGTCTTAGGACTTAGGCCTATAGTCTTAGGACTTACGACTATAGTTTTATGACTTAGGACTACAGTTTTAAGACTTAGGACTATAGTCTTAGGACTTACGACTATAGCTTTATGACTTAGGACTATAGTCTTAGGACTTAGGACTATAGTCTTAGGACTTAGGACTATAGTCTTAGGATTAGGCCTATAGTCTTAGGCCTTAGGCCTATAGTCTTAGGACTTAAGTCTATAGACTTAGGACTTAGGACTATAGTCTTAGGACTTAGGACTATAGTCTTAGGACTTAGGACTATAGTCTTAGGACTTAGGACTATAGTCATATGATTTAGGACTATAGTCTTAGGACTTAGGCCTATAGTGTTAGGACTTAGGACTTCGGACTATAGTCTTAAGACAATAAGGATTATAGTCTTAGGACTTAGGACTATAGTCTTAGGACTTTGGACTTAGGACTATGGTCTTAGGACTAAAAGGACTATAGTCTTAGGGCTATAAGGATTATAGTCTTAGCTAGGACTTACGACTATAGTTTTATGACTTAGGACTATAGTCTTAGGACTTAGGACTATAGTCTTAGGATTTAGGCCTATAGTCTTAGGACTTAGGCCTATAGTATTAGGACTTAGGACTATAGTCTTTGGACTTAGGACTATAGTCTTAGGACTTAGGACTATAGTCTTAAGACATAGGACTATAGTCTTAGGACTTACGACTATAGTTTTATGACTTAGGACTATAGTCTTACGACTCAAGACTATAGTCTTAGGACTCAGGCCTATAGTCTTAGGACTTACGACTTAGGACTATAGTCTTAAGACAATAAGGATTATAGTCTTAGGACTTAGGACTTATGACTATAGTCTTAGGACTATAAGGACTATAGTCTTAGGACTTACGACCATAGTTTTACGGCTTAGGACTATAGTCCTAGGACTTAGGCCTATAGTCTTAGGACTTAGGCCCATAGTCTTAGGACTTAGGACTATAGTCTTAGGACTTAGGACTATAGTCTTAGGACTTAGGACTATAGCCTTAAGACTTAGGCCTATAGTCTTAGGACTTAGACCTATAGTCTTAGGACTTAGGACTATAGTCTTAGGACTTAGGACTATAGTCTTAGGACTTAGGACTATAGTCTTAAGACTTAGGACTATAGTCTTAGGACTTACGACTATAGTTTTATTACTTAGGACTATAGTCTTAGGACTATAGTCTTAGGACTAAGGACTATAGTCTTAGGACATAGGACTATAGTCTTAAGACAATAAGAATTATAGTCTTAGGACTTAGGACTTAGGACTATAGTCTTAGGACTATAAGGACTATAGTCTTAGGACTTACGACCATAGTTTTATGACTTAGGACTATAGTCCTAGGACTTAGGACTATAGTCTTAGGACTTAGGCCTATAGTTTTAGAACATAGGCATATAGTCTTAGGACTTAGGACTATAGTCTTAGGGCTTAGGACTATAGTCTTAGGACTTAGGACTATAGTCTTAAGACTTAGGACTATAGTCTTAGGACTTACGACTATAGTTTTATTACTTAAGACTATAGTCTTAGGACTTAGGACTATAGTCTTAGGACTTAGGCCTATAGTCTTAGGACTTAGGACTTAGGACTATAGTCTTAAGACAATAAGGATTATAGTCTTAGGACTTAGGACTTAGGACTATAGTCTTAGGACTATACGGACTATAGTCTTAGGACTTGCCACTATAGTTTTATGACTTAGGACTATAGTCTTAGGACTATAGTCTTAGGACTTAGGACTATAGTCTTAGGACTTAGGCCTATAGTCTTAGGACTTACGACTATAGTTTTATGACTTAGGACTACAGTTTTAAGACTTAGGACTATAGTCTTAGGACTTACGACTATAGCTTTATGACTTAGGACTATAGTCTTAGGACTTACGACTATAGCTTTATGACTTAGGACAATAGTCTTAGGACTTAGGCCTATAGTCTTAGGACTTAGGACTATAGTCTTAAGACTTAGGACTATAGTCTTAGGACTTACGACTATAGTTTTATGACTTAGGACTATAGTCCTGGGACTTAGGCCTATAGTCTTAGGACTTAGGACTTAGGACTATAGTCTTAAGACAATAAGGATTATAGTCTTAGGACTTAGGACTATAGTCTTAGGACTTAGGCCTATAGTCTTAGGACTTAGGACTACAGTTTTAAGACTTAGGACTATAGTCTTAGGACTTACGACTATAGCTTTATGACTTAGGACTATATTCTTAGGACTTACGACTATAGCTTTATGACTTAGGACAATAGTCTTAGGACTTAGGCCTATAGTCTTAGGACTTAGGACTATAGTCTTAAGACTTAGGACTATGGTCTTAAGACTTAGGACTATAGTCTTAGGACTAACGACTATAGTTTTATGACTTAGGACTATAGTACTGGGACTTAGGCCTATAGACTTAGGACTTAGGACTATAGTCTTAAGACAATAAGGATTATAGTCTTAGGACTTAGGACTATAGTCTTAGGGCTATAGTCTTAGGACTAAGGACTATAGTCTTAGGACTTAGGACTATAGTCTTAAGACAATAAGGATTATAGTCTTAGGACTTAGGACTTAGGACTATAGTCTTAGGACTATAAGGACTATAGTCTTAGGACTTACGACCATAGTTTTATGACTTAGGACTATAGTCCTAGGACTTCGGACTATAGTCTTAGGACTTAGGACTATAGTCCTGAGTCATAAAACTATAGTCGTAAGTCCTAAGACTATAGTCCTAAGTCTTAAGACTATAGTTTTATGACTTAGGACTATAGTCCTGGGACTTAGGCCTATAGTCTTAGGACTTAGGACTTAGGACTATAGTCTTAAGACAATAAGGATTATAGTCTTAGGACTTAGGACTATAGTCTTAGGGCTATAGTCTTAGGACTAAGGACTATAGTCTTAGGACTTAGGACTATAGTCTTAAGACAATAAGGATTATAGTCTTAGGACTTAGGACTTAGGACTATAGTCTTAGGACTATAAGGACTATAGTCTTAGGACTTACGACCATAGTTTTATGACTTAGGACTATAGTCCTAGGACTTCGGACTATAGTCTTAGGACTTAGGACTATAGTCCTGAGTCATAAAACTATAGTCGTAAGTCCTAAGACTATAGTCCTAAGTCTTAAGACTATAGTTTTATGACTTAGGACTATAGTCCTGGGACTTAGGCCTATAGTCTTAGGACTTAGGACTTAGGACTATAGTCTTAAGACAATAAGGATTATAATCTTAGGACTTAGGACTATAGTCTTAGGACTTAGGCCTATAGTCTTAGGACTTAGGACTACAGTTTTAAGACTTAGGACTATAGTCTTAGGACTTACGACTATAGCTTTATGACTTAGGACTATATTCTTAGGACTTACGACTATAGCTTTATGACTTAGGACAATAGTCTTAGGACTTAGGCCTATAGTCTTAGGACTTAGGACTATAGTCTTAAGACTTAGGACTATAGTCTTAGGACTAACGACTATAGTTTTATGACTTAGGACTATAGTCCTGGGACTTAGGCCTATAGTCTTAGGACTTAGGACTTAGGACTATAGTCTTAAGACAATAAGGATTATAGTCTTAGGACTTAGGACTATAGTCTTAGGGCTATAGTCTTAGGACTAAGGACTATAGTCTTAGGACTTAGGACTATAGTCTTAAGACAATAAGGATTATAGTCTTAGGACTTAGGACTTAGGACTATAGTCTTAGGACTATAAGGACTATAGTCTTAGGACTTACGACCATAGTTTTATGACTTAGGACTATAGTCCTAGGACTTAGGACTATAGTCTTAGGACTTAGGCCTATAGTCTTAGGACTTAGGCCTATAGTCTTAGGACTTAGGACTATAGTCTTAGGACTTAGGACTATAGTCTTAGGACTTAGGACTATAGTCTTAAGACTTAGGACTATAGTCTTAGGACTTACGACCATAGTTTTATGACTTAGGACTATAGTCCTAGGACTTAGGCCTACAGTCTTAGGACTTAGGCCTATAGTCTTAGGACTTAGAACTATAGTCTTAGGACTTAGGACTATAGTCTTAGGACTTAGGACTATAGTCTTAAGACTTAGGACTATAGTCTTAGGACTTACGACTGTAGTTTTATGACTTAGGACTATAGTCTTAGGACTTAGGACTATAGTCTTACCACTTAGGACTTAGGACTATAGTCTTAAGACAATAAGGATTATAGTCTTAGGACTTAGGACTTAGGACTACAGTCTTAGGACTATAAGGACTATAGTCTTAGGACTTGCCACTATAGTTTTATGACTTAGGACTATAGTCTTAGGACTTAGGACTATAGTCTTAGAACTTACGACTATAGTTTTATGACTTAGCACTATAGTCTTAGGACTTAGGACTGTAGTCTTAGGACTATAGTCTTAGGACTAAGGACTATAGTCTTAGGACATAGGACTATAGTCTTAAGACAATAAGGATTATAGTCTTAGGACTTAGGACTTAGGACTATAGTCTTAGGACTATAAGGACTATAGTCTTAGGACTATAAGGACTATAGTCTTAGGACTATAAGGACTATAGTCTTAGGACTTACGACCATAGTTTTATGACTTAGGACTATAGTCCTAGGACTTAGGACTATAGTCTTAGGACTTAGGCCTATAGTCTTAGGACATTGGCCTATAGTCTTAGGACTTAGGACTATAGTCTTAGGGCTTAGGACTATAGTCTTAAGACTTATGACTATAGTTTTATGACTTAGGACTACAGTTTTAAGACTTAGGACTATAGTCTTAGGACTTACGACTATAGCTTTATGACTTAGGACTATAGTCTTAGGACTTACGACTATAGCTTTATGACTTAGGACACTAGTCTTAGGACTTAGGCCTATAGTCTTAGGACTTAGGACTATAGTCTTAAGATTTAGGACTTAGGACTATAGTCTTAAGACAATAAGAATTATAGTCTTAGGACTATAGTCTTAGGACCTAGGCCTATAGTCTTAGGACTTAGGACTACAGTTTTAAGACTTAGGACTAGAGTCTTAGGACTTACGACTATAGCTTTATGACTTAGGACTACAGTCTTAGGACTTACGACTATAGCTTTATGACTTAGGACTATAGTCTTAGGACTTAGGCCTATAGTCTTAGGACTTAGGACTATAGTCTTAAGACTTAGGACTATAGTCTTAGGACTTACGACTATAGTTTTATGACTTAGGACTACAGTCCTAGGACTTAGGCCTATAGTCTTAGGACTTAGAACTTAGGACTATAGTCTTAAGACAATAAGGATTATAGTCTTAGGACTTAGGACTATAGTCTTAGGACTAAGGACTATAGCCTCAAGACATAGGACTATAGTCTTAGGCTACAGTCTTAGGATTTAGGACTATAGTCTTAGGACTTAGGACTATAGTCTTAGGACATAGGACTATAGTCTTAAGCCAATAAGGATTATAGTATTAGGACTTAGGACTATAGTCTTAGGACTTAGGCCTTAGGACTATTGTCTTAGGACTATAAGGACTATAGTCTTAGGACTATAGCCTTATGACTTACGACTATAGTTTTATGACCAAAGGACTATAGTCTTAGGACTTACGACTATAGTTTTATGACTTAGGACTATAGTCTTAGGAATTTGGACTATAGTCTTAGGACTTAGGACTATAGTCTTAAGACAAAAAGGATTATAGTCTTAGGACTTATGAATATAGTCTTAGGACTATAGTCTTAGGACTTAGGACTATAGTCTTATGACTTAGGACTATATAGTCTTAGGACTTAGGACTATATAGTCTTAGGACTTAGGACTATATAGTCTTAGGACGTAGGACTTAGGACTATAGTCCTAGGACTTAGGGCTATAGTCTTAGGACTAAGGACTATAGTCTCAAGACTTAGGACTATAGTCTTAGGACTATAGTTTTATGACCTAGGACTATAGTCTTAGGACTTAGGACTATAGTCTGAGGACTTAGGCCTATATTCTTAGGACTTAGCACTTAGAACTATAGTTTTAAGGCAATAAGGTTTATAGTCTTAGGACTTAGCAGTATAGTCTTAGGACTTAGGACTATAGTCTTAGGACTTAGGACTATAGTCTTAGGACTTACGACTATAGTTTTATGACTTAGGACTATAATCTTAGGACTTAGGCCTATAGTCTTAGGACTTAGGACTATAGTCTTAAGACTTAGGACTATAGTCTTAGGACTTACGACTATAGTCTTAGGACTTAGGACTACAGTTTTAAGACTTAGGACTAGAGTCTTAGGACTTACGACTATAGCTTTATGACTTAGGACTACAGTCTTAGGACTTACGACTATAGCTTTATGACTTAGGACTATAGTCTTAGGACTTAGGCCTATAGTCTTAGGACTTAGGACTATAGTCTTAAGACTTAGGACTATAGTCTTAGGACTTACGACTATAGTTTTATGACTTAGGACTACAGTCCTAGGACTTAGGCCTATAGTCTTAGGACTTAGAACTTAGGACTATAGTCTTAAGACAATAAGGATTATAGTCTTAGGACTTAGGACTATAGTCTTAGGACTAAGGACTATAGCCTCAAGACATAGGACTATAGTCTTAGGCTACAGTCTTAGGATTTAGGACTATAGTCTTAGGACTTAGGACTATAGTCTTAGGACATAGGACTATAGTCTTAAGCCAATAAGGATTATAGTATTAGGACTTAGGACTATAGTCTTAGGACTTAGGCCTTAGGACTATTGTCTTAGGACTATAAGGACTATAGTCTTAGGACTATAGCCTTATGACTTACGACTATAGTTTTATGACCAAAGGACTATAGTCTTAGGACTTACGACTATAGTTTTATGACTTAGGACTATAGTCTTAGGAATTTGGACTATAGTCTTAGGACTTAGGACTATAGTCTTAAGACAAAAAGGATTATAGTCTTAGGACTTATGAATATAGTCTTAGGACTATAGTCTTAGGACTTAGGACTATAGTCTTATGACTTAGGACTATATAGTCTTAGGACTTAGGACTATATAGTCTTAGGACTTAGGACTATATAGTCTTAGGACGTAGGACTTAGGACTATAGTCCTAGGACTTAGGGCTATAGTCTTAGGACTAAGGACTATAGTCTCAAGACTTAGGACTATAGTCTTAGGACTATAGTTTTATGACCTAGGACTATAGTCTTAGGACTTAGGACTATAGTCTGAGGACTTAGGCCTATATTCTTAGGACTTAGCACTTAGAACTATAGTTTTAAGGCAATAAGGTTTGTAGTCTTAGGACTTAGCAGTATAGTCTTAGGACTTAGGACTATAGTCTTAGGACTTAGGACTATAGTCTTAGGACTTACGACTATAGTTTTATGACTTAGGACTATAATCTTAGGACTTAGGACTATAGTTTTATGACTTAGGCCTATAGTCTTGGGACTTAGGACTTAGGACTATAGTCCTAGGACTTAGGACTATAGTCTTAGGACATAAGGACTTTAGTCTTAGGACTATAGTCTTAGGACTTAGGACTATAGTCTTAGGACTTAGGCATATAGTCTTAGGACTTAGGGCTATAGTCTTAAGACAATAAGGATTATAGTCTTAGGACTAAGGACTATAGTTTTATGTCTTATGACTATAGTCTTAGGACTTAGGACTATGGTGTTAAGATAATAAGGATTATAGTCTTAGGACTTAGGACTATAGTCTTAGGACTTAGGACTTAGGACTATAGTCCTAGAACTATAAGGACTATATTCTCAGGACTTACGACTATAGTTTTATGACTTACGACTATAGTCTTAGGACTAAGGACTATAGTCTTAGGACTTAGGAATATAGTCTTAGGACGTTGGACTATAGTCTTAAGACAATAAGGATAATAGTATTAGGACTTAGGACTATAGTCTTAGGACTTAGGACTTAGGACTTAGGACTTAGGACTTAGGACTTAGGACTTAGGACTTAGGACTTAGGACTTAGGACTTAGGACTTACGACTATAGTTTTATGACTACGACTATAGTCTTAGGACTAAGGACTATAGTCTTAGGACTTAGGACTATAGTCTTAGGACTTACGACTATAGTTTTATGACTTAGGACTATAGTCTTAGGAATTTGGACTATAGTCTTAGGACTTAGGACTATAGTCTTAAGACAAAAAGGATTATAGTCTTAGGACTTAGGACTATAGTCTTCGGACTATAGTCTTAGGACTAAGGACTATAGTCTTAGGATTTAGGACTATAGTCTTAGGACTTAGGACTATATAGTCTTAGGACTTAGGACCATATAGTCTTAGGACTTAGGACTATATAGTCTTAGGACTTAGGACTTAGGACTATAGTCCTTGGACTTAGGGCTATAGTCTTAGGACTAAGGACTATAGTCTCAAGACTTAGGACTATACTCTTAGGACTATAGTCTTAGGATTTAGGACTATAGTTTTATGACCTAGGACTATAGTCTTAGGACTTAGGACTATAGTCTGAGGACTTAGGCCTATAGTCTTAGTACTTAGGACTTAGAACTATAGTCTTAAGGCAATAAGGTTTATAGTCTTAGGACTTAGGAGTATAGTCTTAGGACTTAGGACTATAGTCTTTGGACTTAACACTATAGTCTTAGGACTTACGACTATAGTTTTATGACTTAGGACTATAATCTTAGGACTTAGGACTATAGTTTTATGACTTAGGCCTATAGTCTTAGGACTTAGGACGATAGTCCTAGGACTTAGGAATATAGTCTTAGGACATAAGGACTATAGTCTTAGGACTATAGTCTTAGGACTTAGGACTATAGTCTTAGGACTTAGGCATATAGTCTTATGACTTAGGCCTATAGTCTTAGGACTTAGGACTTAGGACTATAGTCCTAGGACTTAGGAATATAGTCTTAGGACATAAGGACTATAGTCTTAGGACTATAGTCTTAGGACTTAGGACTATAGTCTTAGGACTTAGGCATATAGTCTTAGGACTTAGGGCTATAGTCTTAAGACAATAAGGATTATAGTCTTAGGACTTAGGACTATAGTCTTAGGACTTAGGACTTAGGACTATAGTCCTAGGACTATAAGGACTATATTCTTAGGACTTACGACTATAGTTTTATGACTTACGACTATAGTCTTAGGACTAAGGACTATAGTCTTAGGATTTAGGACTATAGTCTTAGGACTTAGGACTATATAGTCTTAGGACTTAGGACCATATAGTCTTAGGACTTAGGACTATATAGTCTTAGGACTTAGGACTTAGGACTATAGTCCTTGGACTTAGGGCTATAGTCTTAGGACTAAGGACTATAGTCTCAAGACTTAGGACTATACTCTTAGGACTATAGTCTTAGGATTTAGGACTATAGTTTTATGACCTAGGACTATAGTCTTAGGACTTAGGACTATAGTCTGAGGACTTAGGCCTATAGTCTTAGTACTTAGGACTTAGAACTATAGTCTTAAGGCAATAAGGTTTATAGTCTTAGGACTTAGGAGTATAGTCTTAGGACTTAGGACTATAGTCTTTGGACTTAACACTATAGTCTTAGGACTTACGACTATAGTTTTATGACTTAGGACTATAATCTTAGGACTTAGGACTATAGTTTTATGACTTAGGCCTATAGTCTTAGGACTTAGGACGATAGTCCTAGGACTTAGGAATATAGTCTTAGGACATAAGGACTATAGTCTTAGGACTATAGTCTTAGGACTTAGGACTATAGTCTTAGGACTTAGGCATATAGTCTTATGACTTAGGCCTATAGTCTTAGGACTTAGGACTTAGGACTATAGTCCTAGGACTTAGGAATATAGTCTTAGGACATAAGGACTATAGTCTTAGGACTATAGTCTTAGGACTTAGGACTATAGTCTTAGGACTTAGGCATATAGTCTTAGGACTTAGGGCTATAGTCTTAAGACAATAAGGATTATAGTCTTAGGACTTAGGACTATAGTCTTAGGACTTAGGACTTAGGACTATAGTCCTAGGACTATAAGGACTATATTCTTAGGACTTACGACTATAGTTTTATGACTTACGACTATAGTCTTAGGACTAAGGACTATAGTCTTAGGACTTAGGAATATAGTCTTAGGACGTTGGACTATAGTCTTAAGACAATAAGGATTATAGTATTAGGACTTAGGACTATAGTCTTAGGACTTAGGACTTAGGACTTAGGACTTAGGACTTAGGACTTAGGACTTAGGACTTAGGACTTAGGACTTAGGACTTAGGACTTAGGACTTAGGACTTACGACTAGAGTTTTATGACTACGACTATAGTCTTAGGACTAAGGACTATAGTCTTAGGACTTAGGACTATAGTCTTAGGACTTAAGACTATATAGTCTTAGGACTTAGGGCTATATAGTATTAGGACTATAGTCTTAGGACTATAGTCTTAGGACTATAGTCTTAGGACTTAGGACTATAGTCTTAGGACTTAGGACTAAAGTCTTAAGACTTAGGACTATAGTCTTAGGACTTAGGACTATTGTCTTAAAACTTAGGACTATAGTCTTAGGACTTAGGACTATAGTCTTAGGACTATTGTGTTGAATCACTATAAACAAAGTTGGCCAATAGAAAAATATTCATTTCTTATCTGACCGTCATACCTGAAACATATCATACGTTTGTGAAGTTTGTGGAAAATCTTTCGCTAATTCAAGTAATCTCCTCCGTCACGTAAAGATGGTCCATAGATCATCGACAAAACAAATACGACAGGTAATTCCTCTCGTCAATGGATCCACAGTCCTGCAGCAGCCATTTACGTGCATTGTCGCAGTGTGTACTCAGAGTGGTAAAACCGTATGGGTAAAAACTATTCTGGAGAACGCAAGAACAACCATCAACCCCCCTCTTGAACGTATCATTTGGTGTTATGGTCAGTGGCAACCCATGTATTTTGAGATGATCAAAACTATACCGGGCATTGAACTGAATGAAGGAATACTTACGAACGTCGACTCGGAAGATTTTATTGATGTTTCGAGGCGAAACCTTATTGTCCTAGATGATCTTATGGCTCAATCAGGAGGAGATAAGCGCATTGCAAATTTATTTACCAAGGGAAGCCATCATAGGAATCTCTCAGTGATCTATATTGTTCAAAATATATTTCACCAAGGAAAGGAAACCAAAAACATCAGCCTCAACGCACATTATACCGTAATCTTCAAGTGTCCGAGGGATAAACAACAAATTTCTATTTTGGCACGACAAGTGAATCCTGGACATGTTCAAGGGTTTATGAAGAGCTACGAGGAAGCCACCGCCACAGGTCGCCCTCATGACTATTTAATGCTTGATTTGATGCCGACTTCGGATGATGATCATCGTCTCAAGACAAATGTTTTTCCTGAAGAAAATAGCTCCGTCCTGCAGCAGAACATAAGCAGATATATTCAAAAGAAATCATATCAGCAACCTCCAATCGTCAACGCTATGTACAATACAGAACAGCTAATGCGAAATATTGTACAAACACCACAATTAACACCCGACGAAAAGAACATATGCGCGACGAAAAAATTGATTTGCACATTTGCAAATTTAATGACAAAGTTGTTGCAAACATCAACTTTGCACGCGTATGACCAGACTTGCACATATGCAAAGTTGGAAATTGCCGTCAACTTTGCAACCGGTGGGATTTGGCGATTACCGTAGAGCCGCCGGTGCAAAGTCATTGCAAATTTGTTGCAAAGTTCAAACTTTGCACAAATGTTTGCAAAGTTTGCAAATTTATTGCAAAGGCGGAATTTGCTAACGTTTTTGCGCTACGTGCAAATCTTATGTAATTGATCATGTTTTCCATAGATGCAAATTTATAGCGGATTTAACTTTGCTTATGTAAAAAACTTATAGACCTTATTCCAAAATGCCCGTCAAATTAAAATTCTTTTATATACATATAAAATAGCCCTTCTGAACTCGTTTTCGTGTGGGAAATTCAAAATAATTTTTACTCAGTTAAACCTAGGTCATAAGGGCTAATTTATATGCACATAAACGAATAATAATTCGGCGACCATTTTGGAATAAGGTCTATGTAGTTCAAATTATTTTTTTTTGCGTTTATAACACTGTTAATTTATTGAATTATTGTGAGCAAACATCAAGCCCTGTTTTCAATAAGACGCAACAATATCGTAGCGACCGCGAAGAGTGAAGCTAAGTATATAAGGGTCCTTCCGAAAAGAGAAAAGAAGATTTTAAAAGAGAATTCCTATAAATATAAACATATAAATATCCCTAACAAATGTTTATTATATATATAAAAACTTTAAAAAGATAAATAACAAACTGTAACGGTAACATATGCAAACATTTACGGTATTTAAACAAATTAAGAATTGTTATTTTTTTCGCGATGTCTGTTTGATGCTAACCTACATACTCACGGACAAATTAACATTAACTCATTCCTGTTCGAGGGCTTCCCTAGAGGTGAATAAAATCGTCTGGCGTTAGCCAGAATAAAATACTAAACACCAATTCCGACAGGAAAGAGTTAAATTTTTAAACTAATTTTAATTAACAGTTCATTGTTATGTATTGGATTGAAAGCATTTCCTTTTTGTTTTCTTTTTCTTTTGCCAAGTTGTCCATTAGTTTCTCCGTCACATAGTTGTTTAGACATAACTTATATGTAATATTAGCTATATCTAAACAGAGATTATTGATTTTTGCGAATGACATCATTGTATGAACATCAATAAAGATTTTTATATTTTAAAGAATGTTGTGAAGTGAAAAAATATAGTCCATCCGATTGAATGAAATAATTAAAAAGCTACTGAACAAGATAACTATCTGAACAACTTGGCTATGAGGCTCCACCACACATTTTTCCCCGTAATTTGTTGTCCGGATATTTAACGATGTTGAAGTTTCTATACAACAAAGGAAAAGAAGACATTTTAAAAAATTTTATTTAAAATTATGATTAACATACACTGCACATAAAAATACAACACTTGTTAATGTGCATGCTCACAACAGACTAGACGCAGGACAGGACGCAAGACAAGACGCAATACAAGACGCAAGACAAGCCGCAAGACAAGATGCAAGACAATATGCAAGACAAGACGCAAGACAAGACGCAAGGCAAGATGCAAGGCAAGATGCAACACAAGATGCAAGACAAGACGCAAAAAAAGACGTAAGACAAGATGCAAGACAAGAAGCAAGAAAAGACGTAGGACAAGATGCAAGACAAGAGTGAGACGCAAGACGATACGCAAGACAAGATGCAAGACAAGAAGCAAGAAAAGACGTAAGACAAGATGCAAGACAAGAGTGAGACGCAAGACGATACGCAAGACAAGATGCAAGACGAGAAGAAACGCAAGACAAGACGCAAGACGAGATGCAAGACGAGATACAAGACGAGATACAAGACAAGAAGCAAGATAAGATGCAAGTGAAGATGCAAGGCAAGATACAAGACAAGATGCAAGACAAGACAAGACAAGACAAGACAAGACAAGACAAGACAAGACAAGACAAGACAAGACAAGACAAGACAAGACAAGACAAGACAAGACAAGACAAGACAAGACAAGACAAGACAAGACAAGACAAGACAAGACAAGACAAGACAAGACAAGACAAGACAAGACAAGACAAGACAAGACAAGACAAGACAAGACAAGACAAGACAAGACAAGACAAGACAAGACAAGACAAGACAAGACAAGACAAGACAAGACAAGACAAGACAAGACAAGACAAGACAAGACAAGACAAGACAAGACAAGACAAGACAAGACAAGACAAGACAAGACAAGACAAGACAAGACAAGACAAGACAAGACAAGACAAGACAAGACAAGACAAGACAAGACAAGACAAGACAAGACAAGACAAGACAAGACAAGACAAGACAAGACAAGACAAGACAAGACAAGACAAGACAAGACAAGACAAGACAAGACAAGACAAGACAAGACAAGACAAGACAAGACAAGACAAGACAAGACAAGACAAGACAAGACAAGACAAGACAAGACAAGACAAGACAAGACAAGACAAGACAAGACAAGACAAGACAAGACAAGACAAGACAAGACAAGACAAGACAAGACAAGACAAGACAAGACAAGACAAGACAAGACAAGACAAGACAAGACAAGACAAGACAAGACAAGACAAGACAAGACAAGACAAGACAAGACAAGACAAGACAAGACAAGACAAGACAAGACAAGACAAGACAAGACAAGACAAGACAAGACAAGACAAGACAAGACAAGACAAGACAAGACAAGACAAGACAAGACAAGACAAGACAAGACAAGACAAGACAAGACAAGACAAGACAAGACAAGACAAGACAAGACAAGACAAGATAAGACAAGATGCAAGACAAGACAAGATGCAAGACAAGACAATATATAGATATCTATTTATACATAGGTATAGTGCATAAAATAGGTATAAATTGTTGTTTTCTACAGTACTTACTTGTCTATACTTGTAAATATCTTTCTGTCTCTATGTTTGGTGGAATATAGTTAAACTCTGGTCTAGAAATAACACATGAAAAGTTATGATACAAAATAAATTTACTTGCAAAATTACAATGCAGTAATTCGAATCAATCCAAATTACAATGCAAATGCATAACAATACCTGAGAAGCAAATTAGGCAAACTGAAGCAAGACAAAATAATTAAGGCAAGGGAAGGGAGGCAGTCCTTTAAAACTATAAACTGTTTTACCAATTACCAGACACTGCCAGATAGCAGAATTTTACTGGATACTGCCCACTGGGCACCAATACCCAGATCTGGCACATCTCTAAAAACTTTACAATATACTTATACAGAACAACATTATATAAAAATCACCTTTAATAATTTATAAATAAGTCACATTTAAAATAAACATATTTTTCTACTTACTTATTAAATAGTTAGTAGAGTAAAATTATATCTTTCTGTATTTTTGTTTGGTTCTAACCTAAAAAATTACATGAAAATTTAAGTTATTGAAATAGAGAGACTTGCAAAGTTACATTTCAATGCAATGCACTCCAATACAATGCATGCAATGCAATGCATGCAATGTAATGCAAAAGAATGCAAAACAATGCAACGCAATACAATGCAATGTGACACAGTCCTCATTACAATGCAATAAATGTTAATACACTGGAAAACTATACAATACAAAACTTTACAACACTCCAATACAATGCAATAACAATAAAAACCAATGCAGTAGAGTACAGTAAAGTACAAATAAAATACAGTGTAGTGAAGTACTGTGTAGTGTAGTGCAATACAGTGCAGTGCAGTGCAGTACAGTACAGTAAAGTACAGTACAGTACGGTACGGTACGGTACGGTATGGTACGGAACGGTACGGTACGGTACGGTACGGTACGGTACGGTACGGTACGGTACGGTACAGTACAATACAATACAATACAGTGCAGTGCAATACAGTACAGTGCAATACAATACAATACAATACAGTGCAGTGCAGTGCAGTAGAGTACAATACAATACAGTGCAGTGCAGTGCAGTACAGTACAATACAGTGCAGTGCAGTACAGTATTAGTACAATATTATAAAAATGATTTATTCAATTATAAATAGGTAATAAATAGGTATGATATAAGCAGCACTTAAAAGATAAATGCTTGAAAATTTACTATATAATACAATATTACAATGCAATGGAATGCAAGGAATTGCATTGCAATGCAATGAACAATACAATACAACACAACACAACACAACACAACACAACACAACACAACACAACACAACACAACACAACACAACACAACACAACACAACACAACACAACACAACACAACACAACACAACACAACACAACACAACACAACACAACACAACACACAACACAACACAACACAACACAACACACAACACAACACAACACAACACAAACACAACACAACACAACACAACACAACACAACACAACACAACACAACACAACACAACACAACACAACACAACACAACACAACACAACACAACACAACACAACACAACACAACACAACACAACACAACACAACACAACACAACACAACACAACACAACACAACACAACACAACACAACACAACACAACACAACACAACACAACACAACACAACACAACACAACACAACACAACACAACACAACACAACACAACACAACACAACACAACACAACACAACACAACACAACACAACACAACACAACACAACACAACACAACACAACACAACACAACACAACACAACACAACACAACACAACACAACACAACACAACACAACACAACACAACACACACAATACAATACAATATACAATACAGCACTCTGCAATACAATGCAAAGAGAATGTTTATACCTTTCAAGACACTGTAAAACTATACAAAATAATAAAAGAAATATTTACAATAGTGCAATACATTCAAACAAAACATTTGAATATAATTCAATACAGTACAATTGTATAAACACCATCTTAAATAATGCATCACCTATAATCAGTATTATATAGGTATGAGATTAGCTGCACTTAAAAATAAACAAATTGTTTCTTTCTACTTACTTACTTGTCTTATTTAGTTGGTAGAATATCTTTCTGTCTTTATGTTTGGTGTTCTATAGTTAAGTTCTGGCCCAAAAAAGGAATTGAGAAAGCCTTGATAAGCTTATATAAACTTTTATTTATAAAACAAAGGGTTGCAAAAAGAGTAACCACAAAACGTTTTAACTTACAAAATACATTTATAAAATACAAAAACTAGTAACGATTTAACTTGTTTTTACATGCCAAACTTAGATATTTGATGTATGGGTCAAACACTGTCAAAATTTATATTTTTCGAAGACTTCGAAGATACAAACGCTATTTATCCCGCTGTAGAATACTTGAATTTAATCCAAGATACAGAATACTATTACTAATAGTTCACACTCCTTCAGTTTACTAACCTCTTTTTATCAAAGCAACGTGATTTCTTCAGCTTTTTGGCGTCGTTGTCGTGATCAATCTTCGTTTTCAGTTTTTGTTTGTACAGAGCCGTCACTGCAGTGTTTAACAAGCTTTTTTGACGTCAAAAATCCACATATTCAGACAGATAGTACGGGATAAACAACAGAGGTTTCCTAAGGTACCACTTTGGTGACAAATGATGCCGTTTTTTGTAGATGTTCACTATAAAAAGATGGATTTTTTCCTTGTGTCCATTCAGGCTAAACCAACCCGCCATCTTCTTGCTTGAAGTAGTGTGTTTTAACGGGAAATTTCTTGAGATATGATTGGCCAATAAAACTATGAACAAGGCACCAACTTTAATCCGACGACTTCCAATGACGCATCGATAAAACATCGAATTATGAAAGAACTGCCGCAAAAAGTATTTAGGTTTTTTAGCATACTTTTTCATATTTAGGCAAATGCCTTTCTGTAGAAGCTTGTGTATAAGCATGTTTTAAGCATTCGTGTTGTTTCTCGATGAGCGCGGGTGCTCTAGGATACAGGCTATATAGGGTATCCTCTTGGTAGGATACGTTACAATTTTTGTCATTCTAAGTCTAGAACATAGGGTTATATTTTTTTGGTCGAACAAAAAGCATGTTTTCGGTTTTTGTTATCTGAATGAACAAGGCACTGTTGATTAATTGTTATTGACTAATTAATTAGTTAGTTAGTTTGATTGATCAATGATTGATTGATTGATTGACTAATTGTTTAATTAATTGATTGTTTGAATGAAAGAATGAATGATTGATTGATTGATTGATTGATTGATTGATTGATTGATTGATTGATTGATTGATTGATTGATTGATTGATTGATTGATTGATTGATTGTTTGATTGTTTGATTGATTGATTGATTGATTGATTGATTGATTGATTGATTGATTGATTGATTGATTGATTGATTGATTGATTGATTGATTGATTGATTGATTGATTGATTGATTGATTGATTGATTGATTGATTGATTGATTGATTGATTGATTGATTGATTGATTGATTGATTGATTGAGTTTTATTCAATTTTACGCTATATATTTGCAACGGTGGGAAAGTTGTGCAAATTTAACTACAAATTTGCTTTTTAAATTGACATGAGCAAATTCATTAGTAAAATTTCGCAAAGTTACAAAACAGCAAAATGTAATTAGCACTTATAATAGCTAATAAGAATTGGCCGTACATATATTTTAAAACTACCAGATCTATTTAGGTTTGAAGTCTTATTTTTTTCAAGAGTAACTAAAGACAAAAAAATTAAAAGACAAAGAACTAGAGTAATCAAGTGTTGGTGAGACCACAACATCTATAATAAACATATATAATTTTTACTTCTTTCAGATAGGATCGAGATTGGTGAAAGACCTGCTCGTATCATATGTAAAAAAACATCACATAATTCAGTTAAATCTCTATTTAGCCGACGTTGCAATACGTTTAAATTTGGGTCCTAGTTTCAGTATCTGCTTACCGATGTTCACGCTTAAAAAAGCGCTATTAAACTGTGGTGAACAGTAGTGCATGCAAACAGGTTTTCGCTTGTATGAGAATGTCGATCAATAGAGGTTCCTAACAAACAACTATACAAGAGATGCCCATGTTTTAATTGTCGACAAAATATTCTTATACAGGTGTATCGTTTTTATCTCAACAGAACGCGTTCAGCCTAATCAGATTCTGATCATTTACTAAGTTTGTCAAGCTTTGATCAAAACATCCTAAAAATTGTACTTTTATAGAAGACGGTCCAAACTTCAGTTTTACAATAAATTTGCAACGGCGTCAAAGTTGGCAAATTTAATGACGAATTCGCATTAAAAATTGACGTGAGCAAATTCATTAGTAAAATTTTGCAAAGTTACAAACAGTAAAGTTGAATAAACTATTGTGCAAAGTCCTGCAAATTTCTTTTCAAATTTGCTTTAAATTTACTCTCGTAGGCAAATTTATTTGCAAATTTGGTAACTAATTTGCAAATGCGCAAATTCATATGCAAAGTCGTTGCAAATTTATCGGAATGTAAATTCAAAACACGCCATTAGCAAATTACATGCAAATTTAGTTTAACAAATTTGCAAATTATTTGCAAATGTGCAAATTTATCGCAATTTCATTTTTTCGTCCGTGATCCTATACTCTAATCAACTCGATCGTTTTCTGAAATTCTAACAACAGCTGCAGAACCAGCAGAATTAAGTTCAAACTAATCTTTAAACAGATCTACTAAAAGCTATACAAAATTTGACAGAGACCCCACAGAAGCCTCAAGGGAGAGGGAGAGTAAAGTGCAGAGCGTAGAACTGAAGTAAAGAGCGTAGAAATGAAGTGTAGAGCCTAGAAAGTAAAGTACAGAGCGTAGAAATGAAGTGCAGAGCGTAGAAAGTAAAGTACAGAGCGTAGAAATGAAGTGTAGTGCGTATAAATGAAATACAGAGTGTAAAAATGAAGTACAGAGCGTAGAGGGTAAAGTACAGGGCGTAGAAATGAAGTACAGAGCGTAGAAATGAAGTACAGAGCGTAGAAATGAAGTACAGAGCGTAGAAAGTAAAGTACAGAGCGTAGAAAGTAAAAACAGAGCATAGAAATGAAGTACAGAGCGTAGAAAGTAAAGTACAGAGAGTAGAAATGAAGTACAGAGCGTAGAAATGAAGTGCAGAGCGTAGAAATGAAGTGCAGAGCGTAGAAAGTAAAGTACAGAGCGTAGAAAGTAAAGTACAGAGCGTAGAAATGAAGTACAGAGCGTAGAAAGTAAAGTGCAGAGGGTAGAACTGAAGTACAGAGCGTAGAAATGAAGTGCAGAGCGTAGAAATTAAAGTACAGAGCGTAGAAATGAAGTGTAGAGCGTATAAATGAAATACAGAGTGTAAAAATGAAGTACAGAGCGTAGAGGGTAAAGTACAGGGCGTAGAAATGAAGTACAGAGCGTACAAATGAAGTACAGAGCGTAGAAATGAAGTGTAGAGCGTAGAAAGTAAAGTACAGAGCGTAGAAAGTAAAGTAAAGATCGTAGAAATGAAGTGCAGAGCGTAGAAAGTAAAGTACAGAGCGTAGAAATGAAGTGCAGAGCGTAATTTTTAAAGTACAGAGTGTAGAAATGAAATACAGAGTGTAAAAATGAAGTGCAGAGTAAAGAAAGTAAAGTACAGAACGTAGAAATGAAGTACAGAGCGTAGACAGTAAAGTCCAGAGTGTAGAAAGTAAAGTACAGAGCGCAGAAAGTTAAGTACAGAGAGAAGAAATGAAGTGCAGAGCGTAGAAATGAAGTGCAGATCGTAGAAAGTAAAGTACAGAGCGTAGAAAGTAAAGTACAGAGCGTAGAAAGTTAAGTACAGAGCGTAGAAATGAGGTACAGAGCGTAGAAATGATGTACAGAGCGTAGAAATGAATCACAGAGCGTAGAAATTAAGTACAGAGCAGCTTAGAAATGAAGTGCAGAGTGTAGAAATGCGGAGTGTAGAAATGAAGTGCAGAGTGTAGAGTGTAGAAATGAAGTCCAAAGCGTACAAACGAAAGTGTAGGCCCTTAAAGGAAAGTGAAGACCTCCCTGTTCCATGTGACATCTCGGCAGTATCCTAACAAGAGAAAATACATTTAATTAGAACAATACTTTAATGCAATACTGCATAAACCATATATAAATATCCCCTAAACTATCAACTGCACTTTTACAATAACAAGAGGCCTGCTTAGGCGTTCAAAAACTGTGCAGCGCAGTGCAGTGCAGTAGGGCACAGTGCAGTGCAGTGCAGTGCAGTGCAGTGCAGTGCAGTGCAGTGCAGTAGAGCACAGCACAGTGCAGTACAGTACAGTAGAGCGCAGCGCAGTGCAGTGCAGCAAAGTGCTGTACAGTAGAGCAGAGTGCAGTACAGTAGAGCAGAGTGCAGTGCAGTAGAGCAGAGTGCAGTGCAGTAGGTCACAGTGCAGTACAGTAGAGCACTGTGCAGTGAAGTAGAGCACAGTGCAGTGCAGTAGAGCACAGTAGAGAAGAGCGCAGTACAGTGTAGTGCAGTGCAGTGCAGTGCAGTGCAGTGCAGTGCAGTGCAGTGCAGTGCAGTGCAGTGCAGTGCAGTGCAGTGCAGTGCAGTGCAGTGCAGTGCAGTGCAGTGCAGTGCAGTGCAGTGCAGTGCAGTACAGTGTAGTACAGTAGAGCATTGTGCTATGCAGTAGAGTACAGTGCAGTACAGTAGATCACAGTGCAGTGCAGTAGAGCACAGTGCATTGCAGTATAGGACAGTGCATTGCAGTATAGGACAGTGCAGTGCAGTAGATCACAGTGCAGTGCAGTAGAGCACTGTGCAGGGCAGTGCAGTAGAGCACAGTGCAATACAATAGAGCACTGTGCAGTACAGTAGAGCGCAGTGCTGTGCCGTAGAGCATAGTGCAGTACAGTATAGCACTGTGCAGTGCAGTAGAGCACAGTGCAGTGCAGTAGCGCACAGTGTAGAGCACAGTGCAGTGCCGTAGAGCACAGTGCAGTGCCGTAGAGCACAGTGCAGGCAGTAGAGCACAGTGCAGTGCAGTAGAGCAATGTGCAGTGCAGTAGAGCACAGTGCAGTGCAGTGCAGTAGAGCACTGTGCAGTGCAGTGCAGTGCAGTGCAGTGCAGTGCAGTGCAGTGCAGTGCAGTGCAGTGCAGTGCAGTGCAGTGCAGTGCAGTACAGTGCAGTACAGTGCAGTGCAGTAGACCACAGTGCAGTGCAGTAGAGCACAGTGCAATAGATCACAGTGCAGTAGATCACAGTGCAGTAGATCACAGTAAGGTGCATTAGAGCACTGTGCAGTGCAGTAGAGCACAGTGCAGTGCAGTAGAGCACAGTGCAGTGCAGTAGAGCACAGTGCAGCGCAGTAGAGCACAGTGCAGTGCAGTAGAGCGCAGTGCAGTGCTGTAGAGCACAGTGCAGTACAGTAGAGCACGGTGCAGTACAGTAGATCACAGTGCAGTGCAGTGCAGTACAGTACAGTGCAGTAGAGCGCAGTGCAGTGCAGTAGAGCACAGTGCAGTGCAGTTGAGCACTGTGCAGTGCAGTAGATCACAGTGCAGTGCAGTGCAGTAGAGCGCAGTGCAGTGCAGTACAGTGCAGTGCAGTAGATCACAGTACAGTGCAGTGCAGTACAGTGCAGTGCAGTTGAGCACAGTGCAGTGCAGTAGAGCACAGTGCAGTGCAGTAGAGCACAGCGCAGTGCAGTAGAGCACAGTGTG
This sequence comes from Paragorgia papillata, assembly GCA_035771165.1. Taxonomy (NCBI): domain Eukaryota; kingdom Metazoa; phylum Cnidaria; class Anthozoa; order Scleralcyonacea; family Coralliidae; genus Paragorgia; species Paragorgia papillata. Next base: position 1,761,853 of record JAWNZC010000067.1, on the reverse strand, counting down.
GAGCAGAGTGCAGTGCAGTAGAGCACAGTGCAGTGCATTAGAGCTCAGTGTAGAGCACAGTGCAGTGCAGTAGAGCACAGTGGAGTAGAGCACAGTGCAGTAGAGCACAGTGCAGTACAGCACAGTGTAGTACAGCACAGTGCAGTGCAGTAGAGCACAGTGCACTGCAGTAGAGCACAGTAAAGTGCAATATATTGCAGTGCAGTACAATGCAGTACAGCACAGTAAAGTGCAATATAGTTCAGTTCAGTACAGTGCATTATAGTGCAGTGCAGTACAGAGGATCACTCGATCTTTAGGTTTAATGGTTATACAATGTAGATCCAACATTAACATAACGCATGTGCAATACCATTTATTTTGACATTGTTTAGTCTTTTGAGTTTTAACTAAAAGGTCAGTAAGAAATCTCAACTGGTGTGGAAAATTTATTCATACTGATGTTTCTTGTCTGAAAGACACATCGTTGTCAACATCCTCAGTCTTTCAATCTCTCAAATGATTAAAGTTTAGAACATATTTGACAGAACATATACCTGCACCTAAACATGCTTCCAGAAACATCCAGTCTGATTCAAAACAGAAAACGAAAACTACAAATTGAGTGATTTAAATTCAATCATGACCACAAGTTCATCAGTTCAGTAACCACATTTAATCTTCCCATTCTATAATTACAGCACCATGTCAGCCTTCGTAAGTGTTTAGGCTTTTATGTCTCGATGATCTATTAAGACTAACTGAGTGATAATGTCAGACCTTGTACTGATTGTTGAAAAGATCTGACAAGTAAAATTCAAATTAAACCATATTGTGCATGCTTTATGTCAATGTCAGATCTATACCCGTTGAACTTAAAGATCCGGTGTCAGAACTATAACCATGATGTAGCCTTTAAGGCCTTAATGTTATGTGTAACAATATATGTAAATTCAAACCACTCAAATACTTTTTCTTAAATATATCCGCTGTTTCTTCAACATTGTATAACCATAATCCACTACAGAAGAGGTGTTGAATTTACACATAATTTATTTATGAACATTAAAATTGTAATACAGAGATTTTTTTAAGCAATAATATCTAATACTGTCGTTTGCATCTAAGTGGAAACACCACACGTCGAAACATGTTTATGTTTAATTAAAACATGTTCAAAACTTAACTGTTTTGAAATTGACACCATGGGGTTGGCAAGACGTGATTGGCTAAGAGCACAAACATTATTATACATGTACGTATTGAAGGGAAACATATCCAAGGAAAACTTTTATATTTGACGTTGAAATAGAACATGTTTTGATGGGCAGTGTTTCCACTTTATAGGCACAAACGACTGTAATGTACTAGTTTGTTGAAATTATACTACTGTAGAAGCAGAACATGTTAATCCTTTGAAGCCTGAAGACGAGTCTTTAGTATTTTATTCTGGCTAATGCCAGACGATTTAATTCAGCACAGGGGGAGGTCAAGGGTTAATGATTTAAATTAAATCATTAACATGTTCTGCTTTTACAGTAGTATAATTATCAAAACTTCTGACTGATTCCTGCATGTAAGTGACAAATTTAATTGCATTGACCATTAAACCATGACTCTTCAATTCTCTCCTTCTGTACATAATGATCAAATTGTAGAAATATAATAGTAAATTGCCTCAAATAAGATGTTTTCAGTAGTAAAAGACTGTCAGATGCCGTCTAAACTCTACACTATACAGTAGTTTATAAATATATTATATTTATGGCTCTTAAAGAGCCAACAATTTTCACCTAACCTTCATTTCATTCACGAGTTATTCATAGTTATACAAAAATATTTAGCTCACCTTGACTGGAAGATAATAAAAAGCAATCAGAACGTCCAAATATTAAAGTAATCCTCAGAAATAATAGGAAATTCCCTTGGTTTTCAGAACATAAACGTGTCTTCCGAAATGTTACACAAAAACATGGCGGACAAGACTCGTCCTAGTCCTTTCGCTCGGACACTTGGTCCCTCTGACGAAAATGCAAAAATTAACTGAAAAATAGGATTTGAGAAAAATGGGAAAATATCTTAATTATTTTCAAAAAAATTTTTAATGAAAGTATGTGTCCGTATTATAATATTGTTTTGATTTTAAATGGGAAAACTGTAAGTTAACTTACTTAATGTGGTAAAAAGCCAATAAATCACTTCTAAATAACTTCTTCTGATGACAAAATAAGCAAGATAGAGCTGCAGTCAGGGTATTTCTGCATTGTCAGAAACAACTAAATACATATGAGACCTAAATAAAACCTTTAATATTCGTCGTTAAAGAAATTTTTTTTTCATGTTACGAAAAGGAACATTTATGTTACAAAAAGGAACCGGTTCCTTTTTGTAACACGACTTTTTACGATTAAAACGCAAATAAAAATAAACGTATGTAACGTAAAATTCTAAAACTTTCTACAAAGCATTACCTGTGCCAGGTACAAACGCTCGCTAAATATAAAGTCATTTGAGCGAAAATTAAGCATTTTAGAAAAGAATTTAAGAAAGCATTTTTCGCTCTAACAATTTGTGCTCTTTTTTAGAGCGGCAGGTCTTGTAAAGGTATTACAAAATTACCACGAGATTATTTCTCCTCTTAATTTTTAGTTAATTAATAGTTTGGAAGAGTTTATTGTTGAAAAAAAAAAGAGATTGAAGGTTGATTTCATACTTTATTAAAATTTGTTGGTTGGCAATGCCAATCGTGTTTGATAGAAAAAGTGTACTCACGTATCTCTCGAGTTCTTTCCGCAAGCGGCTGCGAGTCTTTTGAACACCGTGGAGTTTCCTCTTCATTTTAACACAATCAGAACAGATCACTTCAGTTGTAGGGAAAGAAACAGTGATAGACGATACTGGTAAGACAAGGCTTGAACGGTTGTTAATTTCTGGAATTCCAATCGAACTAGGTTGTTCTTGCAATGTATTTTCCTTGTTTTCTTTGAGATGGTTTCGAGATAAATATGGTTGCTTCAATTCTCGCATAAACTATAAGAAATTTGTAGTAAGTCATTAGTACGCCACAGTTTATACGGCTTATAAGTCGTATTAAATTATTAACAAGCACAACTTACCACACGTTTATTACGGTCGGTTGCCAGCTGTTGTGCCTTTTGTATTGACTTCGCAAAAATCGAAGGAATCGATCTCCTCGCTAAAAATTGTTTCAGTGGTTTTAGAGTTTTTCTTCTCCGTTTCATGCCGTTCTTTTGGCTGGTTAAACAACGCAGTCAAGCTAGCATTGTGCGTAAAACACGATGGTTTAAAGTGTTGAGAACACAGAGCTGACTTAGGCTTCGGCACAAAATCTGGTCTGTGATTCCTTACAAATCGTGTCCATTGCTTTCGATTGGCTTCATCTTTTGGAAACGTATGCATTGAAACACCATATGTGTACGACGTGTTCATGCAACTTACTTTATTCGGCCCACCGGCAACACAATACTGACCTCCGCGTTTTTCTTTTAATTGTCCCGCCATTTTGTTGCTTTGCATACTATGCAGCTGAACTGAAGTGCAAAGGTATTTACGTCACGGCCTGGATATCCACACACTTCCGGCCGCGCGAACTTTGTCGCGTAAAGTGAGCATTGTTAGACTTCGATTTTTGTTATATAAAAGGGTACGCAATTAGATTAAAACACCAGAAACCTAACTTTTAATCTTTTCTTAGTGAAAATATCCAATAAAAATTTTCGTTTCATAGGCACATTAATTTTTCAATTTTAGTAATAACCGGTCTTTAGCGGTTTGCAAAGATCGCTCAGGAACCAATCAGATTGCAGAAAAATCGCGTTAGGTGTTGCATTTACGTATTTTCAGCAATTTCTCTCCTGAATTGAGCTAAACAATTTGCAATTGATTTACATATTCTGCCATTACACAGGACACCGCGGCATCTAAGAAATGCAAACAATCTTGTTTCGCCCATCCTCGATGCCTGCAACTGGCCAAGTACTGCTCGCTTCCTGTACAGCCAAAGCAATTTAGCGATATTTCTCCAAACCTCGAAGAGCTGCTGTAGGCTCTAGCTCCAGGGAAGAATTTAATAATCTTGCAAAATCCTACATTTACGACAATTTAAAAGAGCTTCAATACGAGTTTAACTTGTTGGAAACCTTTAAGTGACATGTAAGGCTATGAATACGTTAAACGTAGTTTACATCTGTAGAACCGATTTAAGCTAATTTAACGAAGATTGAAAGTGGCTTAAAGCTCTTTTTCGTCCTATGGGTTTCATGCATCATGCATGGACTAAACATCAAGGCCAGCACAGCTAAGTATACATGAATTAAAATTGAGATTTGTGTTACTTATTAATAATATATAATCTAGTGTCTACTATCCAAACTAAATCACATGCTTCACCATTGTGATGTGTTCAGCCCTTATAAAAATTTCCCGTGTCATGTTACAAAATCGCATGTGATCACATGTGGTTCACATCTGATCACATGTAGTTTATATTTGATCCCATGTGGTTCACATGTGATCACATGTGATTTTGGAACATGACACGTGGAATTTTTATAAGGGAGGATTCATGGATAGGATTGCATTGATCATGCACTGCTGTAACGAAGGTCATGTGTGAGTGAAAATAATTTTCGGTTACGAAATAATTAATAAAAATGAAAAAAATTGTTACACTCATACAGGGCCTGTTTATATAGAGATGAGTTACTCTGTCAGTCAAGTTACTCGGTCAGTCAAGTTACTTGGCACATGCAGCACATGTGTTACCAGATTATTACATATACTGTTTTTCCTACCATAGTGTCTATATGAGACAAATGAGCGTCTTCCCCTGCTGAAAGCTAAGAAGTTAATTGCCTTCATTTGATTATATTTGCTGCCGAGCGCACGCTCGGCAGCCACTATTCTTGGCGTTCGTCTTGGGTTAGCTGTGTATTTACTTGTTCCCAGTCCATTTGCCGAGCTATGTATAGCGGGTAACGATTTGTTGAAAATTGTGTTTGTATGAACGGATATTTGTACAGATTTCTGTTCATATATTACGCAATCCCTTCGCAAATTATTCCTAGCCTGCGTACAGGGGCTCATATTAAGCTCCGCTGCTTAAAGCAGCGTGCATTTCAGAAACATTCAACCAGGAAGATTGTACAAACTACAAATGTAAACAATCTGAATTTAATAGCAGTTCAAACCTCGCCACCACCTCCAGGGGATTTTCAGTGAGAAAATATTTTCTTGTGAAGGTAAAAGACAACTACGTTTAATATTACGATTGTGTGTTGCTGACTTTGAAAAACATTTATATGACAAACTTACCGTTATCATGTCGAAAAAAATCCTCGACCTCTAACTGATTTAGTTTACGGCTAATATGAATAAAAGAAATAAAGATTTCTCCCAAAGTTCTGATCAATCACAATCAAGAGTTAAAAAAAAATATTATAATAGCAATACTATTGGAGAGTAAAGGCTCAGTTTAGACGTCGCCCTTGTGTCGAGTCAAATCTAATTATTTAGCTTAAATCCCGTCACAAATTCATCACAAGTCCAGCGTATGAAGACAATGTCAAATATATAAAAGTCAAACTCGGTTCAAATCTATGAGAACATCATTGATTTCAAGAACGGCGTTGATTCATACTATGGTTTTTAGTCATAAAACGTGGCCAGTTCTATTGACTGGCACCATTTTATTACCATTGGGTTATGTTATAGGAATTTTTTAAAACAAAATTAATAGCTGAAATGTAGGTTTTGAATAGGTTATAAGTTTAAAAAAATAGGATGTGAAGGAAGGAGTAAGGTTATAGTAGGTTTTTCTAATTTAAGCTTTTCTGGGATTGAAGGCAAGGTGCAATAATAATGAACAAAGGACACGCGGTGTTTGCATTAATGTATTTCTAGTATAAGCTTTAAATATAATCGTTCTATTTTACAGTAGTCGCATAAATTTGTCGTTCTATTTACAATAGTCGCATAAAATAATATATTATATATACGTTGTATGTTGTCCATAATTTATGATATCACAGTCACATTGCACTTTGAGGCCTGGACTTCTCCCTGTGCTGAACAAAATCGTCTGGCGTTAGCCCGGATAAACCTTAGAGACTTGTCGCCGGGCTTCAAATGGTTAATGAGATAGGTTTTAACAATTTAGCCTGTACCTCTCTCTGTGCTGAAAAAAATCGTCTGGCGTTAGCCAGAATAAAATACCAAAGACTCGTCGTCAAGCTTCAAAGTGTTAAAAGATTTTCATACAAGAGACTGAAGTTATGATTGGGTTTGTCTCTATAAAAAATCATTGAGTAAGTCTATATAAGTTTGAGGAAGCATAAATAACAGAACATTGTTATTCTATTTTTGGCTTATTATGATGTGTGGATTAGCAAGGTGATTTCGCCTAATGCTGATTTGTAGCTGCGTAAGTCGTTGTACGTCGGAATTACTTAGTACAGGCCCTTCGATGAGACATCAAGCCAGCCCTGCTGCCTCACGGACGTCCACATATGTCACAGGCGATTCCGGTGTCATCTGCTTTCCCAGGGTCCTTGCGGCGGAGTCTTGTCTGTCGTCCTATCTCCACACGCTTTTTACGCCACCGCTCCGTCCCACTCCAGACCATATTTCTCCATGCTACTCGACCCCTTGCAATATCTTCCCATCCGTCACGGATTTCATACTGTCCTAAGACTTCCTTCAGCGTGTCTTTGTACCTCAATCTTGGTCTTCCTTGCTTTCTCGTTCCAGTAGCCAACTCACCGTACAGTACCGCTTTTGGGAGCCTCTCGTTTCCCATTGGTAAAACGTGGCCTGCCAACAGAAGCTATCTTCCCTTAAGGATTACCGCCATCTCTGGTAAACCGACTTTCATGCAGACCTCATCATTTATGATTAGTTCTTGCCATTTTATACCAAGGATGGAGCGGAGACATCTCTGATGGAACTGGTTCAGCTTCCGGATTTGTCGGGCGTACAGACACAAGATTTCACAACCATAGAGAAGTGTGCCTTAAGAACGACCGCCTTGTACAACGCAATCTAAGCAGTAACGCGGATGTTGTGGCTCGACCACACTGTCTCTCAGTCTACCGAACGACTGACTCGCTTTCGAAACACGCTGTTCAAAGTCCTTGTCAATTTGGCCATCTGAGGTGACAATACCGCCGAGGTACGTAAATGCTTGTGTCGTTTTGAGAGGCTGGCCCTCTAGCATGATAGTTGGTTCCACGTACTCTGCTGATGGTGCAGGCTGATGCAGGACTTCTGTTTTCTTGACACATATCTGAAGACCGAAGTTATTCGCTGCAGAGGCAAACGTATCCATCAGGCGGTGTAGGGCTTGTGTTGAATGAGCGAATAGGCCGCAGTCGTCGGCAAACAATACATCGCGAATAAGATGTTGGTGAGTTTTCGTCTTTGCTCTCAGCCGTGACAGGTTGAAAAGACCACCATCCGTCCGAACGTTCAGGTATATACCATCCGTGTTAGTCCTCAACGCCTCGTTGAACATAGCTGAAAAAATAGAACAAACAGGATGGGGGCGATGACGGAACCTTGCTTGACACCTGTTGTTATCTCGAACTTCTCAGAAAGTTTCCCGCTAGCGCAGACCTGTCCCATCATTCCGTCGTGGAGCTGACGTGTGATGGCGATCAACTTGCGTGGAGCTCCAAGCTTCTCCATGATCTGCCATAATGCCTCGCGATTGACCATATCAAAGGCCTTGGTTAGGTCTATGAAGACAGCGTTGAGTGCAAGATTTTGCTCAATGCACTTTTCCTGCAGTTGGCGAGCCGTAAAGAGTATATCGATGGTGCTGCATGCAGCTCTGAATACGCATTGAGACTCAGATACAGTGTCCAGGAAGTTTGTTACAATCCTTGCTTGGATAATCTTCGCGAGGACTTTTTCGGCTACTGCTAAGAGCGATATGCCCCGATGGTTACCACACTCCCATCTGCAACCCTTGCTCTTATAGATGGTTACGATGGCAGCATCCTTGACCTGCTGAGGAACGATCTCTTCGTCCCATGTTCTGGTGAATAGGTCGTGCAGCTTGATAGCAAGCTCACTTCCACCGTATTTGAACACCTCAGGTTGTATGCCGTCTTCTCCAGCTGCTTTACCGTTAGCCAGGATATTGATGGCTTTCATAACCTCGTCCAGAGTGGGAGGATCGCCAGCGGATTCGACTATTGTCCGACTTGTCATGGATGACACCGAGTGATCGTTTACCGTGGAAGGGTGGTTTTGCAATTCGCAGAAGTGCTCCTGCCATCTCTCCAGGACATTCTGCTAGTCGGTGAGAAGTTTATTACCATCAGCTATTTTGAGCGACGCGAATCCAGTTCGTCTAGGATCATACACTTCCTTGACAAGCTAATGGAAGCCCTTTAAGTCGTGAGTGTCGGCACATTTCTGGATCTCATATGCTTTCCTTTCTATCCATTCACTCTGATATTTACGCGTAACCGACTTTAGGTTTGCGGCAGCCTCCTTTAGGCGATTTGTTGTCGCCCTTGTTTGGCGGTTGAGCGAGACCTTCTTTGCACTGTTCTTTTCCTCAATCAGCGGAATAATATCCCTCTGATTTTCAACAAACCAGTCGGTGTCCTTCCTTCTGGTGGTGCCCAGAACATCCAAGGCAGTCCTCGTCATAGTGTCCCTTAGAGCAATCCATTCCTCGTTTACGGTTGGGTTTACATTTCCACCAAGTCTATGACCTTGCAACCTGACGTTCAATTCCGCTTCTAATTCAGCCCTCTTATCGGTCGACCTTAGCCCTCCAACGTTCAGCTTTGGAATCCGTTTTGCCCATCCGTCTTGCTTTCGGCTTTAAGCTGTATCTCAGACGACTTAACAGGAGCCTGTGATCAGTCTGGCATTCCACACCCCTCATCACGCGTGTCTGCATCACGTCTTTCAGATCCCGTCTTCTAGTGATCATAAAGTCAATTAGATGCCAGTGTTTGCTTCGGGGATGCATCCACGTCCATTTGTGGGCGTCTTGAAAGGAAGTGTTTGTAATGGCCAGATCGTACTCTGCGCACTTTGACAATAGGAGTAAGCCATTGTTATTGACCTTGTCTACGCCATGTTTACCAATTTGCTCGGCCATGTGTTATTGTCCTGGCCCACACGGGCATTGAAGTCGCCGGCAATGACAAGCTAATATCCCTTTGGCGTGTCCTTGATCACATAACTTAGGGCCTCGTAGATGGCTTCCTTCGCCTCGTCTGTGTAGGTCATTGTTGGCGTATAAACGCTGATGAATGTAAGGTACTTGCTGTCCGTGAGCGGTATACGAGCAACCATGATGCGCTCGTTTATGGCGCGTGGGGAGCTTTCGAGCCTCACCGCAATGTCAGATTTCATTACAATAGCCACTCCGTGGAGTCGTTTAATTTCTTCTGGAAGACCGCTCCAGAAATACGTGTAACCCGAACTCTTTTCCGTAAGGTGACCGCTGTCCGCGAAGCGTGTTTCATTCAGGGCCGCGATGTCGATCTGGTATCTTTGCAGTTCCAGTGCCACCAGAGCTGTCCATCGTACAGTCGTAGTTTTATCTTGCAACGTTCGCACATTCCATTGTCATATCCGTAGGTCAATCCGTTTTGTTTTTGCTGTTTTGATACCGCTATAATGGTTTCCAAGTGACCGCGGTCTGCCACCCGGATTCAATGTGTGCTCGCCATGTTTGACCCACCTTTTCTAGGGTCGTCCCCAAGTGGGAAGAGCAGGGCCATCCCTAAATAAGGATGCACAAATAATTCAGAGCACGTGTAGATACAACGACCAGTGCGTCAGGCCGCCAACGTGCAGTTTTGAGACTAGCATCCTCCAGTGAACCGTCACTTAACACCGTTGCCTCTCCACCATCGCCGTTGGACTTGGACCAAGGTCAGGTCAGGTCAATAAACGATCTGCCACTGATACCATGTTACCCAATGCAACCTGCCCCATGGTCGAGTCGCCGGCGACTAAACCGACAACCCCATCAGTCTCTGAACTGATGTGGTGGGTGTGTGGGCACCCGGCAGGAATAAAAACAAACCCCGCTAAAGGGCGGAGGAGCTCACTCGAGCCAACGGCCACCCACCCCAACTATGTGTTAAATAGCAGAGTCACGGTGGGTGTTCCAGGCGATTTGGTTATTACCTATCTAACGGCTGTTGACGCACCGCACAAGGTGCTTGCGGAGTACCCATGGGCGAGCTCCTGTTGCTGGAGCTTCCGGCCAATTCGCTGCCTCGACACTGACTGGCAGTCGTCTGGCTAGGCCTGCCACTGCCGGCTGTTAGTGTCAACGAGAGTCAGCTTTCAGCGAGGTTGTTTAATTATAACATTTTAAAAAGCTGCATAAAATTCATTATATACGATACGTTGCTCATAATATGTGCATATTAGGGTCACTTGGGAAATCTTGATTTAAGATAGCCAAGAAGCTGAAGGGAAATATTCTAATTTCGTCAATATCAGATAAAAATGACTTTTTAAAATTAGGATTGATAAAAAAATTAGAGAAATTAATTACAAACTAAAAATCTCAGCATGTAAATGTGACAAATTATACTGCAAAGGGCTGAACAGTGTAGAATCCAGCGAAGTGGAATTGAGTGTTGTGTAGTGCATTAAAGTGCAGTTCATTGCAGGGTTAGTGGATACCAAACAAAACATTTTCAGTCACGGTAAACATTGCCATATTTGAATTATTTTGTTATTGTAAATGCAATTTGATATGATATACAGTAGATATGGAATACAATCATACCAAACTATTTCGCCCAATTTGTCAGATTTGCTAATCGGCGCGCCTTCTGTGTGATCGGTCAGCGTAAAATCCAATTATCACCAATAAACACCAATATGATATCCCGCATGGCGGCCGCAATGCGTGCCAGGCCAAACATTTTGTATTGTTAAAGAAAGGAGAAGCTCTACCAGGAATATTCTTACAAAGTGAAGAAGAAAAAAAACTGAAGCAGATCCGAATTAGCTTTACGAGATTGAGGTATGTACTGTCACTAATTCTGTTTTAAATACTGTATATTTTAGAATATAACACGACAATCACGAATATATCTGTGAAGGCCTGAGGGACAGACGGTCAGTATTGAAGTAATTATAAAACGTATCCGTCAACTTGTTTTTTGCCACTTTATACATGCACTTCTCACTTCTAACTCCCACATAAAAAGTCAGGTAATTGTTAAATCTATATTAACAATAATCTTGAATCTTCCACCGACTTCTGAAAATTGGCATTTCATACTACAAGGGGAAATCTTATAATATCTTTTATCTCTCTGTGAAACATTTTCAAAGTCATAAGTACATGAACATGTAATATACTCATAATATACTGAGCAATTGCAACCAGCTTGCTGCTGTGACTGTGAATTGAGTGCTATTTAATAGTTTATTAGTATCAGTACAGTACTATACATAATTATTACCATTCAAGTCACAGTAGCCAGCTGGTTGATCACTAAAAAAAAAGTCTAGTAAAATTCCACCAATGACAACAAATTTAAAATTGCTGCTCAATTTCTCTTTAAAACAGATAACTGTTCATGACCTGGAGAACAACAAAGTTAAATCCATTTTGTTGGATATTCAGAGGAATTTGACGAATGGCAAACTGCACATATCTGTTGAGTCACAGCGAAATATTTGTTGAGTCTTTGCGTGAAAGATCACCTGTTTTTTGTTTTAACATTTGTAATAGGAGATGGCACTTTGTATGATGACAGTCATGATAGCTAGTTGGAAAGCGAAAACATAAGAGATCTGTCAAAATTCTTTGGTAGCCATGCAAACTAAACTAACATTTATTGAAACTGGATAACCCTATCGGTTATACTAAACTATTCTCCCTAGAGGTCCAGGAAGGACCATCCCTCATTGGTCCAGTAGCAGTGTTACTACATGAGGAAGCAGGATCATCCAGAGGGAAACTGTAGTGTTTGGTGAAGTCAAACTGGAAGCACTCTTCTCGCATACCTTAAGTTTATATAGTATAGACAAAACTATAAAATAAAATACAACATAATAGACTCAGTCATTACTTGTACTATACTGTAAGTTGAATCACACAGTTACATAAACAACAATAAAAAACATAAGCTGTTTGTAAAGCAACTAGTTTATGCTATTATTTTAGTTCAACTACTAGTTTAAAGCATACCGGTTTATTTGCAAATTGAAATGGGGTTTAAAACATACACCGTCCCCATTCCCGCTATTTCCTCTATTCTGCGACTTCGTACCATCAAATTCATCAACTATAGCTACAGATAATTTTATAGCAAGTAATAAAATAAGTAATAGTTGTAAATAAACATTTAGCAGAAGTCGCACTCCTCCCTCAATCTCTAATATATTTTTTTCATCTCTAAAACAGTATATTAATTTCCAGCAAGAATCTATTTTTTAAAAATGCGCGGGATCTGCCACCACTAACTAAATTTATAATAAATAAGGCACAAATAGCGTTAGAAGTTAACCCGAAAATAAACTAGCTAGATTTCTTATTATAAACAAACACAAATCAGCCACACTATTAAACATAGAAAAGTATACTTAACTTTGAGGTTTGTCCGTTCAGTGATCCAGATGAAGATGACGTCATCTCCGCCTTGCCTTTTAACTACGTTATGTTCAGATCCAAAGTGACATGGACTTTTTTCGGTCAAATAAAACAAAACTTATATCATTCTATTCGCGAAATTTTGAACTATTCAGCGCCGAGTGATCAAAATCGATTATGCGCATGAGTAGAACGCTAGGCCGCTGTTAGTAAGACCGTCTGTTCATTGACATATGTAAACTCTATGAAAAACCGGCTGGGCTCAAAACTTTCGTTTGCATTTTGACATGGCCAAATTTCGGGGTTAAAAAACAATAAATACATGGGCATGTTGCTAAAACCCTGTAATTTTATAATCCGAATGAACAAACTTCATTTATTGCAATCGTTAGAAGAAATAACCGAAAACATACAGATTTTAGCACATATTTTGATACCTTTGCGATCAAATATCAGGTGTGGGCGGGGCAACGGATTGTCATATACTATTTCTGACAAATAGTTTGAAATGTTTGATTCTTTTAATTTTTTGATTTTAGTTTTTCAACGTAAGTAATGAGCGGTCTTCACCGGTTGGCAAAGATCTCTCAGGAACCAATTAGGTCGCACAAAATCGTGGTAGGTGTTGCATCCATTTACGTATTTCCATCAATTTCTTTCCGCAATTGAGCTAAACAATTTGCTATTGATTTACCTGATCCGCTATTACATAGGACACCGGCTTCTCGGTAGTGCGGACACCATGCTTGCCCACGTCCTCCATGAATACAATTGGCCAAGTACTGTTCAATTCCTGTACATTTAACGTTAACTAACCATACTTGTCCACTACCATCTGGCACATCCCAACCACGATCCCCACCTCGATCCCCACCTCGAAGAGCTGCTCTAGCCCCTGGAAAGCCAAGTTGTCGACAAACTACGTTAGCATCGTTAAAGTCCCAGCCGTAATCACAAACCGTCCCCCATCTCCCATAATAAAGGATTTCGACACGTCCAATACCAAATTTCTTAAATTGTCCTTGCAATCGGATAGGATTACCTATGGAGAACAGTCAGAAATTGAATTTTTTTATGGTAAAAATAAATGGCATAACTATTCGAAAAACAATTTATTTAAGAAAGTTAGTGCAATTCGATTAATTAATACATGGTTATGATTGGGTTTGTTTCTACAAAAAAATCCTTGAGTAAGTATATATAAGTTTGAGGAAGTATAAATAACAGAAATTTCTTATTCTATTTTTGGCTCATTATGATAGCGGACATCATTGTAGATATTTTAAGCTGATAATCTTTTTTTGTAAAAAAATCTTAAAAAATATCTTATATTAAGTTCTCAGTAAGGTTGTTCTATTATAGCATTTCAAAATGCTGCATAAAAATAATATATGTACATTACAGTCACTAGGGAAATTTTGATTAAGATAGTTATCTCAAAATATACCAACTTCGTCAATAGCAGATAAAATTTCAAACGACAATAACGAAAAGCTAGCAATATTTATGTAACATCTATCTATTTTGTTTTAAGTTTGTTTGGCCTACAGTAATTCGCTTTTGCTGTTGCGGTGACTCGTCCAAAATACTTTTCGTTCTGTTTCGTTCCTCTTTTTCAGCGTTGCGTAACGCGCGTGGCGTAACGCGTGACGTAACCCGCCGCGTAACGCGTGTCGAACGGATCCGGAAGCAATTGTGCGCATCGAGTAAGCTATATAAGCTTAGTGTTGAAGTATAGTTAATGCAGCATCTTAAAAACATATTTAGCATGATGTCGCTGAATAATATGGTTGCCGTGATCCATATGGACGGATTTATGATCGGAAAAGAGTTATTTTGCAAACGGAACTTGGCGTACTCAAAGTCTGGGTAGACGTAGGTTAATTCATATTCGTTCCTCTTCGACTTCAACATCTGGTGGAGTGAGCTTGACGAGCGAGATCGGAAGAGCTGTCTTTTCATAAAAAAAAAATATTCACAAACTCCCTATAGGTGTACCATTAGGCACTAAAGCTATTCCAATAGGTAACCTCTAGAATATCGTAAAGTTTTATATATCGCCAAATTTGACTTTATAAAGAGTCGGTAGAAGCGTACAAGGACGGGAGTTTTGAACACGACTTACTTTCTAAATTGACAATTCCATCCGTCAACTTAGGCTGCCTAATACCTGAACATTTATTCGGTGCTTTAACATGGCTGGAAAAGTGTGGAAATCACACAGAAATCAATGCGTACCACTTTGCGCCAAAGTGGAAATGGAAGCTTTTGGAAGATAGTTGACCCGTCATAAACAGTAACTTTTTAAGCTACGTTCAAAAAAGTTTTAAACCAGGTCCTAGAGTAGCGTTAAAGGTGATATACAGCTCGTTCTGCGCATGAACGAAGCTAATGTTTACTTCTTCGTTTACCAAGAGATATCCTTGTTGAATCGCTTAATTTTCTGCAACGTTGCTTCGAACGGTTTTCTCAAAACATATGACATTCATAGATAATTACATGAAGTACTCAACTCAGGCTGATTACTTCATGTAATTATCTACGAATGGCGCCCAAAACAAAGATGGCGGATCATGCGCAGACCGCGCTGGATATCACCTTTAAACTACGTCTGAGCCCCTTGTATTTCTTCGCCACATTTAACCCCTGACAAAAATTCCTTTTTATTATGCCCGGATTATAACACAAGTATTTCATTGCACTCTGAATTGGTTTGGTGGTTTTTAAACAGTTTTGTTTTGTTTTTATGATAAACGACCCAACGTTTCGACACTCCGATCTAGTGTCTTCATCAGGGGTGATCGTTGTGAAGACAGGTCTCATATTTATACTCTCATACAACCATTGATGACGTTGCCTATCAACAAGATGCAAATAGGCTTCCGGCAGTAGATCGCTGTCATCACGATTTAATGGAGCGTCGGCGCTATTGATGCGCCAAGCTCTTTGGTGATAATGTGGTTCGTTTAGCACGCGTGCTCCGAAAAAGCAGAATTTTCCTTCTTTGAAAAGAAAACCGCTTTTTGGTGTTCTTTTAAACGCGCGCCAAACTGTATAACGTCACTGTATGACGTCATTGTTCGGCCATCTTGGATTACGCCATTTTGGATTTGTGACGTCATTAGATGAACTTAACGTGGCTCCATACAGTTTCTTGAAAATGGAAAATACAAGTTTGAGAGTCCAAAACACGTGCATAAACAATTCCTAAAAAGAATAAAACTAAATGTTGTGCATAGCTAAACATCCTGACAATCAAAAATTGTTACCAAATAAAAAACAACGGTTGTTGCTATGGCAACAATGACGTTTCAAAATGGCTGTCAGTTACCCTTCAAACTAATTTAATTCGGAAAAAACTTTGATGACCCCCAATATTTTTTTTCATTAAAACTTTTCCTGAAGTATGAGTAATCAATAGGCCGATTTAAAAAAAATTCTGTTGAAGGAATAATTTTTTTTCGGAAAAATCATGTTTGTTAATTTTTAAAATATTTCGTTCCCAGAATTTTTTTAAAATCGGCCTATTGATAATTTATACATCAAGAAAAGTTTTAGAGGCCGAATACATGGGGAAATTTCAGCCCGGGCTGACATTTCAGCCCGGTTGCTGAGGTATGGAAAAGAGGAGAATGATTTGAATAAGAAACACGAAGTGTGGAAATCAGCCAAGTTGTCACAAACATGCAGCATAAAACAAACATATTTAGATTTGTATTTCAAATAAATTAACCATATTTATTCCTTCTTTATCGCTTTTCACAAGGCACTTTCTGTATTCCACACTTCGTGTTTCTCATTCAAAACATTCAGTCCCTTATTTCCATCCCCCAGTAGCCGGGCTGAAATTTCCCCATGAATTCGGCCCCTTAATGAAGAAAAAATTTTGGTCACCAAAGTTTTTCTCGAATTAAATTAATTTGAAGAGTAATTAGCAGCCATTTTGAAATGTCATTGTTGCCATAGCAACAACTGTTGCGATTTATTTGGTAACTGTTTTTTATTCTCCGACTGTTTAACTATGCATAACATTTACTTTTATTCTTTTCCGAATTGTTTTATCACGTGTTTTGGACTCTCAAACTTGTATTTTCCATTTTCAAGAAACTGTGTGGAGCCAACTTAAATAACACAAAATTCATAAAATTAAATTAAAATTACTAAAGTTAATCAAATACTAAAAAAATCCAAAAAAACTAAAACCAGAATTTCTTAAAACTAAAACCAGAAGCTTTAAATTCCCCGCGAACACTCCCCCCCCCCCCCCTCATTCTAGGTAAGATTAAAAGACAGCGCATTTTTTAACTCCATGCATGCGTTGTTTGTCGCATTTACTCTCATTGAATTCAATCAGCTTTACTTTCGTTATTACATGTATAAACTTTACGCTCTGTCCTCGAGATGAAAATCAAAATGTTACGTCAGTTGACTAAAGTGTCTAAATATGCTGTAGTGACTTTCCTGAAGACGATAGCATTTCCAAGATAGCGAGAAAAGATGTTGTTATGGTTGAAGGAGGCAAAGCGATGAAAGAAAAAGCCAAAGTTTCTGTTGTGATCAAACAACAGAGGATTTTTGGCATATGTTTTAACAATTTCTGGTAAGTATTTCTCCTCTTTTCTTACTACCTTAATTTTAGAAACATACTAGAGTGTTAAAAGGACTAATAATATCACTTATTATTTACGATGATTTTTCTGCTGTTGTCGAATCTGAGAGTTTCTACGGTGGTCCAAAATCGAACTACGCGAACATCTGGCCTTGGCGAAAAAGAATTCCAGTGGCAGTGAAAGCAAAGAAGACAGTCACGAGCCATTAAACAAGAAGCTGAAGTTGGCGAAAAACAACGTGCAGGCATCGAACAACACGCCAAGCAAGAAAACCAAACCACGTTCACAGCCATGCGATAGAAAAGACATCGAGTGCGGGGAAGACAAGTAAAACGTGCCGGAAATTAGCAAGAAACTTGAAAGGACTTCTAGATCAAATTCAAAAGTCTCAGAGGAACGAAAGACTTATTTCACGCCACTTGAATCGTTAATTTCTATATCACTTGACCTACAGGCTACACCAGCAAGTTTTTTTTGAAAATTGTTTCCTCCACAAATTTTGTGATACAAACGTTGTCAAAAGCAAATTAAATTTGCCAAATTGAAACATGTTAAAGAAAACTTGTTTGTGTAAGTGGGAATATATTTGACAACTTGGGGTCTTGTGTGAGAGCCTGAGAGTATCAGTCTGCTGATTGCTTTTCTAACAACTGAGCTCACAACCAACTGGTACACACACGGCGTGCAGCCCAACTGGGTCAGAACTCGAACATCTGTAGTCCGAAGAATCCGAGTCGGTGACCGTGGTATTACGTCATACGCATCCTATACCCATTCCCCTCACTACTCCGCCATGGGACAAACAGATGCGAAATTTTGCAAGTTTGAAGGGGCATAAAAAATGAAAGAAGTGTTCAATAACAGAAAAGATATGTTGGTGCTAATATACTCAACAAGGTCTATTTGTATTCCGAGAAAACATTTTTGGGGTTAGTGGCACTTTAACAAACGAGTGGATCAATAACCAAGGCCTTGTTGCCATGCTGTTCATTTTGAGGGTTTCCCCAGAGGTAAATAAAACCATCTGGCATACAAGATTTTTTACATTATTACTCATAATCGATCAAGGCATATATGCTTTACAAGCTCAATATGCATTATTGGTGAATGGCTGCTAAATTATAACTAGCATGTGCTTCTTTATAACCACTTCCCGCTCGCCGTTATTCAGCCACGTCCACATCCACATCCACGTCTAATATCCACGTTCACGTCCACGCGTCCACGAACAATTCCACATCGACATCGAAGCTTACTCCTACCTCTTGGAGCATGTTTATGTCCAGTCGACAAAAAGGTGTATGTTTACATGTCGTGAGAGTATTTCAATTTCTGTTTAGTTTTGGCTGCTCGGCTGTTTGGTGTATGAATGTAGAGCTAAGCAGTGGTCCAAAGTCGTGTAGGAATTCGTCTTCAAATATCTATGAAGTGTAGTACACTGGAACTATAATAAATTAATTGAAATGAAAAATATCGCCAAACTGGCTATAAACGTAACCTGGGTACGTTCTTTCCTATTCACTTTACAGTAAAAAAGATATAGAATTCCTGGTACTACGTCACAACCCCTCGACACAGTCTCCCAAGTGCTCCATCGTGTCCGGCATTATCGCCACTTCAATCGATTCTTAAATCGAGAGGATTTAACCAATTTAGTTAACTTATGTTGCATTCTTCGCCATATAATTATGTAACATTAGGTTACCACCCCTACCCATATTAAGTAACATTAGGTTACCACCCCTACCCATATTATCTAACATTAGGTTACCACCCCTACCCATATTATGTAACATTAGGTCACCACCCCTACCCATATTATGTAACATTAGGTTACCACCCCTACCCATATTATGTAGCATTAGGTTAACCCCCCTACCCATATTATGTAACATTAGGTTACCATCCCTACCCATATTATGTAACATTAAGTTACCACCCCTACCCATATTATGTACCATTAGGTTACCAACCCTTCCCATATTATGTAACATTAGGTTACCACCCCTACCCATATTATGTAACAATAGGTTACAACCACTACCCATATTATGATCATTAGGTTACCACCCCTACCCATATTATGTAACAATAGGTTGCCACCCCTACCCATATTATGTAACATTAGGTTACAACCCCTAACCATATATGTAGCATTAGATTACCACCCCTACGCATATTATGTAACAATAGATTACCATTCCCCTTGCTGATATACGTTCCTGGTAGCCGTGGATTGGGATCGTTGCTAGGGAAGCCATGATGCCCTATTTACAAAGGGTGCTAGCTCAAAAGTTTCAGTCGCCGTACGTTGTATTGTATCGATATATTGTGATCATTTCAATGATTATGTTAGAACAGAGTGTTGACTGGTATGTAAGCAGTGAGAATAGTCTCAACATTCAACTGGTACTAATGTATGAGTCAAGTCAAACTACGATCATCCCCCCTCCCGGGCAAACCCCCGGGAATTTGATTTTTCGAAAAATTTTGGTCAAATTCCCCACTATGCGGACCGAAAACACACTCAAATGCCCCACCGTCTGGGACTGTCAAGGCTCTATTAAAATATTTTGTTTGAAATATTTAATTCATAGATAACAAAAAATTCACTACCATGGAGTTTCAACGTCCTTCTTTGCATTCCAGACTTTAAACAACGGCATTTTCAAATGATCACGTGGAATATCGACAGAAAAGATCATGCAGACTGAAGAGATGGCTATAACGCGGAGATTTTTTAACGTGCAAACGCTGACCAATTTTTTTCAATAGTCAAATGCCCAACCGGGGGGATTGCTTTGCGGGGTCAAATGCCCGGGGTTTGAACGGGGTGGGGGGTTGATCGCAGTTTGACTTGACTCGTACATAAAGGCTTCAACTCAACTATGTTTCTCCTACTATTGGAAACTTGTGCATTTTTACTTATTCATATTCGCCAGCTGAACGTGCAGTGTGGTTTTTAATAATTTCTTTGGTCCATGATCGATGGGAAAATTGAAGTCGCAACACACAACGCCTGGTAAGTCTCATTGATAAATTTACCTTAGATAAATTTGTAGGAGTTATTTGCCTAGTTTAGTGCATCTGTATCTGTATCTTTAATCGGTAAAGCTGATTGCATACAACCGATGTAAAATTAACAAGTAAATTACAGTAATAAAATCCTAATTTAACTAAATATTACTAACAAATTATACTACAGCTGACGGTAACTACAATACTACAAAACAAAAGTAATAATTAATAAACTTAAAGCTAATTCAGAAAAGAAAGGACGTGCCTGCTGAAGCTTTCGGAGCACTTGTTATTAACTATTTGCTCTGGAAGGTTATTCCAGGCAGGGATAGTTCGAGGGAAAAATGAGTACTTAAAGACATCAGTACGTACAGAGAGGTGTTTGTATGTCTGGAAGTGTTTCCGCCGGGGAACCCCGGTAGATAAGGTGGCGTACTGATTTGGGTCAACAGCATTGAGACCAAAAGTTGCTTTATGAAAGAAGCTTAGGCGGAGGCACTCACGGCGTTTAGAAAGGAGAGGCCAGCTCAGGTCAGATAACATGGAACTGACACTCGACTCCATCGAGTAGTCCCGATTCACAAACCGTGCAGCACGTCTTTGCACCTTCTCAAGCTGGTTTATATTTCGCTGGCTACAAGGATCCCATGCTGAGCAAGCATACTCCAACGAGGGACGAACAAGAGCAAGGTAAAGCCTTGCCTTGACCTCGCGAGTAGAATGATAAAAGTTACGAGCGATGAAGTTTAGCGTCTTGCTTGCCTTGCTTGATATGTGGTCACAATGCTTGTTGAAGCTAAGATCTGAAGATAGGATGACTCCAAGGTAAGGGTGAGAGTCAGTTTTCTTTAGAACCTTGCCATCCAGAAAGTAGGTAGTGGTAATTGGAGACTTACTGCGTGAGATATGCATTGTGAAACATTTGTCACAATTGAAACGCATTTGCCATTTCTTAGCCCACAAAGATAGGGCTTCAAGATCAGTTTGGAGCACTTCCGAAGAAAGTGCAGAGGAAAGCTGAAGGCTTTAAATACAGTCATCCGCAATAAAATACAGTCATCCGCAAACAGACGGATCTGAGAGTGGATACCTTGAGGAAGGTCATCAATGAATAAGAGGAAGAGTAGAGGTCCAAGTACAGACCCTTTTACTTGTACTGTTATCTATTAAAAGTATTTTATGGTATTTATTTCATTTTTTACACTTATAGCCCATTGGCATTGAGTTTAATAATTGCCCACATAGAAAAATGTAGAACATTACCTTTGTAAGTTGGTACAGTCATGCTATAGATTGAGTTAATTGTTGCAAACATAGGCATAGGAGTCCAATTATTCCAGGAGGTGTTTTTATCCAAAAAAGTTCACGTCTACATTTATAATCTTTCTGTAATCATCAAAGTTCAATGACTGCAAGTAAAGTTCAGATGTAGTGTAATTTTACCAACTGATGAATGCAGATAAATAATATTTACATTTCTACTCAGTATTTACAGCATATAAAAATAAACAACAAATCTTTGTGTACATAGTATATTACATTTCACAACCATCCTTAGAGATACTGTAGATGAAAACATTTGATTATTTTTTTACACTACCTAAGTCAACAGGCAATTTAGCTCTGCAGACCGGAATACTAAAGTTACAAGTTGACTAATTTTTTGTTTCATTTCAGCAGTGTAAGAAAATCATTAATTTTTTTTTTTCATAGTATATTACACTTGTGTAGTAATATATATTACTCATCATCACAGTCACAATCATCATCAGAAAAGTCGAGTAAAATTTGTACATCTTCATCAGTCTCACTGTTGTATGCAATTTCAGCAAGTGCCACATCAGAAAATTCAGTAAATCCCATTTGCCCTGATTCAGTTTTACTATATAGTAATTTACTGAATGTTTCTCCACTCAAATAGTCCAATAGTATTGAACCTAACCAATACAACATATTGTTTATCTCACAAAGTTTCTTCTTGTAAGAACATTGATTCTTCTCATTAATCTTGAGTGATCACCTGGATGCTGAGTTACATAGGTCTCCAGCTTTTCTTTTTCTCCAAAATAATGCTTAAACAACCTTTCAACCTCCAATAGCAAAAGCTTCTGCTTCTCCTTGCATCGTTTTAGGAAGTTGTGGAGGTCAATTGCAGTTCTTTTTATGGAAAAGGGAATATCATTGTTGGAAGGTCACCTGTTGAAATGAGAATAAAATTCTGACTCTGGATGCTTTGCTTGATCAAACTGCAGCTATCGTAGTAATGTTTCCACCCAGTCTTGTAACGAGCTTAATGAGTCATTGTACTTGGTAATGGTAGCTTTCATTGCATTTGTTCTCTGTGTTATTTGCTTTGACAGTCTTACTGCTACTGCTTGCCAATCTACTGTATGTAAGATGTTCAATGAAAAGAAATGGTCATTAAAATAATTACTACACTTCCAAAAAGTAGTACTAGTAACAACAACTGTAGAATGCCATTAGTAGATGGTACACGTGAAGTCAGCATAGTGTACAGTACCTGCATATTTCTTTCTTCAAAGATATTAAAAACATTCTTTTAACTGCCAAACAGTGTGTTTGTTCAGTGACTGCTTCTCCTCTCCTTGTCTGCAAAGAAAGAGCAGTGCTCAGCATTAAATTTTGTTTAGCCAACTTTCCAACTTTTTTTTTCCAACTTTTTTTTTCTCTGCAACAGTTTCTATCTCTTTTCTGTACTTTCCATCCCTTTTCTGTACTTTCTGTGCTGTAAGTTAATGACCTTGTGTATTAACGTGTATAGTTTACTGTTTGTTTTCTGAAAAAAATATAGGGACCTCAAGCAAACTCTACACACTGTATGTTTATTAATTTGTTATTTTAATAGATTAATAGAATGCCATACCTTTGGGCATAGTGGACATGAATTTTGTTTTTCGACTTGATCACTATAAGGCTTACCAATCCTCAACATGTACTGATGGTAGCTTCAACAAAAAAAATATTTAAAATGAAGTTAACTTCAAAACAATGTATACTGTTTAAGAGCTTAAATAAGAAGTTTATTGAATAAGAGGTTGAGGGTTCTCTCTTTGACAAGTAAAATCGTCTGACCAGTGTAATAATCTTAAGTGATGGCAGTTTCTGGCTAGCTCAGACAGAAATAAGTAAAATACTATAAGAGGTTAAATTACCAAAATTCATCAAATGAGTCACTGTTCCAAGTTGAATGAATCTTCATGACCTGAAATGCGAAATACATGTCCTATGATGGTTCAGTGTACTGCACTCACTATAATGCAAAATAAGGTATTGCCACAGATGTCCTGCAATCAACAATGTAAACTACCGTACATACCAATGTTGGTAAAATTGTTGATTTATTCATTATACCAAATGCATCACAGAACTTCTGTAGTGAAACCTGGCATTCCAGAAGTAGAGTCTCAGCGGGTTCCATCAGTTTAAAATGGAATGCAATAGTAGGGCGTACAATACTGCCAGGCCATAATTTCAATTTAACCAATGTGACAGCATATTCCTCACAATTACAGAAAATAATTTGTTTTTGATGTTGACGACCTGAATTTCAGAAAGTATGTTGACATTAGTAAGGACTAATTGTATTGGTTTAGGTATTGCAGTTTGGCTGTTGAAGGTATATGTAATTAATATCATATTGCTTCAACAGCTCAGGCATTTCTCATTACATTTACAGTAGAACCACTCATCTACAATGTATATATATTGTAGTAGTAGTAGTAGTAGTAGCAGTAGCAGTAGCAGTAGCAGTAGCAGTAGCAGTAGCAGTAGCAGTAGCAGTAGCAGTAGCAGTAGCAGTAGCAGTAGCAGTAGCAGTAGCAGCAGCAGTAGCAGTAGCAGTAGCAGCAGCAGCAGCAGTAGCAGCAGCAGCAGTAGCAGCAGCAGCAGTAGCAGCAGCAGCAGTAGCAGCAGCAGCAGTAGCAGCAGCAGCAGCAGCAGCAGCAGTAGTAGTATATACAGTATTATTATTACTGCTTTTATCCTTAATACCAAAAATATTTAGTGGAAGTTAAAAAACTCACTGTGATGAATTAGGTTGAACTCATTCTATATAAATATATTATAACAATGAAACAACTAAGGTAAGTATACACAGTATATTATTTTAAGTTCTCTTACCATGTTGGTCAATGCAGACAATGTTTCTGGATTGGGCGGATGGGCAAGCTCGTTGTTGACTCATGGCAATTACCGTATGGTTTGGAAAGAATAGCAAAAAGCGACCATCCTGTCAAAAAATATAAGAATAATCAGTGTTCTTATCACGTCCACAAATATCATAATCGACAAATGTTGTGATTCATAGTCACATTAACATCTATTTTTGAGCATAATAAGGTAATTAAGGTTCAAAGAAACGACAGTTTATACTCACTTGAAACCTTTCTAACACGTGGAAATAATTTCTCCTTTCGTGACCTTTCTTTGCGCAGTCGATGCAATAATGCTGCACGTGTCCGCAGTCCGTACAGCGAACTTCAGCCACTCCGTCGCAAGCACAGTCAAGGTCTGGGTTAGTGATCTCCCTCTGGATAGGTACTGTATTTCTGCAGGCATCCTAGAAAGGCCATCAGCGTCGCACCTTGATTTCCAGGCCGGTACGTTATTAAGAGAAGAGATGAATATCCTGGCTCGGATATGAGAATTGAGTGTAAATGTTCTTCGAGCTATTTTACTCAGAAAAAAATTATGAGTTCCCAAGCGGGACTCGAACCCAGAAGCTTCTGATCGCCTGTGAGGCGCTCTAACCATTCTGCTACTTCATGGGACTCGACACATGATTTTAACGTAGGTTGAGTTCGATGTATGACATTTTATTACACAACTACATTAAAAAATGTCCTAATAACGCTAAAAATGAGAGCAAATATACAAGCGATGTTTGAATAGTTAGTTATTTGCACTGGTTATTTGGATTGTTACCCAAACAAATTTATCACATGGGAGACTACTTCATGTATGATTATTTTGTCCTGGTGCAAGTCACGCTTTTTCTCTGGCCTTTTTAGAGTTTTCTTTTTCAATAAAAATTTGTTGATCAGAGCAGTTGTATAATAAATCTCTTATTAGATGTTTCTGTGTGTAGTATCGCTGTATATTTTTACTCGTAGTATTATATATATATATATATATATATATACTGCTATGTACAGGTATGATATGACATATGTTAATGTCGTAATGTATGTTGTTAAGCGAAGAGATGAATATGCTAGCTCGGATATGAGAATTGAGTGTAAATGTTCTTCAAGCTATTTTTACTCAGAAGAAATTGCTTAGTTCCCAAGCGGGACTCGAACCCACAACCTTCTATTCGCCGGTGAGACGCTATAATCATTGAGTTACTGGGACTCGACAGATGATTTGAACGTAGGTTGAGTTCGATGTATGACATTATATACTGCTATGTACAGGTATGATGATATATGTTAATGTCGTAATGCACGTTGTTAGGCGAAGAGATGAATATGCTAGCTCGGATATGAGAATTGAGTGTAAATGGTCTTCGAACTATTTTACTCGGAAAAATGTTATGAGTTCCCCAGCAGGACTCGAACCCACAAGCTTCTGATCGCCGGTGAGACGCTCTAACCGCTTGGGAACTCTGAAAATTTTCCTGACTAAAATAGTTCGAAGAACATTTATACTAAATTCTGGTACGTTATGGCAAAGTCGTAGGCAGATAAGTCCGATAACCAGCGATGATCGGTTTTACTGAGCTTAGCGGATGACAGGAGATGATTAAAAGGATTACTGTCTGTAACAACGTGAAACTTGCTTCCATAGAGATACTGCTTGAACTTTTCAGTCACCGACCATTTCAAGGCGAGGAATTCACGACGGTAAGCCGAGTAACGTCTCTCTGCGGCGCTAAGGGAACGGCTTCCATATGCTATAACTCTGAGTTTTCCATCTAGCACTTGGTACAATGCTCCTCAGCCTCCTCCGAGTCCGTATCCAGAAGCATCCGTATGAAGAATGAATGGAAGATTGAAGTCTGGGAAGGCCAAGATGAAGTACGAAGACAGTCTTTCGATCAATGTCTCGAAGGCTGTTTGACATTCCTGCTACCACTTGAACGGCTCTCTTCGGCTTTTTCAGGTGTCCTTCGACTCCTGTTCTTTAGCCAGGTGGTAAAGCGGTGCGGCTATCTTTGCCCATCCTTCGATAAATGACCGGTAGTACCCCACAAACCCCAGGAAGGTCTGTAGCTCTTTGACGTTTTGTGGTGGATGTTGTAACCACTTCTTCAAGGCAGAAATCTTACTAGGATCAGGTGCTACTCCTTGCTTGGATACCACATGGCCAAGGTATGATATTTCAGTTTGGAATAGGTGGCACTTGGACGGCTTCAACTTGAGTTCATACTCTCCCAGTCGTTGCAACACAAGCTTTAAGTGTTCTAGCATTTCCTGGAAGCTCCTTCCAAATACGATCACGTCATCCAAATACGCTAGACAGATCTATAGGTTTAGGCCATGTAGACACTGCTACATCAACCGTTGGAATGTTGCTGGCGCGTTAGTCAAACCGAACGACATACGGTTGTACTCATACAACCCAAAAGACTTCGTAACTGCTGTTTTGTGTCTATCTCGATTCATAAGTCTCACTTGAAGGTAGCCACTGTGCAGGTCGAGAGAACAGAACCATTTGGCTTCTTGTAAACCTTCAAGGGTCTCTGTCATCCTATAGGAATTGGATAGGAGTCTCTGATTGTCTTTGCATTCAGTTTCCGGTAATCGACACAGATCCTCAAGCTGTCAAGTTTTTTTCTAACCAAGACGACGGGTGATGCGTATAGACTTTTGGATACTCTAAGGGCTCCTGCCTCCAAAAGGTCTGTAAGGGCCATTCGAAACTCTTCCAGGTGACCGGGTGGTATCCTGCGGTATGGTTATCTGATCGGTATGTCGTCCTTGAGGTGTATTTCGTGGTAAACTGTTTGCGTTTGGCCTAGGTCTTTGTTGTCCTTGGCAAACACATACGATATCTTGGTAAGGACTTAACATGCATGTTTCTTTTGCGTTTCTGTTAAGGATGTCTCGTCCGAATCAAACATACTATCGGGGCTTCCATGCTCATCCTTGACATCACTTTTCATCGTCGGAGCCAAATTTTTCACTTCGTTAACAACTTGAGCCCAAGTTATGACAGCCTTCGTTTGTATGGTAATAAGGAGTGTCACTGTTGTTGGTAACCTCTACAGGAATTCTGCACTTAGCTAAGCATGAGGGCAGGGTAACCAGTCCAGGCGTCACAACCAGCCCGAGGTGACTTGAGAGTTTTGTTTCAAAAAGCACATCAGTTGGTGTTGCAAAACAAGCATTTGCCAAACACATGATAGTTCTCGTCTTGCGTGAATCAAGTGTTATAGTACGTCTTGTCGTAGACTGTACTTTAGTTCCTGGCGAATCTTTTTAAAAACACCTTTCTTGATGGCACATTGATTTGTATGCGCTTTGCCATGCAGAAGATGTCCGTCGTTTTTGAAGAAATCTATTTCTCCCTCTGACTCACAACATTGCTTGCTATGTCGGACTAAATTTTTACCAACAATTAATGGAACACGCTGGTTGTACTCGTTGTCTGTGACCACTGTTACGTGACCGCTATACGCAACAAGAAGTGTAACCTCAGCTGTTTGGTTTTTACAATTATTTATTTAATTAACAAGAAACTTAGAACAGATATTGAAATTGTCTATAGAGATTAAAACTAAACTAAAGTTCAGAAACTTATCTGTCGTCTGCACACAAGGAAACAGTCAATAGGAGATTCCGGCACAGGTTAACAATCCGTATGGACTTGAAAAGGAAGGAATAATAAAACCAACGGCAGGAACTCCAGGACTGACTTCGTAACCACTTTGATACATATAGCTCACTCTCATACATATGCAGGCCTGATATATGTTCGATGACTGCTTATATAGTTTCTAGAGTATATAATTATAGTAACATACTTCATTCTATATATAATATATTTACGTAATTACTAAATGACATCATAGCTGACTCATGCCAAGTCATAAGTATTACTAATTGGTTACAAGCACTTATTAAGTAGTTCAGTGATCAAATAACGTCTAGTTAATTAACTGTCTTATGATAGGCATATCCGTAACACCCTCCCTCTTAAAGAAAAAAAGAAGTTTGATAGAACTTTCTTTTTTAGAATATAAAATGTTTAACCATGTCTATGGCCTAGAAAGAAGTCCGCAACCAAATTGTCTTTTCCTTTAATATGTCTGATTTCCAAATTATATTCTTATAAAACTAGACTCCATCGCAATAGGCGTTGATTCTTGTTCTTCAGCTTGTGGAGGAATACCAAAGGATTATGATCACTGAATACAACGATCGGCAGACTTGCGGAAGAGACATAAACTTCAAACTGCTGTAAAGCGAAAACCAGAGCTAAACCTCCCTTTTCGACTGTCGAATAGTTTACCTGGTGTTTGTTGAACTTTCTGGGAAAATAGCACACCGAATGGTCAATCCCGTTTTCATCTTCTTGGAGCAAAACAGCACCAGCAGCTACATCACTTGCATCCACAGCTAACTTAAATGGATGGTTGAAATCTGGAGCTGACAGAACGGGAGCACTTTTCAACATGGCTCTAAGGTTTCCAAACGCCAGTTCACATTGATCTGTCCAAATATATTTAGCATTCTTGCGAAGTAGCTGAGTCAAAGGCTCAGTGATAGTGGAGAAATTTGGACAGAACTTTCTGTAATAACCAGCCATACCCAGGAAACGCATCAACTGTTTCTCTGACGAAGGTCTAGGAAACTCTGAAATACAACTTATTTTGGCATCAACAGGCTTTGCATAACCCTGACCAACAACATGACCCAAATAGGTGACATATGCACACCCAAACTCACTTTTGATCAAATTGATGGTCAGTTTTGCCTTGCTGACCATCCTGAAGAACTCACGGATGATCTTTAGATGTTCTTCCCAGGTATTGCTGTAAATGATGATATCGTCGATGTACGCTTCGCAACCGTCCACGCCAGAAATGATGTTATTAACGAGACGTTGAAAGGTGGCTGGCGAATTTCTCATTCCAAATGGCATGACCTTGTACTGGAACAAACCCTCTGGGGTAACAAAGGCTGAGATTTCTTTGGCACGATCAGTAAGTGGAACTTGCCAAAATCCTTTCAATAAATCAAACTTGGTGACGTACTTGGCTTTTCCAATTTTATCGAAACCAGCATCCATTCGTGGGATTGAAAATGTATCCGACTTAGTCACATTATTGACTTTTCGGTAATCGGTACACATACGATAGCTTCCATCAGGTTTCGGCATCAGGATACATGGAGAGCTCCAATTACTTTGACTTGGTTCTATGAAGTCGTTTTCCAAAAGATATTGAACCTCCTCACGTACGTATTTCTGCTTCACTGGGTTTAACTTGTAGGGATGTTGTTTCACTGGTTTAGCATCACCAACGTCGACATCGTGGAAAATTTTGTTTGTTCTGGTAGGAATATCTGGAAAAAGGTGTTCGAATTCTTTAACCAGGTTCTGAAGATATTGACGTTGATTCTGTGGAAGATGAGATAGCTTGGAATCCAGATTATGTAGGACATCAGAGTTGTTGAGTTTTGATGTGGCAGATAGACTAGAAAGTTCTCCTAGGTCTA
The DNA here is from genome assembly GCA_035771165.1 of Paragorgia papillata. Classification (NCBI taxonomy): domain Eukaryota; kingdom Metazoa; phylum Cnidaria; class Anthozoa; order Scleralcyonacea; family Coralliidae; genus Paragorgia; species Paragorgia papillata. The sequence continues at coordinate 1,731,953 of JAWNZC010000067.1, read as the reverse complement.
CATCGTCTTTGTCTTTATCAGACTCAGAACTCACTACATTTACAGAATGTATTACCCTATCATTATCGTAATACGGCTTTAACATATTTACTTGGCACAACTGTTTTTGTTTACGCCTATCTGGAGCTATTAGGACATAATTTAAATCACTCTCTTTCTTGTCTACAACATAGGGACCAAAATACCTAGCCTGAAGGGAATTTCCAGGAACTGGGAGCAATGCAAGAACCTTATCACCGCGTTTAAATTTTCGGTTTACTGCGTTTCGATCAAACCTATTTTTCATGTTTTTCTGTGTTGATCGAAGATTTCTCCTAGCTAGATCACATGCTTTCGTAAGTTTTGTGCGAAAGTCCGAAACGTACTGCAAAAGATTTAACGAACCGCCATCTTCCGAAAGCAATTTTTCTTTTAGGAGTTTAAGTGGTCCTCTAACCGTATGTCCGAAAACTAACTAAAATGGGCTAAAGCCCAGAGATTCTTGAACTGACTCTCGAGCAGCGAATAAAAGTAAATGGATGCCGTCATCCCAGTCTTTTTGTGTGTCGAGGCAATAGGTTCTCAACATGTTTTTTAAAGTTTGGTGAAACCTTTCGAGAGCACCCTGACTTTCAGGATGATGGGCAGCAGCTTCATACTGCTTGATGCCTAACTCGTGCATCACCTGTTGAAAATTACAGACATGAAATTTGAACCTTGGTCCGATTGAATAGACTTAGGAAGGCCAACTAAAGTGAAGAATTTAATTAAGGCCTTAACAATGGTTTTTGCCTTAATATTTCTCAAAGGTATAGCTTCAGGGAACCTTGTAGAAGCGCACATAATGGTCAACATATATTGATTGCCTGCCTTAGTCTTAGGTAATGGGCCAACACAATCTACAATTACTCTACTAAACGGCTCCTCGAAGGCTGGAATTGGCTGTAAATGGGCTTTTGGATTCACCTGATTTGGTTTCCCAACAACCTGACAAGTGTGGCAAGTTTTACAAAATTGCACTACATCTCGTCTAAGATTAGGCCAGTAGAAATGACTCAGAATTTTGAGATACGTTTTGGTAACACCTAAATGGCCAGAAAGGGGGGTTTCATGCGCTAGGCTAAGTATGTCAGACCGGTAGGTCTTTGGCACAACGATCTGATATCTGACACACCACTCATCGTCTGCCGAAACATCAGGCGGTCTCCACTTTCTCATTAAAATATCGTTTTTATTAAAGTAGCAGACCGGATTCTTTGCAATTTCGGCCTCGTCAACTGCTTTATGAAATAAGACAGAGATCTCAGGATCATTTTGTTGTGCATTAATAAGATTTGACTTTGAAAAGGTAGCTTGAGACCAATCAGATGTTGAATTAACGCCTTCGAAAGCTTGGCCAAGAAAGGTGTCTGACATATCGATGACGTCTTCACTAGCGTCATGTTCTAATTGCTTCTGCTTACGCATGGCTCGAGTTACCGCACATGCGGGATATAAATCTGAAATTTCTCGCTCAATAGGATCAGGAGTTTGATTTACACACGGTTTATCAGTCAAACTTGGGTTAACGACTACCTTCTCGCCTGCAAGGTCATTGCCGAGAAGTAGATGAATTCCCTCGAATGGTAAAGTCGTTTTAATACCCAATAGAACGGTACCAGACACTAGTTCTGACGACAAATTGACTTTGTGTAATTGTTGAGAACTGAACGTATCAGAATTAAATCCTCTAATCAAAACATTCTTACCAGAGTAAGACTCCTGAGAAAATGGTAAAGTATCTGCCAACAAAAGAGATTGGGAAGCCCCAGTATCTCTTAAAATTTTAATAGGAACTGTTTTTGACAGATCACTTGTAAGTGATATGAAACCATCATGAATAAATGTTTGAAAGACTTCCATAATAGGGTCAAAAGAGGGCTTAACCTCACAGTTAAGAGAAGGAAGTGGCTTAATGACAGATGTGTCGTGCACATTGTCACGCATGGACTGTTTTGAAGTACAGCCATTGGGTTTTACTTCACCTTGCTCTTGTTGTCTCCGTTTCAATTTGTAGCAATCTGATATTACATGACCAATCTTTCTGCAATAACTACAAACTATGTTGTTAAAAGGAGAGTTTAAAGGCTTGCCTTGAGAAGGTGGTTCAAATCTAGCAGTGGGTGCATTGGAATTTTTAGCGTCAGGATTAAAATTATCTGAATATTCCTTTGACAGGTTCTTAGTACCAAATACACGCTTGCTATCAAATGATGAAGAATTATTGCCTCGAAAAGACCAAGACTGTGGCGCCTTATTTGTGAATGAAACCTTATGTGTTAAAATGAAATCGTCGTCCAAACGCGTGGCAGCTGTTAAGGTTGTCGCCTTTTGTTCATTTATAAATTCGCATATATCACTTTGAATGCATCTTTTAAATTCTTCAATCAAAATCAATTGTCTCAATTGGTCGTATTCCTTATCGGATTTTTCGGAGGCACACCAGCGATCAAACAATTGCTCTTTTTCTCTAGCGAATTCTAAATAGGTCTGCCTACCCGTTTTTTTCAAAATGTCGAAATTTCTGACGATATGCCTCATTGACCAACTCGTACCCCTTAAGAATCAATTCCTTAACGGTATCGTATTCCAAAGCTATATCTAACGAAAGCCGTGCGTAAATATCACGAGCTTTTCCAACTAAAACACTTTGCAATAACATGGTCCAATTTTCTTTGGGCCACTTAAGATTTTCGGCTATTTTTTCAAAATGTAAAAAATACTTATCGACATCCCGTTCCTGGAAAGGTGCAACCATTCTAATGTGCTTAGTAACATCAAAACTCGAATCTCGTTTGGTTCCAGTATGAACAGATCCCAATTTTCCTTGCAACTCTATTTATCTCATTTCCAACTCAAATTTCTGCTTTTCTAATCTCTCTTCTCTTTCTCTATCTTCTCTTTCCATTTCTCTATCTTTATCTTCTCTTTCCCTTTCTCTATCTTCTCTCCATTTCTAATTTCTTTAATTCCAATTTCATTCCTTCTGCTTCCATTGCAAATTTCATTCTTTCTATTTCTATTTCTGGATTTGCATCGGGATTCTTATACAAATTTAAAACACTTTCCTCAAAGTATTCTGATTTAACTAAGTGTTCCATAATTGTCTTTTGCATGTCCTTCTTTACCATAGAACTTTTTACCTCTATACTTAAATGATTACCTAATGAGATCAGGTCATCCTTTCTCAATTTATTAAAAACCTCTTGATCGGGCTCTAACATAAGCTGCTGAGGTTTAAATTCTGACATTGTATCAAATGGCTGAGCTCACACAAATTCGAAATTTACCTCCGAATAAAAAAAATATCACACAAATTCGAAATTTACATCGGAATAAAAAAAAAATCAAAAGTTACCGAACTTTGATTTGAATGAAATTCCCCGGACACTAACGTACACTTTCCCGAGACACTAACGTATTCGTTCCCGAGACACTAACGTATACGTTCCCGCCTGAGCCCCCAATTGTTACGTGACCGCTATACGCAACAAAAAGTGTAACCTCAGCTGTTTGGTTTTTACAATTATATATTTAATTAACAAGAAACTTAGAACAGATATTGAAAATGTCTATAAAGATTAAAACTAAACTAAAGTTCAGAAACTTATCTGTCGTCTGCACACAACGAAACAGTCAATAGGAGATTCCGGCACAGGTTAACAATCCGTATGGACTTGAAAAGGAAGGAATAATAAAACCAACGGCAGGAACTCCAGGACTGACTTCGTAACCACTTTGATACATATAGCTCACTCTCATACATATGCATGCCTGATATATGTTCGATGGCAGCTTATATAGTTTCTAGAGTATATAATTATAGTAACATACTTCATTCTATATATAATATATTTACGTAATTACTAAATGACTTCATAGCTGACTCATGCCAAGTCATAAGTATTACTAATTGGTTACAAGTACTTATTAAGTAGTTCAGTGATCAAATAACGTCTAGTTAATTAACTGTCTTAGGATAGGCATATCCGTAACACCACTCACACGGGTATGTCAAGGGAGGTATCGATACCGACATCTACAGAAGGAAACTGAATGTTTACGACCGTATAACAAAGAAAGGGAACATCATGGCCACCTGCATCAACTACACGAACCAGGTCTTCTAACGGATTGATAGTACAGTCGCGAAGATGCTTCTTGTAAAATGACTCAGCTACTGATGTTATTAGATCTGGCGTCCAGTGTCCAACAGCCCAATGCAGGCATGACCATTAACAGTTATCACTGCTTCATTAGGTTCACCAATAAGCTCCTTCAGTACTGACACCAACTGGTTGGCCAGGGGTGGTGGGTTGTTCAAGACCTTTGGTTGCCCCATGGCAAAGGAATTCGGTCGTTTCCCGACGATCTGTAGTCTGATCTCGGGGTATTTCGACATCCAACTTGTATATGACCTAGTTGGCCACAGCGATAGCAGGTTATAGGCACTCTCTCCTCACCTTGGTTTACTTGGGATTTGGTTGGCAATCTTTGGTTTTTCATGAGTTCTCTTACATCCCTGGCCAACGAGCACACTTCAGTCACCCACGCAGGTTCCACGTTGTCTTGTGACTGCTTAGATTGGGGCTCCATATTGGATGTCGTAATTTGATTGGCCCGTGCAACTCGTTTGGGGGCCTGAATCGAGGAATCTCCTCCCCATATCGCGCTGCTGTAATCAATTCAGTGAATGTATTGCATTGATCCTTTTCATGTCTGGCTTTATCTTTGATCGGTTCACCAATCCCTTGTCAAAACAGCATGCGTAGCTGTCTTTCAACGGCGTCTTCGTCCGGGAGAAGTTCGGTTCCCCTAGTCATTACCATTCGAACGTGATTGTCCAGCCGTGAAGCAAAGGCGACGACTTCTTCATTTTCTCGCTGTCGAAATCGGTATGCTTCAGAAATAATGTAGTCTCCGGTAGCGGACCCAACATCGCTATAGAATTGATCTAACTTCTCTAGAATCGTCTTTGAATCCGAATCGGGCCCCAAACCCACTAGTTTTGTTTTTACTTCGCCTTGTTGCGAGCTGCGTATCTGTTCGGAGATTGCCGAAATTGTGTACAATCCACCACGAACAGCAGAGTTCACCTCGAATCACCACACACGGTAAGAGACGCCTTTCGATTTGTCGACTTCGCCGAAACCAAAAAAATGCGAGAACTGTGGGCGAGAAACCATATGGAATGACAGGGGGACAGAAGAACCACTTGTCGTACTAGACTGATTATATTTCCCACCAGAATTACTGACAGTCGCCTTGACACAGTATTTTAACGATTATCTTCGATCACAATCTTTACTTCGACTGTAAGCTCCATAATTATTTACTTCGTTGTGAATCCCCGAGTCCCCTATCGGGCTCGAGAATATGTAGCAGCAAGCAATGTAAATACTCGTCACGTAAAATAGGTGAGAGTCTTCGAGGAAGGAATTCACGATAACTTCTTTCTATTAAATCGAGAATAACAATAAACACTGGCGCTTACAGCTAACACGACATAACACGAGTTTTGTCCGCTGTCACGAAATGTTCTTCAACAAATCACATCCTAGCGTGTCAGGTCCCACTTCCGGTTCCAAGACCCTCACACTTAATTAGTTAACTAAATATCAACTTGACAATTTACAGGTCCACTACACGTTTTCAGGAAGCAATTTTGGGAAATTATAAATTTTGCGGTGATCATCACTGGTGATGACCATCCCAGGATATCTTAAACGCAGTTTATGGCTGCGATCATCTTTCGTTTAGTTATTGGCTCCTTGACCTTAAGGAAAGGTTCGAAAGAGATGGTCATGCTGTCTTCCGACTTGTCCCATGGCAGCCCCATAATCTTTGTTTCGTTTGATCTCGGGCCTCCCACAAGAGGGTTGGCGTAGATCTGGTCGTCCGCCTTTGGATTGCCGTTCGACTCTGCAGACTGCACATTGCTATGCCATTTGTGCAGTTCGAATCCAGCTGCTGCCATGACAGTTGTGGCCTCTTGCTTGAATTGAACTACGTCTTTCTTCGAATCGCCACCACCCTGGATATCATCAACGTAAGTGTCATCTCTCAGTGCCTGAACAGTAACAGCGTACACTTTTTCACTTCTCTCCAAGTGCTTTTCCAGTGCTGCTCCCAGGATGTATAGAGTATGGACTAGAAGTGGCTCCGAATATGACGCGCGTGAATCTGTACTCAGTTACATTTCGTTCTCTCAAGGTGTTGTACTAGAAAATTCGTTGCGCATCACGATCACATTCTTGTACCATGATTTGAAGAAACGCCTTTTTCACATCCCCAGTGATACAAAATCGTCGGAACCGGTTATGAAGAATAATGCCAAAAGGAGTAAGGACGGACATGTTTCCAAGCAGTCATTCAATGATGGAGTGGTAGCGTCTGGCTTTGACGAACAGTCGTAGACAATGCGCATTTTGGTGGATTCCTCTTGCTCTCTAATCACAGGTTGGTGAGGGAGATAGTGAATTACATCCCCCGTGAGTTGTTCAGGAACCGGCTTATCACCCCCTTTTTTAATTGTTCTTGCATGATGTCGTTATTATCCTGTAGTTTTCCAATACGTTCCAGTCTCCGGATAACGCTATTGAGTAGGGAGTTCGACAAATTCCTGTTTTCTGGCAAAGGCATGCGACCAAGCTTCCATGGTAGCCTCGTCTCGTAGAATCCCTGGCTGTTTTGCACAAGCTGTTGCTTGGAGTCTTGGTGGGCAAAAGTTGGCACATCCACATAGGATCGTTGACACCAAGCACGTCCAGATTGCATAAGCGCTAAAACTCCTCCTGCCCGGTGTGTAGCAAGAAATTCTTCTCGGAATCCTCACCCATCTGAACACCATCATATAATGTCCAGCCCAACATCGTAAATTCAGCACCAGGATCTTTGTCAGGTTTGTTGCCCAATATTGGATGTTTACTGGATTTGATTCGTTGGAAGTCTGACTCCGAGCATAATGTGCACATGCATGCTGTCCATTGTTGTTCCCTCTTCGCAGATCTGCAGTGGTTGAATTCGAGGATATTTTTTCTTCAGATCACAGACGTTTGGATTTGGAAGACAAGTTAATACATCCTTTTCAGCGTTAATGCATTCCAAGTCGATCTTGAGTCCATCAACCACAGTTCACACCACCGTCACTTGGTAAATTTCGACAAATTTGTTCATAGCTCCGTACATCTGTTCAATGCAACGTTTCTCCTTCCAGACAAGTCGCAATCTCAACTTAGTGATTAAATCGCTACAGATGTATGAACTGCTGGCACCGGTATCGATCATTAGTCGCACTTTTTCCCATATCCAAGTTTGTTTTTTTTACCTGACTGTCGTTTATCCCATCTGTTGAAGACTTCTCCGGTTGCTGACATATTGACGTATGGAGTCTCTGCCCGCACATATGACAGCCTCGAGCTCGGCACGTTGACGCTAGATGTAAAGCGATCGCACAGTTGAAGCAGGCTTTCTTGCGTTCCAGAATCTCGCTACGACCAGCAACATTCAAAACCCTAGTGTACACGATACCGGTGTGCCCTGTCGAAGCACATTAGATGCACTTTACTTGCTTGTGTCCACCACTCCCGTTGCCCAGTATAAGTTTGTAGCGGTTTCTCCAACTTGATTTGTTGTCGTCCTGTTTGCTCTTGGTTTCACTCTCTTGGTTTCGCATGTTTCGATCCACAAATGTTCAACGAGTTGTTCTAACCCCCACTCTTCCCAGTCGTCATACTTTTGAACTAGGACCTCTCGAACAGGTCCTAGCTTGTGCATAAGTGTATACACGGTAGACTGTGCTATTAGCAGTTTCCCCACTGTGGAAAATGTCCTAGCGATCCTCGATAGCTTGTTGTAGAAGTCGTGAATTGAGTCGATTTTGTGAATGCTGGTCAACGTATGAAGGCTTTCTAGGTCATTTATTATAGTGCCTTGTGGACCTTGCTGTCCTTCCCATAATTCTCCACGAGTATGCGCTTGGTTTCCTTGTAACCATCTGCTGAGTGTGGTAATCAAAGAATGTCATCTCGTGGTTTGTTCTTCACCAGCTCCAAGAGATAGTGGAACTTACTAATCTCGACAGGGTTGACTCGCCGACTTCGACTGTGAACTGGTTCCAAAATCGTAGCTAATGCTTGTAATCTCCTGAAAATGGCTTTATAGTATACTTTTGTTACTTCACAGTTTGTTGAGCCCTCCTTTGATTTGTGGTTCCACTCTCTCTGCCTACTTCTTCAGTTTGCTTCTGCAGCCGCAGCTTTCGCATAAACCACTCTTCCTCGGCGCGCTGCTGTCGAATCATCGCTTCTCCCATTTCTTTTTGTTGCTGGAACCGAAATTTCGTTTGCTCCTGGTTCATTCTCCTCAGGTCCTGAAGCTCTCTTTGTAATTTCTCCTCTCGTTCCTGTCTCTGAAGCTCATCCAATCACCGCTTATAATGATCTCTTGATTTACGGAACACAGCGAGGCAATCCTTTTGCTTTTCTGACCATTCACGGATGTGCTCTAGACTTTGACCATTGTCGATTCAATGCTGAAGGCTCTCGTGCTTTGATAGCTCAAGTCCCTTTATCGAGTCTCCAATTTTCTCGTAAGCTAAAGCTGCATCATCTTGGCTGTTTGTAGTCAAAAGTTCCTCAGCCTCTGCCAGATTCATTTTCTCGAGAGCGGGGCATTTTTCATGTTTTGTTTCAGTTTCCATATTTTTTATAAGAAAAAAACCCGGTCACTCTTCGTAATAATTGTCGATCACTCTTCGTAGAAGTTGTCTGCCACTCTTAGAAATTGTCGGCTACTGTTGCGAAATAAATAGCAACAGGTGTTGTTATGGCAACAATGAAGTTTCAAAATGGTTGCCAATTACCTTTCAAACTAATTTAATTCGAAAAAAACTTTGGTGACCCAAATTTTTTTTTTCATTAAAACTTTTCTTGAAGAATGAGTAATCAATAGGCCGATTTTAAAAAAATTCTGTAGAAGGAATAATTTTTTACCCCGAAACAATCATGTTTGTTAATTTTTTAAAAATTTGGATATACAGAATTTTTTTTAAATCGGACTATTAATTCTCATACTTCTAATGAAAAGTTCTAATAAAAAACAAATTAAGGGTTACCAAAGTTTTGTTCGAATTAAATTAGTTTGAAGGGTTATTGGCAGCCATTTTGAAACGCCATTGTTGCCATAGCAACAACCGTTGCTATTTATTTGGTAACTGTTTTTGATTTTCAGAATGTTTAGCTATGGATAACATTTAGTTTTATTCTTTTTCCGAGTTGTTTATGCACGTGTATTGGACTCTCAAACTTGTATTTTCTATATTTCTAAGAACTGTATGGAGCCACTTGTCTTTAAATGTATATAATCTTTAACTTTTCTATAATAAAGTCTTTCAAATTAAGATCGCGTGTTTATACTTTATGTATCTTGCGTGATTGTAAACAATTTTGCACACCATAAGTTGTGTAAAAAAGCACGTCTTCAGTGAAGAAAAAACACACACATTGTGAAGAAAACCACGCACTGCGTGTAGGAAAACACAATTTAAAAAAACACGGTTTATAATGTGTCGTTTGGGCCAAAAGCCGTTTACACGCATTATAAAGTGTAAATTTACACACCTAATTTACATCCGTGTAAAAAAACAAAACAGGGCTTATAGTGTGCTATTTGGACGACAAAAAAATGTGTCTAATTTCTACACACTTGTTTTTAGAGTCCAACAGTTACGTTCACGGTGCTCAGCTAGCTGTTGTGGACATATTTGTGTCTTTGGGAAGCATTCTTCACAGGACTGGTTCGCTAGATTCTGAAATATCCTACAGAGTGGAGAGAGCAAGCGTAGCTTTTGATAAACTTGAGCACATGGTGTGGTCTCAACATAACATAACGTTGAACACCAAGCTTATTGTATATGACGCATGTGTCATTACTGTCCTGCTCTATTCCTCTGAAACATGGAGCACATACCGTCATCACGTGGAGGTCTGGAACGTGTCCATCAGAACTGTCTGAGATGGACACTGAAATTCTTAAGAGAGCAGGCTGCTTGAGCATCGAGTTACGCATCACGAAGAACCGAATGTGATGGACTGGTCACGTTGTTAGGTTAGAAGATTGTAGATTGACGAAAATGGTTTTGTACGGTGAACTGGCTGAAGGAAAACGCCCAGCTCATTCATATGCCTAACAAGCGCTACATGGACTGTGTGAAACACAACTTGAGGGACATGGGCGTAGATGTAAGTAAGTGGGAATTGATTGCACTGAATAGAGACCTTTGGAGAAAAACTATTTATAATGGCATTAATAGATTTGAACAAAAGCGGGTAGTAAAGGCCAAAGTTGAAACGTGCTGCAAGGAAATTTGTTTGTAGTATAACAGATCCGGAACTAACATGCTCTTTTTGTTTGTCAAAGGCGGTCTTGGAAATCCATCTGAAAGTTCGTGATGATGTGCGAGAGACGGCATTGGGTAGAATGCTAAGTCACTTCCGGGAACTTAATAATATTTAACGGCAAATAAGAGCCACAAAGTTTGACTGGATTTGGTTGTCGTAAATGCCCAAAACGCCCGTAACCTACAAGGCTTGTCGTTTCTAGTGCAAAGTTTCTGTGAAACTTTGCAGTATTGTGATGAGCGGCGAAAATTCACGCGATAGATAGATAGACAGTGTAAACTTTCTGGGGGGTAAAGTTACCATGTTTAACGACACACATACTTGTCGTAGTTGAAAGGCTAAAACCAGTGAAAATGTGAAACACCAGTATCAGTCTTTCATAGACGACAAATATTTATGTCGCTTAAAGTCCTAAAGAGCGATAACAGACAGCTTTGTACCTTATCTATGGATATTTCTTGAAAGACGTGTAAAATCATGGTGCATTATTTTTTTTAAATATATCTTAATATATCGAGAATAAAAGAAGTTTCCCCCGGAACATATTAGAATAGAACTGCGCACGCTGGTTTTGTTTGCGATTGGCGAATACAACAATGGCGGAGAAACGCAAAGGGCGATCAATTTTCTAATTGAAACAACGACTTTCTAGGCTTAGCTGCATGGCTTATTAAATATGGTCAGGACGAAAGGATTTATTGTCTGCCTAGCGGAAGGTGCGAATAAATATTAAAAGCTTTGTATTCAACTTTAGTATGGTCTGGCTGTTGACGATGTTGTGAAGTCGGTTTGTAGAGTGTTGTTAGTTCGTATCTGTTATATTTTACACGTGTGGCGCTCGAGCAGTTTTGCACGTCAGCTCAATAAAAAATTATGTATACTGGAGATGGTAGACTGTCTTCGCATTTTCATTTGGCGTTCAATAAGAACTGTACGAGAACCCTGGCCATATATGTATCTGAACCTGCGTGAACTTAGCGCGTGATTGGGCAGACGATTCGCAAAGCTACATAACGTGAAGCTAGCAACAAATCATCAGACGATCGTAATTTATGTATTTTTACATCCACTTCGCAGATTTTAGTCAATCTTGATCCGGATCGACTGGACGTCACACGATACATTTTAGTATCGGAATTCTTGTGAAGCGCCAAGCTTTTTACACAAAAATTTCGAGGAGTTCAAAACGAACTTGTTGTTATGTTAAAAACAGATAGGAAAACAATAGCGAAGGGCACAAAAAACATCAGTATTCATGTTTGTTGGAGTTTATAATATTATCTTGCGTTCTTGACGAGAGAAAATGACTCCTTAAGAATCCCTCGAGATTCTATTTTGGGTTGTTTGTCTGAGTTTTAGCTTGTATTCAATTAACTTTGGACTTTCCTTTAGAAAATGGGCTGGCAGCTCTGTCCATACACGTGGCAAAAATTGTTATTATCTTTGCCTAGAAACTTTGCACTATCCTTCTGATTATCTCAAAAAATTTTATAAAATACGATCTGGAGATAATAATTACACATTAAGTATTGGTGAGGTTGATGTATCAATACCCAAACCTCAAACCCAGTGCATGAAAAAACGTTTTCTATATAATGGTGGCTTGATTTGGAATTCTATGATATTGATCTTCACCAACTAATAACCACACCGACAAGACCTATTTCTGGATCGCTTATTGACCATATCTACGTAGTTACTCATAAGGCAATGTTTTTAAATCTGGTACTTTACCTATTGCATTAAGTGACCATTTGCCCATTTTCGTTACGTGGATAACCCGGGGTAATTTCACCAGTACAGTCATAAGTCTATTTTCTATCGCTCGTTTAAAGATTTTTCCGCTGATCGTTTCGTAACTGATTTGAATAATACACCATAGAACACCATAGAAATGTTTACGGAGATTAATGAAGCTCTTGGACATTGCTATGCTCCATTTAATTGTCTACTTGACTCTACTTGATCACGCACCCTTGAAGAAAAAGGCTTCACCAACCTGAATGGTTCACTAATGAGATTAGTCATACGATTAAGAAGCGCAACAATCTACACAAACTTGATATTTTATGTAATACTACTATTTACTTGCAAGATTATAGGTCGGCACGTTATCGAGTGGTAAATTTAATTAGAGATGCAAAGCGCACCTTCTACCTATAAATGCTAATCTATAAATGCTAATCTTGATAACCCAAAACGTCTTTGGAAAATAATCCGTAGCATTGCACCCATGGGCGCCGGAACCACGGGGTACACGCCCTTTGCTTACCGGGGCACACGCCTTTTGCTTACCGGGGCACACGGGGTCAGCTGTGTGCCCTTTCCTAAATACAATATCTTATACTTGCTTTTGAATTTATTTAATCACTCTAAGTTAAAATTAATACTGCCCAAATTCGGAAAGCAAAAACATTTAAATTTTATGAACGGAGATGCGTAATTAGGAGGAAAGAACCCAAACTAATTGCCGCTGGTCGTCGTGATCGACGATTGACGAAGTGAGATCGATGCATTATACATGTGAATATGTGATTTAAAATGAAAATTAATAATATAAATTATTATTATTAATTATTTAAAGTTGTTATTGTTGACAAACGTTTACTGCGAGTCTGTCAGTCTGTGTGCATCTTCCAGTAATTAGACAGTAACTAGACAGCTAGACGCCTTTCCCACTAAATAAAAAAATTCCTTTTGCTCGTTTGCCAAGTAAGGTGAAAGTGCCCTTTTTTCAGATTCTGCTCCCGCTGCACTAAGTTGCTTCCGGCGTCTCTGATTGCACCCTCGAAGTGTTGTAACTTGCCTCACCACTTAACTATAAACGATAAAACCTTTACAGACCCTAAAGATATTGATAATTTGTTCAATGATCACTTTGCACTAATTAGGGACTGTCTTAAGCTTGAAAATTCTATAGCATCTCTAACTGGGACTACCTTACTAATTTTGTTTCTTCTAAACTACCACCAAATACCACGTTTACTATTCCTCCAGATTCAGAAGATTTTGTGCTCAATCTGCTGTAACCATTTGTCTGTAACTAAAGCTGCTGGGTTAGACGATGTTAGTGGTTATTTTCTTAAATTAGGCGCACCATCTATCTCGCCCATCCTAACGAAGATTTATAATCTTGGCATTACCTCAGCCGTTTCTCCTAACTTATGGAAAATTGCTAAAGATTCTCCCCTATTTAAAGTTGGCTCGCTTTCTGACCGCTCTAACTTTCATCCTATCTCTGTTTTAGCAATTATTTCAAACATGTTCCTGCGCAAACTGGATTTATAATTAAGAAATCAGATAATAAACGGCACAAACAAAAAAATCGTTTATTACCACATTTTTTATTTATAAATTCAACACGAGACTATTGGGTACTGTTTTACCAGGGGTTACAAACACTCGAGAACAGCAAAATCAGTCGGCCTATTACCTCGTAATTTTCAATGTTCTCTCGTCTTTGTAAAACGTTTGAAAACAATAAAAATCACACGGCTTGCAGCATCGTGATTATTCTCTCGTGTTTTACAAATACTCGAGAACAATGAAATACTTGGTTAACGGAATCGTGATTTTCATCATCCACTCGTCGCAGCCATCCGACGCAATCCTGGCAAGTTCCCCCGGCAGTTTGTGGCGAGGAATCAAAATGCGCGAGGCGACATGCGCGAGGATAGAAACTTCAAAGGTTGCGACGCGAGTTGGACTTCTGGTCGTATTTCTATTCTGTGGTTTCAGTCGCCATATGCTGTATTGCAGGTACACACCTATACGACATGCATGCATATCCATCGCCATTTTATGTGAGTATGTCTGGATATATTGTGATGATTGCAATGATTATGTGAAAACCGAGTGTTGACTGGTATGTAAGCAGTGAGAATAGTCTCAACTTTCAACTGGTACTAAAGGCTTCAACTCAACGATGTTTCTCCTACTATTGGATACTTGTGCATTTTTACTTATTCATATTCGCCAGCTGAACGTGCAGTGTGGTTTTTAATAATTTCTTTGGTCCATGATCGATGGGAAAATTAAAGTCGCTGTCAAATCACTAACTCTCTCTATGTAGCTTTATAGTAATTCATTTAATATTATAAATGCAGACATGCTTTATCACACGACCTTCGTCTTCGCGCACACACTCTCTATCGTCTCATTCGCATGCATTGCTCTCGTAGCTGTCAATCAAACTAACCTTAATATAAACACTACAATCAATAATCAATTAAACTCATGACATCTCCCTTCCTTTGAGTTCTACTGATCGTCTACTATATACTAATAATATGAACATATATTGTATTAAATATATTATAATCAAGTCAGTACTCATCTATGAAGCGTTTCGGTTTTCTAACGATTCTCCCACTCAATGTTCTCCGTTCGCTTGCATCAGAACTTTCCGTGCTCACTCTTGTATCCTTACTTCTGGTCTCTACCAAAGGAACCGGATTGGGCTCTTCCACTGAATCAAAGGTTTCTTCGTGCTGGTCTTCAGTTTCTCTCTCTGCGGTTTTCGGCTTGGTCAATACTGGACGTAGATGACATCTGTTCCTGCGTAATGTTCCGTTTGGTGTTTGGACTATATAAGAACGGCCATGGAGGTCATTTGAGATTACCGTTGCTGGTGTGTTCCATTCCTTTTCACCGTCTATCTTTATCTTGACTTGATCTCCCCTTTCTAGTTGTGGTAAATGCTTTGCTCCATGTCTCTTGTCAAAGAAATGTTTATTGGCACTCTTTGCTTTCTCATCTGCCTTCCTTACTGCTTTTTCCTCAGGCCACTTCGGTTGAAGGTTCTTCTCGAGTGTTGGTACTGTCGTTCGGATTCGACGTCCCATCATAAGCTGACTTGGAGATGCTTTGGTAGCTTGAGTTGGAGTTGCTCTATAACTCATCAGAGCTAAGAATGGATCCTTCTGTTGCAGAATTCTCTTAGCTATACGTACTCCACTCTCTGCTTCGCCGTTCCCTTGTGGATGGTGTGGACTTGATGTTGAACACTTGAATCCATACTCTTTACTGAAAGAAACAAACTCGCTTGAAACGAATTGAGATCCATTGTCACTTACGAATTCTTCCGGTATCCCCCACCGAGCAAACATGTTCTTTAATTTCATTATCACTAGTTTGCTAGTTATTCGAGACAGGAAGGCGATTTCGATGAATCTAGAGTAGTAATTCATTGCTACAAGGTATCGTTGAGCGTCGATCTCACACAGATCCGCAGCAATCTTTTGCCACGGTCTTCCAGGCAATGATGTTGTAATTAGAGGCTCTTTCTTTTGGGTTGGCTTGTGGAGTTGGCAAAATTCACAAGATTTTACTTTCGTTGCGATGTCTTGACTCATTCCTGGCCACCAAACTGCTGCGCGGGCTCTTTCTCGACACCTAGTTATGCCAAAGTGCCCATCATGAATTCGTTCCAAGACTTCTTTTCGCATGGATTTGAGTTTCACAATTCGACTTTCCAAGACAACTAACCCATCAGCCACCGAAAGTTTGTTGTGTACCCCATAGAACTCTCGTACCTCTCTTGGTGTATCTTTCTTGTATTTAGGCCAGCCTTGTTCTATCAGCTGTACAAGGACTTGCATTTTAGAATCTGCTTGGATTGCTTGCTGTAACTCTTCCAGATTTTTAGGACTGACCTTGGACTGGATAACGGAATCCACGTAGGCTTGTACATCCTCTTCTGTGCCCCTTACTTCTTGAGTATTTCCCTCTACTTTCATTGGTTTCCTGGACAATGTATCGGCAACCACAATGTCTTCCCAGGGATGTGCTCTGCTCTGGCATTGAATCTCATTAGACGTATAAGGAGTCGCTGGCAACGGATTGGTGTTTTATCCAAATCTTTCTGGTTGATCAGTGGGACCAGTGACTTGTGGTCAGTAAGAAGCTTGAAGGACTCCAGACCAACGAGATAACGTGAAAGTCTCTCGCATGCCCATACTGATGCCAGGCACTCTTTCTCGATCTGTGCGCATTTTTGTTCCGCTGGCGTAAGGGTGCGGGAACAAAATACAACTGATCTAAGTTCTCCATCATGCTCTTGAAGAAGAACTCCCCCCATTCCATAACTGCTTGCATCTGCGCTGACTGTTGTTGGTTTGGTGGGGTCATAAAATGCCAATACTGGAGCTGTGGTGACCATTCCTTTGACTTTCTCGAAAGCTTCCTGCTGTTTACTGTCCCATATCCAGGCTGTATCAGATTTGAGCAACTCTGAAATAGGGCTGAGGATGGTAGAAAGATTTGGTAGGAATCGGCCCAAGTAGTTGATCATTCCCAGGAATTGTCTCAGCTCTGGAACTCCTTTTGGTTCTGGCATATCTCTAATAGCTTGGACTTTGGAAGGATCTGGACTTATCCCTTTCTCTCCAATGATATGACCAAAATAGCTTAGCTCTCTTTTCCCGGTTTCACATTTGGATTTGTTTAGCTTCAAGCCTGCTTCTCTGATTGTTTCCAATGTCCTTTTTAGCCTTTCATCATGCTCTTCAGTTGTCTTGCCATAGATGATTATGTCATCCATAATTGCCCTTGCTCCTTCTTGGTTCTTTAGGAGTTGGGTCATACATCGTTGAAAATTTTCTGGGGCAGTAGTAATCCCAAATGGCAAATGACGAAAATAGAATCGACCACTTGGGGTAATGAAGGTTGTCAGCTTGGCACAGCACTCGTGGAGTGGTATTTGCCAGAACCCACTAGAGGCATCTAGCTTCGAGAATATCTTTGCTCCTACTAAGTCAGGCGCGATATCTTCCAGGTTTGGTAGCATGTATCTTTCTCCCTTAACCGCCTCATTAAGTCTTCTGAGGTCAACACAGATTCTCACTTTCCCGTTACTCTTCATGACAGGAACCATAGGTGCACACCAGTCGGATGGCTCAGTGATCTCTTCAATAATGCCTTCTTTCTTCATCCTTTCCAATTCTTCTTCAACTTTCGACAACAATGGAAAAGGAATTTTCTTGGCTGTATTAACGAAATACGGTTGGGCATTTTCTTTAAGCTTAATCTCCACGGGATCACAGTTTAGCAGACCAATGTCCCCAAATACATCTGACTGGACTTCCGCAATTCTTTGGATCAAACCCATCTTGCATGCAGCATTACGACCAAGTAGATTGTTCGAGTCTTTTCCCGAAACAACGAAAATCATGATTTGATAGTTCTCACCTTTGTGGTTTATTTGAGTTGCAAATTGTCCTTTGCAGTTCAGTCGTCCTCCAGGGCTTGAAAGTACGACATTCGACGGCTCCAGTTTCGGGCGACGTGGTAGGGATTGAAACATCTCTTCAGATATTATTGTAATATCCGCTCCCGTATCGATTTTGAAATCGATTAGCTTGTTATTGATTCTTAGTTCGACTCTCCATGGCTCCTCGTATTCCCCACTAGATGAAACCGCTCCTAAGAAAAATTTTCCATCTCCGCTCGAATCTTCCGGAATTTTCCTGACTTCGGCCGTATTCTTTGTACGACAAACTGCAGAAAAATGTCCCGTTTTGTTGCAATTTCTGCACTGTTTGCCTCTTGCCGGGCAGACTTCCGTTTGGCGGTGTTTACGATTGCATCTTCCACAAAGACTACTACCATCATGTTGGCGTTCTTTCTCTTTCCTTCGCCAAAATTCTTTTCCGTTCTTTCGACGGGATATTTGGTCTTGACGCTTCCGTTGTACTTCGTCAATTTCTTGAAGTTGTTGTCGTTGGTCGGAGATTTGACTCTTGATCAGTTCAGATTGACGTGTCATCTGGATTGCCATGGCGAGGTCTAAATTGGGTTTGAGTTAATTGAGTAATCGACGCGAAAGTTCTTTGTCTTGTGCTCCAATGACAATTCTATCTCATATTTGCTCATCTTTACTGTTTCCCAAATTACAATATTCAGCTAAATCATACAACGAACGAATAAAGACTTCAGCCGACTCACCTTGTTGTTGTTTTCTGTGGTGGAATTTCGCTCGCTCGTGAATTATATTGCGCTTCGGTGCGAAATGTTCGTCGAACTTCTCGATCACCTTGTTTAGCCGCTTCTCGTCGCCTTCTTCAAAGTTGAAAGATTTAAAAATGTGCTCGGCCTCGCTTCCCATTGTGTAGATTAAGGTACTCACTTGTATTCCCCGTCTTCTTTGTTTAATTTCGTCGCAATTAAATATCGGTTAAACTTTTGTTTCCAATCTGCCTATGTTGAAGGTTTTTTAAACTCCAAATTCTCCGGTGGATTCAGAAATCGCACCGCTGCCGCCATGTCAAATCACTAACTCTCTCTATGTAGCTTTATAGTAATTCATTTAATATTATAAATGCAGACATGCTTTATCACACGACCTTCGTCTTCGCGCACACACTCTCTATCGTCTCATTCACATGCATTGCTCTCGTAGCTGTCAATCAAACTAACCTTAATATAAACATTACAATCAATAATCAATTAAACTCATGACAGTCCCAACACACAACACCAGGTAAGTCTCGTTGATAAATTACATTTACCTATGACATATTTGTAGGAGTTGTTTGCCTATAGTTTAGTGCAAGCAAGGTTGTATTCATAGTGCTAGTGACTGTGACTAACGTCAAGCTTACTTACTTTATGCTGTAGTTCCATGTTACAGTCGCAGTGTTTAATATTAATTGTACTTGTACTGTTATCTATTACAAGTATTTTATGGTATTTATTTATGCACCTTTGTAAGTTGGTGCAGTGATGCTATAGATTGAGTTTTTATACAAAAAAGTTCATGTCTACATTTATAATCTTTCTTTGATCATCAAAGTTCAACAACTGCAAGTAAAGTTCAGATGTAGTGTAGTTTTACCAACTGATGAATGCAGATAAATAATATTTACATTTCTACTTAGTATTTACAGCATATAAAAATAAACAACAAATCTTTGTGTACATAGTATATTACATTTCACAACCATCCTTAGAGATACTGTAGATGAAAACATTTTATTATTTTCTTACAATACCAAAGTCAACAAGCAAGCTCTGCAGACCGGAATGCTAAAGTTATAAGTTGACTGAATTTTTTGTTTCATTTCAGCAGTGTAAGAAAATCATTAAATGTTTTCTTCATATTATATTACACTTGTGTAGTAATATCTATTACTCATCATCACAGTCAGAATCATCATCAGAAAAGTCCAGTAAAATTTGCACATCTTCATCAGTCTCACTGTTGTATGCAGTTTCAGCAAATGCCACAGCTGAAACTTCACTGGATCCCATGTGCCCTGATTCAGTCTTACTATATAGTAATTTACTGATTGTTTCTGTACTCAAATAGTCCAATAAAATTGAACCTAACCAATACAACATATTGTTTATCTCACAAAGTTTCATCTTGATAAGAACATTGATTCTTCTTATTAGTCTGCAGTGATTCACCTGGATGCTGAGCTATATAGGTCTCCAGCTTTTCTTTTTCTCCAAAATAATGCTTAAACAACCTTTCAAGCTCCAATAGCAAAATATTCTGCTCCTCCTTGCATCGTTCTAGGAAGTTGTGTAGGTCAATTGCAGTTCCTTTTATGGCAAAGGGAATATCATTGTTGGAAGGTCGCCTGTCGAAATGACAATAAAGTACTGACTCTGGATCCTTTGCCTGATCAAACTGTAGCTCTTGTAGTAATGTTTCCACCCAGTCTTGTAACAAGTTTAATGAAGCATGGTACTTGGTAATGGTAGCTTTCATTGCATTTGTTCTCTGAGTTATTAGCTTTGACAGTGTTACTGCTACTGCTTGCCCATCCATTTAAAATGTTCAATGAAAAGAAATGGTCATTAAAATAATTACTACACTTACAAAAAGTAGTACTAGTGATAACAACTGTAGAATGCCATTAGTAAATGGTACACATGAAGTCAACATAGTGTGCAGTACCTGTGTATTTTTTCTTCAAACATATTAAAAACATCCTTTCAACTGCCAAACAGTGTGTTTGTTCAGTGACTGCTTCTCTTCTGCGGGTCTCCAAAGAAAGAGCAGCAGCATTAAATTTTGTTTCTCCAACTTTCCATCTTTGCGACAGTCTTTTTTCTGAACTTTCTGTACTGTAAGTTAGTGACATTGTGTATTAACATGTATAGTTTACTGTTTGTTTTCTGCACCATCTTGGGAAAGCAAGTGCCATATAGGGGCCTCAAGCAAACTCTATGCACTGTATGTTTATTAATTAGTTTTTTTAATAGATTAATAGAATGCCATACCTTTGGGCATAGTGGACATGAATTTTCTTTTTCGACTTGATCACTATAAGGCTTACCATCCTCAACATGTACTGATGGTAGCTTCAACAAAAATTTATTTAAAATGAAGTTAACTTCAAAACAATGAATACAGTTTAAGAGCTCAAATAAGGGGTTAATTGAATAAGAGGTTACGTATTAACCTATACGCTGACTGAGGGTTCTCTCTT
Source organism: Paragorgia papillata (assembly GCA_035771165.1). NCBI lineage: Eukaryota > Metazoa > Cnidaria > Anthozoa > Scleralcyonacea > Coralliidae > Paragorgia > Paragorgia papillata. The sequence continues at coordinate 1,711,096 of JAWNZC010000067.1, read as the reverse complement.
CGACAAGTAAAATCGTCTGATCAGTGTAATAATCTTAAGCGATGGCTGTATCTGACTGGCTCAGACAGGAATAGGTTAAATACTATAAGAAGTTAAATTACCAAAAATTCATCGCTGTTCAAAGTAGAATAAGTCTTCTTGACCTGAAATGAGAAATACAAGTACTATGGTTCAGTGTACTGAACTCGCTATAATGCAAAATACGGTATTGCCACAGATGTCCTCAATCAACAATGTAAACTACGTACATACCCATGTTGGTAATATTGTCGGTTATTACCAGGTGCATCACAGAACTTCTGTAGTCAAACCTGGCATTCCACAAGTAGAGTCTCAGCGAGTTCCATGAGTTTAAATTAGAATCCAATAGTAGGGCGTACAATACTGCCAGGCCATAATTGCAATTTAACCAATGCGACAGCATATTCCTCATAATTACAGAAAATAATTTGTTTTGGATGTTGACGACCTGAATTTAAGAAAGTATGTTGATATTAGTAAGGACCAATGGTACTGGTTTAGGTATTGCAGTTGAAGTTATTTGTAATTAATATCATATTGCTTCAACAGCTCAGGAATTTCTCATTACATTTACAGTAGAACCACTCATCTACAATGTATATATATGTAGAAGTAGTAGTAGTAGCAGTAGCAGTAGTAGCAGTAGTAGTAGTAGCAGCAGCAGCAGCAACAGCAGCAGTAGCAGCAGCAGTAGCAGAGGCAGCAGCAGCAGCAGCAGTAGCAGCAGCAGTAGCAGCAGTAGTCGTAGCAGCAGCAAGAGCAGCAGTAGCAGCTGCAGCTGCAGCAGTAGCAGCAGCTGCAGTAGCAGCAGCAGTAGCAGCAGCAGTAGCAGCAGCAGTAACAGCAGTAGCAGCAGTATCAGCAGTAGCAGCAGCAGTAGCAGCAGTTACAGTAGTAGTAGTAGTAGTAGTAGTAGTAGTAGTAGTAGTAGTAGTAGTAGTAGTAGTAGTAGTAGTAGTAGTAGCAGCAGCAGTAGCAGACGCAGTAGCAGCAGCAGCAGCAGCAGTAGCAGCAGCAGTAGCAGCAGCAGTAGCAGCAGCAGTAGCAGCAGCAGTAGCAGCAGCAGTAGGGCAGCAGTAGCAGCAGCAGTAGCAGCAACAGTAGCAGCAGCAGCAGTAGCAGCAGCAGTAGTATCAGCAGCAGTAGCAGCAGCAGCAGTATCAGCAGCAGTAGCAGCAGCAGTAGCAGCAGCAGGAATAGCAGTAGCAGCAGTAGCAGCAGTAGCAGCAGCAGTAGCAGCAGTTGCAGTAGTAGTAGTAGTAGTAGTAGTAGTAGTAGTAGTAGTATCAGTAGTAGTAGTAGTAGTAGTAGTAGTAATAGTTGTAGCAACAGCAGTAGCAGCAGTAGCAGCAGTAGTCGTAGCAGCAGCAGCAGTAGCAGCAGCAGCTGCAGCAGTAGCAGCAGCAGCAGTAGCAGCAGCAGTAGCAGCAGCAGTAGCAGCAGCGGTAGCATCAGCAGTAACAGCAGTAGCAGCAGTAGCAGCAGTAGCAGCAGTAGCAGCAGTAGCAGCAGTAGCAGCAGTAGCATCAGCAGTAGCAGCAGCAGTACCAGCAGCAGTAGCAGCAGTAGCAGCAGTAGCAGCAGCAGTAACAGCAGTAACAGCAGTAGCAGCAGTAGCAGCAGTAGCAGCAGTAGCATCAGCAGTAGCAGCAGCAGTAGCAGCAGCAGTAGCAGCAGCAGTAGCAGCAGTAGCAGTAGTAGTAGTAGCAGCAGTAGCAGCAGTAGCAGCAGTAGCAGCAGTAGCAGCAGTAGCAGCAGTAGCAGCAGCAGCAGCAGCAGTAGCAGCAGCAGGAATATCGGTAGCAGCAGTAGCAGCAGTAGCAGCAGCAGTAGCAGCAGCAGTAGCAGCAGCAGCTGCAGCAGTAGCAGCAGCAGCAGCAGCAGCAGTAGCAGCAGCAGTAGCATCAGCAGTAACAGCAGTAGCAGCAGTAGCAGCAGTAGCAGCAGTAGCAGCAGTAGCAGTAGTAGCATCAGCAGTAGCAGCAGCAGTAGCAGCAGCAGTACCAGCAGCAGTAGCAGCAGTAGCAGCAGTAGCAGCAGTAGCAGCAGTAGCAGCAGTAGCAGCAGTAGCAGCAGTAGCAGCAGTAGCAGCAGTAGCAGTAGTAGCATCAGCAGTAGCAGCAGCAGTAGCAGCAGCAGTACCAGCAGCAGTAGCAGCAGTAGCAGCAGTAGCAGCAGTAGCAGCAGTAGCAGCAGTAGCAGCAGTAGCAGCAGTAGCAGCAGTAGCAGCTGTAGCAGCAGTAGTAGTAGTAGTAGCAGTAGCAGCAGTTGCAGCAGTAGCAGCAGTAGCAGCAGTAGCAGCAGTAGCAGCAGTAGCAGCAGTAGCAGCAGTAGCAGCAGTAGCAGCGGTAGCAGCAGTAGCAGCAGTAGCAGCGGTAGCAGCAGCACTAGCATCAGTAGCAACAGTAGCAGTAGTAGTAGTAGCAGTAGTAGCAGTAGCAGCAGCACTAGCATCAGTAGCAACAGTAGCAGTAGTAGTAGTAGTAGTAGTAGTAGTTGTAGTAGTAGCAGCAGTAGCAGCAGCAGCAGCAGCAGCAGCAGCAGTAGTAGTATATACAGCATTGTCATTACTGCTTTTATCCTTAATACCAACAATATTTAGTGCAAGTTAAAAAACTCACTGTGATGAATTAAGTTGAACTCATTCTATATAAATATATTATAACAATGAAACAACTAAAGTAAGTACACACAGTATATTATTTTAAGTTCTCTTACCATGTTCGTCAATGCAGACAATGTTTCTGGATTGGGCGGATGGGCAAGTTCGTTGGTGACTCATGGCAATTACCGTATGATTTGGAAATAATGGCAAAAAGCAACCATCCTGTCAAAAATATAAAAATAAGCAGTTTTCTTATCATTTCCACAAATATCATAATCGACATCTCTTGTGATCCATAGTCACATTAACATCTATTTTTGAGCATAATAAGGTAATTAAGATTTAAAGAAACGACAGATTATACTCACTTTAAACCTTTCTAACACGTGGAAATAATTTCTCCCTTCGTGAGCTTTCTTTGCGCAGTCGATGCAATAATACTGCTCGTGTCAGCAGACAATACAGCGAACTTCAGCCACTCCGTCGCAAGCACAGTCAAGATATGGGCTAGTGGTCTCCATCTCGATAGATATTTCTGCAGGCATCCTAGATAAACCATCAGCGTCGCACCTTGATATCCAGGCCGTTACGTTATTAAGCGAAGAGATGAAAATGCTAGCTCGGATATGAGAATTGAGTGTAAATGGTCTTCGAGATATTTTACTCAGAAAAATTTCCTGACTTCCTAAACGGGACTCGGACCCACAAGCTTCTGATCGTCAGTGAGACGCTCTAACCGCTTGGGAACTCAGAACATTTTCCTGAGTAAAATAGCTCGAAGAACATTTATACTCAATTCCGGTACGTTATGGCAAAGTCGTAGGCACATAAGTCCGCTAACCAGCGATGATCGGTTGTACTGAGCTTAGCGGATGACAGGAGATGAGTCAAAGGATTACTGTCTGTAACAACGTGAAACTTGCTTCCATAGAGATACTGCTTGAACTTTTCAGTCACCGACCATTTCAAGGCGAGGAATTCACGACGGTAAGCCCAGTAACGTCTCTCTGCGACGCTAAGGGAACGGCTTCCATATGCTATTACTCTGGGTTTTCCGTCTAGCACTTGGTACAATGATCCTCCGAGGAGATTGAAGTCTGGCAACGCCAAGATTGGGTACGAAGACAGTCTTTCGATCAAAGTCTCGAAGACTGTTTGACATTCCTGCGACCACACGAACGGCTCTCTTCGGCTTTTTCGGGTGTCCTTCGACTCCTGTTCTTTAGCTAGGCGGTGGAGCGGTTCGGCTATCTTTGCAAACCCTTCAATAAATGACCGGTAGTACCCCACAGACCCCAGGAATGTCTGTAGCTATTTGGAAGTTGTAACCACTTCTTCAAGGCAGAAATCTTGCTAGGATCAAGTGCTTCTCCTTGCTCGGATACCACATGGCCAAGGTATGATAATTCATTTTGGAAAAGGTGGCACTTGGACGGCTTCAACTTGAGTCCATACTCTCCCAGTCGTTGCAACACAAGCTTTAACCGTTCTAGCATTTACTCGAAGCTCCTTCCAAATACGATCACGTCATCCAAATACGCTAGATAGATCATTAGGATTACGCCATGCAGACACTCCTCCATCAACCGTTGAAATGCTGCTGGCGCGTTAGTCAAACCGAACGACATACGATTGTAATCATACGACCCAAAAGGCTTCGTAACTGCTGTTTTGTGTCTATCTCGTCTTATAACTCTCACTTGAAGGTAGCCACTCTGCAGGTCTACAGAACAGAACCATTTGGCTCCTTGTAAACCTTCAAGAGTCTCTGTAATCCTAGGAATTGGATAGGAGTCTCTCATTGTCCTTGCATTCAGTTTCCGGTAATCGACACAGACCCTCAAGCTGTCAACTTTTTTTCTAACCAAGACGACGGGTGATGCGTATGGACTTTTGGATTCTCTAAGGACTCCTGCCACCCAAAAGTCTGTAAGGGCCATTCGAAACTCTTCCAGTTGACCGGGTGGTATCCTGCGGTATGGTTATCTGATCGGTACGTCGTCTTTGAGGTGTATTTCGTGGTAAACTGTTTCCGTTTGACTAGGGCTATGTCGTCCTTGGCAAAGACATACGATATCTTGGTAAGGAGTTCACGTGCCTGTTTCTTTTGCGTTTCCGTTAAGGGTGTCCCTCCGGATCAAACATACTATCGGGGCTTCCATGCTCATCCTTGACAACACTTTTCATCGTCGGAGCCAAGTTTTTCACTTCGTTGACAACTTGAGCCCAAGTTATGAAAGCCTTCGGTTGTATGGTAATAGGAGTGTCACTGTTGTTGGTAACCTCTACAGGAATTCTGCACTTAGCTAAGCATGAGGGCAGGGTAACGAGTCCAGGCGTCACAACCAGCCCGAGATGACTTGAGAGTTTTGTTTCAAAAAGCACATCAGTTGGTGTTGCAAAACTGGCATTTGCCAAACACATGATAGCTCTCGTCTGGTGTGAACCAAGTGTTATAGTACGTCTTGTCGTAGACTGTACTTTAGTTCCTGGCGGATCTTTTTTAAAATACCTTTCTTGATGGCACATATAGACGGCCGGCCACCATCGCGAAAAGCGCTCTAAAAAATCTTTGATGGCATTCTTTGTTACAAGCAAACAACAAACATAGATACATTGTATAGACATTCATCAAACACGCTAGGGTTGTTGGCACCTTGGGTTTCGACTTTGAAGGTTAAATTTGAACGTTTTTCGGTAGCCATCGCAAGCGCTTCGAATCTTGTCAAACATTCACGCCAGGCTTTCCCTTGAGCATGGCGAACAATCTCGTACAACATGGCGCCGGGAAATCACGAGCATGCGCACAACGAAAAACAACGATTCGAAAATCTTAGGGAAATTAGCTTACCTGAGGAATCTTTCATTGATAAATCTTGTGTAAATGTAGATAATGAGTTCTCACAAGTTCCTATCGAATTGTTTTTGCTTTTTCGTTAGATATAGTCCACAGCTGAGTTTTTTATTCGTGTCGAAACCGGTTCCACAAATTCGTCCAAAATCCTGTATAAATTGCATTCGCGGCCATACTGACCACCCTTACAAAGCCAAAAAGTGCGTAAATAAAAGCTAGAAAGTAGACAAAATGAGTGAAGCTTTATCGTTCTCACGAGTTTTATTCCACTGTGTGAATATCCTTCGTTCACTTCGTACCATATGCTGTCAGAAATGTTTAGCCAAAACCGGTTCCAAATATCTTTCAAAGTCTGTAAGAATTAGACCAAGAAACAGCCTTTCCCTGAGCGCGCCAAAGTCCGCGAAAATGTAAAAGCAAGTATCAAATATTGAAGTAATTCGTTTGCTCAATTCAATCCAACTTAAGAGAACTGTGTCAGCCATCTTGAAGCATTGAAACCATGGTTACTAGCTTTATATGGGGATTCTGAGGAAAACAAGGGACACAAGGGAAACTAGAGGTCTTTCTCTTTCTCTCTATAATTTTATGCAAAAATATGTCGGACGAGTTCCGGCGTTGCGAGAGACAATTCAAATGGAATGTGGAGCTTAGTCATCCTGAATTAAGTTATGCTGCCAAAACACGAAAGAACAAAGCTATTTTAGCTCTGGGAATCCCGTATCCTTTATTAAAGGAATGGCACAGAATAATTAACGGTGGTGGTCTTGGTGAAAAGACTGTCGATGGACAGGATGTTCCTGATTATATCTCTCTTCTTGAAATATCTATACCTAGTTCACTCTTCGCGTTTACTGATGATCAAGAAACAAGAAGCCAAATAAATGACAATTTATGGAAAATTTCTACCTCTGTAGTTCAGTTATACAAGAACACAAAAGGAAGGAAGCGTAAAGAACTCGACAACCGAGTGAGGAAATTTCATGTAATGGCGGGTCAAACGAAGTCACAAGAAGACTACGAAGAAGAAATTAATCAGCTTAAAAGTGCAGCGGAAAATTGGAGAAGTAAGTACCAAAATCTTGAAGGTGAAAAGAGAAATTTGTATAATGAAATGCTCGAAGTAATAAATCAAAAAGAGAGAACGATTAATCACTTACAAAATGAAAACCAACAATTACTGAATTATATAACTGATATAGAAAAAGTAGCTAACATCCACTGTCAGTACAAAGGGAAGCATCTCTCTTCAAGTCAAAACAAGAGCAGGACCTTGAAAACATTTATGTCAAGAGCTGAAACAGCTCTCTGGTTCAGTAAGAATTTTGGTTTGGATATTGAGAGCATGCTAATAAAGGAATCAGATACAGGTAAAAAACATACAGTCACTTTTGAAGCTGTCACGAAAGAAACCCAAGATTCAACTGCCAATTCTGAACCCAGTGAGAAGAGTAATCGGTATAATAATCTGACAGAAGAACACAAAAAACAGATTGAAGAAATCCTGTTTGTACTTGATAAATTTTGTGTGGGCGATGCATTTTACCATCAGTTCACCATGGTGACAAATGGCTTGCCAAAGTCATATCTTATTCAACAGTGTAGGAGTGACCTGAACAAGCTTTGTTGCATTGATCCGCTTCCTGGAAAACTTACAGGTTCTAAAGTTCATTCTGTCAGAGATGTAATGAAAGAGCATATTCTTGATTATATCAAAGAAAATCCTAATTTTGATCCAGCCAAAGAAAACATTCAAATCAAAATAAGTGGTGATGGGGCGAGGATGACCAGAAATTCCAGTTTTATATTGCTTTCTTTCTCCATCTTACAAACTGGTCAAGAACTAATGTCAGCAAAAGGAAATCGCACCATCGCTGTTGTAAATGGAAAAGAAGAGTACAGTAATCTGAAAGAGTCATTTGGAGAAATATTTCATGAAATAAATGAAATGATTTCAGAGGGAATGATTGATACAGGCAGACAAGAAATAAAAACTGATTTTTTTCTTGGGGGTGATTACAAATACATACTCCTCATGCTGGGTCTAAATTCCGCTGCAGCTAATTATGCATGTGCATGGTGTAAAGTTTACAAACTCGACAGATGGAAAATGGATCATGATTTTAAATACTTCAACATGCCCCCCATGGCCAGGACATTGCAAGAAATCAGAGATCTATTACAACATTCTAAGGATAATTATGGATGCATTAATGAACCATTGTTAAACATTGAACTGGACCACATCATAGTTGATGAACTCCATCTTTTATTGAGAGTGACTGATGTTTTGATGGCTAATTTGATAACTGAAGTAATGGAATGGGATAAGGAAGATGAATTTGACAAGAAAGGGGGAGCTAAAAATGTTCATCTGGAAAAATTGATCGACACCATAAGATCTTGTGGTGTATCATTCGAGGTGTGGGAGAAAAAAAATGCCGACGGGAAAGGGAGTGGGACATATGACTGGACTAGCCTAATGGGGAACGATAAGAAAACATTGATGAACTACTTACCGGACAAGATGATGAAGTTCCTGAGGCCTGACACTGCTGAAGCAGTTGTTAAATTGTGGAAAGATTTCCAAAGTGTTTATAAAGTTGTGAGTAATTGGGAACCCAAGTCAAGTGCAATGGAATTATGGATGATGGCAAAGGAATGGGTGAATTCTTTTGTAGCATTGAGCGGGAAAAGGGAGGGATATGAGAGAAAGCGTGTGACGCCATACATTCACATAATGGCTACTCATATTCCTTGGTTTTTTGAAAAATACTCAGCAATCAAAATGTTTACTGGACAGGGTGTCGAGAAAAATAATGACGTTGCTCGCTCCATAGTTCTACGAAAATCCAACAAATGGGATTCCACTGGGGATGTGCTTCGTTTTGAGTCAAGACAGTGGTTCTTAAAACACAGAGAGAGAGAAACAAGAGAGTACAATAAAAGAAACTTGGAGTACTGCGATAATGACATAAAAAACAAAAAGAGAAAAAGTCATGCACCAGCTCTACAATCTAGAGAACAGCTTCAAGGTATACAGGAAAATACTTCTGCTGGTTATGACCCTCCAACAACAAGTGGCTCTCTACCAAACCCCCCTCCCAACTTTGCAAAGATGACCGTTCCTCAGCTAAAGCATCAACTGAAGCAAAAGGGGATTAAAGGGATTTCAAAAAAGTCAAAGCAACAGTTGATTAACATTATGAAATCTATAAATTAATATTGTTTGGTAAACATACAGTAGCAAAGTACACTGTGTAAAGGAATTTAATTCATTCCTGAAAGGTTCAAGGCTTTTTACTGAAAATTATTCCTCATTTGAATGCTCTTATTGCCTCCACAGTGTTAGGATATTTAATAAGATTATTAAAACTCCATATCAAATGACAGACTATTGTCCAGAGTGTATGGTTTTACATTGACCAAAACCTTGAGCCTGTTTTCCAGTCATTGCAGAAACTGGCTTACATCTCGCTGCGAGTACTGTACTTGAGTCTAACTAATTAAAGACAACGCACTGTCTCTATTTGCTCATTCTGTTTACCTAGATGCAAATAGTTGCTGTGAGCCTATTTCTATGATGACAGGAAAAGTGACTTTATGCTATTTTTGAAAATATTTCAGGTTGAGAATGCCCCAACCCCCTACTAGCCCCCTGTCAGGGACCTTAGCCCCTGTCTCTGGCACCACCCCTGGCCGTGGGGACACAATGGCAGCCTCTAAGATGTTGAAACTTAGGGTCTCCAAAATAGCATTTCCTGCTGTGGAGTTGCTACAGGATGGAGCAAATTATTTTGGGGCCCTGGCCTCACTCCTTGCTACAACCTGAGTGAACAGCTGCTTTCGAAGTCATAGTCCATCACATAAATTATGACAAAAATCTAGAAATAGTCTATACAATAGAAACACACAACAGTGTAATTATACAGATAATGGCCTTTCCTAATTACAAAATTGAACATAATTTTTTTAATTTAAAACAGATCAAATGGGGGCTACAAAAGAATTGAAAATGGCTGCCGTACAAAGTCAACTAACAGTTTCTCTTGAGGCATTCTGGGCGCAGAACTTAGAATACAACCTTGAATAACTGAGACTTTGGGTGACCATGACAAAAGCGTACGGATTTTTATAGGGTATTTTATGACAACCCCATCCCCATTGTTATCCAGACAATGATCCCATCCAGCAAAAAAATTAAAGTTATCAAAATCATGCTTGTCCAAAAGCATTGATTTGCCATCTTGTGAAGGCCTTCCTTTGCTGTAAAAACTGTGGCGATAGCAGTCATGATGGAAAGCAACACTACATGGTGATCTAGATTTGCTCTTCAGTTTTGCGACAATTGCCTGCAGCAATGTGTCCAGATTTGCGTGTAGTCTTTCGCTGTTAACAGGCGGTCTGTCATATGTCCTGTAGTAATGAAAAGGGGGGTTTAAGATTCAGTTAAAATGCTATAGCTAGTGTTTGAGCATTTTCTATTTTCATCATACGTGTAATTTTTTTTATATGATTATCGTCAGCTAAAGTTACATCTTGATGCCTTTTTCCCCTGCAAGAGTTGGCTAACTATCCATAGGAATGTCGTCAAACAGTGTTGCACAGTTATTGCTCTGAGCTTACAACAGACCTAGCAAAAAATCGCTTTTTCCTTTTTTGCAATGTCTTTGCGTGTCCCTGGGTTGATATCACTTCTTGTGAACCATTAGCCAAGTCAGCAGGCATCAAGTCATCAACATGAAATTTTACACGATAGCATTTTAAAAAATTGCATAAATTGGCCACTGTGACCATTATTTTTATACCTGATGAGGTCTGGAGTAAGGTCTTCCTCATCTTCCCATGTGCAAACAAAAAGACTGTAATCTTTCCATTTTATTAAATATTTACTCTGTAAGATCAAAGGAGGACGAATTTGCAAAAAGTTCAAAAATTTATTAAAGCCAATACATGTTTAATACCATCAAATCATTGTGATGTAAAATATATACTCGTGTTTTACCGTTCCCTTTGTCACACGTCGAGAAATAACTCTCTCAACTTCATAATATATATCTTCTAGAGCTTTTCTTCTTTTCCCCTTCTTTGTTTTGTACAAAATGTCACTGGTAAAATTGTGTAGTTCCTTATAGTAGCCGGTGTCTGGTCGTTCCCGAACAGATAAACCTTCCGCCATATTGGATTTGATTATCAATTTCGCGCCTGCGGTACATCCCGCTGACTGTACGAGATTGTTCGCCATGGGTTGCTATGCAGCGGATACTTAACCGTGATTGGCTAGCGATTAACAAACAACCAATGAACGCTTGCGTGTCAGGTGCATAAAGAAACGCCCCTTGGATACAACAAAGAACAGCTTAAAACATGTGTTCGATCGCTCTCTCGAAAATAAATACAAAGCAATATCCGAAGTTTAACTTTAAAAGAGAAGACTATTCACACGGAAAAGTTTGTATAATCTTTTTTCTACTTATTTAATACATCTTTTAACGTGTTAGTTGTTGTATAATGTAATTACGTTCGTGTCTCGTCGTGACATATCTAGGTCAAATTATAACTTATGACTCTGTGATGTCATTTTATTATTCACAGCTTTCACTGCGGGTTTTATAGGTATTTACATAGGTAAACAAAAGCTATTTTACTTCTCTACTGCACACAGTTTTCAGCTTAGTCATGTAGAGAGTTCTTCCAAACGACCCAAACAGGGGTTCGTTTCTCGAACTGTTCTTTCGCACTATGCAGCAAAAACTCAAACAGTAATGGATTCGACATCGAGGTCAAAAAGGAAGACAGAAATAGCTCCAGTCAGTCCAGTAACTGTGTTGAAAAGGAGAAAGGAAGAAGCAAACACTGTCACTGAGTTATCTGATGATGTTTGTCTGTTTTGCCAAGCTGAAGAACCCAGCGATCTGAGTAGCGCCAAGCACTGGAAAGACAAATGTTAAATGACATTAGCTCAAATAAAATTATTGATAGAATACAATCTACTATCAGTAGTGATCAGGACGAATTATTAGATATGAAGGGGCACCGTTCATGCTATAGTAAGTTCACTCATCAAGGCATGCTAAATAGGCTAAATAGGCTTAAGAAAAAACAAGAGGCTGTTTCACAGGTAGCAGACACCGCTAGGCATGCCTTCCAGACGTAGCAGACATGAACATGCAATAAATTGGGAAATGTGCATGTTTTGCCAAAATAGTGATGGTAAAAACATGCGGAATGTATAATGACAATGGAGCTGTCTGAAAAAATTATATCTATGGCAGAGCGAGATCTGGTCATGCGAGTAAGGCTAGCTAATATTAGTGACATTGTAGCATCAGAAGGGAAATATCATATACAGTGCTGGGTTAAGTTCCAAAGGAAGGTAGCTAAAATAAAATCAGGGAACACAGAAAAAAGAGATCACTGCCTTGATAGACTTTGTGCTGATATACTGACAGGCCTGACCTCTGGTCATGTGTATGACATTGGAACTACCTGGTTTTGCTACACCAAAATGTGTTTGCATGAAAATATTCAGCTTCCCCAAAAATACACAACAAGAAGAAAATCTTCTTATGATGATGTCCAAGAAATACTCGGGGAAAGGGCAGGTTTTGTTCAGCCCAGAGATCCCAAAGCTCATCTCCTTATATACCCCAGTAGTGAGTCTGATTTCGCTATAGCTCAACATCTAGCATCGATTATACAGGTAGATGAAGACAATCTTGATGACACAGATGAACTTGTTCCCTTGCAAAACAGCTCACTGCAAGAAAGTCACTGGGCTTTCATCCTGTAGACTAGGCAGTTATCAAGGCATGACTGTTGATTGAATGTGGTTATTTCAAACTATGTTGTTGACATACACCAATAATTTGCCACAGGGTGTGTGCCTCGTGGAACCTAACACAAAACTAATTTAGCTAAAAGTAATTTAATGTTATGGTATTAACTAATAATTGGCAGAGCAGATATACAGCTATTTATGTTAAAAGTGCAGTGTCATTTATAGGTTGGTATTTCTGTGGAATAGTTTTGTTTACAAATTATATGTACATTACATTCAATATGTGGTCTAAAAACACTGGAAACTTTCTTACAAACCTCAACAGACAATATCTTTCAATCCAATTCACCATTGAAAATAAAACACAACATTATTATATACATCAAGCATCGCACACAGTGGATGGTCTCTGAAAAAAGAAAACCTCCTGTATGACCAACAAAGAACTGTGTGATCTTGAAAATTGGGAACTTAACTGAACTGCCAACTTGGAGCACCATCATGTTAATACAGAACTTAAATATCTCTATCAAGTACTAACAAGAAATGGTTAGCAAGAAATGTTTACTCAAAACCTCTCAGAACTCTATCAATTATATTGGCCCAGCTTTGCCTAACATGAAAGTCAGCCATATTAAATAAAGACTGGAGTGTACACAAAGACTACCAAACCAAGACAACTGCATGCAACTGAAAAGAAGCGAACAGAAAAAATCAATTTGTCAGCACCACCGTCGTTTCTTGTGAATTTGGTCTACATCGGAGCAACAGGTCTTGCAGAAAGAACATACGCCCGTACTGCTCAAAAGCTGGATATAAACTGGACATATTAAAACATTATGCCATTTTATATGGAACAAGAGTACAAGACAAGCCTCGGAAGAGCAATCTTCAAACGACACTTACACAGCATTTTCAACATAAATAACTGTATATTCGCTCTACCAATTGTTAGTTCATAATTTTAACATATACTTTTAACTAATTTACCTTTGTATGATAGTATTAGAGCGAGCATTCCATCATAAATAACCTTTCAGGTGTTAAAAGCACGACGGCAGCTCGGACGGCAGTGACACTTGCAGTATTGTTCAACATGACAGGCTGTGGCGACCTCGTTGCGACTTCGTTGCGAATTATTGTTGTTTGCTAAACAATATAGGTTGAACCGACTACACACGATCAACAGCCAGGCTTTGATAAAGTACCTAGCCTACGGGAAGAAAGTCTAGCGACTTAAAAGCTATGCCAAGCTTCAAATCCTCCACTCGCAAACAATCGAACATGATCGAAGTTAAAATAATAATTGCACTGAATATTCAGTCGTGTTGTCAAAAAACAATAAACAACATTAATCGCGTCCTTCTTAACTTACCTTATTTTAGTGTTTTTCATTGTGTACTACTGCGACAAAAAGCTACTATATCTCTTGGTGACTCAGCGCCATGCCGCCATGTTCATTTCTGTTTTCTTTTGCTGTTGCTAAGACTGTCAAAGGGCAGTCAAGGTTATGACATTTTACGCGTCTTGATTGGTTAGCACTCTCAAGTTAGCCAATCAGCATTTAACAACTGCTGCATGGCAACAGCGAAGGAGGAGCCGATGTCGATTTCGCAATGGAGTCGGTGTGCGCAAAGTGGCTGTAGAAAACTCAAAAATATGAGCATTGAAGCTCAGAATCACAGGTGCCAACAACCATCACATTCAAGGTAAACACTATTGGAGGCTATTTAGCATTGTTGGCAGCTTGTAACAATAAATGCCATCAACGATAACATTTTCGGAACTTGGTCGGCCGTCTAATAGATTTGTATGCGCTTTGCCATGCAGAAGATGTCCGTCGTTTTTAAAGAAATCTATTCTCTCTCTCTGACTCACAACATTGCTTGCATTGTCGGACTAAATTTTTACCAACAATCAATGGAACACGCTGGTTGTACTCGTTGTCTGGGACCACTAACATGGGCATGTCAAGGGAAGTATTGATACCGATATCTTCAGAAGGAAACTGAATGTTTACGACCGTATAACAAAGAAAGGGAGCATCATGGCCACCTGCATCAACTACACGAACCAGGTCTTCTAACGGTCCGATAATACAGTCGCGAAGATGCTTTTTGTAAAATGACTCAGCTACTGACGTTATCTGGCGTCCAGTGTCCAACAGCCCAATGCAGGCATGACCATTAACAGTTATCACTGCTTCATTAGGTTCACCAATAAGCTCCTTCAGTACTGGCACCAACTGGTTGGCCAGGGGCGGTGGGTTGTTCAAGACCTTTGGTTGCCCCATGGCAAAGGCATTCGGTCGTTTCCCGACGATCTGTAATCTGATCTCGGGGTATTTCGACATCCAACTTGTATATGACCTAGTTGGCCACAGCGATAGCAGGTTATAGGCACTCTCTCCTCACCTTGGTTTACTTGGGATTCGGTTGGCAATCTTTGGTCTTTCATGAGTTCTCTTACATCCCTGGCCAACGAGCACACTTCAGTCACCCACGCAGGCTACATCTTGTCTTGCTACTGCTTAGATTGGGGCTCCATATTGGATGTCGTAATTTGATTGGCCCTCGCAACTCGCTTGGGGGCCTGGATCGAGGAATCTCCTCGCCATATCGCGCTGCTGTAATCAATTCAGTGAATGTATTGCATTGATCCTTTTTATGTCTGGCTTTATCTTTGATCGGTTCACTAATCCCTTGTCAAAACAGCATGCGTACCTGTCTTTCAACGGCGTCTTCGTCCGGGAGAAGATCGCTTCCCCTAGTCGTTGCCATTCGATCGTGATTGTCCAGCCGTGAAGCAAAGGCCACGACTTCTTCATTTTCTCGCTGTTGAAATCGGTATGCTTCAGTGGTCCCATGCGAAAGCCATTTCGGCATTTGGAAGCTAGATCGACGCTCACAGGGCCATTTTAGGTACACCAAAACGCTGAATTAGCCCTATCTGTTTGCATAACAGCCCCTTCATTTTCCAAATCAGCCACACCGTTTTCCAATTTAGCCCCTCAAATCAAAACGACTCTCACGCCAAGGTCGGGTTTAGCCCCACTTTCGGGGTCGTTTATGATGTCCATATCAGCCCCAGTTGGCCCATTTTGGCTCCCGTTTTTGCGAATAGACTCTATTACTGATCAAATATAATCGACTCTTGTCCCAATTCTACTCTCGCGACAAAGATTGGGATCGGGAGAAAGTGCTTTTTATCTGATTTTGGCAACAAAAACATCTTCAGGTGAAACTGTGAAAGAAGTGGTCTTATCTCGACGAGATAATCTCGTTTTAAAAATTTCTATTGGTCGGGAGTAAATCTTCTGGTCATGTGACATATTTTTAGAGGAGTAGGAATATGAGCCTTGTACTGTATTTTGAGTATATTTTTTGGGGGATAATCTGATATCAAACCTGAATTTTGAGAAGTCCAAAAATGTCAAAAACTATAACACAGTAAGAGATCAGCTAACTTCAGGTTTAGATAACAAAGGGTAGGAACTTATATTGGGAAAGGGTTGTTTTGGGGCATTGGGGTTTATAAGCTGATGAGGTTACATGTTTCTGATAAATCTGTACTTGTTGAGAACAAAGGAGTATGAATTTATTTATCAGTCCGAGCTTTTGTAAGTCAGACTTAGCCTGAGCAAGCCTACTGTACACCAATGGATATCTACCAGAAAACATTTACGTGTTTGCGGTTGAAAGACTGGTTGGTGTGCCATGATTTTCCTAATGATGTTGTGGAACGTTTTGGTGAGTTACCCATCCTATTTTTCAGTTCATGAATTTTGTATTATTAATGTAACATTTGTAATAATTTTTAAAATATTTGTATATGTATAATTTAAAATATTTGTATTTGTATAAGGATAATCTGATATCAAACCTGAATTTTGAGAAGTCCAAAAATGTCAAAAACTATAATACAGTAAGAGATCAGCTAACTTCAGGTTTAGATGACAAAGGGTAGGAACTTATTTTGGGAAAGGGTTGTTCTGGGCCATTGGAGTTTATAAGCTGATGAGGTTACATGTTTCTGGTAAATCTGTACTTGTTGAGGACAAAGGAGTATGAATTTATTTATCAGTCCGAGCTTTTGTAAGTCAGACTTAGCCTGAACAAACCTACTGTACACCAATGGATATCTACCAGAAAACTTTTGCGTGTTTGCGGTTGAAAGACTGGTTGGTGTGCCATGATTTTCCTAATGATGTTGTGGAACGTTTTGGTGAGTTACCCATCCTATTTTTCAGTTCATGAATTTTGTATTATTAATGGAACTTTTGTAATAATTTTTAAAATATTTGTATATGTATAGAGAACGAATTATTAGATGGCGAGGACATTCAAGCCTTGTATAAAGATGAAGTTGAATTGAGGAGTTTTCCGAAAAATTAAAAAAATTTAAAGGATTGCTCGTTGACGTCTGAGGAGAAAAGGTAAAATGCTTTCACGAAGGTTTTTTAGTTCATATTATAAATTCTTTATTGTACTTGAAATAACTTAGATCGTTTCCAGATTCCTGCATGAACACACCCCACACTTTCACGCGCCCATGATCAATGACGTTTTAGATAATCTTAGAGCATGCCTACTAAGTATTGGCGCCAACTTTGCAAGTGACGGTTGGGATTTCTTTGGAAGAGAATAAAACCTCGTTCATTTCAGTATTTCTTATTATTCAGATGTTACCAATTATCAGGAAAATACGTTTGAGAAACGCTTATAGTAGTGAATTAGTTAAATGGGAGAGAATTTTAATCGTTGCGGACCATTTATACTTTGTGTGGGCGATCGATTTATACATTTGCCATTGGCCTCAATATTTATTCAAAATTCGTTGTCGGCTGTGGATACAAACTACAACTATTTAGTAATTTCAGCATTTCTGGTTGTGGATATTTGTAGCTTCCAATTGCTGTGAGTGACGGTGAAAATTAAGAAGAAAGTGTAAACCAGCAATAGCCCTGTACTAAGTTCTCCCGATCAACTGGATCAAGCAGGTCTATCGGTTGTTGTATCATCTGGAGAAGTAAGTACATGTATTTGTATTGTGCAATATTTTAGATTTCTAATATACTGTATGTTCGTTTATATTATTTTTTGCTGTGGTTTAATGCAGTACGTTGGGAGCATATTTTGAGTCTTCGTATAAAGCTTCTTCCTAACCTACATTAATTACTGATAAAGGCTATGGCTACTTAAATATCGTTGTTTCTTGAATCTTTGGGGGTCTGTTGTACAGTACATCAATGCTTTTATGATTCCTATACTCTTTGTATATACAGTAAGAGTTCGAGTGCAGTCATGGATATTGATGTAATCTTAGTGTTAAACTGCAGCTGTACTGTACTAAATTGTCATATTTATTTTCGAAATAACTTAAATTTGTCTTTACTGGCTTGATTACTTAGCATATAAACTTGATTAGCATATAAAATTTTCTGATTTGTGTTATTTACATTATTTGAAGCAAAATCCTCCAATTTTGTATTCATATTCTGTGTATCAATTTTACAAGTCGGCTGTTGATATGGAAATGTTTATTTAATCGCATTTCTATGGCCTGTACTATGATATACATGGGCTACACAGTCTTTGGGAACCTGCAGGGCTGTTGGAAGAACATTTTTATGTTCTGGAACGCTGTCCTAAACACGATGTGTGGGTGCAAGGATCTTGTGTGGGAACAGAACTGTACAGATTAGAAATATGATTATTAATATTTTTCCAAATATAACACATGAGAATTACAAGAAAGAGAAATTTTTACATTATAGAAGAGCCAGGAAAAAGGGAATTAATAGTTTGAATTAATTCTGAGTCTATTTTAAATCTGAAAATGACTAGCTAAAAATTGAGATTCAGAGAAAAAGATGTCACGCAGAACTATAAACTGTCTTAAAATCCACCAAGGATAATCTGATATCAAACCTGAATTTTGAGAAGTCCAAAAATGTCAAAAACTATAATACAGTAAGAGATCAGCTAACTTCAGGTTTAGATGACAAAGGGTAGGAACTTATTTTGGGAAAGGGTTGTTTTGGGCCATTGGGGTTTATAAGCTGATGATGTTACATGTTTCTGATAAATCTGTACTTGTTGAGGACAAAGGAGTATGAATTTATTTATTTGTAAAAGAAGAGGATATACTTCATTAAATGACTATTTTATTAACTCAAGTTTCACACTTATGTTTTCCTTTTGCGTTTGGTGTTGCTATTGTTATTAATCCCAAATTGCTTATGAAATTTTGTTGTCTGGCTGATTCAAAATGTTGTACAGTACCATTTCATTGTTGAAGGGAAATTTCTCCAAACAATTGGTTGGAAGTCCTGGGCAAGTGTTGCCATGGACTTTTTTGTTTGCACTCATTGGGTATTGTCCATTGTGACATTAAGTCAGATAACATCATGGTCATCCAGGGTTCTGCTGCAGTTAGAGCCAAGCATGGTAGATTTAAATAAGGCTAATTATGTTAGTGATTGTGTAGTAAAAAAGTTTCCAAGTAATAGAAGAAAATGTTACAAATGTAATTATCCGCACATTGATCCTGCATTATATGATGGGTTGTATCCCGCATGCACTACTACAGAATAGATGTGTATAGCTTTGGTACAATACTGCTACTGTACGTCGTGTTTCAAAATTACATGTACCAGTGCTGGAATTATATTAATTTCTAACTAAATTGGTTCTCTTACATGTATTGTTATATACTGTCCATTTCATTTGTAATAATTTACTTCTTAATAAGTCGTCATGCCTAATTTAATAAATTACAGTACATGTAAACTTTAAAAAAAAAAGCCCTAGCCTTTTTAATTTGAAGGACCTTTTGATAGAATTTAGTATTATTTATAATATATATAAGGTATTTCGATAAGGATAACATTTCGGATCCTGGGAAAGCTTATTATTGGAGGGAATTTTGTGTTTCAAAATATAAATGTATGTACAGTATACACAATTGGCTGTGGTTGAAGGTTGTCTAATGTCTACTACAGATTGTGAGTGCTGAATAGTTTTCCAGTGGTAAGCTAAGAAACTTTGTAACTTAGTGGTTTTTAGTTATTTTAGGGGGTGGTTACTTTTGAGAGGCATCTACTGTACTTCCAGGTTAGATTTGCTACTGTAATCAATGTTTTCAAAAAGTGAACAGTAAAAACTGAAAGGAAATAACTAAATATGTCTTGAAATTTAAATAATATGGAAATCGGGTTATAGCAACAACACAATGTTCTACAGTGAAGCTCATAGTTTGAACAAGCAAAAGTTAAAAATTTGTATGTTCCATTACAGTAGGGGAAAAAACATATCTTATTACAGTAAATTGCAGCAGTACTAATGTCATATTACAACCATGTTCTTTATAATTCAAGGTTAAAACCTGTAACTGGAAGAAAAATTCAAACTGCCCACCATGGAATGTATTAGTACTGTAGATTTCAATAGTTTTGTTATGAGATATATTGTACTGTACTTGCTTTGCTCTGCTAATGAATTCATATCTCCGACTTGTTTCTTTTGACATGATTTTTATGATTTTACTTTGGCAAAATTACTGTAGTTATTATATACAAGTACAATTGGATAATCCAGCTGGATGCTACATATCCGGTCCACCCGTACAGTGTATACTTGTAGTACTGTCTTAGTATATTCACATTACCTAGAATACAGGTACCTTAGAATATACTTCTTGTCCCTTAACCCATTCCTGCTGAACAGGGCCTTTACAGATGATTTTATTCAGCAGAGGAAAGGGGCTGAGGCTGAACCAGGGCAGGGCTGCAAATAACAGCCGGTCATCGGACATTGTCCGGCATGATTGTACGTTATTGTCCGCCCAAACCTCATTATGGCCAGTCATTATGACCGGTCAATTCAAACTTACAGAGTTAATAGTTAAGATGTTTTGTCCATTTAATACCAATTAAATAATAATAATACGTTAGTAAAAGTATACAGAAAGGAATTAAGTAAACATCTTTCATGGTGGTTTTCAATATTCGGCCCGAAATTCTAATCAACGAGCCCGTGCGACAGGTATGCGACACACGTGTGTACGCTAAGCTATAGTCTAGCGTATATCCCTGAAGTTATAGAGATTCAATAGCTTCATCGGTGTATGGTGTAGTTTTCTCCTACGAAGATCAACAAACAAGTAAACGAATTCTCCCTACTATAATAGTTTGCTCACAGGCAGAGTTCTCGTAAATCTCGTTGTCAAATGTCAAGCAGACAGAGATTTGATATATTGACTATATTAATATATACCATGCATTTTATGTTGTCATTGTAAACATCAGTGTCAGTGTCTGTTTCAGCTGATCAACAATGAGAAGAGATTTTTGTATCGTTTTTGTATCAATCCTTATTCCTGTACTATATTATAGATTGTTTTTAAAATGGATCATGCATTACGTAGTACTAGTTTACTGCTAATTTTCGAGATAAAAAAATTTATTCCGATTCCTCGCGCATCCCATCATGATAAACGGATGCATTTATAAAAAGTAGGGAAAACCTTAGTCTGTCCGGCCAGAATTTCTACATGTCCGACCACTTTCTGGCCTAGCCTGACATTTGTCCTTCTATGTCAAAAAATTATTGCAGGCCTGCAGGGGGACAAATCTTGGGGGATTCCTGTGACACTGGTACATGCATACAGGCTCTGGAAATTCATGGAATTTGTATCAGTTGTTAACATCACTGTAGTGGCTGTGTGAAAATGACATTTCAAAGTGTATTCCAACTTCAAGTCTGTTCTCGTGCATTACTTCCAATTACAGTATGTATTCACATTATATGAGGAGAGGGTCTTTGAAGTGGGAGAATAGGTGACTTGCACTAATTAAGTTATGTGATTTCAATTCTCTTAAAATAGCTGGTATGAGATTATAACCCTACAAAATGGACATAGCTAGGGTGATGTTTTAAGTTAAATTTTTGAATTTTGATTTTTAAAACTTGCATTGTCTTAGAGAAAACAGTGATATTGTAGCTGGTCACGTGACTAAAATAAAAAGTTCATGCATGTACAACAATATCTTCTTCAAAAGCAATTTTTTACTGTCAAACCTCAACAAACATGTAGAAAAACAGTTTGATGTTGAGCAGGCCAATTTTAAGCAGAAACAATTAATGTTTAGCATGACCAAAACACATTTTGTTTTCGGCCACAATTAAGGTGGCTATTAAGTCTGCTAAAACTTGATATGAACAATATCAAACTGACTCGTTACATGTTTCTTGTAGTCTGAGTGCAAAATTTTGCACTCTGAAGAAGATTTTGTGTATGCATGAAATATTTATTATATTGTAGTCACGTGATCAGGTATAATATCGCTGTTTTCTCTAAGACAATGCATTTTTTGAAAATAAAAATTCTGAAATTTTACTTAAAACACCAATGTACAGTATATCTGTTTGATAGAGTTATAATTTTATACCTATTATTTTATGAGGATTGAGATCATGTGACTTCAGTAGTGCAAGTCACCTATTGTACATTTCTGGATTCTTAACCCATTCTTGTCTAGACAACCTGCCTTGGTGTCACATACATGTATTTTCTTTCTAGAAATAGGTTAAATGGGTCAACCACTTTGTCCATTTCCTCCAGTATATACGTG
This sequence comes from Paragorgia papillata, assembly GCA_035771165.1. Classification (NCBI taxonomy): domain Eukaryota; kingdom Metazoa; phylum Cnidaria; class Anthozoa; order Scleralcyonacea; family Coralliidae; genus Paragorgia; species Paragorgia papillata. Next base: position 1,689,201 of record JAWNZC010000067.1, on the reverse strand, counting down.
CAGTGTTACCAGAAGGACATACACTGTATATGTTATGGCTATTGCCACCCATCTTTTACACTTTCTCATTTAGCATGATTGTATTTTTTTAATTCTAGAAATTAAATCAAGAGCATCTTTGTTTGTTATTGATCAAGGTAATATATTTTACTGTTGCCGGGTGTTTTTTCGGATCTTGTCAGGCAGACGTGAATATACTGTACAGTAATCGCATTGCACAGTAATCAGGGATTATATATTATTTGTTTACCATGAAAAGTCTAATTGTAGGTTTTGTTGTTTTTAGGACACAGAAAATGTGGTTGATACAATAGGACCGTTTATACGAGAGCCCATAAGACACAGCTTATACAAGATGCGCTTTACATAAGACGCCAACTGACTCATTTATATGGGGTTTGGAACAAGCTGTGACTTATGTAATACGTGAACATTAGTCATTGTAAGGTGCGTCCTGTGTAATCCACGTCTTATCAGCTCTCATAAACAGACCTATTATCAAACTTGGCACCACCCCATATTGTAGTTTTCGGCAGTGTACTGAAATATGAAAATATGTTCTTGGTAATAGAAGGGAAGGAGTTCTGCACAATTGCAAACAACTGCTGTTTCGAGGCTGTTCTTGCCTTGTTGGCAAGTTTATAAATTATTAATATTTGATTACACTAATGGCAAGAGTGTTTTATGCTTCTTATAAGACTTGGTATTGGCACCATGTTTATATATTTTTTTTTGTTTCAGAGTTGTGTTGGTTTAATTAACTAGCCCAGTAGGTTAATTTACATGTATCAATGAGAAACGTTTGATTATTTTGTTCAAACATAGTAAACTGTTATATGTACTGTACCAAGTACTGTAGCGCAGCAATAAATAATAAACGTGCTGTTTCCACAAATTCTCATTTTAGTGATGGTGCTTTATGTTATTCCATTTGCTGGTCAGAAGTTGAAGGAGACCCTGCTTCTTCTATCACAGGCCCTTGACTAAAACTGACATCTATCATTGGAGCCAAAACAGCTCTGCTCAGCAAGCTAAATCGACGCTTTTTAGGGGTCATAATGCCTCTTAATAGGAGCCAAATTGACTCCTTGATTTTCCAAAACAGCCCCATGATTTTCTGAAATGGCCCTGTTTAAAAGTTGAAACAGCCCCTGCCTTTTCCATAACAGCCCTTCGATTGGGGCTAAAACTACCCTCTATATTGGAGCCAAAACCGCTCTGCTCAGCTAGCTAAATCGACGCTTTTTAGGGGTCATAATGCCTCTTAATAGGATCCCAATTGACTCCTTGATTTTCCAAAACAGCCGCACGATTTTCTGAAATGGCCCTGGTCAAAAGTTGAAACAGCCCCTGTATTTTCCATAACAGCCCCTGTCTGAAGCCAAAACAGCCCTTACCCTCAAAGAGCCAAATGGTCCCTTAGGGGCCGGCTTGTTGTAGGTGCCATTTTGACCCCCAAAAAATATCTATTTTGCGGTCACCGTTTTGGCCCTATTTTTTGGGTCGTTTCAGCAACTTTTAATTTACAGTGTATGGAATTGATCTATCTTCTTTAGAATCGTCTTTGAATCCGAATCGTGCCCCAACCCACTAGTTTTGTTTTTACTTCGCCTGTAGCGAGCGGCGTATCTGTTCGGCGATAGCTTGGATTGTGTACAATCCACCACGAATAGTAGAGTTCACCTCGAATCACCACACACGGTAAGGGACGCCTTTCGATTTGTCGACTTCGCCGTAACCAAAAAAATGCGAGAACTGTGGGCGAGAAACCATATGGAATGACTGGGCGCCAGAAGAACCACTTGTCGTACTAGACTGATAATATTTCTCACCAGAATTACTGACAGTCGTCTTGACACAGTATTTTAAAAACGCTCCCAAACTCGTAATTAACTCTTCTTCGAATGATTTAATGTCGTTTTTGTAACGATTTTTGTATTCGTCGACCAGTTTCGCTTCGCTAAGTCCATCAGAGTTTTCTTCCAGTACCTTTCTTACGCGATTATCTTCGATCATAATCTTTACTTCGACTGTAAGCTCCACAATTATTTACTTCGTTGTGAATCCCCGAGTCCCCTATCGGGCTCGAGAATATGTAGCAGCGAGCAATGTAAATACTCGTCAGGTAAAATAGGTGAGAGTCTTCGAGGAATAAATTCACGATAACTTCTTTCTATTTATCGAATATAACAATAAACACTGGCGCTTACAGCTAACACGACATAACACGAGTTTTGTCTGCTGTCAAGAAATGTTCTTCAACAAATCACATTCTTGCGTGTCAGGTGCCACTTCCGGTTCCAAGACACTCACACTTAATTAGTTAACTAAATACAAACTTGACAATTTACAGGTCCACTGCACGTTTTCAAGAAGCAATTTTAGGAAATATAAATTTTGCGGTGATCATCACTGGTGAAGACCATCCCAGGATATCTTAAACGCAGTTTATGACTGCGATCATCTTTCGTTTAGTGATTGGCTCCTTGACCTTAAGGAAAGGTTCGAAAGAGATGGTCATGCTGTCTTCCAACTTGTCCCATGGCTGCCCCATAATATTTGTTTCGTTTGATCTCGGGCCTCCCACAAGAGTGTTGGCGTAGATCTTGTCGTCCTCCTTTGGATTGCCGTTCGACTCTGCAGACTGCACATTGCTATACCACTTGTGCAGTTCGAATCCAGCTGCTGCCATGACAGTTGTAGCCTCTTCCTTGAATTGAACTACGTCTTTCTTCGAATCGCCACCACCCTGGATATCATCAACGTAAGTGTCATCTCTCAGTGCCTGAACAGTATCAGCGTACGCTTTTTCATATCTCTCCAAATGCTTTTCCAGTGTTGCTCCCAGGATGTATAGGGTATGGACTAGAAGTGGCTCCGAATATGACGCGCGTGAATCTGTACTCAGTTACATTTCGTTCTCTCTAGTTGTTGTACTAGAAAATTCGTTGCGCATCACGATCACATTCTTGTACCATGATTTGAAGAAACGCCTTTTTCACATCCCCAGTCGGAACCGGTTGTGAAGAATAATGTCAAAAAGGAGTGGTTGTAAGGACGGACCTATTTCCAAGCAGTCATTCGACGATGGAGTGGTAGCGTCTGGCTTTGACGAACAGTCGTAGACAATGCGCATTTTCGTCGATTCTTCTAGCTCTCTAATCACAGGTTGGTGAGGGACATAGTGAATTACATCCCCGTGGCTTGTTCAGGAACCTGCTCTATCACCCCCTTTTTTAATTGTTCTTGCATTATGTCGTCATAATCCTGTAGTTTTCCAATACGTTCCAGTCTCCGGATAACGCTGTTGAGTAGGGAGTTCGACAACTTCCTATTTTCTGGACAAGGCATGTGACCAAGCTTCCATGGCAGCCTCGTCTCGTGGAATCCCTGGCTGTTTTGGACAAGCTATTGCTTGAAGTCTTGGTGGGCAAACGTTGGCACATCCACACAGTATCGCTGACACCAAGCACGTCCAGATTGCAAAAGCGCCCAAACTCCTCCTTCCCGGTATGTAGCAAGAAATTCTTCTCGGAATCCTCACCCAGCTGAACACCACCATATAGTGTCCAGCCCAACATCGTAAATTCAGCACCAGGATCTTTGTCAGGTTTGATGCCCAATATTGGATGTTTACTGGATTTGATTCGTTGGAAGTCTGTGACTCCGAGCATAATGTGAAACCTGTTTAAACCTGTTTTAACTCAAAGTCTCTCGCACTTTTTAAAAACAAACTATTTTATGCTATGATTTAATATTGTAATATAGTTTACTATCTTTTTTTTTTTATATATCTGTAATATATATATATATATATATATATATATATATATATATATATATATATATATATATATATATATATATATATATATATATATTGTATATTAATTTGTTAATTGTGTTAATTATTCTGCAGGGCCGTTCTGAAAACCACTTTTGTGATGAATGCACCCTGAATAAAGATTGTCATTATTATTATTATTATTATTATTATTATTATTATTATTATTATTATTATTATTTAGGCACACTGTCCATTGTTGTTCCCTCTTCGAAGAAATGCAGTTGTTGAAGTTGAGGATATTTTTTATTCAGTTCACAGACGCTTGGATTTGGAAGACAAGTTAATACATCCTTTTCCGCGTTAATGCATTCCAAGTCGATATTGAATCCATCAACCACTGTTCACTCCACCGTCACTTGGTAAATTTCGACAAATTCGTTCATCGCTCCGTACATCTGTTCAATGCAACGTTTCTCCTTCCAGACTAGTCGCAATCCAAACTTAGTGATTAAATCGCTACGGATCGTTCTGTTTGCTCTTGGTTTCACTCTCTTCGTTTCACAGGTTTCGATCCACATATTTTCTCAAATGTTCAACGAGTTGTTCTAACCCCCACTCTTCCCAGTCGTCATACTTTTGAACTAAGACTTCTCGAACAGGCCCTAGCTTGTGCATAAGTGTATACACGGTAGACTGTGCTATTAGCCGTTTCCCCATTGTGGAAAATGTCCTAGCGATCCCCGATAACCTGCTGTAGAAATCGTGAATTGAGTCGATTTTGTGAATGCTGGTCAACGTATGAAGGCTGTCTAGGTCCTAAATTATAGTGCCTTGTGGACCTTGCTGTCCTTCCCATAATTCTCCACGAGTATGCGCTTGGCTTCTTTGTAACCATCTGTTGAGTGTGGTAATCCAAGAATGTCATCTCGTGGTTCGTCATTCACCAGCTCCAAGAGATAGTGGAACTTTTTAATCTCGAGAGGGTTGACTCGTCGACTCCGACTGTGAACTGGTTCCAAAATCGTAGCCAATCCTTGTAATCTCCTGAAAATGGCGTTATAGTATACTTTTGTAACTTCACAGTTTGTTGAGCCCTCCTGTGTTTTGTGACTCCACTCTCTGTACCTGCTTCTTCAGTTTGCTTCTGCAGCCGCAGCTTTCGCATAAACCACTCTTCGTCGGCGCGCTGCTGTCGAATCATCGCTCCTTCCATTTCCTTTTGTTGCTGGAACCGAAATTTCGTTTGCTCCTGGTTGATTCTCCTCAGGTCCTGAAGCCCTCTTTGTAATTTCTCCTCTCGTTCCTGTCTCTGAAGCTCATCCAATCGCCGCTTACAATCGTCGCTGCCTGCTTATGCTAGCTATACCTACAGCTGTGATCTCTTGATGTGTATCTCTTGATTTACGGAACACAGCGAGGCAATCCTTTTGCTTTTCTGACCATCCACGGATGTGCTCTAGACTTTGATCATTGTCAATTCAATGCTAAAGGCTCTCGTGCTTTGATGGTTCAAGTCGCTTTATCGAGTCTCCAATTTTCTCGTAAGCTAAAGCTGCGTCATCTTGGCTGTTTGTAGTTAAAAGTTCCTCAGCCTCTTCCATCTTCATTTTCTCGATAGCTGGGCATTTTCCAATTTTTGTTTCAGTGTCCATAGTTTTCACAAAAAAAAAAAACGATCACTCTTCGTAATAATTGTCGATCACTCTTTGTAGAAATTGTCTGCCACTCTTAGAAATTGTCGGCCACTGTTACCAAATAAATAGCAACAGTTGTTGCTATGGCAACAATGACGTTTCAAAATGGCTGCCAATTACCTTTCAAACTAATTTAATTCGAAAAAAACTTTGGTGACCCCAATTTTTTTTTCATTAAAACTTTTCTTGAAGTATGAGTAATCAATAGGCCGATTTTAAAAAATTCTGTAGAAGGAATAATTATTTTCCCGAAACAATCATGTTTGTTAATTTTTAAAAAATTTGGATATACAGAATTTTTTTTAAATCGGCCTATTGATTACTCATAGTTCTAAGGAAAAGTTCTAATAAAAAACAAATGAGGGATTACCAAAGTTTTTTTCGAATAAAATTAGTTTGAAGGTAATTGGCAGCCATTTTGAAACGCCATTGTTGCCATAGCAACAACTGTTGCTATTTATTTGGTAACAGATTTTGATTGTCAGAATGTTTAACTATGCACAACATTTAGTTTTATTCTTTTTCCGAGTTGTTTATGCACGTGTTTTGGACTCTCAAGCTTGTATTTTCCATATTTCTAGGAACTGTATGGAGCCACATTAAATGTATAATCTTTAACTTTTCTAAAATAAAGTTTTTCAAATTAAGATCGCGTGCTAGACCTATTTTGAATGATGTCAATCTATCACCAAATGTGAAGAAAAGAGAAAAAAGAGAATCATCTATTCTCAAGGCCCTGGAAATGAATTTATTACTACCGGTTTATTAAAGTGTCGAGGACTGCTCGTTTTGTTTCTTACTCAAAGTTTGAAACTAATTAAATGTATAATCTTTAACTTTTCTAAAATAAAGTTTTTCAAATTAAGATCGCGTGCTTATGTTTTATGTATCTTGCGTGATTGTAAACAATTTTACACAACATAAGTTGTGTAAAAAAGCGCGTCTTCAGTGACGAAAAAACACACACATTGTGTAGAAAAACACGCACTGCGTGTAAGAAAACACAATTTAAAAAAGCACGGTTTATAGTGTGTCGTTTGCGGGACGAGCCGTTTACACGCGTTATAGAATCTAAATTTACACACCTAATTTACATCCGTGTAACAAAAAACGCGGCCTCTAGTGTGCTGTTTGGGCGACAAAAAAATGTGTCTAATTTCTACACACTTGTTTTTAGAGTCCAACAGTTACGTTGACCGTGCTGAGCTAGCTGTTGTGGACAAATTTGTGTCTTTGGGAAGCACTCTTCACAGGACTGGTTCGCTAGATTCTGAAATGCAAGCGTAGCTTTTGATAAACTTGAGCACATGGTGTGGTCTCAGCATAACATAACGTTGAACACTAAGCTGATTGTATATGACGCATGCGTCATTACTGACATGAACCACATACCGTCATCACGTGAAGTTCTGGAACGTGTCCATCAGAACTGTCTGAGACGGATTATAGACATCAACCGGCAAACGTTCACACCTGATACTGAAATTCTTAAGAGAGCAGGCTGTTTGAGCATCGAGTCACGCATCACGAAGAACCGAATGCGATGGACTGGTCTTGTTGTTAGTTTAGAAGATTGTAGATTGACGAAAATGGTTTTCTGCGTTGAACTGGCTGAAGGAAAACGCCCAGCTCATATGCCTAAGAAGCGCTACATGGACTGTGTGAAACACAACTTGAGGGATATGGGCATATATGTAAATAAGTGGGAATTGATTGCACTGAATAGGGACATTTGGAGAAAAACTAATTATGATGGCATTAATATATTTGAACAAAAGCGGGTAGTAAAGGCCAAAGTTGAAACGTGCTGCAAGGAAATTTGTTTGTGGTGTAACAGATCCGGAACTAACATGCTCTTTTTGTGGTCGCTTTTGTTTGTCAAAGGCGGTCTTGGGAAGGCATCTGAAAGTTCGTGATGATGTGGGAGAGACGCCATTGCGTAGAATGCTAAGTCACTTTCCGGAACTTAATAATATTTAACGGCAAATAAGAGCCACAAAGTTTGACTGGATTTGGTTGTCGTAAATGCCCAAAACGCCCGTAACCTAGAAGGCTTGTCTTTCTAGTGCAAATAGTTTCACAGAAACTTTGCAGTATTGTGATGAGCGGCGAAAATTCACACGATAGATAGATAGACAGTGTAAACATTTCTGGGGGGTAAAGTTACCATGTTTAACGACACACATACTTGTCGTAGTTGAAAGGCTAAAACCAGTGAAAATGTGAAACACCAGTATCAGTCTTTCATAGACGACAAATATTTATGTCGCTTAAAGCTCGTAAGTCCTAAAGAGCGATAACAGACAGGTTTGTACCTTATCTATGGATATTTCTTGAAAGACGTGTAAAATCATGGTGCATAATTTTTAAAATATACCTTAATATATCGAGAAAAAAGAAGTTTCCCCCCGGAATATATTAGAATAGAAGTGCGCACGCGTGGTTTTGTTTGCGACTGGCGAATACAACAATGGCGGAGAAACGCAAAGGAGCGATCAATTTTCTTCTCGAAACAACGACTTTCTAGGCTTAGCTGCATGGCTAATTAAATATGGTCAGGACGAAAGGATTTATTCTCTGCCTGGCGGAAGGTGCGAATAAATATTAAAAGCTTTTTATTATATAAAATAGAGTGTTTTATAGATTTTTCCACCACTAATAAAAGTGATAATCTCACATGTGTGATTATTTATGATAATCGCACATGTGACGATTATCGCTGAATCAGCATTATACTTTAATGCAATTTTTGCAAGGCAATAGGACACTTTTTTTATATAATAAACAGAATAATACATGGATGCTTGGAAATATAAAATTTATTTCTCGTGTTGACCAAGATATGTCACTCGTTCGCTTCGCTCACTCGTGAGATATCCTGGTCAACACTCGAAATAAATTTCATATTTCCGCACATCCATGTATTATTCTCTATATATTCAACTTTAATATGGTCTGGCATGTTGAAGATGTTGTGAAGTCGGTTTGTAGAGTGTTGTTGGTTCGTGTCTGTTATATTTTACACGTGTGGCGCTCGAGTAGTTTTGCACGTCAGCTCAATAAAAATTATGTATACTGGAGACGGTAGACTGTCTTCGCGTTTTCATTTGGCGTTCAAGAAACAACTGTAGGAGAACCCTGGCCATATATGTATCTGTACCTGCGTGAACTTAGCGCAGGATTGGGCAGACGATTCGCAAAGCTAATAACGTGAAGCTAGCAACAAATCATCAGACGATCGTAATTTATGTATTTTTACATCCACTTCGCAGATTTTAGTCAATTTTGATCCGGATCGACTGGACGTAACACGATACGTCTTAGTATCGGAATTCTTGTGAAGCGCCAAGCTTTTTACACAAAAATTTCGAGGAGTTCAAAACGAACTTGTTGTTATGTTAAAAACAAACAGGAAAACAATAGCGAAGGACACAAAAAACATCAGTGTTCATGTTTGTTGGAGTTTATAATATTTTCTTGCGTTCTTGACGAGAGAAAATGACTCCTTAAGAATCCCTCGAGATTCTATTTTGGGTTGTTTGTCTGAGTTTTAGCTTGTATTCAATTAACTTGGACTTTCCTTTAGAAAATGGGCTGGCAGCTCTGTCCATACACGTGGCAAAAATTGTTATTATCTTTGCTTGGAAACTTTGCACTATCCTTCTGATTATCTCAAAAAATGTTATAAAATACGATCTGGAGATAATAATTGCATATTAAGTATTGGTGAGGTTGATGTATCAATACCCAAACCTCAAACCCAGTGCATGAAAAAACGTTTTCTATATAATGGTGGCTTGATTTGGAATTCTATGATATTGATCTTCACCAACTAATAACCACACCGACAAGACCTATTTCTGGATCGCTTATTGACCATTTCTACGTAGTTACTCATAAGGCAATGTTTTTAAATCTGGTACTTTACCTATTGCATTAAGTGACCATTTGCCCATTTTCGTTACGTGGATAACCCGGGGTAATTTCACCAGTACAGTCATAAGTCTATTTTCTATCGCTCGTTTAAAGATTTTTCCGCTGATCGTTCCGTAACTGATTTGAATAATACACCATAGAACACCATAGAAATGTTTACGGAGATTAATGAAGCTCTTGGACATTGCTATGCTCCATTTAATTGTCTACTTGACTCTACTTGATCACGCACCCTTGAAGAAAAAGGCTTCACCAACCTGAATGGTTCACTAATGAGATTAGTCATACAATTAAGAAGCGCAACAATCTACACAAACTTGATATTTTAAGTAATACTACTATTTACTTGCAAGATTATAGGTCGGCACGTTATCGAGTGGTAAATTTAATTAGAGATGCAAAGCGCACCTTCTACCTATAAATGCTAATCTATAAATGCTAATCTTGATAACCCAAAACGTCTTTGGAAAATAATCCGTAGCATTGCACCCATGGGCGCCGGAACCACGGGGTACACGCCCTTTGCTTACCGGGGCACACGCCTTTTGCTTACCGGGGCACACGGGGTCAGCTGTGTGCCCTTTCCTAAATACAATATCTTATACTTGCTTTTGAATTTATTTAATCACTCTAAGTTAAAATTAATACTTCCCAAATTCGGAAAGCAAAAACATTTAAATTTTACGAACGGAGATGCGTAATTAGGAGGAAAGAACCCAAACTAATTGCCGCTGGTCGTCGTGATCGACGATTGACGAAGTGAGATCGATGCATTATACATGTGAATATGTGATTTAAAATGAAAATTAATAATATAAATTATTATTATTAATAATTTAAAATTGTTATTGACAAACGTTTACTGCGAGTCTGTCAGTCTGTGTGCATCTTCCCCTAACTAGACAGTAACTAGACAGCTAGACGGCTTCTCCCACTAAATAAAAAAAATTCCTTTTGCTTGTTTGCCAAGTAAGGTGAAAGTGCCCTTTTTTCAGATTCTGCCCCCGCTGCACTAAGTTGCTTCCGGCGTCTTTGATTGCACCCTCGAAGTGTTGTAACTTGCCTAACCACTTAACTATAAACGATAAAACATTTACAGACCCTAAAGATATTGATAATTTGTTCAATGATCACTTTGCACTAATTAGGGACTGTCTTAAGCTTGAAAATTTTATAGCATCTCTAACTGGGACTACCTTACTAGTTTTGTTTCTTCTAAACTACCACCAAATACCACGTTTACTATTCCTCCAGATTCAGAAGATTTTGTACTCAATCTGCTGTAACCATTTGTCTGCAATTAAAGCTGCTTGGTTAAACGATGTTAGTGGTTATTTTCTTAAATTAGGCGCACCATCTATCTCGCCCATCCTAACGAAGATTTGTAATCTTGGCATTACCTCAGCCGTTTCTCCTAACTTATGGAAAATTGCTAAAGATTCTCCCCTATTTATAGCTGGCTCGCTTTCTGACCGCTCTAACTTTCGTCCTATCTCTCTTTTAGCAATTATTTCAAACATGTTCATGCGGAAACTGGATTTATAATTAAGAAGTCAGATAATAAACGGCACAAACAAAATATCGTTTATTACCGCATTTTTTAATTATAAATTCAACACGAGACCATTGGGTAGTATTTTACCAGGGGTTACAAACACTCGAGAACAGCAAAATCAGTCGGCCTATTACCTCGTAATTCTCAATGTTCTATCGTCTTTGTAAAACATTTGAAAACAATAAAAATCACACGGCTTGCAGCATCGTGATTATTCTCTCATGTTTTACAAATACTCGAGAACAATGAAATACTTGGTTAACGGCCTCGTGATTTTCATCATCCACTCGTGTTTGTAACCCCTGGTAAAACACTCCCACTTCTTTGTGAAATATTTCTGGAAATTTGCATAGAGAATTAATGTAAAGTCACATCGACGAATGAGAACGGACGCATATAGTCAGAATTATAAAGCATCCGTGCAGGCTATATATAGCCTTTCGCCCACTATGCGTCTCCTATTCCACATAGCTTACTTGCAAGCTAGGATAAAAACAACATCGTTTTTGCCAGTTACAGTTTTACAAACAGTACAACAGTAATGTTCTTTTTCCCAGACGAAAGGTAACAATTTACAAATTAACATTATAGCTTACTCGATTCGTTGGTACATTGAACACCGGCATCTTTGTGGTGCATACAGTTGTGTCTCCCCCATCCTCCATGAGCACAGCCGGCTAAGGACCGTTCACCTCCTGCACATTTAACGTTATCTAGCCATATTGTTCCATTACCATCCGGAACATCACGACCTCGAAGAGCTGCTCTAGCCCCTGAAAAGCCAAGTTGTCGACAAACCACGTAAGCATCGATTAAGCCCCAGTTGTTATCACAAATCGTTCCCCATTTTTCATGATAAAATATTTCGACACGTCCAATACCCGATCTATTAAATGGTCCTTGTAATCGGATGAAAGAACCTATGAAAAATATTAATAAAATTGAAATGCTTCTATTAAAGATTGAATTACTCGAAACACTATTGATTGTACGATAAGTCAACAACTAACAACGACGGACTTTAACTCTTTCCCTTTTCGAATCGGTCTTTAGTATTTTATTCTGGCTAACGCCAGACGATTTTATTCACCTCTGGGGAAACCCTCGGACAGGAATGAGTTAATATTCCAGTTTAGTGCAGCTTTCGTCACCTGACATGCACTCAAAACTTTCCTTGTTGTTTACGTAAAAAGCGCTACAGCCTTGTGTGTCTGCGTAAGCCGTTTTACTTAGTTGCATTGTTCGAGAATGCGGCCTTTTCGAGTTTTGAAACCAATCTCTCAATTGAAGGTTTTATCTTGTGTTTGGCAACATTTCAGAATTCAAAAACTAACAACTACTTATCATCAGGCAGTATAAATAGATATTTGTTATGAATTTTGTTAAACTTTTTTTGACAAGCTCTACTCCGCTACTGTATCTTGTGATCGGAGTGCGAATGTTTTCAACCGCAAAACGACTTTTCGCCTTCTTTGACATTGGATTTGTTTTGAATTTGCTACGGCATGACTTGTAACATTTTTTTTTGTTTTTGACTTGTACGTGTTCGTTGCCTATTGCTACATGTGCAGTCGGAATAAGTCGGTACTCGTGCATGGGGTTCGGGTAACCACGGTTTCCCTCTTGCAGTTCACGTAGCGACACCAACCTCACCGCAACCGCAACGCCAACTAACCGCCAACTAACTGCCAGTTAACCGCAACCGCACCGCCAGTTAACCGCAACCGCACCGTCAGTTAACCGCAAGCACACCGCCAGTTAACCGCAACCGCACCGCCAACTAACCGCCATTTAACCGCAACCGCACCGCCAAGTAACCGCCAGTTAACCGCAACCGCACCGCCAACTAACCGCCAGTTAACCGCAACCGCAGTGTTAGGTTATTTCTGAGCGGTACTTTATATCACTTTTAAAAGAACAGAAACAAATCAACGTCACGCATAAAGCAAAACAACGTTTCAAGGAGAAGGAAACCCATTAAACCGAAACTCGAAAGGAGGAAAAAGCAAAAGTAAAACTTGAAAACCAACGAAGAATTAAAGGCCAGCGGAAAATTTAAGTTTATGGTAAAAATATAGAGCAGCCGCTCTCAGTAATCACGAACATTTAGTAGCAAAACTGTTCGAGTTTCCGTGTTTATATCCTGTCCTTAAAGCATTTTAAACGTATCCATTGCATGTCGCTTTGCTTGCCTGTTGTATTTTTTATCTGTGGCTGCTAATATTTTCTTTTGAATAGTTTTCTTATTGTAAAACCACTTGTGACTTAACGTAACTTGTCCATAATTTGGCACAAAACTCGGAAAAGGCCGTAAAACGTACAAATTTTAATGCTGTTGAAAACTTTATTAACATGTAGGTGAAAACAGTTTCAGCACTTCATATTTCCAAATGAAAAATTGTTTTTGTTAATAGCAGGAAAATGAATATAGCTGTAGGTAGTTGTTTGAGTAGTTTTCAATCAATTCAATGTTTTTAAAAAATGTTTTCAGATACTGTAGCGAGTTTTTTGGTAAATATAGAATGAAAGAACTGTGAAATATAATTTTATAATTACGCCTGCCTCATTACCCAATTTCCAGGCCCCCAATAGAAAAGAGGGGAAGGGTGGTGGTGGTGGGGGGTCCATTATTGTTTTCGAATCAAGAGGTATTTACAAAAATTCATGTAAAAGCGGGCGAGGGGTTGTTGCATTTATTTATTTCTAGTAGACTGAAACTTTGTTTATAGAAGGTTAAAATCACCTGGTTAGCAGAAGCCAATCTTACTCAGGGCCCTCTAAAGGGATTACAACTAAGACATATGTGTTGGTTTTACGGAGGAAGGAAAACAGGGGAACACAGCGAAAAACCCTCAAAGCACAGGAGAGACCAACTAAACTCTACTCACACGAGTCTCAAGAAGTCACCCATCCAATCACTAACGCCGTCCAACCATGCCTACAATAACTTTAGACTCGCCAACCGTGCTCCTCTTTATTAAATTATTCCTCACAAAGATTAACTTTGTAGTATTATGTAAATAGTTAGCAGTTTTAATATGTATTAACTCATGTTTCTGACCAAGGTTTCCTAGAGGTGAATAAAATCGTCTGGCGTTTGCCAGAATAAAATACTAAAGACCAATTCGGACATGGTAAAAACTTAATGTATTTTAATGTTACGTATACACACGGCTATTTGAAAACCAGATGGTGTTGAATAGGCTACCGTGTCAAAATAACTTTAGTTAAAGATTAAAGATTAAAGGAAAATAGCTTACCCGATTCGTTACTACATCTGACACCGGCATCGTCTTGGTGAACGCAATTGTGTATTCCCCATCCTTTATGACTACACCCGGCTAAGTACTGTTCATTTCCTGTACAATCAACTTCATCGATCCATATTGTTCCATTACCATCTGGAACATCACGACGTTGAAGAGCTTTACTAACTCCGCGAAAGCCAAGTTGTCGACAAACCACGTAAGCATCGTTAAAGTCCCAGTTGTTCTCACAAACCGTTCCCCATTTTCCTTGGTAAAATATTTCAACACGTCCAATACCTGAGTTCTTTAATGGTCCTTGCAATCTGATGGTAATACCTACAAAAAGTAGCTGTAGATTTAGAATGTATCTTTCTTATAAAAAAATTTACTAAAAATTATTTATTGATTGATTGATTGATCGATTTTTTTGCTGTATCCGAAAGTAGAACACATAACAAAGTCTGACTTATATATAGTGGAACTAATTCATGCAATAGTCTCCCAAACAAGCTGAAAACGCAAAAACCTTGAATTCTTTCAACGTTGTTCTCACTGCAACTGGCTTGCGGTATTTTCATTTTTACTTATATATGTAAATAACTATACTATTCTTACATATTAAAATTTTGTATGGTATATTCTTCACGGCTCTATTAAGAAAAGGTGCGCATAGCGTACATGTAACTTCGCCGAACCCAATAAAAATGAATATTAGCCGCCTAATATTGCTCCAATTCCTATAAAACAATGGCACACATGAAATCGTAATGCCTTCAATTTTATCCTTCTTATTCAGCCTCGATTTCAAGACATTGTTCGCACCCATTGGAGCAAATTCGAGAAGTGACTATTAAACCAGTTCAGTGAAGGTAATAGGCGAAAGAGATGACACGTCAATCCGTTGATAATACATCATTTTCCAAAATTACACGACTAGGTCGAAAATTTTGCTGTCAACATGTGAGTTTTATGGCAATTCAAAATACTTCATCAATAAAACTTACTTTGTCATTGTATTTAACATTCCTATGGATTGCATTATAATATGGTTAAATAATTCGCCATTCGGTCAGCGTTAACGTCCTCGTTTCATTGAATTCTGACTTAGTTTTTATTGTCGTTATTGATAGCATTTTGTGACACCACATCGCTATAAATCTCACATCAGGCCACGTGCATGTCAGCATCCGGTGTCGCGTAATTTTGAAAATGGGCGTAAAAAAGTAAATATCCTAGGGCAGATCGTGGTTTATTATAACCAACTTACAGGAACCTATTAAAATAGGCAGTCAATGACTACATATGTGTACTTGCTAATAAACTTGATTGTATTGAAAATGTAAAAGAACACTACCGGTTCACTTGAGAGAGATATATACTTAAGCCTTTAACAGGGAAAGTCCACTCCACTCCACTCCACTCCACTCCACTCCACTCCACTCCACTCCACTCCACTCCACTCCACTCCACTCCACTCCACTCCACTCCACTCCACTCCACTCCACTCCACTCCACTCCACTCCACTCCACTCCACTCCACTCCATATCCACACCACTCCACATCCACACCACTCCACTCCACTTCACTTCCCTCCAATCCACACCACTCCACTTCACTCCACACCACTCCACTCAACACGACGACACACCACCGCAACGCACTACACTACACTACACTTAAATAAAGTCTACTTAACGAGGGTAGCTCAATTACAAAAGCTATTTCTAATTTCTCCTAGCGGATGGTGATAAATCAACTACATGGATCAACGTTCACTTTATACCAAGAATATTATTTTCTTAATGCAACATTAAACTATTAAACAAACTTATCTCTAGAAGCTTTAATACTTATATATTTTGCTATTTCTAACGCCTGATGATTTTACTCGTTAATCGGAGACCCCTCGCAGAAATTTCCCTCTCGAAGGGTTAATAAGGTTGTTTTCCTGACACATATGGCAAGTATCTATAAGCTAAATTTAAAAAAATGTAGTTCAAAATTCTGGGATTGTTTGTCCCTTGAAGACGTCTTCATAAAGACGTGTTCCTGACTCGATAAATCGCACAATGACTGTTTTTTCAACTTTTCAATGATCTTGTATATCGAACAAAAGCTGCGGTTGATCACACTTGCAAGTTTACTATAAGTCATATGGCTAGAAAAGTCGGACATTGCGCCTGCGACACAGCAACGTTAATTCATATAAAAGAAACATTTACAGCTAAATAAAATACAAGGGTTTACAAGGGTGATAGTTTGCAAAGATGGCTTCTAATTCTAGGTCTCTTACTACTTATAATAACACAACAAGAATTCATAGAAGTGATTATTAACTTGTTCCATTTGGTAGCTAGTTGTGGCTAGTTGGCGCTCTATTAGGCCTTGTTAATGTTCTAAAAAAAAGTGCTGAGCGCGATATTTGATGGCAGATAGCATGCATGAATCGAATAACTATTTTTAATTTGCAACGACGGAGTCTTGTGGTACAATCTTACCTATTTCTAAATCAAAGTATTTTTCGTTGGAGCGATGCAAAGAAGTTGCTCCAAAATCCAGCAAAATATGTGTAGTTTGCAAGCTTTTCGTGACCAAGGTTATTGTGAGATTAAAATTGCAGTATAAACGCATGTTCATTTCCAGTCAAAATTATGACCAGAATCAGCAACACCATGGCCACATTTGATATAAAAATTATCGTAGAAAGTGGTCTTTCAGAGCCTGTAATTATTGAGGTCAGCAGCTTTATTCTTCCCCAGCTATATGCCGGGAGACATTGGGCATGATTGATAATTACCGGAAGCTCCAAAGCTAGATTGCGGGAAGGGCCGCGCGCGAAATTGAAAATGGTAAATACAGTCCTACAAACTACAAAACTCATCCATAATTTATTGAATGTTGCAATATTTGGAAACAATTTTTTGTAAGTATGGGTTAGTGACTGAAACGGAGGTCACTAACTGACTTAGTTTATTCATGACACAGACGATATTTGTCGTTATTTAACAAAAAAATGGTATTCTAGACGTAGTTTTAAAGCGATATAGTAGGTCATTTAATATGCCAGGTCAGTAACCTATATATTAACCGCGGCACATCAAAGATAATTTATGCATGAATAACCTAAATCATAATAATGTTCAATGTGGCCCTGAGGTGGGTCAAATATATTTTACAATGGATGTCCATAATAAATATATTGGCTATAGATTCACCAGGCGGAAAGCGTAATCGTCGTAACGTAAAGTCGACAGAAGAGTTGGTATGACCTCGAGAAGAAATCACGAGATACATCATTTGTTCACATCATAAACTGTTTCTTAGCAGAGAGGTATGCGGTGGTTTGAGAAAATTATGTTAGAGTTGAAAACCACGTTGGTTTCCATAACAAATAGCAAGTTTCCGGCAAAAGCATATTTTACGCAGGGGTCCGCTGATTACTATGTGGGCTCAAATGTCCAAAATTTCTGGCCATGCTCGTTAAAAATATTTACTAGTTAGATCAGCAATATTGCCTTTCTTAGAAAATAATATGTATTGCTCTTCGACTAGCTTCGTACAATTATATGGCGGCGAAATATTACAAACACGGTCGGATAAAAAAATTCTTGTTTCCATCGTTCAAACTGACTGCTTGTACGTTAACGCAAAAAAAACGGAGCTTTGATTGTCCCCGATTTAGTTGTCGCGGGTTCGTTAGAGGTAAACAAGTTAACACACACACGCAACACGATAGCAATATATCTGCTGCGCAGAGACAAGAATTAATCTCTTTTTTTGGTTGATTTAAGGGTTGGAGTGATTAAATTGTAGTGTTGCGTAGAGGACTCGACATATAATAAAACATCCCTTTTGCTATACGTTTATAACTTATTCAGCAATGTCAACCTTTCAATTCTGTTTCAGAAATGTAGTGGTAACCACCAGGGCCGGCGCGAGCTTCTAGGAGTTGGGAGGGTACGATTACCGAAGGGTACATTACGTGGATTGGGCAATCACACCGCGTAAAACCAGTTTCAAGAAGAGGTCATTTGATCAGGCTTTTTAACTTTTGGTGTATATCGAAACAAAAAAAGCAAAACAGTACGTTTATTCTACTAAACTTGATAATATATAAAGTAATATGACAAAATGAAAATTATGAGATTCAATATGTTGAAAAGAAAACATTAACTACCTATATCCCTGAAATATAATACAGTCACTCACTATAAATTACAGTAAAGGAAAACAACATCATGTCCGCTAGCTGGAGTTTGTTCGCATAAAAAACACAAATTCGATAGCTAGTTAAAAGAACCAAACAAGGACATTCTGCCTTCACGACCATTCACAAAATCCTGAGCAATGGAGGTAAGATCCAAAAGGTCCAATCTGTTTTTGTAAACATACAACACCATTAGGTTGTTAAGACGTTCCTGGAGCATTGTAGTGCGGAGATAATTCTTTTTATTATATAGCATGCTATCGGATATGAGCTTTTGCGTAATCTGATTGGTTCCCTACTACTAGGCTATCAGCTCATATCCTGCTAGTAGAGGAAAAACAAGATGGCGGCTTGTTTTTTTAAACTGCCGAAAAGAGTTGAAATTGACGGATTTTTATACAGAAAAACATCAACACCCTCAAACCAATGTATAAAAAAACAACATTGTGTAAAAATACATTAACAAATACACAATTTAGCATGTCAAATGGTAAAATTCACTTAAAAATTATGTCTTTTTACTTCAGAAAAACGACTAAATTAGCGGGTTGATATTAATTTGTTGCCAAACAAAGAAACTCACGGTTAAAATCAAGCTTACAACACACATTTCGTAGGAGATCACCAGTAAAGAGACTTTTTTTATTTAGATAGGCATTTGGAGTAGTAAAAAGCATGTTCTTTTTCAAAAACAACCAACTAAGTAATTTAGTTTCACTGCCAAAGGTGTTTCAGTTTCATTTTTGCATGAAATCAAAACCTTTTTCACGACAGCAACGCTAATATAAACAACTGACCCCCTTTTGACTTCATAAAGGTACCTTTTAATATTTTTTGTTGATTTGCTCAACACATTTTTTGCCTCTCGAGCAACATTTATGCCGAACATTTCACTGAAGCTGTTTGCCGAACAGTTCAGCGAGAAACTCTGTGTGAATGTATCATTACGCATGGCGGAAATATTAGTTGCCTGTTGCCTATGCCGGAAGTTTGTCGTTCAAACATTTCGCTGTAATTTTGTTTCTTGTACAGTGCTTGGCTATATAATAAACAGTTATACCATTCGCTCTCGTCGTATACGAACTAATAGCCAACTCGGCGAAGCGCCTCGTTGGCTATGAGCTCATATACGACTCGAGCTCATGGTATAACTGTTAAATATACCTAAGTCTGCTGAACGCCCTTTCGCTCGAAGCATTCGTTGCCGGTATGGTCATTAGTAGCTTGACCAGTTTTATTACCTCGCCCATCAAAGCTTTCTTTGCAAGGTGTAAGGCTACGGCAATACGTAAACACGTCATGGATGTTGGCTTGACCTTCCCCATCGTAATTGGTGCGCAGGATTTCTAGATGGGTACATAGACTCTCGCGAGAAAAGTCTGATCCGTAAAACTGAACAACGGTGTCCAGCTGATCACTGAAGTCACCAGCAGTCACAGTTTTGAGCAGCAAACTTTCACAGGCAGAATGAATTTTGTAGTCTTCCTGGTCAAAACGGGTTTTTAATTGTTTATCCAGAGTTCGGAATACACCTTCCGATAATGAGCTTCGACTGTTGTTGGAAATTCAGCTTGCGCAATACCACTGACACATTCTTCTATTCTACGTGGGGCTTTTCTTCTTCGTGGTAGTTGTGGCTCATTCACTCCTTTGCTCTCACGCTCTGCGAGACTCTCTGCCAAAATAGATGGAATGAATCATCCTTCCGTATGATATTGAGAGTCTTCACGGTCATATCGGCAATTTCCTGAGCCTCACATGCTGATAGATCCTTCATCTGGAGAGTGGTGCTTAGCGCATCGGCGTGCTTCAATATTCGAGCACCCAATGACAAGCCAAAAAAGAAGTCGAATTTCTCCATTTGAGAACTTACACCTTGAACACGAGCTTTTGTTTCGGAATCACTGCACTCTTCTAATGACCATTCCCACAGCCGTTTTAGTTCCTCGTAGTTGTTTAGGATACTTTGCATTGAATCGGCGCGGACAGTCCAGCGTGTCGGACAGAGTCGTCATATGTTACTACGAGGTTCTTCGTCGCTGGTGTTTTTTCTTATTGTTTCCAGCCGTGCGTCTCGTTTTGGGGAACATTTTACCAGTTTGGTAATTTCATGGGTTGACTCTAGGGCATTCTTCACAACCTTACTCTGCTTGATAGTATCACCACAAGCAAGATCGAGAGCATGCCCGTAGCAATGCGTGTAAAGAGCTCTAGGCTCAATCTTCTTAATCATTGCTGCGACCCCTCCTTTTCTACCGGCCATTGTGCTACACCCATCATAGCATTGTCCTCTACAATTCTGCATGGACAGATTCATTCGCGTCAAGACGTCAAGTATACGGTCTTAATTGTCTCAGCATCGATTTTGTCCACTTTATGCATGCCAATAAAGTCCTCATGAGGAAGCAGATCATCATCCACCCGGCGTAGGCAGATAACTACTTGTTCTCTATTCGTCTTGTCAGTCGTTTCATCTGCCATGATGCGAAAAAAGTAGAGTTGCGCATATTCGATGTCACATCTCTGAGAATCTGTAAAGCCATGACCTTCAACATCTCGTTCTGCATCTCATGCGACGTGTATTTTCGTCCATATATGCGTTCAATCCAACGAAGAAGCTTGGGGTCGTCTTGGCCACGGAGGATTAGCAGTTGGTACAAATTGCAATTCTCATCATTGCCATCACCGCGTAATGGCAAACCTTGTCTCGCAAGAAAGCGTACACTTGACAATATTTTCAACAGGTTTCTCCGTCGGACCATTTTCTCTGCCTCATGTTGAGATGACAATTGCTCGACGACATCTTTTGTCGTTAAGGCAGTTGCTAACATCGATGTGGCATTCTTGTGAAAATTTGATTTCTCGTGTTTAGTAAAGCCCTTTCCACTCTCAGTTGCCTTTTTCCAGGCCGAAAATCCAGTCTCAACAAATGAAAGTTCTCCTTTCTCCGTGGACGGTAGTTCCATAGCTGTAGTCCGGGCACAAGTGTGGCATAACACAGTGCATTTCCGTTCTATATAGTGCAGCCAGGGCCATCTTCGAAACCACGATGCCTGGAATCGATACTTCTTTTTCCCAAACTCTCTTTGCTGGAAGTTAAAATCACAAGGTTGATGTGGAGTATCGTCCAGAGTACTCCCTAATTGTTATTGTAAAATTTCTGGGCTGGTATGAGAAGCACTAATTGAGGGCAGTGTTGAAGAGACAAATGGTGACGTGACTGAAGCTGTTGGCGAATCGTTATAAACCTCGTGCAGCTCTGAGTCTGACGTACTAGGAAGATCATCATGCAAACAGCTGTCAATCGCAGGATCTTCGTTATCAACAACGGCAGTGCCAGTGGTGGAAGGAATGGGCAACGTTATCTGTGATAATATAGAGTCATCTTCAATTTGAGCTTCAAGATCAAACTGATTAACTGCATCAGAAGAAGTATATGTAGAACATCCCTGATTTAGCGGGTCATCCTCGGCTTCAGGCGTTATTGTCGTTGACGATTTCGGACTGAAAAAGGGGAAAGGAATCCGTATAAGCACAAGATTCGGCACATTAAACAACAAATACAATTTTTAATTCCCCCTTCAGTATTCCGTGCCTTGACTTGAGTCAGTAGCTGCCTCTGGCGAATCATTTATGAGTTAAGTTTCTTCACCTTCTTGCGTTCCCTTACATCCTAATGGTACTATACTGACCACCACAATGTTTTTACCTCAGCATATCCGTAAGTTTGCGGCACTTTGCTGCATCCTCTTTGAGCAGAAGCTCCTTCCTTTTCTTGATGACATCTTTGCGCGCATGATGCGCAAAAAAATCTCAAATAGAATCGTGTACAAAAAAGTAACACAATGGAAGCGAGAAAAGATAAATGCAGTGGCAATGAAGTGATGAAGCAAAGCGCGGTGATTTCGTGAGAATTTTATTTAAGTTTATAAACAACCAGATGTCTGTTTCCTGTTAATATGGGATCGCTATGCCTTTAGCAACTATATTCTATGAATATATCCGTTTGATATGGCATCAAGAATTTTCCCACGCGCGGAGAATGGAATGTCGAAGCAATCTTAAATAAAAGAAACTTATCCCAGTCTCCGCAAATATCTGTTAGTCTGTTACTTGGGTCGTGGGAAGATAACGAATATTATATATTTGGCTACATTCTAATCATGACAATTCAGTTGAAAAAGGCATGCATGCTCTGCGCGCACGCGTTTTGTTTAATATCCAGGGCTTGGCTAAAAAAGGGAACTTCTTCGCCAAATTATTGGCTGGGTAAATACCCCCCTACCACCTTCCCGGTCGCGCCGGCCCTGGTAACCACAACCTTAAACTTTTAAAAACTATTGAAAAACAGAATTTCTAATGCCGTAGAAAGTGCGGCGCATCTTACTTCAGCTTGTCAATTTTATTTTCGGAAATAGCTTAAACATTTGAGACAAGAAATAACCTTTGTTTACCTTACTGATTAAAAAAATCAAATTTGTTGCTGAATGAATATACCAAGTACTCAATATATTGGGAATATTTTGTTGTCAAATTATATAATTTGTAAATAATGTTGTAACTGTGCAGGGGCAGATTTATCGTTAGTGAAATAAGTCATACGTCTAATGTATAAAAAAATTCGCAAGGAAAAACAATTATCGTATCGTTCTTCCCTCCGTCTCGAGATCACCGAGATAATCGACTAGGTGAGACTGCCGACCGGCATGTCAACCCGCGCCGTGCGGGTGACTTTGTTCTTTCTCGACGGATTTGAGCCTATTGTATCAGCCGCTGTGATTGGTTGAATTTATAAATTAGCCTTTATGGCGATCTGTGATTAGTTTGCCGTGTGTTTGCCGGATGTATTTGTCTTTCTCGACGGATTTAGACCCCTTGTATCACCCTTTGTGATTGGCTTAATTTTTCAATACCTCTTCAGCAAGAGCACGGATTGATTTAGCCGCGTTTTACTTTGTAGTTCTCGACTGATTTGTGGACTGATCAGTGATCGATTCTGATTAACTTGCGCTAGGCAGGTCGTGTCACAGTCACTATAAGCGGATCCTTTCGTTTCGAACATGGCTTTGCCAAATACAAACGTGATAGATCTTGATGTATTCGCTTTGAAGGACAACGACAAGATTGTGTTGCGAGAGATTGATAAAACGGCAAGTTTAATACCGCCGTCGATTGAAGGGTCAACAAGCGAAGGATGCTTTTCGAAGGAAGTTGGCTCATCTAAATAATTCTGTTAATGGCAAAGTTAGGGCAGTGATTTCTTGTTTGACCGGGGAGTCTGGGGACAATGCGAAGACGGTTAAATTGCTAACTGATAGGTATGGGAACCCTCGTGATGTTGCAGATGCTCATTTGCGCCGCATAACCAATTAGCCAACTATTAAGGAAAAAGACCGTGAAGGATTTGAACGGTTTGCCGACGCGCTACAGGCTGCAGTGTTTGCTTTAGACCGCCCAGATTACAGTCATGAGCTACGCAGCATTCCTCTTTGCAAGCAATTAGTTCGCAAGCTACTCACCAGCGAGAAAGACGAATGGGTGCTGCAAATGGAGCTCGAACAGGTGTCTGAAGATGTAAAGGGTTCAGCTCAACGGGCCCAGGCACGAGCAAAAACATTGCGTAAGCGCTATAATGAACAGCCGCCAAAAAAGTGCTTTATGCGATAGCGATGGCAAGCATGCAGAGGCAGAATGTCCGACATTTTTAGTCGTGGATGTCAATAAACGATGGGGCATAGTTAAGTCTAAGGTGGTCTGCTTTGGCTGCTTAAGGCGTGGTCATCAGCGACGCCAATGTACTAAGTATTCTATGAGCGGAGTCCTCTTGTTGACGAGGTAACACACGAAGGCAAGGTCTGCTGCGGTAAAGCGCAAGCAAACGTGGCTAGCGCTAGCGAAGTTGCACTAAAAACTGCTTTTGTCCAATTTGTTAGTGACTCTGGGCAAGTGGTTATGGGGGCCGTACTCTTAGACTCCGGGAGCGAAAAGACGTTGAACCGGACCGGGTTTGCAAAACAACTAGGTTTTCAAGGAACAAAACAAAATCTCGCTGTTGAGGCCGTTGGGGGGATTCGTACAACCGTTTAATCACAGTGCGTGCGACTGCCTTCTGCGCCATCAGTAACGAAAGAGAATGTACGCGTATGGATTATTAGGAACATTTCCGCCCCTATGCAGGTTATTAACTGGTCGGAGATTAAGCAACAGTATGAACATCTGCGTGACGTTTCAGCAGGTGATATGACGGTGGATGTATTGCTTGGATTAGATACCGGAGCCTTAATGGCACCGTTGGAGGTCAGACGTGGAGGATATATGGAGCCGTACGCTGAGTTAACGACTTTGGGTTGGGTGATCGCCGTTCCAATTCCAACTGTCAGTGGTCAAAGAGAGCGAATCCTACGCCAGCAGGTGTCAGAAGCTGACGAGGGTGCCAATCACCAGCTACGCAAGTTATGGGAAATAGACATCTTGGGAGTTCGTGGCGAGACAGCTCCATCGTATACACACAGCGGACAGAGAGCGGTCGATGTGCTGAGTCAGACATGTCGCCAGGTAGAATCAGGTTACCAACTTGGGCTTCTGAGGAAATAAAGCTGACCACCGTTACCAAACAACTACAAGACAGCCTTGAACCGTTTGAAGTCCGTGGAGCGCCGTTTGCAGAACGATGGTAAACTAGGAGAGCGTTACAGCAAGGCTATGAATGCATATTTAGAGAAGGGTTTTGCACGTAAATTGTCGGCAGAAGAACGTGCCATAGACGAGGAGCAATGGTTGCTACCACACCACCCTGGGATCAACCCACACAAGCCGTTGCCGAGAGTTGTCTTCGATTCCGCTGCAAAGCATGGCGGTGTTTGCCTCAACGACTGCATTGGGGGCCTAGTCTTCACAACGATCTTCCAGGTATCTTGTTGCGGTTTCGCGGGAGACACGTTGCATTCGTGGATAAGCGCTCTGACATGTTCTGTCACGTTCGTTTGTGACTGGAAGCCTACAGGTATCACCGGGATTTACGGCGTGATATGGACCCGACGAGACTGCCAGATGTGTACGAGAAGAACTGTTTGGTGTTCGGAGACAAGTCATCACCGTGTGAAGCAAACTTTGCCGAGATACGTACGACGAAAGACGACAAGTTGCAGTAGTTAAACGTGATATTTTCGTGCACGACATTTACACTTCCTGTGCCAGTGCACCGGAAGCGGTGACTTTACGGAAAGATGTTACAGACCTTATGGCCAAAGCAGCTTTTCCAATGCGCAAGTGTCTTTCCTCATCACCTGAAGCGTTATCGAAAATACGGGAAGCTGAACGAGCTGTTCCGAATGGAAACCTTGCACTCTAAAAAAAAGGTGTGTTAAATTAACACACCTTTTTTGTCCAAATTAAAACACACCTTAAGTTAGGTTTTCTAACACACCTGAAGGTGTGTTTAACACGCCTTATGGTGTGTTGAACGACACACCTTAAGTTGTGTTAAGCACACCTAATGGTGTGTTTTGTGAAAAGGTGTGTTATTGCACACACCTTGGTGTGTTTTCAAACACACCTTGGTGTGTTTTCAAACACACCTTGTTGTGTTATTTAACACACCTTGATATGTTATTTTAACACATGTTAAGATGTGTTACTGTATAGGAGTGTTAATACAAAGGTGTGCTATGCAACATGCCCTGATATGTGTTATCTTACACATGTAGGTGTGCTTAATAACACACCTTGAAACATGTCATTCTACACAATGACTAAGAGAAAATAAACATTTTTAAAAACATTTAACATTGTCAACATATTTTAACACATGAACTGTGAGTGTTTACATCAGGATGTTAAAGTACATGTATACAGTCACTTACTATAATAACTACTAATTATATACATGGTATACAGGAAGATGGTCATATGCAAACCATTTTGGCAGTTCAAATTCCCAAATATTAACTGATAGCTAAAAATCCTAGACTAACCACTACGATGTTACATGTATGTGGTTCTGCATCTATATCCAAAATACATCATTCAGCATTTAGGATACTACATGAGATATTTAGAATGTTGGTTATTTTCAAAGTGTAGGCTACTTAACAACAATCCAATCAGCAAAGAAATCATCTTGAAGATCAACAATCCTTTTCTTTCGCTGAGAAGTTGGCTTTTGCATCACTCAATGTGTACTGGTCTGGTCCTGTAAAATGAAAATTTAAATTAGTTCAACAATTTGTTAACTAATACTTAATTAACTCAAATATTTAAAGGTATACAACAAAAATCAAAATTTCAATTTATAAAGCTAAAAT
Organism: Paragorgia papillata; assembly: GCA_035771165.1. Lineage (NCBI taxonomy): Eukaryota > Metazoa > Cnidaria > Anthozoa > Scleralcyonacea > Coralliidae > Paragorgia > Paragorgia papillata. The sequence continues at coordinate 1,662,470 of JAWNZC010000067.1, read as the reverse complement.
TTTGATTTTGTTCAGTTGTGATTTTTGTTTCTTTAAATATTCATTTCATTTAACCCATTGATGCCTACAATAGGAATCATCTGCTGATAAACATAGTAAAACAATAAAAGAGACATTTTTGACTGGCAGGAATAATTAAGTAATTCACTTGACCCAATACCATTGCTACCACCCCTTAGAGAGTAAAATCATCTGCTGGAGTGTGATTATTAATGTCAATATTAAACTTTATAATTACAAAGTATATTTAGGGACTATCGTCCACCATATATTGTATTACAGATGGGCTCTCAGATGTGATAATGACCTACTAGCTGACTAGCTTCCAAGGGTCAAGAGTAAGATTCCCTCCAAAGGTTACATGCTCATACATTCCTCCTAACTACAAGATTGCAGTTACTGAACAAACAATTTGGACAGAAAATTCTACTTTCCTAGCAGAATTCTTGTAATTTTGAAGACAATATGAATTAGAATATAGGGATGTTCAGTAATGTATAATGAATATATGCAGTATCTGCATTAAAATTATACCAATATTATTATACATGACATTATACCAGTTTAAGTTTTATGTTTTATCAAACCGGTCAACTTTCTAAAATATCCAGATGAGTGATGTGCGCTTTTAGCATACCCATGGTACTGATGGTACTACATGTATATATATATATATATATATATATATATATATTATATTATATTATATATATAGTCAATAAATAAACTACTATACATGTAAAAATCTCACAGCTTGTCAACAGGATGTGTTTGCAACAGGCTGGTAGCAAGGCTGTTTACTTAACAGGTTGTAACAATGCTGTTCCTTCAAAACACAGCTGCTACAACATTGTTAGCATCAGCCTGTTAACAACTTGTCGAATGCAGAACGGTAACATGTTGTTGGAACAACTTGTTATGAGTCTGCTGGAGTCATCAACCTTGTTACAAGTTATCAACAACCTGTTACAGACATGTTAACAGACTGGGAACAACCAGTGCAAACACATCACGATGAGAGCCTGTTGAACAGCCTTGTAACAACTTGCTTACAGGCATATAACAACTTGCATGTTTTTACGTGTGTAGTATATGAATTAAGCTTTTTTAAGGATTTTACTTACCAATATAGACAGCAAATTGAATGGTTGAACAAAACTGAACATGGGAACTCTACCCTATGGACTAGAAAACAAGAGAAAATAATATATGAATGAATAAGCAAACAAACAAACAAACAAACAAACAAACAAACAAACAAACAAACAAACACACACACACAAAACATAAGTTACTGTTAGTCTGTTACCAACAATTTAATATTTCATAATGATGAAGAATTCTGGCGAAGATTAAAGAAATACCAAATGGTTTTCCGTGTTTCGATACTCTAATCCAAACACGTGGGAAATTGCGAGACTGGAGTGGAAAAAAACATTTGGTACTTCTTTTATAAAATAATCACAAGTGAATATGATATACTGTCCGACATTTTCAAAAAATATTTTTGGCGGGAATTTTCCGTGTTTGGATACTCTGATCCAAAATTGGCAATTGACCAATCAGGGCTCGCGTAGTATACATGTTATTTTATAAAGTCTAATAATAAACATTGACTTCAACTACACTATTAAACTTCGATAGTATAAAATGGCTTGTATTGGACAATCAAACAGGAAATTTGACAACGAGAGCCAGAGAAAATTTCACATTACAATAAGTTGGACAACAGAAAACAAACGATAAATACTGAATCTCTTTACCTTGCTCGTAGCCTCGTGCGAGAGAAGCTTCTAGGAATTTCTTGGTTCAACTCGATTTCCATGGCTTTTAGTTAAATCTTCCCGTAGAAGAACATGTTACTTCGGTGAAGACTGTCTTCCTGATCTCTTCGCAAACAAAAAGTATTTAATTTCCAAGGGTTTATGTTGCTTGGATCTCAAAACACCATCACAAATGAATTTAAACGTGGCGCGCTGAGATGGGATGACGCTATCCCAAGTGTCAATGCGCGCTCGCTAGCTGCGCGGTATCGCGGCTGTAGGCGCCTGGGTACGAGGCCTCTGCACTGGTGACGGCGCTGTTTACTGTTTAGCCAGGATTTTTATTGCTTGTAGCCTTTCTTCTGAATTTTGATATGCTATTCTGTTTCGAAATTACACACATTGATTCGGAATTACTTCATGCACGTTTAGGTATAGATATAAAGTTTTAAACGTAGGGATATTTAAGCTAAACAAATGTTGTATTATATTTAAAAGATGTGTTTTTCCAAAGTGTTTGTTATTAAGCGAAAGTATTCTATCCGAAGAGTGAATTAATTAAAAAGATGTCCTATGTTTTTCGAAAGGTATATTCCTCATAAAGATGGGTCACTCAAAAGGTGTCTTATTCTTAAGGAGGTGTACGTGTTATTGTGAAAGGTGTGTTTTTTGAAAGGTGTGTTTTTTGAAAGGTGTGTTTTTTTATAGGATGTGTTAATCAAAAGGTGTGTTATACTTAAGAAGGTGTGTTATTGTGAAAGGTGTGTTATTTGAAAGGTGTGTTTTTTATAAGATGTGTTAGTCAAAAGATGTGTTATTCTTAAGAAGGTGTGTTAGTGTAAAAGGTGTGTTTTCGACCGAAGGTGTGTTAAAAATAACACACCTTAATTTAGTCATGGTGTGTTAGTCAAAAGTGTTATTAGAAGGTGTGTTATTAAACACACCCAGGTGTGTAAATCAGCACACTAAGGTGTGTAAATTAACACGCTTTGGTGTGTTTTTTAACACACCATGGTGTGTTAAAAAAAATACACACCAAAACGTGTGTTAAAATAACACAACTTGGTGTGTTAATTTACACACCTTGGTGTGTTATTTAACAGACCTTTTTCTAGAGTGTGAGCTGGGAGTATTGCCGTCTGGAAGAGCTCTTGGTGTCAGATGAGATGCGCAATCAGACACTCTTGGATTTGCATTTCCTCATAATGACCGTCCACCAGCACAACGCACGGAACGTCCCACTTGGATGGTCGAGCCTGTTCACTGTGCCAGCAAAGATCATGCTGCAACGCACGTGGAACCGAGGCCTAGACTGGGATACACCTTTGCCAGCCGACCTTGCAACTGAATGGACAAAGTGGGAAGAGAAAATAGCTACCTTGAAGCCCTTCCCAGTTACGCGATACATCTACAGTCCGCCCTCGAAGACGTGGACAAAGGAGCTTGTGATTTTCTGTGATGCCTCCGAAGACGCATCTGCAGCCGCCGCTTACATGCGCGCTACGTCGACTGACGGAGAGACATTGTATCATATGCTTATGGCGAAGACACTTCTCATTCCTCTAAAGACGATATCAATCCCACGGGGAGAATTAATGGATTGTCAATTGGCCGTACGCCTCGCGAAGACGATCTGCGAGCAGCTAGATTTGAATATGCGTAATGTTACGTACGTGTCAGATTCAACAACAAGGCTTTGGTGGATCCATGGAGAGACACGTAATTTCCGCCTGTCGCCAACAGGGTTGCCGAGGTGATATCGGAGAATGATCCTGTGCAATGGCATTACGTGCGGACGAAGTTGAATGTAGCAGACATCGCGACCAGGGGGGCTGCAGCCAGCGATCTTCACTCAGACTCGTGGTGGATCAAAGGGCCAGAGTTCTTTAAGTTAGACGTGTTAGAATGGCCAGTTGACGATGTACCCTTGTCTGCACCTCCAACAGCGGAAGTTAAGTTGAAGAAGAAAGTGTTGAGAGCGCAGGTGTCAGTGAGAGATCTTCTAGATCCCGCTGCCTGCTCCAGTTGGAACAAACTTCTTCGTGTTACAGCTTGGATACCACGGTTTCGTCACAATCCATGAAACAAAGAGCAACGCAGGTGAGGAGCTTTGGCCGTTGAGGAATTGAAGGAAGCCGAGATGTATTGGATCGAGTGGGCGCAACAGGATCGTTTCCCAGTCGAGGTAGAATCGTTGTCCAAAGGACGTCCTGTTCCACGCACCAGTCGCACTGCATGCCAGTCTCGACACACAACTGATAGACGAAGTCATACGCGCTGGTGGAAGAATCGATAAAGCCGAAGTGCCGTGGGAAGCCAAACACCCGATTATCCATCTTAGATCGCAAACACGATATTATATGTCTTATTGTAATCGACTGTCATCGTAAGCTGATCCATGCCGGAGTCTAGCACGTTTTCAATCACATAAGAGAGAAGTTCTGGATCTTACATTGTCGTTCTGAGGTAAAGCATTGCACTATCAAATGCCCACTCTGTCACCGTCGTCGTGTTCAACCAGTGACTCCGAAGATGAGCGACTTGCCAGCAGCACGCCTTTGTGGTATCTGTGAGATAATAGGATACTCTTCCCTGTGTCTTCACATTACAGTATCAGTACGCCGTTCAAGCATGGAAGATTGGATTATACCGGGACATTCTCACTCCGCGTTGGTCGCAACAAAGTAGAAAAGCGATACATAGGTCTGTTCACATGTCTGCACATGCGTGCAGTACATCTTGATGTTGCCCACAGTTTTGACGCTGATTCATTCATTATGGCACTCCGACATTTTCAAGCTCGCCGAGGAAATCCAGTCCGCCTTCTGAGTGACAATGGTACCAATTTTGTGGGGCCGAACGTGAATTGCGCGAAGTTTGCCTGAACTTGACCAAATCGGATTGTTTATGAGATCAGTGCACGCGAAGTCCAGTGGAATTTTAATCCACCTGCTGCGCCATGGTTTGGTAGAGCCTGGGGGTCTCTGATTAAGGGGAGGGTCAACCCAAACTTTGACGCAGATCGGGATTTCTTGTTTTTTTTGAAGAATTAGAGTATTTGAACCTCTCTTAATAATGTCTATAGGTTTTTTCCGGTTAAACGGTCCAAAAAGATTGAATTTCGCGCAATTTTCTGCGAGTATTCCTTAACCGCGTGGGAAAAGTACTGGAAACTAGTTTGTGTATTTCGATTTTAGTAGCGAGAGAAGTTTTTCAACGGGTGGACGCTTTTGATGAGAATCAAAGCGCTTTTGATTTAGCGCTTCTAAGTTTCCACATTGCCGTATTTCGCAGTTGACGAGGACATCATTAAGACCAATGACCCGATCCCTGGTCCTGTAAAAGAATCTACGGGACCCTCTGGCTTTGTTGCTAACGAGGGAGGCTGTGGACGGCAGGAAACTGGTAGCGTCCGCCATTGTTGCAAAACGTAAACACGACCGACCCTAGAGTAAAAAGTGTGGAAGAAAATATTCTTTTAAAACTTAGAATGAGGAATTTAAGTGTAAAATCTCTCGCTTAGGATGTATTTGGAGTTCCCTTTTGGATTTGCGGTTTCCGTTAGGTATATTTCCCCCCTAATGTAAAATGAGGCTACGGCTCATGCCATTTTTGGCGGTGGATATGCTTCCTGTAATATGATTTTTTTTCGGTGGCAAGTAGCCATATTGCGAAATATAGGTCTTAGTTTTCCGGCTGGTTAAAGGGCATGTATTTATGTATACGAACAATCATGAAATAGTACTATATTGGCATTAATAACAGCCCCTGTGCCGCAAACTCCCTCGCCAATTCGTATTTCAATTCCCTTCGATCTTCTTCTCCGATTTAAAACGACAACATCACACTACAACCAGCAGCAGCATTCGCCAAAAGGCTGTAAACAGTATTAAACCTAATTACATCATGACAATCAGTCTTTTTGTATCGAAGTGGAAATATTTGAGGAAGAAAAAAGATAGGACCTTCGGGAAGCTGAGGGAGTCACATATAATGCAGGATGCTTCTAACTATTTAAAATAAACAAACACAATAATATTTTTGACCATTTATGCTCTTTTTGAAAATTTAGGACCTTTACAGAACTTTCTTAATAAACTTTAAACTTTAATTCCATTTTTCTCATAATGTGCTTTTTGCGACTTTGAGAAAAGATGTCTTGAGATGGATTTAACCAATTGACTTGCAATTTTCAGGGCCAATAGATATTAATAGGTTGTTCGGGATAAGCAGAGCATTTTGTCATATCAATTTTACAAAACAAAAATTTTAAAAAATTTGAACAAGAATTGATGCTATTATTTTAGACGGGTGCTGCGACTCGAGTTTTTTAAATATTGCAAAACCCGCTGCTTATCCCCACCATTATTATGTATACTAATAAATTGCAAAACAATAACTAAAGCACTTGCATTATATAACCAGATATCTTTTCTCAACTGCATGTTGGTAAATCACAGCATGTGGTCTGTTTGACAGCTTGGTTACTAATAACAACGCTTTGTGAAGCCTAAAAATAATAATTTTCAGAATCTTAGGTTCATGAGCTATCTGGTGATATATAGTTTGCCATAATTTTGAAATAAAGACAAGCTTATATGGGCTAATGAAAATGTGGAAGTGATTTGTACTTGATTCGGGTTAACCCTCCCCTTAAGTCAACCAAGCGAGCAATGAAGGTGATGTTTGGGAATGTGCTCACGGTTGATGAAGTCTCTCTTACCGTGATCGCCAACCTCGTTCCAAGGGCCTTTTTGAAATTGGCCGGGCGGGAACAGGCCCTCGTGGCATCGGCTGGTGGATTCTGTGTTTTCATTGGTTGATCGGTTTTCTTAAATATTCCTCGTAAACACAATTAATGCAAAGTTTCAATGGATTTGGTCATCACTCGTAATCGACAATAGCTCATAATCCGTCCCTGATGCACGTTTAATACCTTGATCTGTTCTTATAGTGGCGGATGACGTGGAAAACTATATTGAACCGACTCTTGAAGAGAATAATTTGTGCTCGGAGTTCAATCTGCCGTCTTTGTGGCGGTTAATACAAAAGCTGTCATATGGCTCGGATATTCAGTAAAAGCTAGCGGCATAATTGACGAGGATTTATGTGCAAATGTGCAGAATATAATACTTGTGGAAATAAGATCACCAAGGACGATCCGAGTTCAAAGTTGATAAGCGAGCGAGGTATTTGTTTTCAAGATGAGCGAATTTAGGCAAAAGGGCCAAAATATGCAAATTATGACAAACGTTGTGTAGCCACAGACCAAAAGTGTTATAAGAGCAGTACAAAATCATTTAATTTTAAGAGCACTTACGTACGAGTTTGGCATTTTATGTACATGTTCAGTCAGTTCAGATAAAAATAGTTGTGATGATTTTTTTATTCCATCAACGCGAGTATCACATTTCGAATTTGGACGTTGTACCAAAATGAACAAAGAGTGGTCTTTGAAGCGCCGTTAGTTAAAATGTAGTCCTCGATGACTGATATTTATAGTGGTTAATAATATTTTTAAATAAATTTAAGAGTATAATCTCTCAGTTTACTACATATATTTTAGTCACACATCTAATATTAAAAGATATATTAAAAACAAGGCGGATATGTCAATATGAACGGAAAATATGAACGCTATATTTTTAGCATGTCGTTTCTCTTGATATAAAAATATAAATATATCTATGCCAAATATAACAAAATAGACATGTAGAACAATTGAAAAGAACGCTTCACTTTGTATTTCCCCGACAAGCTTGGTGGTTCATTTTGACGTTCTTTTCAATTTCACTTTGCCAAACAGCTATTGTACACACTGTAAAAGAAAAAGGGCTGAAACGACCCAAATTTGCGTTTTAGCCCTTTTGGGGCCAAAGCTGTTTTGGCCCCCATGCGAAAGCCATTTTGGCATTTGGAAGCTAGATCGACACTCACAGGGCCATTTTAGGTAAACAAAATAGCCGAATTGGCCCTCTCTATTTCCATAACAGCCCCTTCATTTTCCAAATCAGCCCCACGATTTTCCAATTTAGCCCCTCAAACCATAACGACTCTCGTGCTAGGGTCGGTTTTAGCCCCACTTTTGGGGTCGTTTATGATGTCCATATCTGCCCCAGTGGGCCCATTTTGCCTTTTTTTTGAGAATCGACTCTTTCACTGATCAAAAAGACTCGTGCCAAATCAACCGTTGTGCCAATTTGACTCTTGTGCCAATTCAAATTGACTCTAGTTTTAATTCGACTATTGTGTGAAATTTACTCTCGCGCTAAACCAACTCTCGTGTAAATACGTAATAGATTACACAAAATTTTATAGATATTAAAGAAAAAATGTTTCATTAATAATAAAAATTACGTATTTAAAAAATTAAGGCATATGTAATTTGAAAACATGAAACAGTGCGAGGAAATTTAAATTTGGATAGTATTAATTAATTAATTAATTAATTAATATTACAAGCTCTATGAAATAACGTATCGAACACTCGTTCTATACTTATATACATATCAATATTATATTATATTGTATTATATTATATTATATTATATTAATATAATTGAAATTTTATTTATAGCAGCAAAAAGTCATTTTATCAACTGCATGCACGATTATTTCAAAATGTATTGTAAATATCTAAGGAGTATTTCGGAACAACATAATTAAATTCATTATTTTCATCACAGGCATGACAAAAATACAAAGGTAGAAATGTGACAAAATCTTATTTTCGTACAATATGTTTATCTCTTGTCAATATTTTTGACACTTTATAAGAATGAAAATGCGAATCTTGACAATCGGTGATAAGGATCTCTACAACAAAGAATACTTTTTCAACGTCGTGTCCTCCAATTACATATATCTTCTTAACCACTGCAAACAATGGCAAAAAATTATCAAAGCCAATGTGGACAATGCAACCAACTTTGTATTTTATACCATTTACGGTTATCCAGTTTGGCCTGTAAAATGAAATTCAAAAATGCAGAACTTACAAATTAGTAACCTTTTCAGTGGAATTAATTTATGCACAAAATTAAACTAATAATTATTTGGGATAAAAAATGACGTATCTCAAATTAAATATTTTAAAGGAGAACATTGAATGGCGACAAAACTAATTGAAGTACGTAAGAGAGTATCTAAATTACTAGGGTAATTAAGTACCGTAATTCATTTCATATTAATTTAATATTTTTATTGCTATTATAAAAGCAATACATTATTTGAACTTACATGTAGAAATGTGTATTGTTTTCAATATGTTCTGAATACTTTGTTTCCATAAGTTGGCGTTCAGCTATGCTGTTAATGTCTAGTTGCTTTCCTGCAAGTCAGTACAGCAAACAATAAAATTATAACCACGAATATTAGTGATGTACTTTACTCCGCGATACCAATTATAGCTCGGGTATTTTCACATTCACTAGACATATACCAACTATGTTTTACATGCATTCTCCAACTCAAACACAAATAAAATAAGCATATACTGTCATTCGCAAGCCACCGTTAGGCTTGCGATTATTTTCACGTTTGTTTACGTTCGAAAGTTGCAGAAAACGTTGAACATTTAAAAACAAACCAATCAAACCTGTCAAAATGACGCCGCAAGTTGATTGATTTGTTGTTAAATGTTCAACGTTTTGCACCATTCAAACGTAAAGAAACATAATCGCAAGGCTAACGGTGGCTTGCACTTGACGTCATGGCGGCCATGTTGGAGGAACTAAACAAAATAATCTCGTTAGCAATTTAGCAGCTATTGTGATTGTATTTGGAGAATGTTTACCTCCAACATGGCCGCCGTATCAAGGGATTGATTGCAAACCATCAATACATTTTAGTTTGGACATTTATTTTGGAACTGTACACGCAACAAACAAAATAAGAAAGAAATCAAGTTTGTTCAAACTCGTGCATTTAGAACAAAATGCATAATTGTTATACCTTTTCCAATTTCTATACATTATTCTAATGGCGATGTTGCCATTAGTTCATAGCTTTGTCTGTTTTGATGCCGATTTGCAAGAGTCCACCCAATGTTGATAAAGTTGCCAAGAACTGAGGCCAATCTTTTAAACCCTTGGTGTTTAGCTTCGTATCTCATGCACCAAGTTCTGGTCATTGGACCAAGACTATTAAATGGCAAAAGGAGATAAAGCTATTATCTGATTGGCTACTATACTCTATATCTGCTCCTAGATACTAAATAGTAAATGGAAAATTGAGTATACCATAACCCAATTACCTTGAATGCCACGAATACTGTTTACCTTAGCATTGTTCTTGGGTAATGAACAAGATAGTGCATTTTTGGGATAACTGACGCATGTGGATATAGAAGTACAAACTTTTTGTGATGGTCATTTATTAATTCCTGAAGATAAGCGGCGAACTGTGCATTGATAACAGGCGAGAATACAATGTCCATTATCTCCAACATTTGCAGGTATAGTAACCATTTCTCGTCCTGCTCAGGAATGTACGCTACAATCAATAAAGGCAAATATCTGCTTAAACACCACATTTGTGATGCTGTAACAAATTAACAAAATACTTAAAAATATAAAATGAAAGAAAAAGACTTATAATTATAATATTTTTAGGGGATTAGAAGAATACACCACAAATATTGGTACAAATTTAGGACATATAATGTAATATGTATAAAAAATATAAGTTACTTAAGGTGGCTCCTACTATTTCTTCTTGAAACTGGAAAAAAATGCAAGTTTCAACTTCAGAAAGTGCTTCTGAATATTTTGAAAAAGAATAAAACTGAGGTTATGCATAGAACAACGTTTGGAAGATTAAATGCCTTTAGTAAATAAAGTGTTTAATCTGTTGCAATGACAACAATGACGTTTCAAAATGACCACAATTTTACATTTAATCCAATTTATTTTAAAAACGAGATCTGTGACACCCAATTATTTTTGCGTTAAAACATTTGTTTAAGTTTAAGTAATCAATAGGCAGATTTAAAAAAATTCTGTAGATCCAATAATTGTTTCCAGAAAAAATCAATCTTTTCTATTTTTCTAAAACAATCTGATCTAAAGAATTTTTTCAAAATCTTTCTATTTAAACTTAAAGAAAGGTTTTAATGCAAAAAATGGGGGTCACCAAACTCGTATTTTAAATAAATTGGATGAAATATAAATTTACGGCCATTTTGAAAAGTCAGTGTTGTCATAGCAACACATATATTATAACACATTATTTGTTAACAGTATTTGGTGCCCTGGTCGTTATTCTATGCACAACGTCAGCTTTGTTCTTTTTCAAAATATTTATGACTACTTTCTGAAGTTCAAACGTGCATTTTTTCCACTTTTCAAGAAACAGTAGGGAGTCACCTTAAAAATATTAATCTCATTATTACCTTTTTGTTTTAACGAATTAGTATTCGCAGCTAATGTCTGGGTAGAGATTGGTGTTGGCTTGGTACTGTCGTTTAAATAACCAAAATCAAATGATTCCATATTTTGGTTAAGTTGGGCCAAAGAGAAAAAATGTTCTTGCCTTATGCAATATTTTAGTAGCTCTTTTGTTTCGTATTGTAACACTCCTTCAAGAAGATCATGCATAGCATCACCAGGCATGCCCCCAATAACATGGAAGTATCTGGACCGGTTTAGAACAGATCGAAAGTTTATGCCATACACTATCGACAGATCGACTTCTGTGTTTTCGATAAGACTGCTTTGTCTATTGTGTCCATTGCACGTTCTTAACTGAAATTCCTGTTCTTTGAACTGAAAAAGAACATTCCTTTTTGTTGTAGGTTTAAATAGATTTTCCACAAAAACTGTAATGCTTAATGGCAAATTACAATCAGGAATCCAATGATTTAGCAAAAGTTAAAATATTACCTTTGTTTTAACATCTTCACTATTACCCATGCATTCTCGACATCTAAGATGAGCAGCAGGTCCAACTTTAAAGCCTCCTATTTCCTGCGAGGAAAGATTATCTCCTGAAACAAAGGCCACAGCTCCTCTAAACGAAAGCATTTCACCGTTTATATTGAACATATGACCAGTGTCCTATAGGGGAAAATGAAAACAGATTTAATATCAAATAAGATAAATTGCGATCCCTTGACGAGTTAGCTGCGCATCCCAGTTAACTCTCAGCTAGGAAGTTTTATATATTGCTATATGACCAGTGGTTTGTACATTTCCTCGTTTGTTCGTTAGTTGGTCGTGCACTCATATGGCAAACTGTAAAAGTTAGTGGAATTGTAATGAGTTGCTGCTCTGCATGGAGTTGCTCTAAAATATGCTTGGAATACACACTTTAAGTTTACTTGTTCAAGTATTGAAAGATCATTAACAAACTTTTCCAGAATAGCGTTAGTGCCCTATTTCTTTATCACTGGCCTTGTAGCAATAGCTAGTAGTTGTATTGCCTTAAGTTGAGAGCGATTCCCTGGTGTAATGTTTCCCAAGGTGTAGTAAAAGAGCCCTAATTGTGAAATAAATGGTAATAATTAAGAAGCGCAGGAAGATATCCTGAATAGGGGTGTGGTCGAAAGCGCAATTTTCTGATTACTTTTCAATATACAGTTTTTTGGATGACATAAATATAGTCAATTTAATTATGTGACGTAGTAAGGGTGTGTTTGCTTTTTTATCACAATGGCCACGAGCTTGAGTTTATAATAATAAACTGCTAGCCGAGACAAGCACGTGGCCATTTTGTGACTTATCTTTTTATCTGTCCCTATTATAGCATAAGTAATTAAGAAAATCATTTAGATACCAATTTTATGTTTTGTTACTTTGCTTCCCAGCGGATTAACGACTTCTACTTCATCATAATACAGAAAAATCTGCAGAGCTTTTGGATCGTGTGCAAACAACGGGTGTTTTTTATACATCTCGCTGTCACAAAAATCTTCTACCAGACCATCGTTCCTTGAATGACCGGATTCAATCTAAAAAGGCATGCAAGTGGTGAAATTTTCAGTCACCGAAACATAAAACCGCGTTCCCAATTAAGGTCGTTTTCCACTTTGCCCGCGCGAGCGGAGCCAGCGGGCTTTGAAAGTTGGAAATATTCAACTTCCAAAGCAGAGTGAACAATGTGCGCTCCGCCGGCGAAGGCAAAGCGGACGTAATGTAAAACTATGCGCGCGGCTAACAATTAGCTGCGCCACTTTAAATATACGCCATATTCATTTCATATTTGAATGATTGTTCGAAACCAAAACATACCTCATTTAGAACAGAAGGCTTATTTAACATTTGCTGAAGGCTTCCCAATAGAGGTACATCAATTACTTCATCGTCATATTCTTTCCTTATTCTTTTGACACCACTGCGTCTAAATCCATAATAATGGCCCAGTACCCGCCTTGTAGGTTCCTTAAAATACAAAGTAATAAAGAGACGAGAAATAATTTTGGCATCAGAAATACAGTATAGTTAATGTGAAAAATTAATTAAATTAAAGTATTTAGTGAATAAAAAAATAACTCACCACAAGACCAAACAATTCTTTAAATGCGTGGATTTTCTCATTCTGCGTCATTAGATTTTTAAATGGGTTTGCAATTGGCGACTCCTTTTCAAAAACCTGGTGTAAGTTTGGGATGGTAGTTAAGTCTATGTCAGCAGCACGTAGACAACGGTATGTCGCCGAGCGCAAATTCTCTACCGTATTTTTTACTAAATTTGAGGAACTAGTGACTCTTGTAACCTTCGAAAGTTTTACTGGTTTTACAGCAACCCCTAAAGCCACAAACGACGTGGAAATTCGGTTTATTCCCATGTACTCGATTATAATGATTCAATAATATATTCAAAGTTAGAGCGGTAAACCCGGTACAGAGATGACACTCAAATGGCATCCTAAACCTAGCCTCTGCGGAGGAGAGAGCTAAAATCCCTTCAACTTCTACAGTTGGAAGAATTTGTATCTTCGTTTAACTTGCATTTCCGACTGGATACAGTATATCATTAATATTCATTTGATTACTAAAGCGATATTATTAAGCCGCGGGAAACTGCCGGAATCGAAGGCGGCGTATTATTTTTTGGGTTTATTTGCTTGTATTTTAATTAATCGATAGATATGTGTGCATTGTCCATTAACACCTACTTTAAGCGTAGCGCTAAGCACGGGTGTTTTGCAACATCCATTAGCTAAACCTAAATTTGGGACAGTTGCGCAAGAATGTATTTTGTTGACCTTGGTGAGTTATCAGTGGCAATATATCTCACCGCGGTAAAAGTTATATTATGAGCAAAGAACAATGCTGTTAAAATCCAAATACTCTCAAAAATCAAACAACAAAGAATGTGACTATTCGTGAACATTGCCGTTGGTAATGATACCAAATTATTTGACGTCGCAATTAAAAGTTAAAAAGTAGCTATATATAGCTACATGACCTACTATTAACTGCAATGCAGTTGTTATATATAGCCCTCGAACACAAGGCAGTACTTTTGAAATTTGAATTCACTCTAAAAGTAAATCAAATTCTGAACCCAACAATAGTTAATAACATTTGCAATAATCAAATGGGGTGACATGGACCTTGTATCCTGAGATGCCACACAAGTCGCACCGAGTGGCAAGCTTGATTTTTATGATTGCAAGGTGTTGAGAGAGTTTATTTTGACGCTAACTGTAGCGCGTTCTTTGGCTATAGAGCTTCCTGCGCGGCTAAAAATTATCACTGATAACATAATACAAGCTACTCAGAAATTTATTTCGCGCAAAACCGCAAATAACATTCATACACTCCCCTGAGAATTAATGAACAAAACCATTCGATTATTATTACGCACGAGTAACTACATGAGACAGAGTAAATATTTGCTTTAGTCAAGTGCCACAGTTAATTTTCATTGATAGTTGATACCGTAGTCTATCGTAAATGACGGTATTTAGTATAGAATGGTATTATGAACAGAAGGTAGTTTAATGGTGAATGGATCTGACGCACATCTGAGATAACGTGAAGTTTTTGAGTCGAGTATTTTGCAACTGAAATTTTAGAGAGGGGTTCCTACTAGTTGTCTATTTCAGTGACTAACCAAATGCAGATCCAATTTGTTACGTCAAGTAACCTAGATAAATAGCCACCTATCTTGGTATAAAAAATATATTTTTCTTGTATATAATTGTTGAGCGCTTATTATAGACTTATGGATTTTAATATATAGTTCAGAATTTAAGTTATTGTAGATCTTCTAAAACTCTTAGGTTTTACACTTTTACGGTTTTACAGACAAATATTTTTATCTGCCATACCATGTACATTGTACATGCACGATGGACTTCCGTTTAGTTTGATGGGTTATCAGTGCTGATATAGTCGCGGGAAGATGTTCTATCCTATTGGTGTCAAAACACTCCCTACTAACACAATACACTTCTAAACTTTCGTGAGAAATGTACGATTTGTGTGCGTAGCAGTACAACTAGGTTCCACGTTACTCAATGTGGCATGCGATTATTGGGAATCTTATGAATATTTATTTAGTTCAGAATTTGATTTACTTTTAGGGAGTCTAAGATACTGTTTTGTGCACAACGCCTATATATTGTATATAACCACTGTATGACATTACAGTTAGTGTATAATATAGTGGCAATCATGGTGCCCTGCATGATACTTTTTTAAATACTAAGTCATCTAATTTGGTGCTCATTAATAATATATTCAACAGCAATGTACATGCATAATGACAATTTTTTAGTGTTTTTGTAATTCTCAGGGAAATGGATTTTATTTGCGGGATTGCGCGAAAATGAACTTCCGTTTAGTTTGAAGGTTATCAGTGCTGATCTAGCCGCGGGAAGATGCTATCTCCTATCGGAGTGAAAACACTCCCTACTAAAAGGCCTGGCCAAACGCTTTCAACATTTCATGCAACATCGTTCAACATTGTTGATATGTTGAACGAAAATTTGAACATGTTCAAATCTCGTTCAACATCATTCAACACCATTCAACAACGTTCAACATCATTCAACAGGGTGGCCAAACGCTTTCAACATGTTGAATCATGGTTGAATTCAACAATGTTGAACGATGTTGAATGAAACGTTGAAAGCGTTTGGCCAGGCCTTAACATAATACAATCTAAACTTTCGTGTGATGTACCATTTGTGTGGTATCGCAATGGCGTATACAAGGTTCCATGTTACTCAATGTGACATGTGCCGATTATTGAGAATCTTATAAATATTTATTTAATTCAGAATTTGATTTACTTTTATGGAGTCTAAGATACTCCACAATACCAATTCAATTATTATTAAGTTAACTGTTTTGTGCACAACTCGTAGTATGTTAATATAACCATGCTGCATTACATTACAGTTTGTATAATATAGTTGCAATCCTGGTGATTGAGGTAAATTAATGCTTGCATGATGCTTTTTAAGTACGACCTCATGGGATTGCGCGAAAATGGACTTCCGTTTAGTTTGATAGGTTATCAGTGCTGATCTAGCCGCGGGAAGATGCTATCATCCTATACCCTATCGGAGTCAAAACACTCCCTACCAACACAATACATTTCTAAACTTTCCGGCGTGGGAAATGTGAGATTTGTGTGGCATCTCAATGGCGTATCAGTACAAGATTCCATGTTATTACCATGCATGTGGCACGTGATTATTGCGAAATGCGAATTTTATAAATAATTATTTAATTCAGAATTTGATTTACTTTTATGGAGTCTAAGCTACTCCACAATACCAATTCAATTGAGTTAACTGTTTTATGCAAAAAGCGTAGTATATTAATATAACCACTGCATTACATTATACAGTTTGCATAATATAGTTGCAATCACAGTGACTGAGGTAAATTAATACTGATGATCTCACGAATGCTTGCATTGCGCGAAAATGAACTTCCGTTTAGTTTGATAGGTTATCAATACACTTCTAAACTTTCGTGAGAAATGTGAGATTTGTGTGGCATCTCAATGCCAATGGCGAATCAGTACAAGGTTCCATTTTATTACCATGTGGCATGTGATTATTGCGAATTTTATAAATATTTATTTAGTTCCAAGAATTTGATTTACTTTTAGAGGATTTAAGGTACTTCACATATACCAATTCAATTGAGTGAACAGTTTTGTGCACAACGCGTATATAGTGTATATAGCCATGACATTACAGTTTGATACTTTTTAAGTACGAAGTTACATAATTTAATGCTCATTAATATTCAACAACAATGTACATGCATAATTACATTTCTATTCTCTTTTGCTTCGCTCAGTCGAATAGAAAATATTTCATATCTAAGTAAGTACAACGAGACAAGTTGGAGGTGACCGCCCAGCAATGTCAGCAGGTCAAAACGATGATGACGCATGCGGTAAAAATTTCGCTGCACTTCACTTGCAGCTAGTGGCGTTAATCGTTATACATGTATGTCATTCTTAAAATACTGTGTATTTAAATAATGAGCAAAATTAATGGAACATCTACAAAGAACGTGTAACTTGATAAATAAAAGCCACAGTTTGTAGTATAACAAGTCAAGTTTAATTTGTAATTCAAATCGAACACATGAGTCAACGATCGATGTTGAGTAATTAAAATGCTTCACAGTCACACCCTTGAGTAACGCGCATGATTTGTCTCCCGGGTGGCGCCACGCACTTGTCGTTATCTTAAATTGTCGCTGATTCTGCATCGGGAGAAAGTGCTTTTTATCTGATTTTGGCAACAAAAACAGCTTCAGGTGAAACTGTGAAAGAAGTGGTTTTATCTCCTTTCAAAAGTTTCTATTGGTTGGGAGTAAATATTCTGTTCTGTGACATATTATTCGGGAGAGTATAAATATGAGCCTTCTATTTGGGGTATATCAGTTCGAGTTTTTGTAAGTCAGACTTAGCCTGAGCTAGCTACATCTATGGATACCTTCAAGAAAACGTTTACATGTTTGGAATTGAAAGACTGGTTGGTGTACCATGATTTTCCAAACGATGTTGTGGAACGTTTTGGTGAGTTACCCATCCTATTTTTCAGTTAATAAACTTTTGTATTATTAGTGTAACGTTTGTAATAATTTTCAAAATATTTCTATATGTATAGGGAACGAATTTTTAGATGGTGAGGACGTCCAAGTCTTATATAAAGACGAAGTAGAATTAAGGAGTTTTTTCCCTTCCTTTAAACTCCGTCAAAAATTCAAAGGATTGCTTATTGACGTATTAGGAGAAAAGGTAAGATGCTTTCACGAAGGTTTATTAGTTCATATTACGTATTCTTTATTGTACGAGTACAGTTCTTGAAAGAATCAAATAATCAATGATTAAAATGATAGACATGTTAACAAGCGTTCAAATGCATGTCGGTGTGTGTTCAGGTATCTGGCCTGGGAACGATCTCTCACGCGCCCGTGATCAATATGTCATTTTAGATAATTTACAGCATGCGTACTAAGTACTGGCGCCAACTTTGCAAGTGACCGTTGGGATTTCTTTGGAAGAGGACGAAGTTTAACGGCTAAAACCTCGTTCATTTCAGTATTTCTTATTATTCAGATGTTACCAGTTGTCTGGAAAATACGTTTGAGAAACACTTATAGTTGTGGACTTATAGTAGTAGAGAGGATTTTAATCGTTGCAAACCATTTCTTTGTGTGTGGACGATCGACTCAATAATTATTCAAAAGTCGTTGTCGAATGTGAACTTGTGGATACAAGTTAACTTTTTAAACTGATACGAACTGCAACTATTTAGTAATTTCAGCTTTTCTGTTTGTAGGTTCCAATTGCTGTGCCGAGTGACGATGAAAATGAAAATGAAGAAGAAAGTGTAACCAGCAATGGCCCTGGCGTAGTTCTCCTGATCAAGAAGGTCTTTCGGTTGTTGTACCGACAGGAAAAGTAAGTATTGATATTGCGCGAAATTTTAGATTTCTAATATACTGTATGTTTGTTTATATTATGTTCTGCTGTGGCTTTAGTAATAGTACAGTACGTTAATTGGGAGCATTTTAGTCTTCATATAAAGCTTCCTGTTAAAACCGACATTTACTGAGGTTATCAGGTTATAGCTATTTATAATTTTATATATCGTTGTTTCTTGAATCTTTGGGGATCTGTTGTACAGTAGTAGATCAATGCTTTGTGATTCCTATACTTTAATATTTGGCCCCTTTTGGTATATAAGACAAGAGTTTGAATGCAGTCATGGACATTGGTCCGATCTTAGTGTTATTAAAACTGCAGCTATACGGTACTGAGTTGTCATTATTTCTTTTCGAAATATAAACTTGAATTTGTCTTTCTTTTCGTTTGTCTAATTCCTGTATAATTTTGTAAGGTCACTTTTGAGAGTCAGGGCAATGTACATTGTACAATGTATGAGTTTGTAGAACTGTGCCAGCATATAAAATTTTCTGATTTGTGTCATTTACATTGAAGCAAAACCCTCCATTTTAATTGTGCTGTTGATATGGAAATGTATTATTTAATCACATTTCTATGGTCTGTACTATGATATACATGACCTACACAGTCTTTGGGAACCTGCAGGGCTGTTGGAAGAACATTTTTATGTTCTGGAACTCTGTCCTAAACACGATGTGTGGGTGCAAAGATGTTGTGTAGGAACAGAACTGTACAGATTAGAAATATGATTATTGATATCTTTCCAAACAGAACACACATGAATCTGGCAAAAAAAGACGGCAAAAGAATAGAGAAAAAAGACAACGACTAAAGAAGAAAGAGAAACTTTTAGATTATAGAAGAGAAAGGAAAATGGCAATTAATAGTCTGAAAACATCTGTAGTCCATTTGAAATCTGAAAATGATAAACTAAAGGATGAAATTCAGAGAAAAAATGTCGTGCAGAACTAAACTCTCTTAAAATGTCAAAATTGAAATCCACCAATGATAATCTGATATCAAACCTGAATTTTGAGAAGTCCAAGAATGTCAAAACTATAATGAGAGATCAGCTAACATCAGTTTGAGATGACAAAGGGAGGGAGTTAATTTAGGAAAGGGTTGTTTTGGGGTTTGTAAGCTCATGAGGTTACATGTTTCTGGTGAATCTGTACTTGTTGCGGCAAAGGAGTATGAATTATTTGTAAGAGAAGAGGATATAATTCATGAAATGACTATTTTAACTCAAGTTTCACACAGATGTTTTCCTTTTGTGTTTGGTGTTGCTATTGATATTAACCCCAAATTGCTTATTATGGAATTTTGTGGTCTGGCTGATTCAAAATGTTGTACAGTATTTTCATTGTTGAAGGGTAATGCTCCTATTTCTCTTTTACCAAACAATTGGTAAGAAGTCCTGGGCAAGTGTTGCGATGGACTTTTCTATTTGCACTCATTGGGTATTGTCCATTGTGACATTAAGTCAGATAACATCATGGTCATCCAGGGTTCTGCTATGCAGTTAGAGCCAAAAATAGTAGATTTAAATAAGGCTAATTATTTTAGTGATTGTGTAGTAAAAAAGATTCCAAGTAATAGAAGGAAATTTTACAAATGTAATTATCCACACATTGATCCTGCATTGTATGATGGGTTGTATCCCACATGCACTGCTACAGATGTGTATAGCTTTGGTATTCTGCTACGTCGTGTTTCAAAATTACATGTACCAGTGCTGGAGCATCTTAAGAAATTGTCCCTTCTGTGTGTTAATCCAGTATTAGATCAAAGGCCATCTTTTAATGATCTGAAGTTGCAACTTACTGTAATAAATCTATAATTAATTTTAAGAAATTATTATAAATTTTATAATTATTATAATTAAAATTGTATAATTATTATAAAAAGGTAACATTTTGGCTGGTAGAAATTATATTACTTTCTAACTAAATTAGTTCTGTACAGTATAACATTTCTCTACATGTACATGTAATGTTATTTATACAATAATTTGAACAATGTGCATGTTCTTATTGGTCAACAGCCATAATCTATAAATGGACAGATGCACAGATTACATCACTGATGTGGTCTGATTTCTGTAAAATAATGGATCTGACTACACCACCACCAGCCAATGACATTGCTTGATTTGTATAGATCATGGATCACGTCAGATGATTTCAATGCCCTGGCTGGGATTCACTGGGAAAATTTAGAAAGTCTTTTAACACATTTAGAAATTAAAAAAAAAAAAAAAAAAACCTTTAGAAATTAAAAAATAATTTCTTTTCTGACTGCGTCTCATAGGCCACATTACAAGTGATGTTATCTGTGTATCTACACCTGAACAGACAACAGCAAACTGGAATCTATAGCATTTGTAATATTTTCTTTTTAATCAGCTGGCATGCCTAAGTAAATAAATTCCATGTAAACTTTCAAAAAAAGCCTTGACCTTCTTTGTTTTAATGTTTAAATGACTTTTGTAGAATTTAATATGTTTGGATAGAGATTATATTTGGGAGCCTGGGAACACTTATTATTGGAGGGAATTTTCTGTTTCAAAATATAAATGTAACCACAGATTGTGATTGCTGAATAGTTAAACTAAGAAACTTTGTTGTAAGTGGTTTAGTTATTTTTGGGGGTGGTGGTTACTCTTGGAGAGGCATCTACTGTACTTTCAGGTTAGTTTTGCTAGGCTTATCTAACCAATGTTTGCAAAAATAGAACAGTAAAAGCTGATAGGAAATAACTAAATATGTCTAGAATTTTAAATAATATGGGCAATTGGGTTATAGCAACATAATTTTGGTGAGTGAAGCAAAAGTTAAAAACTTTGTAAGTTCCATTCATTTTACAGGGAATGGAGGGAGGAAAACATATCTTATTACGATAAATTTTAGTAGTACTAATGTCATGTTGCAACCATTTTCTTTATAATTATTCAAGGCTAAAACCTGTAACTGGATAGAGAAATTCAAACTGCCCACCATGATATGTACTAGTACTGTATATTTCAATACTTTTGTTATGAGATACATTGTACTGTTGACTTGTTTCTTTTGACATATACAAGTACATGTATAATACAGACATGCATGCATGGTGGGTGAGGTGAAAATGAACTTCTGAGATATTTCTTAATCTCAGGGCTCAAAATGGCTGCCAGCTATTGCCGGCATTTTCACGCCGCTAGCTGGCTAGTGTATACGTTTTATAACGTAGTGTAACATCTTACAATGTGGTGTAATGTTATAATACGTAGAAAACGTCTCACAACAAAGTGTGACATCTTATAACATAGCGTAATGTAACGTCTTTAAACATAGCTTATTAACGTCTTACGACACAGCGTGATGTTGTATTACCTAGTTTTAATAACGTGTTATAACGTAGTGTAACGTCTTAAAACATAGTGTAACTTCCAATGTAGTGTAACGTCTCACAGCCTAGCGCGACGTCTACAGTAAATGAGATTCTTTTTTGAATATGAACTTATTAACTAAAACAATTCCTGGGTGGGCCTCTCATGGACACACATAGCAAGCAAATAATGCAAGACAGTACATAATGCAAGACCTACAAAAATATCTAAATCCAAAATATTTATTTTGAACCCTGAATCTGGTGCAAATGTGTGCATATGCTGCCAGCTATATTCATAGGGATATGTACCGGTAGTGGTCAATTATTCTTTTATAGGTATTTAAATTAGCCTTTTGAATCTCATATAAATAAGTTTTGTGGAAACACCACATAAAATATTTCTTTGCTAAGCTTTTGGCCTGTTGATTCTAGCAATTCTTCCCGTGAAGAATAATGGAATATATTGAGATTGCAAAACATGACAATATTTCTCAGGAGGGACAGCCATTAAACAACACGTGGTGTGCCCTATTTTGGAGAACATTCTTGATTTTGTTTTCTAATTAATAAAATTAACGTGATACACCATTGTATTCTTACATGATATCATTGATCATTTGCTTAGTTTATAAATGACGTGAGCCAACAACTTGTTGTTATTGCTCTGACGAAGGCCTTAGTCAACAGGCCAAAAGCTTAGCAAAGAAATATTTTACATGGTGTTTCCACAAAACTTATTTATATTACATTATCGCCATGAAAACTTTCAAAGAATTAATCTTTTGAATCTCCTTGGGTATATCATTTAAAAGGCTAAATTAAATGCATGCAGTATACTGTACTGTATGTGTGAAACAATACTGTATAAATGGGCTGTACAGTATCTTGAATAATGCATGTACATGTTATACTGTGTAATTACTGTACATTGTAAATGAGTCAGTTTAATTTATTTTAACTTTTTTGTTATATATTTAAGTTTTCAAAGTCTGTGGAAACTGGCTTGACTGAGGGAAACTTGACAGAAAACTTGGTAAATGAATTGATTAGAGATGTCTGCACTTGTATTTTGATATACACCCGTTATCCTAGTGCTGAACATCATCGTACCATTGCTAAAATGATCGTACAGAAGTACCCTTGTTTAGCGGATAAAAAAATGACAGACAGCACTGTTCAATGGGTAAGAATTACTAGTACTGTGTTTTAACCAATTGTATTTCATATTTATATTTTTTTAGGTTTACACAAATGCATTATGGTTTTATTAGTAATATTTCTTTTATTGGGTGCTTTTTTCTTTGAATACAATTACTGCATTTCATCCTACCCCCCTTATTTAGTGACTGTGGGCTGTTATTTACAGTATACTGTATATAGGCTAGGCAGCATAACAAATGTGGTTGAGGTTTGAATGTTCAATTTGAACTCCATCTTTGCACTATTCTTTGAATCTACAGTTGGTTAGTTGGAATTGCAGAATGGTTAATCAGATTTATTTTTACTATGGGTAATTGGACTAAGAGGAAATCTGGTTGAGTGAATGTTTTCTGTAAAGGTGAACTTCAAATTGAATATCAAAACTTAGAATCAATTCACGACCAAATGAAAATTTTGAGATATACTTCTGTATTTAGCAACAAATGTCAGAACTGTTCACTGAAAAGTACATGTAAGTTGAAACTGACAATAAATTGGTTAAAATTAGTATTTCCAATACTGAAGAACAGTAAACTGTAAGTGCTGTTGCCCTGACTGTGTGAATAATCAAACTGTATTTTGTTGAATATAGATAATATTTTGAACTATAGACAATAATACCCAGTTGTCTTTTTAATTTCAAGGAAACAGTTGTTTACATACAATAGTTAAGGTGTCTCCCATGTACACTTACTCCTAGGGAGTCACCTTAAATCACTGTTATTTTGTGTGCCTGCATCATTGGATAAAAAATTTTAATGAAGATAAATTCTGTCAAGATCTATCTCAAGTCCCTTGGGATGTGATTGATATCTTTGATGATGTAGATGACAGCCTGGATGCATGGTACCAGTTATTTCATGATGTAATTGACAAACATTTGCCATGGAAAGAAAAACGTGTTAAAAGACAACAACAGCCTGATTGGATGACTGATGAGATTCTTCAGTGTATATTTCAAAGGGATCAATTCAAGTCGGTTAATGACATGGTAAATTACAAGTTTGCAAGGAATCGCTGTGTTTCACTAATAAGGAATGCCAAAACAACTTACTACAAAACTTGTATTGAAAAGCACAAAGGTGATTCAAGGAAGCTATGGGGTTACTTGAAAGACTTGGCTCCAACCTATGCCAAGTCAACCCCTTCCAATTTACAGAACGGCTCAAATTTTATCTCAGATTCCAAAGGCATGTGTGAGTATTTCAATGATTTTTTTTTCAACTATAGTTGACAGATACATTCCAAACCAACAGTCTTCAAACAACTTTGACAAATTAGAAGAAATGGTCAATTCAAATATTACTGATGATGCATATTTTACTGTGCCATTAATAACCGACAATGAAGTATGTGACTCTCTACTAAACATGGACATCCGTAAAGCAACTGGCCTTGACGGTTTGAGTCATAACATTTTAAAGTTATCAGCTGAAGTCATTGCTCCGTCCTTGACCAAAATATTCAACAAAAGCCTAACAAGTGGAGTATTTCCAATTAGATGGAAAACGTCAAAAATTATTCCAATATACAAATCTGGCGATCACTCTGATGTTAATAACTATAGGCCCATAGCTATTCTCTGTGCAGTTAGCAAAATACTTGAGCGTCATGTTCACAATCATTTTTATCATTTTCTTGTTAAGTATAATTTATTGCATGTTTCTCAGTCGGGCTTTAGGAAAAACCACTCATGTGAAACAGCACTATCAAAGCTTGTGAATAAGTGGGCATCCAACATGGAGAAAGGCCTTTTGAATGGAGTCATATCTATTGATCTCCGTAAAGCTTTTGATATGGTGAATACTGATTTATTATTACAAAAACTTGCTATTTATTAGTATTATCTTGGTTTAAATCATATTTACAGGGTAGGGACCAATGTGTAGAGCTAAAAGGAACTTTATCTTCCAAAACACCTAGCTTACACGGTGTCCCCCAAGGAAGCATCTTGGGCCCTTTATTCTTTATAACTTTTATTAATGATCTACCATTATTTATTAATTCGGAAACTGATATGTATGCTGATGATTCCACTATTCATACCAGTGCAAAATCAATTGGGGAACTTAATGTTAAATTAACCGATGATATGAGTAATGTACATATCTGGTGCACTGACAACAATATGGCTGTAAATCAGGAGAAAACAAAGGCAATGCTTATAACAACCTATCAGCGAGCAACGAGATTAAATTCAAACTTACAAGTGGAGTTCAATGGAGTCAACCTGAAAAACACTGACAGTGAAAAATTACTTGGGGTTGTAATAGATAAACACTTATTATGGAAACATCAGATTGATAAGTTGGCCAAGTCTTTAATTAAGGGAATATATTTATTAAAACGAATCAAAGAGTACCTACCTACTGACTCGAGATTAACTTACTACAAGTGTTTCTTACAACCCCACATTGATTATTGTTGCACAGTATGGGGCCAGTCAAGTCATATTACACGAATTCACAAGTTGCAGAAACTGGCTTTGAGAGTTATTTATGATAAATCTAAATTAACATCATCTAGACCATTTTTCAAAACTGCTGGAGTGCTCCCTGTTCAACAAAGAACCATGTTACGAAAGTCGATTATAGTGTACAAAGCTTTAAATAACATGGTACCTAAGTACATTAGTGACATGTTTATGCTAAAGTCATCCGTGACTAACCGTGTTACAAGGAGTTCAGCAAATAACGATCTTTGGACACCTCCAGTCAAACTAGATATCAGTAGAAAAACTTTACCTTATAGTGGTGCTATTGTATACAATAGCTTACCACTCGAAATCAAACAGTCATCTTCTCTTAATTCTTTTAAAACTAGGGCTTATCGGTACTTTTTAGATAT
Source organism: Paragorgia papillata (assembly GCA_035771165.1). Classification (NCBI taxonomy): domain Eukaryota; kingdom Metazoa; phylum Cnidaria; class Anthozoa; order Scleralcyonacea; family Coralliidae; genus Paragorgia; species Paragorgia papillata. The sequence continues at coordinate 1,636,399 of JAWNZC010000067.1, read as the reverse complement.
TCTTTAAATATTTTTTGTAATAACTATTTTTCTTTTTAATTTCTTACTTATTTTTTTCTTGTAATTTATTTATTTCCTTTAGGTTAGAAGGCCCCGTGTAAGATTAGCTTCGCTAAACTGGTGTATATACCTTCTTTAAATAAAGTCTATTATTATTATTATTATTATTATAAATGAAGTGCCCCTAATGCCAACAATGTTTTTGTTTCAAATTGAAAGCACCTCAATAATGAAGATTCTGAATATTGATTGTTGTTTTTGAGTTATTGAGGTTTTTGTAATACGCAAATATGGCATGTTGTCTGATGTAAGATAAGGAAAAACAGAATTGTGGAACATTTAATGTACCACAATTCACATCATCATATGCCTTATTTGCATATATTAAAAAGTTAAGAACAAAATTCGATAATGTTGAACTTTCAATGACATTCTTCATATTTTACGAGGTGTTTTTAATCTAAACCGAAGTAATTTGAGGGATAGGGGCACTTTAAACATTTCATAAAACTACAGTAGGTACAGTACTCTTCCCACAGTGCCTGCAATGCATGCTAGAGTTTTCTTTGTATCATTAACACATTACTGCCTAGAAAGGCAAAGGTTTCTACCTTTTACTAGTAAAATCAGTGGCGGATTACCAGTTTCCGGGCCTGTAGGCTAAATAAAATTCACGGGCCTCATAGTGCACTGATCTATGAAAATACTTATATCTGAATACTTATATACTTATAACTGAACAAACGATCAGGTTTGACTTTCTTTTGACTCTCGCTCCTTGACTTTCAAATTGCCTGGCTTGTATTGGTAACTCATAGCCGAGTAGCTCACATAGCGTATAGAGAAAACGAAAGCAGAAACATTATTTAGAAGGATTGTAAAGCCAAGTATGAAGGCCAGTTTTGGAAGATGGTTGGCATCTACAGACTGGTCATTCCTTGCAACTCTACCAAACTGTACGGAAAAGCTCAACGCATTCCAAACGTTGTTCAATTTTGCTATTGAAACTTTCTTCCCACTTCGAAAAATCAAACAACATCCAACAGACAGGCCTTGGATTACTTTTGAACTGAAGACCTTAATTTAGCAACGACAACAAGCAATGTTCAACGACCCAGCAACTTACAAAAAATTGAGAAATAAAGTAAACAGGCTAAATAATAATCTAAAGGGTTCTTTCTTTGCAAATAAAGTAAAAAATTGTGACAATGCAGCCTCCTGGTGGAAATCCATTAAGCAACTTGGAGGACTTCCGAAGAAATCACCTGTAACCAGTGTTGTCGTATCGGGCAAAGAAATCCATTCCACTGAATTAGCAACAAAAATTAACCAAAACTTTTTGGATATTACAAACTCTTTTTCTCCTCTAAGTTGCCAACTGGAAAATGTTGAAACTCATCCTACACTGGTAAACGAAATTATTTCAAAATACCTTATTTCCCCTGAAGATGTTTACACGAAGCTCTCTGAATTTATTCTCGGGCGAGAAGGTCATTAGCAGTGTTACCATAGCGAAACCGCGTTGCCGGCTCTGAGCGGCTCCGAGCCCTCGGCGCTTGGTTCCGAGCGACTCCGAGCCCTAGGCTCTTGGCTCCGAGCGGCTCCGAGCCCTTGCCTCTTGACTCCGAGCCGTCGGCTCTTGGCTCCGAGCCCTGGGCTCTTTTCTCCGAGATACTCCGAGCGACTGCGGCTTCTCTTTATCTTCCTTTTATCTTCCTCTTATCTTCCATATCTTCCCCTTATCTTCCTTTATCTTCCCCTTATCTTCCCCTTATCTTCCTCTTACCTTCCCCTTATCTTCCTCTTATCTTCCTCTTATCTTCCTTTATCTTCCTTATCTTCCTTCATCTTCCTTTATCTTCCCAGGAAGATAAGGGGATAAAAAATACGGGTCGATCGACCCCTCCCGCCTGAATATTAATGAGACCCGCCTTCAACCCGCCTTAAAAATACGGCTCGATCGGCCCCTATAATACTACTGATGTCAGTGCTCTCACTCGCATCTACTTTCTTCATGGAGGTGCGAGCGCAAACCTCACGCCGGGCGAGTTTGTTGAACAAGAAATGGGCCTACGTCGTCGATGGCGTCACAGTCTGTTTCTGGCGGAGCAGTTCTGGTGTCGCTGGAGGCAGGAGTACGTCCTGCACCTGATTGAACGCATTAAGTGGCGCACGATACGGCGCAATCTTCGCAGAGGAGATCTCCTTTTGATTGTGAACAACAACGTGCCGAGGGGTCAGTTGCGACTTCGACGAGTTGTGGCGTCAATTACTAGTGCGGATAGGCTTTTGCGATCTGCCGAAGTCGTGACCAACTCGGTAACTTTCATACGTCCGATTGGGAAGTTGGCCTTACTGAGAGCACACATTGAGGAAGAGTGACGTTGCCCCGGGTTCACGCCACGGGTGGGGGCGTTTTGAATGTGTCGACTATTGACATTTTACTGATTTTAGTTCTGTTTTAGCCGCGCGAAGACTGAAGCCCAGACCGCGCGAAAGCTGGGACACACTCATGAACGAACTTATCAAAAACGTTTTTGTTGTTTTTCTGTTTAAAAGACTATACTGTCATCTGTCATTGTTGATAGTTTCTACGCCTTTGTGAAGGGAGTAAGGTCAAAATAAAGCTTAAAATACAATCGCCTAGCCGTCATACCATTAGCAATACATTATAATACAGTATATATTACACAAACTATTAGAATTAAACTGATTGAAACGTATATGTCACCTGTTATAATCATTAGTGACAAGCCCAGGCAGGTAACAATTAAACTATACGCCATAATATTCGAAAGTTCGTGAAGCCAAAACATGAAACAAATACAGTACAAAGTACAGGCCATCAACCTCGTTCCCAGGGCCTTTTTAAATTGGTTGGCTGGAAAAGGCTCGTGCATCGTCAGTGCATTTTCATTGGTTGATTGCTTTTCTTTAATATTTCTCGTGAAACATATTTATGCATAGTTTTGTGCTTGTTATTATCAAATAGCTTCAACGGGACCTCCAACGCGAACAATGAGACCACCATTACAATGAACTTCTCCCAGGGGAATGCCATTACTCAGAATGATTTTGTATACTAAACAAAATTGCTAATTTATTACATCCAGTGTTTCCGGGTGGTGTTACCAACCGATCGATGCCATGGCCTTTTCCCGCCCTCCCAATTTCATAAAGGCCCTTTTTGAGGTTGACAGGCCATGAGACAAAATTAGGTGATACAGTAAATTACTATGTATTTTCATAGAGATTGACAACGTGGCCCTGGAGTTAGCGTTTAAAGAGTAGTTTTTAGAGTCGTGATAGCCTCGTCAATATAGCATTTCAAATTTTGGGGCGTTGAAATCTGATACTAAATTTACCATAATTTGTTGAAATTTTTGGAAAACAGTATGACAATTTATAGACCAGACGAGTTCTATATTGGTGCTTACGATTTACCAAAGTAAAGATATCATCAAAAATATCTGGAAGTTCACCTTGGTGATAACAATGCATAAATAGTGCTGTATGAAATACAATAATGCTAAGAAGATTTCACTGAATAATATAGTTGCCGTGATCGATATGGATGGATTTATAATCGGGAAAAGCTTTTTTGCAAACAGAACTTGGCGTCATCAAAGTCGGGAAGACGAAGGTCCTTCCCTTACAAACATTCCACATGCTTTCACACGTGTGGTCACATGTGGAAGTTTAACATGTGAAATAGATTCACATGTAATCACATGTGGAAGTTTAACATGTGAAATATATTCACATGTGAAATATATTCACATGTGATCACATGTCATATAGATTCACATGTGAAATTTTCACATGTGCTCACATGGTATACTTATTGTGATAATAAGTGAGTAAAGGTGTCACATGTGAACTGTAACATGTGAGTCAATATTTAATATGTGATCACTCATGCTTCCACATTATCTGCCATAAACATAAAAAAAACAGCTAAAATGATGAAATGAAATTACATGGAATTATTCACTGGACACATCACATATGTATTTGTTCAGTTAACTGGTTTTCCTCCCTATGCTCAAGCGCGGTAAGCAAGATCTGACATGATAGTTATTTCCTCTAACAGCCATAACATAATTTTATTCTGACAAATAATTGCATTGTCTGAATAAAGCTTGGTTGTACAGCAATTTCAATACTGATATTCAGTAAACCAACAATATTGTATACCAGTACAGCATATAAACCACTACCATTCCAGCAGATTAAAGAGACCGGTTAAGGACAGTTATACACTGGACACATGACATATAAGTATTTGTTCAGTTATCTGGTTTTCCTCCCTATGCTCAAGCGCGGTAAGCAAGATCTCACATTATAGTTATTTCCTCTAACAGCCATAACATAATTTTATTCTGGCTAACGGTCAGACAAGTTTCTTCAGCAGAAGAAAAAATGGACAGGTGGCCAGCCTCTGCAAGAATGGGTAACATAACTAACTAAATATCAAATAATTGTATTGCCTGAATAAAGCTGGGTTGTACAGGAATTTCAATACTGATCGATATTCAGTACACCACCAATATTGTATATCACCAGTACAGCATCTAAACAACTAACCGGTTAAGGCCAGCCTCTGCAGCAATGCGTAACATAACTAACTAAACATCAAATATTGCATTTTCTGAATAAAGTTGGTTGTACTACCACAATCTACCATAACACTGTGGCAATTAAAGCTCATGGATTTAAAACAATTTTGATTCCAATCTATTGCAAAACAGGCTACATTTAAAACACCAAAAATAGAAATCAATATAATACTGAAATATATTTGTTGAACATTTTATCTTTATTTTTGCTTCAATTATGTTGCACCAACATTCAATTTAATATGATGCACCAACAAAGGTTACGTTTGTCTTGTATAGGATCCATACTTTCAGAGCAGTCAAACATCTGTCCTCCTGGACAAGATCTTTGAAAAAGGCTAGGGATTTCATGTGTTTGTTTCCATCTCGTCTGTTCAAGCGCTTGATAGAATGTTGATGGTTTATTTGTGAGCCTGCGGTCTTTTTAGGTTCATAACAATGAGCATACCTTCCGTTTTGCACGACATCGTGTTGTGAGAATTCACGAGTAATCGAACAAGCATTTATATTATTTGCTTAATCTACTCAAATATACTCAAGATTTTCTTGTTTTAAATATCTCAAGATTAAAAATTAAGTTTGTTTTGCTTATTTCGGCCAGGCAACATTCCCAATAAAATAATTTTGACGTTGTTTTTTACAAAGCATGACAATAGTTTCTCCCACGTGACGGGGTCCGCGGCAAACTTTGAGTCTGAGCATTAGCGTCATATTTTAGCGAAGGCATTATTCAGTTCATTGCTTTATACGTTTGCTAGGAGTTTATATCTTTCTAAAAAGTTATTCGAAGTAGGTTTGCTTCAAGCTTTATTATACGATGAAGTACGTACTCGTTTATTGGATGGCGACTATCAAACTCAGACAAGCGTCTTGACGCCCAGAGGAGTTTGTTCCTGACAATTCGCTATCAATGAGACAATGACCCGAACAAGGAACTAAAGGAAGGTATGGTATTGTTCTGAAATCCAGAAGTTAAACGACCCAAAGTAGAATGGAAGGCTTATTTAAATCGTGTCAAGTATGCCAACGGTAAGCACAGTGAATATTGTTAGTTATATATAGTGCAAATTATTATTGTTTTTTTAGTTAAAATTGTTCAGGATGTTGCCATGTGCTCAGCTTGATTAGGGGGGCTCGCAGTAATCCCCAAATAGCAGGGGCACTTCATCAGAGCAATATATTCTGGTTTAGGCATTAATAAAAGTGTATTGCTGTCATGAATTCCAATTTATGTTCAAAAATCTACATGTATGAGAACCTTTTCACCCTTAAATAACAATTAAAAAATAAAACCAAGAATACAATAATAAAAGTTGCCCTACAGGGCCTGGTTATACAAAGCCTGAAAAGCTTATCCAGCAGATAGGTATAGTGTGCCATACATGCTTTGAACAAGTGAACTTAAATTTTATTCGCTATACAGGCTTCGTACAACCAGACCCTGCAGATCCTTATTGCTGCGGACTACTTTTTGCATTAAATCTAGATTCTAAAAAGAAAATGACACGATGATGAAAACAAATTTCGCTAAATAAATTTGCTATGCTCTTTTGTAATTTAATATCCTTTTCACAACTCAAATAGAATTCATATCTTTATGTCACTGTGTTATATTCTTTATATATTTTGGTAAAAGGCCTTGCAATATTAACTTCTAGTAGTGTACTAATATTACTAGCAGTCATGAAAGTAATGAGTAGAGACGAGTGATTACAAAAATTGTTGATTACTGAAGCAGATAGCCTGCCTAGCAGGCGTTACTGGATTGAGAAGTAACGCCTGCAGCGGAGCTCTTTGGTTTTGTAAAACCCGTTCGCTGACGAACGGGATTTTAATTATTGGTTACGCCGAATATGATTCGCTTAGCGCCCATAATCTGTCAATCAAGAAGGTTTAGTAAGTAAAATTAATAATTTAAATTCTAATTTTCAAACAAAGCTGAAACGATTTATGTCAAAGGAAATATCTAAACAGCACTTGCAGGGTTTTGCGATTTGATCAAATGAAAATGCTGAGTGTCAGCCTCCTTGACTCCCATACCATTCAACCGTAAGTTTTATATTTAAAACATCCATGCAAGAGTTTGGAATATATCTTAATAATAGGAAGTTCCTGAAGAATTTGATTTTGAAAGCGAACACCGTGAGACGCTTTGCTTTCATATGTCTCTGTCAGTCATAAAATTTCTGAAAATATTTGCGAGCGAACACCGTGGGACGCCGCAGAAATTTCCGTTCAATAATGGTATACCTTTCACTCAACTGTTTTATTTTGGTAAACACTCGCTGTCATTACTGTTCTCTTCATGTGTATTCGTTGCCATTGATAGAAACGAGGTTACTCTACCATTCACACCTAATTTTATAAATTTTCAGGCAACAGTTTGAGAAATATTTGTGAGCAGATACCGTGGGACGCCGCAGACATTTCCGTTAAATAATCACTACTATTTAAATACCTTTCACAACTGTTTTATTTCGGTAAACACTCGCTGTCATTACTGCGTTTTTTTCATGACTATTCGTTGCCATTGATAGAAACAAAGCTTCGTGAAAAAAAAGCTTCGGCATCTAAAAGTTTGTAATCGCTCTCGCGCGTGCAGGCACGCGCGGAGGAGCTTCTCGAAAAATCGTGGGTTTTTTTCGTTTTGATTACATCAAACTGGAATCCTAACTCATTTAAGACTTTCTAAGAGCATCGTGGGCCGATTTTGGGGGTATGAAGAAGTTCTTCAACTGTGAGTAAAGACTTTATTAAGTACTTCCTAACATTGCTAGAGCAGATTTTATTGTAACTTTATTTTCCGCAAGCCCGTTAACTGGTTACGCTTGCGCACGCCACGTGGTTTGACGTCGTCATCAACGGTCAACGTACGCAACGAAATCCGCGCGTCAACGATCGTCCATGTGGTACTACTTCAAACTTTGAACTTTGATTGTATACGTGTTTCGTGGAGCGTAAACTGGAACTGATGTACGTGTCTCAACTTTGGAAACTAGAAAACCTCCTGTTGGCCTTTCTACTTGTTTTCCTGTTTTTATTTCTCCCGATATTTCTGCAGCAACAAACTCCTGATGAATCTACCGATAACCATTCATGCCGAAACACTTCTCCGCTATCTGTTTTTGCTACCCGTCTACGTATTAACGTCAAGTGACTTAAAGTGAAGTAAAGTTATTATTCGAGGGTTATTTAAAAACACCTGGAAAAAATTTCTGAAACTAAATAAACTGGGCATATTATGCCTTGAAATCCTTCAATCTACGATACCGATAAATTTCAAACTAATTTATGTAGTTTGTCTATTTCTAGTTTTTTTATATTTATGTATTTAAACTACGGGGGAGCGCCTCGCATGGGTCCTCGAGTCCGGTTCGCGCTCTTCCCGTTTGGATATCTTCATATATATTGTAAACTGTAAAGTATCCAATATAGTTGTTTAAAAAAAACAAAAAAAAAACAGGATTACTCTACCATTCACACCTAATTTCATACATTTCCAGTCCACAGTTTTAAAAATATTTGTCAGCAGACACCCGGTCGGACACTGCAGACATATTCCGTTAATATTAATTTATCCCTTCCACAGAATTGCGACCAACTCTCAGTCTTTTAACTCCCTTGTAACATAATTGTTTTTTATACAAAGAGAATTATTGAAATAATAATCTACGCGAAATGTTACTGAATTAAATGCCATGGATTTTGAAATATTACAATTAATACAAACAGTTAATTTAGGCTTCAGACATTGGCCGCTCGAGATCATATTTCATTTGGGGGTGTTTTACAAAACCAAAGAGCTCCACGTCACTGCAGGCGTTACTTCTCAGCCCTCTCCCCAGTCCCCCAATCCAGCAATGCCTGCTACGCAGGCTATGAAGCAGATTAACGGCTAATTTATTCATGATAAATAGACCAATTAATTGGCATATACAGTAGTGCTTATATATTGATATGTTGTTGGTTACCAATCCCTGCACAGTTTTTATTTCAATGTGTCATGCGTGGCAAGGAGCATACAATATTTTGGAAATATAACAGAAATCAAGGTTTTTGCTGGCAGAGTGAAAAGAGAATGGCTCATGGTGAATATTATACACATTCATTGCATATTTTGGGTTCTCCATTAGCTTCATGTACTAATTATTATACAATTATCGGCTGATTACCGATTATTGCAAATTGGCTGATTACAAGTATATGGCTTTGCAGATTAGTTTTCGATTAAATAGCTCATCTCTTAAGTAATGAGCTGACAATAATAAGTGCAGTATAATTTATAATAATATAGTTTTTGAAGCAATATTAAAATATCAGTACAAAATATGTATTTAAGCCAAGAGGATGTTGATTTTGATATCATATTTGTATCTCTTTTCTATTTAGCTGAAGTCCATAAAAGGTTCCCAAGTGCCACTGCAGCCTTGTTCAAAGTGTCAATGGTGCAAAAGTGTAAAGATGAGAGAAATGCCATGGAGGCAAGAAAAATATAATTGGAACAGATGTGTAGATATTTATGAGGTTAGACCCAACCTAGCATTTCAATTTTTTTGGATGTTTTAAAAATGACTCTGCATTTAATTCCATCATGGAGGCAAGAAAGTATAATTTCCTTATTCACTAGGAAATCAATACTCTAAAAGTATTTCATTTTGTTACCTATTATGCCTGAATTAAATGCAAGGGGTTCTACACACTTTTGTGAGATTATAATAAGCACTTAAGGCTTGTAGATTAATGTTGGTTAATGTAAGTTTGTTAATCTTTTGAACTATAGTGTACCTTATTTTTTACTAAACACACTAAATGAAATCCATGTATTATGCACCTATTTATATAGACTACGATATTTTAATCTTTATACTTAAGATAAGTTTTTTGGGAATTCACCATGTCTATATTTGCGTTATTTCTGGGTTTTCACACTGTTTAGTTCAGGTCCACCTTCGGACAGTTTCTTAAAAAGAAATGCTGAATTAATGACTCGAGCTAAATGGGCCAAAAGCTCAGATGAGTCAGATCGACTAAAATACATACTGTACATGGTGAATCCCACAAATGCGGTTTTAATTAGTTCAAATAGATTACTTCGCATCATGCAAAGCTTAAAAGATCATAGAAGTTATATGATTTTAGTGAAAAGAAAATTATAGCAGCTTTATTTTATTGATTTGTAAAATTTTTGTATAATAAAATTTATTTAACTATATGCAGTTGTTTCTTTTTTATGCGGAGTGCTACCTACATGCATGATGCATGTCGACATTCGGCATTTGATCACATGTGGACATTCCATTCGGAACGTGTTTTTGAAAGGATTGTTTTTGGAACGTGTGGTCACATGTGAAATATTACACATGTCATCAGATGTGAAATCTGTGATCACATGTGAAATCTTCACATGTGATCACACGTTCCAAAAACGCATGTGGAATATCCACATGTGAAATCATGTGGAATTTTTGTATGGGTTCGTTCCTCTTTAACTCTAACATCTGGTGGAGTGAACTTGACGATCGAGATCAGTAGAGCTGTCTTTTTGAAAAAAAAGAATATTCACAAGATAACCTCCAGAATATCGCAGCCGAGTTTTATCGCCAAGTTCGAGTTAATAAAGAGTCGGTAGTAGCGTACAAGGGCGGGCGTTTTGAGCACGACTAACTTTCTGAAATTGACACCCACACTCAATTTGAGAGATTGATTACAATTAGTACATACAGTCAATTTGAGGAAGAGACCAGGTTGAAATCACACAGAAATCAGTGAGTACCACACTGTAAATTTCAAGGGGCAAAATTTACCCCATTTTGGGGGTAAAAGTGCTATTTTTGGGGGGGTGAATGATAAAGGGGTAGTAATTACCCCTTAAATAAGGGCAATTCTTCTTTTTGTCGCGCAGAATCACCCCTTTTACGGGGGTAATTTGTTGGAGCAAATTTTTTACCCATCTCGGGGTAAAAATGTAAAATTTACCCCTGAATAAGGAGTAAAAATATAGGGGGGTAAAATTATCTAGGGGTAAAATCTACCCCCATTTTGGCCCTTGTAAGGGGTAACTAATAGTGGGGGTAAAAACTCCCCCCTACGTTGGGGGTAACCAGAACTGCAAGACAATGTTTTCGAAAATGGCGATTTTTTTTCGAAAGAGTGACATGAAGACATAACTACAATTATCGTTAATATAAAAGCGTATGTAGGCAATTTTTTTTTAATTTTCTTGAATAGTTTTTTGTACACAAATGTGTATAATAGTTAAAAATTAAGGTGAAGATTGTTTAGCAGATTGAAATCGACCTAAAGTTTACTTCCGTAAGCTTGTAAACATCGTCTGTGTGTAAAGGCTCAAAGGTGACTTAAACACAACCTAAGACTGCTCACAAAAATGAAATTACTCTGGATTTGGTTTTGAATGTTCTTGTTTTATATTGGATTAAATTGGGGTACGTAAACAAGTGTTATTTCCTATATTTTTTGCTCTACGACAATGTCTTTAAGTTGCTATTGAAATGAATTACTTTGAATGATTTTACACTTTTCTTGTGTCAAAAACAATGCGAAAAAGTTTGAACAAAAGAACTTAGCTCATTTATTTTTTGACTCGACAAAAGTTCATTGCTAATATATATCATGAACTTAGTTGAAACTATAGTATTTTCGGCATTGTCTGTGTATCAAAGCTGAGGAGACAAGATTAAAATGGGCTGAACTGACTTTGAATCTAGTTCTTAACGTTGCAACGATTTAGTTTCTTTTCCCATTTTGCTGGAAATTCGTATAGGTAAACAAATGTTTGTACATATTTTTGGCCTACAACAGTGTTTTATAAACTGTTATCGAAATAAATATTTTGTTTCTTCATCGTATGATACGGAAACTGACCGGCTATTAACTCATAACATTAGTTCTATGTGGCAAAATTAATGTAAATGTTTTTGATCTGTCACAACTAGTCAACACAAATGGGTTTTTTTTAATGAAACCCTTCCAAACCCATCACAAATGTCGTGAAACGTTATAAAATAAACGTGTTAAGAAAAGTAAAGAAAATATGAACTTAACAATGTAATATTAAAGAAAAAACTCGGTTATATATCGTAAATTTCAATAATAAATATGAAGAGGCGTTTGGCGCAGTGGTAAGGTAAGCAAACTAATGCAAGGTAAGTTAAGCCCGGGAGGTTAGGGTTAGTACTTGGATGGGTGACCCATTGGGAAGGTTAAGGCTCATAAAAAAGCATAAGAAATAGAGGACTGAGACTGAGGCTACTCAATTTTTACCCCTTTATTTTTACCCTTAATTTTCACCCCACATTCCGGAGGTAAAAATTACCCCTTTTCAAATTGATTGAAATTTTACCCCCCAAAAACGGGGCGTTCTGTGGAAAACATGTTACCCCCACATTTTGGGGTACTTTTTACCCCCTGAAATTTACAGTGCACTATTGCGCCAAAGCGGAAGAGGAAACTTTTGGGAGATGGTTGATTGTGGCGATGACATAAAATGGGCTGTTTACACAAGCCGGGCTAGCAAGCTTAACCGTGCTCACGCGATTGATTAGCATCGTACTGTGGTTTGGAAACTTGCATAACCTAAATTTAGAAAAAACAATTGGTTTACTTTTGACGTTAGCGAGTCTTAACATTAATTTAAATCAATTTTTTCGACCCGAGATAAGAATTTCGTGACACGAGTCAGCGCTAATAGTTAATCCTCTTCGCTGTTTTAATATTTGCTAGCATGGGCGTACTGTGCCCGATCGAGCCTGGTCACCAGACCCCATCCTGCTCGTAAAAGAAAATATTTTCAACGGCTGCAAAACCACGTGAGTAATTTTGATTTGTTTTATTACTTGTTCCAACCTAATAACTAAGAACCTGGTTGACCTCGATCTGTGATTAAATCAAGCTTATTATTTGATATTTACACCACTTGACCTGTGATTTTGTTGTATTTCGCATTTTGTAATGTCGTGTGTATTTAAAATTGAATCGTTAACATTGGTAAGTTATTACAACGAATATTTTTACGAAGTACAGAAGATATCGAAGGTGATGAGCTAATTAAACGTTAGTGGAACTGCTGTACTTCGAAGACGAAATTTACTGACTTATCGGCCGGTTAATTAAAGCTTTTATTTTAGAATTTCTTAGTTGTTAAAACGTGCATGTTTAAAAGTTACATATGGTTAATCATTCATTTCCTATTGAAGGTATGTCAAGCGAGACAATTTGTGTTTCAACCTTGTCAAGTGTGTAAAATACTGCCATCTTGAAAATACTGAAATCTGCTAGGCGTTCTAGAGCACCTTGAGCTGCGACGTCAGACCTAGATACCAGTCTCATCAAATACGCCCGTGCTTTAGAACGATGGGACTAGGCTGAATTCCCTCTTGTCATGTTATTACAAACTAATACCATGCCATGTCGGGAGATTAGTGATTAAATGTCCCTCAGCCTCAGGAGGTTTGTGAAAGTCTCTCGGGCTTCGCTCTCCGGGCTTTGCTCTCGGGACTTCCACAAACCTTCCTCGGCTTTCGGGACATTTAATCACTAATCTCCCTCATGTCATGGTATTACTTATAATAAAATGTGTTTACATCGTCGGTAATACAAATACCGGGCATGAAATTACACATTCAGAGTTATTTCATGTGGTGGTTCTAAATGATTTTTTTTTTTATACATAATTTGCAAAGTCTCTCCATGGACATCTGACGCAACTGCTTAGATAATTAAGGCAAGCTACGTCATGAGAATTATTCCATGTAGTCATCTGATCCGTTGATTCAACATGAATATTGTCTTCGTCCCCAGATTTCTCGCTTTCTGGTTCGTCTGCCGTGACAGAGTTTTCGCTTTGTTCTTCGTGTGCAGCAATAGAGTTTTTACTATGTTACATCTACACAGTCTTTCTTTTTTTTTTTGGGTGCTAGAAATGCAAGCACTTGAGCGTTTCGATAAGATTCTTATTACTCGTGCTACCTGCGGTAGACCGACTCTAAGTTTTGGATCCCCTACTGTTTCTTCGGCTTTTTTTTTTAGGATGGGCGTGGGGGGGGGGGGGGGGGTGTGTAAAAAAAATTGCAAATATCGTAAATTTGATCGTAAATATGCTCCCAATACTTTACTGCACGCGGCAGTCGATCGCGGTACACCTACGTTTAAAAGATGCATGACGAGCCATATCGCAACGGAAAGCCGAAGTATCGAAGACTTCCAAATGTAACAACTATTGCAAAAATTTTCCAGAATGCATGAGAGAAACACAAAGGTTTGTCGATGAAGTGATAATAGACAAGTTACAAATGTTGTATTGACAGCAGTACATACAATCCCAGGCAATAATGTTGGGACACTGAAGGCTTTCCCCCTCTCCCCCTATTCACTGTTGTTCACTAGTGTCTGTAAGTGTGTGTTTTGATATTTCTTTTTATTCTAGTTGATAAACGCGGGATATTGAACATTAAATAGGGGATGGGGGTCGAAGATGAAAAGTTTGAAGTGTCCCAACGATTAATGTCTACGGTTGTAGGAAGCATGAATTGAAAACTATAAGTATCAGAAACATAAGCCACAGTGCCACCGTACATCAAAGAACGTATTCATAATGTTTGCCGAGTATGTAACGGCTTGCTGCTTGGTCTAACAACTACAAATCGCAAGTAATAAGCACCGAATAATGCCAAAAATATGTTGAACTCTTTCCGTGTCTAGTCGTCTTGAGATCATGTATGTGTCGTATTACATTTGGAATTGGAAATTTGTGTTTCAAAATATGTTCAAATATTTTATGTTTGAAAGATTTAAAAACATTTGACATGAAAATGATCGTTTGAATCGGCCGAATCCAACACTCTAGGTTTTGTCTATTAAAAGTATTAAGATCCGCTTAATTACTTGGCTGCATTTAAAGTGCCACTAACCCCAAAAAACTTTTTTCGCAAATCTAAGAGTCCTTATTGAGTGGATTAGGCCAGTTAATAAATTATTGGTATTGGACGTTTCGTTGGTCTTCTGTAGACCACCAAAGTTGCATCTGCATGTCCCATGGCGGAGCAGGAAAGGGAATGGGTATATTCCTGGTGTTACGTCAGACAAGTCAAACAAGGAACTCCTTTGAGCTCTGTCTGGTGAATAATATAATTTTTTGAGTTGAAAACTCATTTTCCCAACTAACGCAATGTAAAAATTCTATGTATTCGGCAGACAGAGCTCAAAGGAGTCCCTTGTTTGATTTGTCTGACGTCACACCAGGAATATACCCATTCCCTTTCCTGCTCCGCCATGGGACATGCAGATGCCAATTTTTGCAACTTTGGTGGACTACAGAAGACCAAAGAAATGTCCAATACCAAAAATTTATTCACTGGCCTAATTCACTCAATAAGGGCTTTTAGATTTGCGAAAAAAAATTTTTGAGGTTAGTGGCACTTTAAGGAAACGAGCTAGCTTGTTTACCTCGCAAGTACTTCATATAAGACCATATATAGAAGACTTTATTCGATTTGTCAAGAATTTATATTAAGATGCTAATCTTGATTAAAGTGCGTACTGTACAGCTGGGAGTCGTAATTTTAATACTCGATAATCGACAATTAAGTCGAACAGTTTCAATGCGGTTTTACATGGCTTAGTGACTGCTTTTGAAAATGTTGTACTTTTTAACAAAAACTTATGCGCGCGCTGTTCCGCACGTTTTCTTGATGTGCACAGGCTATACAGCCGGAAACGCACATGTTGTAACAGGTCTGCAGCCTGTATGTTACAACTTGTCATGAACAAGCCGATATCCGGATGCGTTCGCATGCCTTGTTCCGGTTTGCCGTGACAAATCTGCAACAGGTTGTTTGCAGGCTTGTTGCAAGTGTGAACACAAGCCGCAACAATTCTGCAGTTGACAAGTTGTAACAAGCTTGATGAAACACGCGTTATTCTCACGTTGTTCATGCACTGAATCTATCTGAATTATTAGATTTCTTAAGTATAGAAATAACGAAATTATCACACCCTGTGATACTTTCGTGATTTCTATACTTTAGGAATCTAATTTAGACAGCATATAGACAAGTCAAATATAATTTACACAGCTGCAAATATCTATCAAAGCAATTTTATTTTACAGAAGACAATTCTGTGCATTGCAAAAATTCGGTGCACCGCGATGAAAGCGAGTTCACTCACTCATTTGAATGTTTTAGTACGTTCATTTAACTGAATAAACTCAGCACTAAAGGTATAAGTAACAAATGATAAGATAAATTAATGTTTGTCATAGAAATAAAAGTATACCGCTTCTTTTTGAACGTTTGTACTCCTGAGCATCAGTTTCATTCGTGGTTGGCATAAAGTTCCAGTCTGATCACCCTTTTTCGTTGACAGCTCTTTACGTTGAGGGCTGGACCGGTGGACAAATTAAGTCTCTTTTAAACAGTACGCACTTGCATGAATACTTGAAGGTAAATTACAAATAGAAATTAACTACCACTCCCGACACATTTGATCTTGAAATATGTCGCCAACGACTGTTTTCATTCCTCAAAACTGAAATGCAAATCCACTGAGAACTTATTCCAAACGGTGAACGTATGATGATTTAACACGAACCAGAGTCATATTTCAATAACATATCATGTCCGGATAAAAACCGGTAGACTTTTATCCGTGAAATCGTAGATCCCGGTCTGTTTCAACTTTCAAACTGTCAAAAATTAAATTTAGCGAACGGTCTTCCATGGTGACGCAAGTTTGTTTTCGTAACCTCATTCTCATTGGCTGGTGATTATATTTAATTTCTCGCATATGATTGGCTCTCTGAGCATAAGATGATGCAAGCTCGTTACTTCCTGTTTTTAGCCTCGAAGCTTCGAACTTTATTGAAAAGCTGTTCGAAAGAAACACTTTGAAACTCAAAGATTTTTTCGGACTAACAAAACTTGGCCGATAAACATTAAATTGGAAACATCACCAGAAATTTTGGTCCTTTGTGCCGCTACTCTCTGTCGCCTAATAATACCATTATGTATTCTAATGCGTTTGATTCTATTGTATGCTAGTGTATTCTCATTATTCAAGTCATTGAGTTCTTTAGAATTTGCCTAAATTGTGCATGTATGTATATGTAAATAACCTGTAAACGGCAATAAGAATTGTGAAATCAAGCAAGTTCAAACGCTTTTGGAAGTACTATGCTAGGGACAAATCAGGATCTTTATCTGCTCAGGAAGTCGACTAACTCATGCCGAATGCATTGCGATCTGGAGACTTCGCATCGCACGTAACGTTTTTTGTCAATTTGGGCAATTTCTAGCACCTGTTTACAAAGATTACTATATGGCTAACACTATGGATAGTTGCACTTTTAGTGCAAAAATAAGACGAGCTAGGGAAGTACTTTGTCGTCGAGCTAAGAAAACGTTTTTTTAGTTACAACTGTTGCTTAGTACATGCTGATGTCGATGGATCTGGAGAAAGAAGAAATATATCACCGATTAAGCAAAATTTGAATTATTGTGTGCTCTCCTTATTATTTACTGTTGAGAAGCTCCATTATTATGGTTGTTATTGCGCACGCGCGTCTCCATCCTGTCCCAAATTTCTGGCAATGATTCAAACAGGGTCTGTAACAGATCAGTCATACAAGCAGTTTTGTATTCAAATTCGAAAGCCGCTTTTGCCGTGAAGTGCCGTACGTGGCCGTGGAGGAAACATGCAGTTTTAAGCTTAAAGATATTTTGAGATAAGTTCTATTTTCTTGTTATAAACCCGAAAATATGGCTGTTGTGAACTTGAACATAAGATTGAAGTGATAAATATGTGCGTTATGATCGTACTAACGTTCCTATAGCTTTGATAAGTCGATACCTTTCAAAATTTTGCAAAATGAATTAGTAATGTCTCGACATGCCTGGCCGCAATATGGCTGTCTTCGTAGTGTGTTTGCGATATTAGAAACCGATGTTGTGCCGTCTTTCTCCTGAACATTTATAGTTTGAATAAATAGCAAAAACTAGGTTATAATTAGCTGCAATTGTTCTTCATTATTGTTTATCTTTTTATTTTTTTCAAACACTTTTCCGTTCACAAAAAACGTTTTGAAGTTTTACCCACACAAATATGTAAGTTATAAAATACTAAATAAACATTCTCTCTCTCTCTCTCTCTCTCTCTCTCTCTCTCTCTCTCTCTCTCTCTCTCTCTCTCTCTCTCTCTCTCTCTCTCTCTCTCTCTCTCTCTCTCTCTCTCTCTCTCTCTCTCTCTCTCTCAAGGGAAATATTTATAAGATAGTATAGAGACACTTCAAAAGAGCAATCCAAATACGAGATTCGTTTCTATTTACGATTATTATAGCCCCTACAGACAGCACGAGCACTTCTTAAATACTTGGCAGATCTTGTCGAATCTGTGGTAATCGTGTCCAATATCTAACCATGGCGGTTGGATATGACGTAAATGTCGTCCAAGACAAGCAAGCAATTGAGCCAGCGACACGCTGACATTATAGCTAAACTATGTCAACGGTAGTCACAAAAATATCGCCTTAGCCATCTACGAGTATACATACTCTACAGTTCTCAATTAAAAACCTATTGATCGAGCGGAAGGTAATTACGAGAAAATTGAGAGTACAATCAGCAAAGACAAAAGGACACGACTTTCAAACAAAACAATAAATAAGCCAAAACGCTTTTAATACCGTAAAAATTGTGGTATTTAATTTTTGTTTTGCTATAAATGCATTTTTATATCATTTAAAAACGGAATACAATTTGACTTGCTTAATTTTCTGATTTCAGGTTTTAAATTTTAGTAATAACCAGTCTTTACTGGTTTGCAAAGATCACTCAGGAGCCAATCAGATTGCAAAAAAATCGCCTTAGATATTGCATTTTCGTATTTGCAGTAATTGAATTGAGCTAAACAATTTGCAATTGATTTACCTGATCTATTATTACATAGGACACCGGCATCGTTTGAGTGGGTACAATACTTTACTAGCAATTCCACATGACGACAGTTTGCCAAGTGCTGCTCATTTCCTGTACAATCAACTCCAGCTAGCCATATTTCTCCCCTACCATCGGGAACATTAGCACCTTGAAGAGCGGCACTAGCTCCTAGAAAGCCAAGTTGTCGACAAACCACGTGAGCATCCCTAAAGTCCCAACCAATATCACAAATCGTTCCCCATCTTCCTTGGTAAAATATTTCAACACGTCCAGTAGCAGATGTGTTAAATTGTCCTTGTAATCGGATTGGAGTACCTATGGAAAATAGCGATAAATTTAAAATTTTCTATTCTAATAAAGAAATATTTAAAAAACAATTTATTTAAAAGAGCTAGTGCAATTTTAATTATTAATTCATAAGTTATGATTGGGTTTGGTTCTACCAAAAAACATGTGCCCCCTTTATTAAAATAAGATTGCTAAACAATAAATAACAGAAATTTGTTACTCCATTATTGGCTCATTATGGTAGCTGACATCATCCTGGACATTTTAAGCCGATAACCTTTTATTTTTAAGTTAAAATTATCTTCTGTTGTTTAAAAAGCGAAAGAATGAAAAATTATAATACCATGAACTGCCATCAAAACAGGTTCAATGCATGTTGGTCCAATCCTGTAAGTAGGGTTTATTTTGGAGGAGAGAAATATGGGTCGTTAATTGAAATCCTGTGTTTTTGTTTTGATAAAGTACCTTTTTTTTTTAAATGTGGGTTCTTGTGTTATTGTATTAGTATGGGAGATTGGGAAGGGTTTTTTAGTTAGGCTCAGTATTGTGATAAAATAAAAAATGGAGAGGTGAGGGGGAACTTTTTTTATACAAGCTGAACTGCAGAGCAAGAGGTTGTTGGTTCCAGATATGCTAATTTTCGTTAATTTTTTTTTGTTTCGAAAATATTTTCGGCTATTAAACTGGTAGATATCAGAATGCCGCGGTTAACTTGGGGTTACACCCTGTATACAACAACACGTCAACCATGAGAGTAAACGATAACAGAAGAAAGAAACAGGTGGAATAGAAGCCGAAGTGGTGTAGAGGTGGAGTAGAAGGAAGCCGAAAAACAGACATTTGTGGAACCTAGCTGTCCTATTTTCGCGCATGAAGGTCATGAATCATCAGCTTCCAAGCATGATTGGGAGACATGTTTCTAGCTCACTAGTAAGCTTTGAAAGGCATGCCTGCTTTTAAAAAAAAAGATTGACAAAGAGACGGTTGGTATACGTGATAGATACCCGAAAAAAGGCGAAAAAGTCAAAACACTCCCCACCGAAGTTATATTTGGTTTATATGTGTAGATGCTATGGTATATGATTATCAGATTATAAACATTTTATTGGTGGAAGGGTATGCGAAAAATAAATCGCTAACGGTTTGAAAGGGTTAAGGAATTTAAACGGAGATATTCGTCAGCAGTAAGCAATCGAAAATTTAAATTTGTAAGTAAAAAAAAAAGATGTAAAATATCGTAAAATTTGGTGAGCATTTTCCAAACGTTTTATATGAGAGCCGAGCCAGTCCGCCTAGTCGAGATCTCGCTTTGTGAGACCGAGATCCCGGTTACCCGGGCTGCGATTTCCCCATTTAAACACCATTGCCCGGGCAGGCTCGCCTACCCGGGCTGGCATTTAAAGCTTCGTACACGCGACAAAATTTTTTTTTATCAGCTTTTTCCAAAATAGTAACAATTCACAAGTTCTGCTTTTTCATATACAGTTCATATTTAAAACAATGAGAATTCGGGTTTTATCAGAACGGATAAATTACGCAATTAGCACAACACGCAAGGAAGCCCAGCTAGGTGATCTAACCCTTCTTATGTAAACACGATAAAAATCATCTCGGCAAAGTGGACTAGCTCGGATACCCGAGCCGCTCAAGGTAAAAATATAATAGAGTCGTCTACAAGACAACAACACGTAAAAAGATCAGAGATACGATAGTTTCTAGATATTAGACGTCTGAGTGATGATATAAAGATTGGAAAAAAATTTGGGACTCAAGCTAGAAAAAACAGTTGCATTGTTTTCAATTTTCTTCTGTCATAGGTGCAATGTGCATGAAAAATTTAAAATTTTCACTGAAATAATAGACGGTTATAGTCACACACTCCGGCAAGTTATTTTCCCACACCTCGTCCCTGTGATTGACTAATCTATGTTTGGCACAGTACCGTAGTATTGATTTGATTGGTTCGCGGTACACAAAGAGAACACAATATTCCTCCCACGTTCCCCCACTCGGGAAACGAGAGACTCTGGGATAATCCGTTTCAAATCGCAGGATTCTTTCTATTCCGGTTGAGGTACGCATGCGTAAATATCCGAGCGGAATCTGGATAGTATGGTCTCTTCGTTTGACTTTTCCACGAGATTGCGTGGGAGCGGGTTTACCGCCTCCCTAAGAACGACTGCGGGGGAGGCTAGGATTGGAAATGTTAAATTAAAAATTGAATGTAAAAAATTTGTGTCTTTGATATAGGAAGGAAAGGTTTCGCTAATTGGTTTCAAATTTATAATCGACAAAAGCGGAATGTTGTCAGTGGGAGACCCGCAACAAGATATTATTGGACGTCCAGGTGAATTTGGTGTGTGGATTTTAGGTAACAAATAGAATACCGGTATACTTGGATATAGATCCGGAACGAGAAACTTAAAAGTTTTGTAGTCAATTTGACTCTCCATTTAGATGGTGTGTACATGTAGGTACCCGGTGATATTTGAGAACAATTGGTTAAGAATCTCTCTCGAATTTGATTGAATTAATTCATAATTTAAAAGGTTGTACAATTGTGTAAATGGCTCAGTCTCAAAGTCATTTGATGCCCAGTTCACTATGGCACCATTGGACTCAATTGTAGAAAGATTGTTAGTCGCAGTTTGAACTATTTCAGCATTATAAAAGCTTGTTTTTAAGGTGGAAAGAGCGGAAGAAATATAAGCCAAAAAGTTGGAATCACTCTGTGTTTAGCTGGATCCCAAGAGCTTTGGAGTTTGAAAGGAAGTAGGTTGTTGGAGTTATAACCGAATAGATGGAATTTCGTGTACATGGTCCGGCTAAAATGTAAAAAAGAATAATAAATGTTTGCCAATCTACCGGTTTAGTTATGGGTCTATGGGATAAATTTGAATCCCTAGGAGAGGATTGAAGTGGTTCCGAAAGAGTATAGTCAGTTAAATTTACAATCAATTTTTGGTTAACAGGTTTATTAATTTTCTCTTTTTACATGGTTTTATGTTTGTTTTACATGGTTTTATCTTTATTTTTCTTAGAAGAACGCCGGTGTTCTTTTATCTTTTATCGCTTTGGAATATCACTAGTAGTGCCTGAAACAATTTCTGGAGTATGTGAAATGTCATGATTGTCATCATCTCGTGGAGTTGATGTCTCAAAAATTTGGTTATACACAGGGGAATTTTCGGCGGGAGTAGGTATGGGCTGCCTGTCTGGAACTAATGAAAACATATAGTTATCAAATGTAACCATATCGCTGGGGTGGATAGTATGTTTGTTAAATGTACATGTCAAATTTGATAATATATTTAGCTAAAATTTCCCTTTGCTAAAATTGATAAATTTCTTTCTTTCTTTCTTTCTTTCTTTCTACGTTTTAAGGAACCATGCACAACATCACTGTGATGGAAGAGGGTAGCCCAACTGGATCAGAGCATGTATGGTCCGAAGAATCCGAGTCGATGACCGTACACGACGTTGGTCCACTACTTAGCTCGACGACATTCATACACCAAACAGCCGAGCAGCCAAAACTAAACAGGAATGACGCGGTAGTTCAGGTTTCTCCAGAACCAGTGCCATTAGCTGATCGCAATCAAATTATAAAATTGCTAGATAAAATTAAAAAAAAAAATTGAAATTCTTTCACGACATATAAACATACACATTCTTGTCGACTGGACATACACATGCTCCAAGAGGTAGGAATAGACCTCGATGTCGATGTGGAATTGTTCGCCGACGTGTGAACGTGAACACGAAACAATATAAAACAAACGATGCTCATACGATGCACTATTAACATGCTGAAAAACATGTTGCCTAGCACGCGATTCAAATCTACTAAATTATTCTCCAGTGCGACCTTTCGTTTTTCGATATAACTCATACAAGTTTTAATTTAATAACTTTTAAAAGGTCATTAAGTGCTGTGCATGTTGTGTTTTAGAAACTTTTAATTTTCAACTGACTAAGCACTATCTCTTTGTAATTCATGACAATTGGTCAACAGCATAAGAGGATGGGGAAAAAATGCGTGATTGCGTCCTTTGGGATTTGACAATCTGGCACCGTACCGACGCGGCAGAATACACCTATCACGAAATATACCTAAACCCGCAAAATGCCTGATTTTACAGCACTTCCGGTCTTGAACACGCTTTGTTTGCGCGAGAGTTTTTGAAGTAGCGTTCTTCCTGACTACCAAAACTGACATCTCTACAATTGCCAAGCTGCAAACTAAACAACTTGGGCTTTCATCCAAGAAAAATCTGGAAAAAGCCACAACCCGAAGTGCGGTAAAATCAGGCATTTTTGCGGGTTTAGGTGTATTTCGTGATAGGTGTATTGACAACACAGCACGGTTCAGTAAGGACATGAATGGAATTTCTACAAGACCACTAGGCATTGAAAAATTTCAATATTCTGACAAAAATAAAGCTATATAGTGACTAAAACTAACAGTAAGGTATTTATTCCGTTTTATTAGACATAGACAAAGGGGAGTTATAAAAATGCCGACTCGCACTTTGAGTCTCACTTCATTAATTATCAATAATATATATCTTTTGAAAAAATAGAAACTTTTAGAAACCCCTTTGCGCAACTTTCTATGCAGCCACCCCCCGGCCCATACGCCTATGACCAACATTCCTATACAAGAACGAATTGACTCTTGCATTTCAGCACTAAAAGATTTTTATTCGAATGATTGGCCCCTACTTCCAGTTATTACACAATTTTTTGAATTCATTGTAAAAGAAAACTACTTTACCTTCAACAATCAACACTATTTGCAAAAACACGGCAAGGCATTGGGAAACAAAATTGCCCGGTCCTATAGCGCCTATTATTTGGATGCACGGTTTGGCCTCTTTTACACTGTTTATGTTTTCTTTGAAACCTAACCCCTACCCATATTATGTAACATAAGGTACCACCCCTAACTATATTATGTAACATTAGGTTGCCACCTAACCCCTACCCATATTATGTAACATAAGGTACCACCCCTAACTATATTATGTAACATTAGGTTGCCACCCCTACCCATATTATGTAACATTAAGTTACCACCCCTACCCATATTATGTAACATTAGGTTACCTGGATTGGGATCGTTGCTAGGGCAACCCATGATGACGTATTTGCAAAGGGTACTAGGCATCGCTCAAATGCTGAGCAAGGAAAGTAGCTCAGATGTACAACTCACAAGTTTCAGTCGCCGTATACTGTATTGCAAGTATACATATGCATGCATATCCGTCGCTATTTTATGTGAATATGTATCCATATATTGTGATAATTCCAATGATTATGTTAAACCCAAGTGCTGACTGGTAACTTTCAACTGGTACTAAAGGCGTCAACTCAACTATGTTTCTCCGTGCATTGTGGTTTTTAATAATTTCTTTGGTCCATGATCGATAGGAAAATTAAAGTCGCAACACACAACACCAGGTAAGGCTCGTTGATAAATTTACCTTTGACATATTTGTAGGAGTTGTTTGCCTGGTAGTGACCGTGACTAACGTGCTAACGCGTGTGGACACTCCAAGCTTACTTACTTTATACTGTAGTTCCATGTTACAGTAGCAGTGCTTTATATTATTTGTACTTGTACTGTTATCTATTTATTACAAGTATACTAGAAATACATAAACGCAACAACCCCTCGCCCGCTTTAATGTGTATCCCCCCCCCCCCCCCGATGTTTAAAGCAAAACTTCCAGTCGAAAATAATTATATAGCAGTGCTTGAAAAAAGAAGAGTCAAAGCAAAACTTAGATTTAATAAACTCTGGTAGTCTTGTTGTAAAACATATTTTGTTTATTCGAGCGGTTTGGAAAGGTCTGTTTTAGCAAGCCTTTAAATGGCTTCCATGTACATGTTTTGATGAGGGGTGAACAACGTTTATTGGGGCGAGCCCCCTAGTTAGGGAATCAAGTACATCGCTCTCTGTAACTTCCGGAATGTATGTAACCATAAATTTGGTACGTCCACACAATTCGTACTCACCCTCTTCCCCGGTCGGACTTTAATAGTCGCTCATCGGCTGTTCCCCTAGCGTCGCACAGTTTCTTTGGTTTCAGACTTTTTGCTACATGTGTGTGTATACTATCCTTGAAATGGACGAATTACTAGAAGTAAAGACTGCCAAGAAGGCAGCAAAGAAATGAATGAAAACGACAGCGAAAGGCTAAGAGCCCCGCGCAATTCATACTCACCCTCTTCACTGGTCGGATTTTAATACTCATGAAATGGACGAATTACTATTTGAAACAAGAAGGCAGTGAAGGACAGACGAGACAGCAGAAGAAAGGTTTGCAAAGCGAAGGAAAAGATACCGAGTAACCGAGCACATGCAGTGCTGTTTGAGATGAAGACTCATTTAATTTGTTTGTGAAAATTTATCGTCTAGGTTAGTGTATTAGACTGTTTTTGATGTTAGTGACTGACGTTTCGACGGCCTCACTTTATTTAAAGTAAATGGTTTGAACCCAGGAGTATTACAACATGTTTGAGAAAGTTGCTCGTCTAGGTTAGAGTAGTCTTGAGAAAGACTGTTTGTGGTGGTGGTAGTGACTGACGTTTTGACGGCCTCAGCGGTGGTCAAGAAGACGAAACGTCAGTTACTACCACCACAAACAGTCTTTCTCAAGACTACTCTAACCTAGACGAGCAACTTTCTCAAACATCTCACTTTATTTGTTTGTGAAAATTGATCGTCTAGGTTAGACGGTTAGTGCAGTCTTGAGAGTTGAGAAAGACTGTAGTTCATGGACTTCAAGTCAGGGACCACTCATTGTTTATTATACATTTATACAAGGGGGGACTGAGGAGAAACTGGAGGGGCTTTAATTTTGTTTTACTCTAAAATTAAACGGGAAATGACAAAAGGAGAAAAGGGGGGAGGCTTTAAAAAACGGTTATGTTTATTTAATAAATAATATATCATACAAATATCACAGTACACCACTGAAAAGAACCCAACCAATTGATTTTAATATCAAAACCTGAACATTAAATTTATTTTGTTTTTTAAAGTTTAAAACACTTTAAACATTCACAAATTAGAACTAAGCGGTGGTCATTTGCCACTGAGGCTGTCAAAACATCAGTCACTAACAACAACAACAGTCTTTCTCAAGACTACACTAACCTAGACGATCAATTTTTACAAGCATGTACTAATCCCAGGTTCAAACCATTTATTTTACTGCTCATTTTATTGTTGAATAGACAATTAAAGGCTCGCCCCATTAAAAAAAGTCATGGTCAAGGAACCCTGATCTGTATAGCGCCTAACCTGGACCATTCGCTTATTTTGTTGTGTTTGTGAGCACGGAAGAAGGAACTTACCATGATAATTTAAGGAGTAGGACCAAGGAAAAGCTCCATCCGAGAGAAGAAATAACGTCCAACATGAGCAATGCCAAAGAACATATGGAGGCAATGGAGAAGTATTTTGATGCCCAAATGAAAGCATTTGAGGACAAACTGTTAAACGAGTTCAAACAATAACAAGACCTCGTTTGTTCTGCCGTAAACACGTCTTTTAACCGGACACCGACAGACACTGGACTACATACTCAAATCTAAAGCCATTTACAGGGGCGGATCCAGGAATTTTCCCCACTTAGTCAAACCCGTTATGGGTCCCACTTGTTGTCATCGCTTTCGGAATCCTAAAACTCACTGCCAGATTGCTCATCGTCCCACTCATACATAATTTAATCCTCAGGTTATTGAATTCACAAAATGTTTGCGGTTTTCCTTGATTGTTTAGTTGCAAACAACATGTCTGCCAAAATCCGTAATCGACCGGTCGATTACGGAAAATTATCGACCGGCACGTGATGCGTCTCAGCCAATGAGAACGCACGATATCAACGGAAGTAACTTGTCACAGAATAAGGATCAACCAGAAGTCCGACTCAGTGTCGGCACCTTTGATGTAAGCGTCCTCGCGAAATTTCGGCTTGCGATCCCGGCGCCATTTTGAAAGTAAGTGCCCCCGGGAAATTAGCCCTCTCGTCCTTGCGACCCTCGGGCTCCTGTATTCAATTACTCTTGGCCTTCTTGTGACCTTTTAATTAAATTTATATTGTTATCTATATATATAAATAATATTTAGTTAAGTAAATAAGTAATTTACTTTAGAAAACGGTTCTTTGGAAATAAAATTATTTGACCACAAAGTTATTAAAACTTCAGTACGCAGATACTACGGGTAAGACTCCGTGGCAAAAAAGTCCTGCCCTCATGAAGCGGGTATTACATTTCTCGATTATACCGACACATTTGTTTATAGAAAAAGATGGCTAAAAATTTCGGAACTACGCATTGTTGAAGTACATCGAGTACGTATGTTGTTAGAAATTTTATAAGCTTTCATTTGGTGTATAGTTCAAACTTTAGTGTTACCTGTAACTTTTTAAAATGTTCAAAATGTGCACACCATTGTTCGTAAAATAAGAATTATATGATGGGAAATGGACTCCTCACAAGTGTTATAGAATCTTGGATATTGTTTTTAAATATTAAATGCACAGCCCTGAACAACATATTAAACATAGGATACTGTGAAGTGCCATTCATGTCAGAACTTTTAATTTTCTCGCCGGGAAGTATTTTAAAGAATAAAAAAACATTATTTTGGTCCGGACCGTCTGAAATGGATGAATTTCTTAAGTTTGTTTTACCTTTTGCTGTTTTGGTGTTTGCTATAACCTCAGTGAGACTTCTGGTATGAACCTCAGATATTTCTTAAACAAAAGCTAATTCAAATATGAAAGGAGTGGAAAAGTTTGCAGATTTCTAGTTGAAGTTGAAAACGTTTTTGGTGCAAATTAGTGATCATACCTTTTCAACATATGAAAAAAATATTAAAACTTTTATGGTCAACGGTGAGAACATTTTGAACATTTTAAAAAGTTACAGGTAACACTATGATTTGAACTATATACCGATTGAAAGCTTATAAAATTTCTAACAACATACGTACCCGATGTATTTCAACAATGCGTAGTTCCGAAAATTTTAGCCATCTTCTTCTGTAAACAAATGTGGAGTTTATACAATTCTGGATTATGCCGACAGCTTCGTGAGTGCAGGACTTTTTTGCCACGGACTTTTACCCGTAGTATCCGCGTACTGAAGTTTTAAAAACCCCGTGGTCAAAGAATTTCATATCCAAAGAATCGTTTTCTAAAGTAAATTACTTATTTACGTAACTAAATATTATTTATATATATAGATAATAATATGAAGTTAATTAAAAGGTCACAAGACGGCCAAGAGTAATTGATTACAGGAGCCCGAGGGTCGCAGGGACGAGAAGGCTAATTTTCCGGGGGCACTTACTTTCAAAATGGCCGACTGGCGCATGCGCATAAAAATAATGGGACACTTTTTTCCGCGAGTCGGACTTCTGGTTGATCCTTATTCTGTGAACTTGTGCCATATAATAAACTTCATGTAATAACTTTAAAACCAGCAATTGAAACAAAGCAAAAATATACAGTATTAATCGGACTGTCAAGGTATTGACGAGAAAACATGAAAAACGTTTGTCACGTAACTCACGTTTGAAGTAAACAGCTGACATATTTCTCAGTGATATTTTTTTAGACTTGTCTTAAACATTGCCGTTTCTCTCGCAATCATGCACTACACTTTCCCGTTGCCTTCTCTCTCTAGTGTCTTTGTTTACCTTTTCTTCTGACTGCCTCAGTTTGTTAGCTTCGCTTTTCTTTGCTAAGCAAATAACTTCCCTCCCTTCCGCTGTTTCGTTGTCCTCGCGATAGTTCTGTACGTTATCTCAATATTTTCGACTTTCCTTCAAAGCTTTTCCTTCGAGCTAATAGTTCTTGCGGCTTCCCTTAAAGTTTTCTTGTTTTATATAGTTGCATTTTCTCTTTCCATAGTGATAATAATAGTATTTTTGCATGTATATTTCCATGTTGTTCCCAGTGCCCCACCGTTATCACCAGGCAAGCTGAACGTACCAGGCCAGACTAGTTCCTAGTCCTCTTCTCACTGGAACTTATTTTGGTGACGTCACAGGATAGGGATCGAGCGAGAGGACTAGAGGAAAATGTTCATCCTTATCTATCATGAATCCTGCTGGAGCTCGGATTCTTTAATCTTTATGAACGAGGGCACTTAAACAAACTTCTCCTTGAGAGCAGACAGCAGACAGGTAGGTTTCTTTATTTTAAATTACGTTAAAAGGTTGTTACATACGAGGCTTTTTAAAGTAGTGTTCGGCGTAGGAAGTGATTGTGTTGAAATACATTTATACAAATCGAAATATGCTATTTTCACGTTTCGGCAGTAGACCAACCTTGCTATATGATGTTATAAAGAATTGTGCAGACCGACGTGAGTGTTATCTGCCTTGGTTTTCTGCCAAACGGCCATTTGGTGCCTGTATAATTTGGTGCCAGTTTTGGGGCCAGATTTGGGGCCAAGCAAAACATTTTATTTCAGGCCTCTCACAATTTCGGTCCGCCGCTCGACGTTAAAAAGAGAGGCGTGGGAACCAGGCTGGTACCAGGCATACTAGCAAATAAATATACTGATCACAAAAAATTGTTCGCATATCACGCTTGTCCACGCGTGTGAAATGACTCCACGGGTGTCGAGATTAGCACCCTCACCGGGCTCCGGGCCTTCGGCTCTACGACCGGGCTCGGGGATAATAGTATATATTTCATTTTTTACACTTAGAGCCCATTGTCATTGAGTTTAAGAATTGTCCACATAGAAAAATGTAGAACATTACCTTTGTAAGTTGGTGCAACGATGTTATAGATTGAGTTAATTGTTGCAAACATGGGCATAGGAGTCCAATTATTCCGGGAGGTGTTTTTAACGAAAAAAAATGCACGTCTACATTTATAATCTTTCTTTAATCATCAAAGTTCAATGACTGCAAGTAAAGTTCAGATGTAGGGTAATTTTACCAACTGATGAATGCAGATAAATAATATTTACATTTATACTTAGTATTTACAGCATATAAACATAAACAACAAATCTTTCTGTACATAGTATATTACATTTCACAACCATCCTTAGAGATACTGTAGATGAAAACATTTTATTATTTTCTTACACTACCGAAGTCAACAGGTAAAGCTGCAGATCGGAATGCTAAAGTTACAAGTTGAAGTCCTACTCAAATTGACTGAATTTTTTGTTTCATTTCAGCAGTGTAAGAAAATCAAGAAATGTTTTCTTCAGGCTCTCGCTTTGACACGTAAAATCGTCTGATAAGTGTAATAATCTTAAGCGATGGCAGTATCTGACTGGCTCATACAGGAATAAGTTAAATACTATAAGAAGTTAAATAACCGAAATTCGTCGCTGTTCAAAGTAGAATAAATCTTCTTGACCTGTAATGAGAAATACATGTACTATGGTTCAGTGTACTGCACTCGCTATAATGCAAAATAAGGTATTTCCGCGGATGTCCCGCAATCAACAATGCAAACTACCGTACATACCCATGTTGGTAATATTCTTGATTTGTTCATTATACCAAGTGCATCAGAGAACTTCTGTAGTGAAACCCGGCATTCCACAAGTAGAGTCTCAGCGAGTTCCATAAGTTTAAAATGGAATGCAATGGTAGGGCGTACAATACTGCCAGGCCATAATTGCAATTTAACCAATGTGACAGCATATTCCTCACAATTACAGAAAAAAATATTTTTTTGATGTTGACGACCTGAATTTAAGTATATTATAACGATAAATCAACTAAAGTAAGTATACACTGTATACTATTTTAAGTTCTCTTGCCATGTTTGTCAATGCAGACAATGTTTCTGGATTGGGCGGATGGGCAAGTTCATTGGTGACTCATGGCAATTACCGTATGGTTTGAAAAGAATGGCAAAAAGCAACCATCCTGTCAGAAATATAAAAATAAGCAGTTTTCTGATTATATCCACAAATATCATAATCGACATCTCTTGAAAGAAACGACAGTTTATACTCACTTTAAACCTTTCTAACACATGGAAATAATTTCTCCCTTCGTGAGCTTTCTTTGCGCAGTCGATGCAATAATGCTGCTCTTGACCGCAGTCAATACATTGAACTTCAGCCGCTCCGTCGCAAGCACATGTTTCCTACGAATCCTTCTTCTTCGATGCGGCCATGTAATAGGGATTCGCGTATTCTTGCCCAGCTTTCGTATCCCTTAACTCTCCATATTTGATGCTTAGATATCGTGGAACTAAGTTCGCTTTCGTTGTTTAGATGTTCTTCAGTAAATACTGCATTTGGTCCATATTCTGATGTTGACGTTGGCCATGTGTCTTTAGCGTTCGACGACAACGATCTCGAATTGTCAATATTCACAGTTTTGCAAGGGACTTTTAAGCTTATGCTTTTGGTAGCTTTCTCGCCAGATGTAGAAACTGAAGGAATGCGAACCTTACATGCTTTAAAACGTTTAGCTGGATGCGAAATTCCTGGACGAACTCTTGACGCCATGTTGAAAGATAAATCAACATAACACACAAAAAAAAAGGCTCGTACCTATTTGGTTTTGACCCAGCCTGCTTGGGGCGGGCCAGGTTGCACAGGTTGCATGCTGAGCACGCTTCAAGGCGTAGTTCTAAATTTTAGAACTCATGTTTTAGAACTCATGTTTTTTAGAACTCATGTTTTAAGCATTTTAGAATAAGTGAAACTCGTGCTTTAGACGTGGATGTGGATATGGCTGAATAACGGAGAAAGGGAAGGGGATATAAGGAAGCACAGGCTAGGCACAGTTAGAGTAAACCTGAATGTTGACGTGAACGTAGTCTTAGACGTTATTGTAAACGAGGAGGTAGATGGTCGTGTGGCCCTTGAACGTGTGGTCCTAGACGTGTCGTCCTGGACGTGTGAACATGGACATAGACATGAACGTGGTCACGAACCGGCACCTGGACGTGAATTTGAACCCGGTTGTAAATATATAACTTAACCTACCTTGAGCAATAGGATACTGCATGGAGACGCTGCAAATCAGCAACGCCAAAAATTTCCAGTTCATGCTTGAGTCTTTGTAGAAATCCACAAACCGCAATGAATCTGCCAAGTCAGTTCAGAACTTCTTTCGTGCCTCGCTTGTACCTTAGAAATATTTGGCATGAATGTTAAATTTGTATAATAAGTATAGGTAATCATATGATAGCGAGTACAATTAAGGATTTACACTACAAGTGATATTTGAAAATTTTGCCAAAATTGCACGAGCCGTCATGCGAGTGCAGTTTTGCAGAATTTTCAAATATGACGAGTAGTGTAAATCCTTAATTGTATTTATTATATATGCATGACAAAATTACGACACGTACGCTTCGTACTCACTCACGGCTTTAAAAACATCTTGTTTCATTACTTGACAAGAAACACTTTCACTCTGGGTGTTCTCCGTACTCATTTCAAAATATTTACATGGAATTTTTAGTTCATAGTGTACCAAAAGTCGTTGGAAATGTGGAAACTTTCCATTGCAGAATTGGCCGCCATTTTGAATTTTATTGTCAACATCGTTCCCAGGTCCTTGGGAGCTGTACAATTAATAAAATAATTGTACTCCTCAAAACCAATCAACATGTAGTAATTTTGTCATGCATATAATAAATATAATAAATACTGTGAGGATACTCGAACCGGGACCACGTAGGAATGTCGAACAATCAAAGCGCGCCAATAGAACAAAGAAACGCAAGGAAGTTATAGTCGAAATTACACAGTATTTCTCTTGTTTCAACACACAGATGATTCAGGCGATTGCCCTATTCCGACTGTTTTATTGAGTTTTCTTTTAAATTTTACTTGCGTGAAGGCTGGTTTCCATTTGGTCGCCACGCGGAATGGTCACAAGCGGCATAATGAAAGTACAAACAACGGGCAGGCAGCTTTCCAACTCTGGGTGACTGTCGCTAGTAGGCTTGCTCTACGTCTGCCTCTGGATTCATTCGAGTCTGGGGCTTACAGACGCGGGTTTGTTTCGATATGGGTTTGTTTCAAGATGGGTTTGTTCATGCAGTTTCAGACGGATTTGTTTCAAGACGGGTTAACGTTTGTTTCAAGACGGGGTTTTCCCGTAAAAATCTATCTTGCCGACAAACACATCTCGAAACAAACCCGTCTCATCGGAGCCGTCTAGAAACAAACCCGTCTCGAAATAAATCCGTCTTGTAAAAACCATGGGTAAAACCCCGTCTTGAAACAATCAAGAGGCAGACGCGGTAAAAATCAATACTGATTTCACGGTCGCCGAGATTGCGAGATCGAGATAGAACCATGCATTAAAGCAAATTTCTACAACCCTGCCGCTATAAACTGTCTTCCGCGGTCGCAGACTGACGCAAACAAATTTCCGTAATATTTATAGTTTCCATTTGGTCAACCATTGCGACCAAATGGAAACCAAAAAAAAACCACATGGTTCATGGCACTGATGTGCGTCACACCCTCAATTATTGTCAACAAACATGACGTTCAGCAATGACTTCAGCTGCCAAGATAACAATCGGTTATTGAAGCATTGTTCAGTCATCAAATTTCTAACAAGTTGTATGATTCTTACGAAGTTAGAACTCTAATAAGACTATTACAACTAATAGACAATAAAAACAAGTGGAAGTAATTTTCAAAAATATAATATCAAACATAACGGAAACAGAAGCCATTTACTTCACATTAAATTGGTATATATTTATACATGCGGTGAGCTGTTTATGCTCTTATAAAGTTGTGCGATTCTAAGGAAATTAGAACCCCAATACTATTACAACTAATAAACAATAAAAACAAGTGGGAGTAATTTTCAAAACTATAATATCAAACATTAACTGAAAGGCGGAAACTTTACTTCACTTGCAGTGAGCTATTTATCCTCTTTAAACTTTACTATCCTGGGTATTTACATGCGGCGCAGGCTGTATACACTTTACATGTCTGATTACTAAACTGAATCGCACTGCAAAAAAAGCTACTTGTAAAATATCTTGTACGAATTTGTATACACTTCAATACGGATCCATGTTGTAGATGTCGATATGAGATTTCTTGAAACGTTCAATGATGAATGCCGGTAGCTCCCAATATCTCGATTCACCAAGTGGAATTTTGTTTCCTAACGCTTTCTTCAAAATCAGAAGGTCTTTGTCCAACGCAGACCTGTTTATATATTTCACGGCGTTTTCCATATCACGTGGTCTTATCACAGAGAAAAAGCTAGTGGACGCTCTTTCACGTACACGCAAACTTGAAAGCTTCCAAATCACTTTGTGCTTTTATTTTCCTTTTTTCCATTTATTTAATGAGATTTTTGAGCTCGAGTAGTTCCCTCTTTATTTCCGGATGCTTGGAAGATAGTTTACATGCATCAAATCCTAAGCACGGCTCGTTTGAGCATTTAGCTTTGGTATGTCCAAGTCCGTGACAATTCGAACAGATTTTTGCTCGTTTTTCAGCATAAGTTTCGCAGTTATGTATATCTTTCTGCTGTCTTGCCAATTATTCATTTGCGCTCTTAATTTGAACTTGAATTGTTTGTACGTCTTGAATTAGTTAAATTTGGCTTTTACCCACATAGGATTTGGGTTGACTTGGAGTAACGGTTCCCTTGTTCGAGAGGCTCTTATCGGAAGGTTGATACTCGAAGGCAGGAGCTGAAGCAGAGGAAGAAAATATCGGAACTTGTAAATGGCTTACATACGCGGCGCTTGCCGTAGCTACCGACAAGAAATTGCTGATGGTTTAAAGTAACTGTTTGGCCATGTACACCGCCAGTGTGACCAGCCTGCGAAGCAGTGTGACCTACAAGATGAGTTGGTGGAAAAAGCTCGCCTACATGGCTGCAAACATCTCTCGACGTTCTCGTTAGCTTTTAGGTTTTCGATTTCTGTTTGAAGTATTCTTTTTCCGCTAGGAGGAGTTTTTTGGGAGACGGGAAAAAAGTATCTAAATCATTCTTCTCGCCATATTTTATCGACTTACGAGAAGTGAAACCCGAATTTCATACTCTGGAGCCAGTCTTTCCAATTGGAGGCCGATATCGTCTTCAACCACTCAAAGACCTCAGACGACGTTGCTTCCATTTCCAGACTTCCAGTTCCAAATCTGTTTACTCCAAATTTCAAAAATATCAAAAGATCTACTTCAATGATGTGTCCGAGTTATTTGACGCCTTCAAGTCACCGAACTCCAAGTCATGAATGACGTTGCAAGGCAACAACAAATTAGAACTTAGTATTTCCACAAGCTTGTAGTGGGGCAGGGGACTGGCTTTCTTTACGAATAGCTCTGTTTATTTTTGTTAAATAGCTATGCACAGTTCGCAGGCTAAGAATGGCTAATATTTTGGCCAATTTTCTCATAATTATTGTGATGGTTGTCAACCACCGTATACGAACACGTCGCAATGAAATATCGTTCAAAGTATCTTAAACTCCGTTCACATGTACCCAATAAAGAAAGTATAGCTTTTTACTTCAATAATTTAAAAATAAAATATCAACAAAATAATATTATAAAACTTATTAACTTCAACACAGTCAAATAATATAACCCGCAGTGTCGGAAATAGTTGGTTCAATTAGTTCGCGATATCTGTTCGCATGGTACACACAATATTCTGTTTGGTGTTCAGCAAGAGCTTGATTTAGATTCAAGAATGCCTTTATCTGCCGAAAACAAAACTCGCAAGTTTTCAAATGCGGAGAGTAAGATGGCTGGAATAATAGTTGTATCCCACACTCAACAAACATATTTCTCAGCATTGGCTCAGCGAAATTCCCGTGGTGAAAGCCGCAGTTGTCAAGGACGACAGTGTCTCCTCGTTCAAGAATCACTGAGCCATCTGCGCGGGCCGTATTTAAAATTAATCAATAGTTCAATACCATTTGATGCATCGTTTATTACTTATACTAGTCCTACATAATCAACACCTTGGATGGAGTGCAGTAAATTAATTGTATATGTGGCGTTCGACGCGTATCTTTGCATCTCAAAAGCTGGTTCCCCAATCCGAGAATTTCCATATCGACGGTTCATCGTAGTTTTCACCACACTACGTTCGTCCAAAAAATGGATAGTTGCTGGATGCAGTTCACTTACACGGCCAAGAAATAAATTGAAGTATTCAAAATTAGCTGCAGTCTGCGATTCAAGTGGTACCTGCTGGATCGTTTTCTTCGTCATAAATAAATCTTTTTCGGTCCACCTTTTTATTGAATTTACGGAAGGAAGCTTATCAGGGTGCACAACTCCGTCCAGTAAGAGTCTTTTCTTTATTTATGAACAACAAGCACTCGGCTTACAAAGCTTTTCCATTTCTACATACTCTAGCTACAACAGCATCTATCATCTTTGGACGGCGCGGAACTACTTTGCTTTTGGGGTTCAGGACGTTACTGACAAAGTGTCTGCTGGTGTTGATCTCATTTGCGATGAAGGGTTTACTAAATCCATCGTTATTGAAGTCTAAAACTCGCTCTCTAAAAAGCTGTGGATGACGACGACCGTTGTCGTATAGACCACCTTTTTTATTTACTCGTTACTGAATATTATGCCAAATACGAGCCATTGTTGTATTGATTCGTTGATCTGGCGCTTTTGCGCGTCGTTAACGAGACCTGCGTCATATCTAAATAATTTTCACAAAAATGTTACAAAAATTTGACCAAAATGTGTAGAATTTGGAAGAAAAGCGGTTTTAGATTGTACAAAATTGAGATGGAGTTGGATAAATTTTGTCCATTCTTTCATTGTTTGATCAATGCTTTACGAATTTTCTTTGTGTTAACGCTACAATCTTATTGGGCGAATTTCTTTGTCCAGTCCCGGTTCGATTATCCTCACAGTAATGTAATAATAAATATAATAATTATAATAATAATGGTAATGGTAATGGTAATGGTAATGGTAATCGTAATGGTAATGGTAATGGTAATGGTAATAGTAATGGTAGGGTAGACTTTTCCAATGCATTACCCAGTCGTCAGCTAATTTGAAAAGCTAAGGATTTTAAAGACTTGTCATTTTGACACGTTTTTAACGGTTAAGATCAAGAAAGAAAGGAGTGAGGTTTGCTAAGATGATGTAACATATAATATATCATCGTTGTTATATATCCTGTAGACAGTAATTGGGGTTACCTGTTGTACCAGCTATTCTACATCTATCGTTCATAAAAGTGGGTTCAAGAAGGTTTACCAGCGAGGAAGGTTTATTAGCGAGGAATGTTTACTAGTGAGAAAAGTTTACTAGAGAGGAAGGTTTACCAGTAAAAAAGGTTTAGTAGTGACAAAGGTTTGCTAATGAGAATGGTTTACTAGTAAGGAAGGTTTACTAATGAGAAAGGTTTACTAGTAAGGAAGGTGTACTAATGAGAAATGTTTACTAATAAGGAATGTTTACTGTTGAGAAAGGCTCATTACTGAGGAAGGTTTACTTTACTAGTACGGAAATTAGTTTAGTAGTAACAAAGGTTTACTAGTTAGAGAAGATTATTATAAGGAAGATTTACTAGTAAGGAAGGCTTATTACTGCGGAAGGTTTACTAGTACGGAAAGTCTAGTAGTAAGGAACGTTTACTAGTGAGGGAAGATTATTATTATAATAAGGAAGGTTTACTAGTAAGGAAGGCTTACTGTATATAGTGAGGAAGGTTTACCAGTAAAGAAGTTTTGTAGCGAAGAAGGTTTACTAATGAGGAACGTTTACTAGTTCAGAATACTGTACTAGTGAGGAATTAGGTTTACTAGCAACGAGATTCAAAGTGAAAACATGTTAAATACCGCATAAAACAATTTAGAGTCTGAGAAAGTTGCAATTGATCAGGCATATTGTTGAGGAAGAAGGTATTGATTTGCAGAGAAACATATCAGCTAACGAACAAATGCGCAACACCGGGATTGCAGCGTTCAGCAGTAAGAAACCTGATGTCTGCCTTTTCGCAGCAATCGGGAATAATTATAGCAACAGCCAGCAGACAGCATTCAGTATTTAGTAGTAGTATGGTAAAGCATCGCAAAGCTTACCAAAGCAAAGCTATTACTGTATTATCGCAAAAGCCATAACTCTCGCTGTTTTGAAAAATGCTGTTATAAATAATAATGGAGGAAAGTTGAAAACCTTTCTCAACTGTTAATTTCGCTCTTTCAGTAGGCACATCAATTCGAATAGGTCCCCTTCTTAAATATTATACGAGACACGTTCTACATAATGTCTGACGGTTAAAAACCCAACAGAACATAATTTTTACCTGTCTATATAGTTTTCCCTATCGGTTGAAATCTTCTATAATATTCCAAAACAATTATCTTGCTTTATCTGGTAGCTTCAGCCGTCAGCATTAACAGCAAACTAAAGAAACAAAACAAAAAATGCTCCTCATCGCTGTTTAAACGCCTTTCGTCATTTCTCTAATAATCTGTTGACAGCTGGTGAGCTGAAAGCACTTCAAAGCGATGGCGTTGTCGTGAATTATATAGCAGCTTCGTAAATTTAAACAGCATGAGCATCGGCAAACTTATGCATTTGTCTTCAGCACACAGCCACAAGAATTAGATGGCTATAAACTCAAAAAAACCCCGCTAATTATTATATTCATATCGAACTTTTTAAAAAAATTATGATAAACATATGGAGTATAATGTGTGTCTAGTAAGGGTTATATAAATTATCAGCAAGTATTTTTGCATTTTATAATTACCAAATAGTGTTTTCTTCAAAAGCGCCGTTCTCTGTCATCATCAATCACTAGAAACACGCTTGCTTTCAGGAGTGTTTAGAAAAATCGAAAATTTAAGGCAGGGCTTTACCTGAAAAACAGGCACTTTTTGTTTCGGCTATAAAAATTGCAGATTTAATATATGCCATAACAATTAATATAATTTTGGAAAGCTTATGAGCTAACGATTTTAAATATGATTAGTAAAATAACTTGAGAAAAGATTTATGCATTATGCATGTAGAACAATAATTAAAATACCCTCCCTCTGTTATTCAAATGGCAACAGGTTCCTTAATGATATGAATGAGGCATTTTACCAAATTTTGGCATGCTAAAACACCAGCCTGAAGTTACAGGGTAAAAACTGGGTGACTTTTCATTTCAATTTTTTTTATGAAAGTCGTATGGCAAATCGCTTCATTCAAATCAATTAACTCACTTTGAATTAACTGTCCTGAAAATTTCAGGTCAATAGCTCAAATCCTTCTCAAGATGTCGTTTCTCAAAGGTCATAATACTGTCTTTTGAGAAAAACAGCCTAAAAGTTAAGTATTAATATTGATTAATGATTACTTACAAAATCTCACGTTACTTGCATGGAAAAAGTTCGCAGTTTGGTCCTAGGAGGCCATGGTGGAAAATCAAAAAGCCCCAGCTTCATATGTGACTCTTTCAGACTCCCGAAGGGCTTCCTCCCGTTGGCTACGTAAAAGCTTCAACCCCTGGCGGCGCTTCTTTTCCTTCGCAGTAGCTTGATCCTTTCAACCCAGAAATAATAGAGTCACCTATTATAACAGTTCTTGTGGGTTTTACAGCCGAAGCCGCACCAGCTTCAACTTCTTCTGTATCTTTGACATTGCTTTTGGAATTATTTTAGTTACCGATTTCTTATGTTGGTCATTCTTTGCAGGGGCGGACTGGCCGCAGAAAAGTTACCGGGAAATTAGATGAAAGTGGCGCCTGGCCGAGTGCAAAGCCTGAGTGTTCTTAGGGTCCCAGCCGAGGAGTGCGCGTGCTGTTCCGGCTTCTAGGAAATTTTTGACCCTCTGAAGTTATATTTCCACG
The DNA here is from genome assembly GCA_035771165.1 of Paragorgia papillata. Lineage (NCBI taxonomy): Eukaryota > Metazoa > Cnidaria > Anthozoa > Scleralcyonacea > Coralliidae > Paragorgia > Paragorgia papillata. Next base: position 1,596,719 of record JAWNZC010000067.1, on the reverse strand, counting down.
ATTTTGAGGGCGGCATTTTTCATTTTAAGCACGATTTATGTATGCCCATATTTTTTGTGACTACAACATTTAATAGACACTAATATATTATATACTACGAGTGAATTACTGTTCCAAGGCGTAAAATATCGCGCGCATGACTTTTCTATTGTCCAAATTGAATAGTTTTCTACTTCGTTCCACATGGAAACTCACAAGACAGAAGAAAAAAGTCGAGCGCACGCTATTTCACGCCTGGTTGAAATCCAGCTTTAGGGGCTGTTCACATGGGATACAGGACGGGACAAGTAAGCGGGACGGGACGTTTTTCATCCCTGGTTTATATGAGAATGTTTTCAGGCAGGATAATTGCTACCGGGACGTTTCCCAACACAGCTAGAAAGTCGTAAAAACCACAGAATAGCAGAGAAATAAATAGAATTTGACGTATAATAAAGAGCTGTTGTCCTCCTACTAGCCGTTATCACGCATTTGTATCGAATAAACAGCTTAAGAATCAAAATAAATACTCGAAACGGTATCCGTCATATCGTCCCAGTTAGCATTAGGCAGGTATAAACAGAAGTCACGCCTAGGCGGGACAGAGCGTCAGAACATTTATATATTATGGTTGAGTTAGGAAACCGGGATTCCACTTAGGCGGGACGGGATAAAAATGTCCCGGCAAACACATTCTTCATATAAACGAAATGAGATAAATAAAGGGAAAATATTATAGCGATGCGATCCGTCCCGTCCCGCTTTCCATGTAAACAACCTCTTAAAATTAGTCTTATTAGAGTTACAAAATTTATTGTATACCCGAAAAATTACGATGGTTACATCTTATGAAGTGAGTAACAAAGAAAAGATAACACATTTACATGCAGAGTAAATAGTTTAGAAAATACAAATTGTATATCATTGTGTTTACGACTTGTAGTATAGGAATGTTAATTGTCTTTTATGGGGGCGCCTGGACCGGAAAACCAAGGGGCGCACCGGGAAATTTCCCGGTATCCCGGTGGGCCAGTTCGCCTCTGATTCTTTGTTGGATTTTCTTTGTCCTTTGATCTGGAGCCATTGACCGCTGTTGTTTCGGTCCAGCCTTTACACCTTTCTTAGACATTATGATGTCGTGGGTTGTTAACAGACTTTGTTGTTCAGATTCAGACTTACGTAGACTCTCTGATAAACGACGAACTTCTTCCTTCCGTCCCGTAGCTTATTATATTTAATTTACATATTCTTTCTTTGGGTACTTGAACAGCTTCGGTTTCACAATTATTATTTTTTGAGTTTATTGATTGATCTGAACACAAATGGGATTTCAGATGATGAATTTCGTCCCTTACTATGGTGATCTCGGCTTTGAAGTTGTAGAATAACGAAAAAATTCAACAGAATTAAATATAGAAGTGCGGGTTTGTTTTCTAGCCAATAATATATTAAAAAATTGTAAACACTGCTTTGTCGACAAATATCGAGTACGCCAAATTGCTAGCGACCGTGTCTTGAACATACTGAAAAATATAATAATTTTAAACTGACAGTTCCCGTCCTGATATTGTGATTATTGACGGCAACCAAGTCTCAATAATTGACGTCACCTGCCCGTTTGAGAATGATAGCGATGCTCTCCAAACTGCGGAACAAGAAAAGATCGCAAAGTATGATCACCTGAAAGACCATTTCATCGCCCAAGGCAAGAACTGTTCCGTCTTTGGTTTTGTTATCGGTTCTCTTGGTGCGTGGCATCCCGCTAACGAAGCCGTCCTTACCCGTCTTGGTATGACGCGCTCATACAAGTCGCTTTTCCGCAAACTTTGTTGCAGTGATGCAATCCAAGGATCTGCTAGCATTTACTATAACCATATGTCCGTTGACGGTCATAATTAACTTTTGTCATATGTGAATAATGGATAAATTATTCACTTATTATACTATATATCTCGTTATTCATCTTTACTATGAACTTTCTCAAGAATAATGTCTTAACTTATTCTTCTGATCATTTCTCGTTTAACAACCTATGTATATAGATTTCTTTGTTAGTAATATTAACTTGCCTAATTTGTACATATCATTTTCAAAAAGTAATAAATCATAAATAGTGTAGTGTAGTGTAGTGTAGTGTAGTGTAGTGTGGTGTGGTGTGGTGTGGTGTGGTGTGGTGTGGTGTGGTGTGGTGTGGTGTGGTGTGGTGTGGTGTGTGGTGTGGTGTGGTGTGGTGTGGTGTGGTGTGGTGTGGTGTGGTGTGGTGTGGTGTGGTGTGGTGTGGTGTGGTGTGGTGTGGTGTGGTGTGGTGTGGTGTGGTGTGGTGTGGTGTGGTGTGGTGTGGTGTGGTGTGGTGTGGTGTGGTGTGGTGTGGTGTGGTGTGGTGTGGTGTGGTGTGGTGTGGTGTGGTGTGGTGTGTGTGGTGTGGTGTGGTGTGGTGTGGTGTGGTGTGGTGTGGTGTGGTGTGGTGTGGTGTGGTGTGGTGTGGTGTGGTGTGGTGTGGTGTGGTGTGGTGTAGTGTAGTGTAGTGTAGTGTAGTGTAGTGTAGTGTAGTGTAGTGTAGTGTAGTGTAGTGTAGTGTAGTGTAGTGTAGTGTAGTGTAGTGTAGAGTGTAGTGTAGAGAGTAGAGTGCAAAGTCTAGAGCATAGAGTGCAGAATGCAGAGTGTTTAGCGGAGAGTACTAAGTGTAGTTTGTGGGGTGTAGAATGCATGCAGAGTATGGAGTGCAGATTGCTGAGTGTAGAGTTCGGAGTGCAGAGTTCAGACTTCAGAGTGCTTAGTGGAGAGTGGAAAGTACAGAGTGTGGCGTGTAGTGTGGAGTACAGGGTGTAGTGTAGAGTGTAGTGTGTAGAATGTAGAGTACAGGGTGGAGTGGAGAGTGCAGAGTGTAAGCTGCGGAGTGTAGGGTGCAGAGTGTAAGCTGTATAGAGTGCAAGCTTCAGAGTGCAAGCTGCAGAGTGGAGAGTGGAGAATGAAGAGTGGAGAGTGCAAGTTGCAGAATGTAGACTGCAGAGTGTAGAGTACAAGCTGCAGAGTGGAGAGTGGAGAGTACAAGTTGCAGAATGTAGACTGCAGAGTGCAGACTGCAGAATGGAAAGTGCAGAGTGCAACCTGCAGAGTGTAGAGTGCAGTACCAGAGTGCAAGCTGCAGAGTGCAGACTGCAAAGTGGAGAGTACATAGTGTAGAGTGCACAGTGCGGAGTGCAGAGAGTGTGGAGTGCAGAGAGTGTGGAGTGCAGAGAGTGTGGAGTGCAGAGAGTGTGGAGTGCAGAATGTAGAGTGCAGAGAGTGTGGAGTGCAGATAGTGTGGAGTGCAGAGAGTGTGGAGTGCAGAGAGTGTGGAGTGCAGAAAGTGTGGAGTGCAGAGAGTGTGGAGTGCAGAGTGTGGAGTGCAGAGTGTGGAGTGCAGAGTGTGGAGTGCATAGAGTGTGGAGTGCAGAGAGTGTAGAACGCAGAGAGTGTGGAGTGCAGAGAGTGTGGAGTGCAGAGAGTGTGGAGTGCAGAGAGTGTGGAGTGCAGAGTGTAGAGTGCAGAGAGTGTGGAGTGCAGAGAGTGTGGAGTGCGGAGAGTGTGGAGTGCAGAGAGTGTGGAGTGCAGAGAGTGTGGAGTGCAGAAAGTGTGGAGTGCAGAGAGTGTGGAGTGCAGAGTGTGGAGTGCAGAGTGTGGAGTGCAGAGATTGGAGTGCATAGTGTGTGGAGTGCAGGGAGTGTAGAACGCAGAGAGTGTGGAGTGCAGAGAGTGTGGAGTGCAGAGAGTGTGGAGTACGGAGAGGGTAGAGTTCAGTGCGTGGAGTGCAGAGAGTGTAGAGTGCAGAGAGTGTGGAGTGCAGAGAGTGTGGAGTGCAGAGAGTGTGGAGTGCAGAGAGTGTGGAGTGCAGAGAGTGTGGAGTGCAGAGAGTGTGGAGTGCAGAGAGTGTGGAGTGCAGAGAGTGTGGAGTGCAGAGAGTGTGGAGTGCAGAGAGTGTGGAGTGCAGAGAGAGTGGAGTGCAGAGAGAGTGGAGTGCAGAGAGTGTGGAGTGAAGAGAGTGGGGAGTACAGAGAGTGTGGAGGTTTGAGAGTGCAGAGTGTATAATATTAAAATACCAAAATACTCTAGGCCTAATTGTACAATATGGTATTATGACATTAGAGTACTAAAGTGTTATAGTATTAGGGCTTATGAGATTTAATTTATAGTTTTTACATTACTCTTTTACTATTTTATTATAGGTTTGCAGAACTGCGTGAAGTGGAAAAAAAAGAAACGTGATATCTAAAACGATTTATGTTATATTTACGCTATAGAAAAGATTAATTGATTAACAAAAATTAATGCCAAGAAACGAACTATTAAATTACGAAGGTTAAAGATAGTATATTACTTTCTCTGGAGACGTTATCGTATACGAGACAACCAATAGATTGCCAATTCTCACTGAGTTCAGTACCAATTATATATTATAGGCTATTTATTCGCGCGCCTTTACAGTAATACCCTTGATATCGTTTATGCTTAGCGGTTCATCATTCGACAACTAAAGTGTAAAAATAAAATTTATCAACATTAAGTTATATTTTGTATGTGTTTTTGAATTTAACACACAATGTGTGTGTTGTTGAGTGTTTTACTTTGTTCTCTCAGATTGTTTCTTGGCGTGATGTTTATTTTGGTGTGTTGTTTCTTGACGTATTTTTTCTTGATGTGTTGTTTCTTGACGTGTTGTTTCTTGATGTTTTGTTTTTGATATGTGTTGTTTCTTGACGTGTTGTTTTCTTGACGTGTTGTTGCCTGACGTGTTGTTTCTTCATGTGTGACCAGTAATAACACGCCTGCTGTGTTCCTACAACACACTAACATTGACAACACGCCAAAATCGTGTTCAACACGCTTTTGGCGTGTCAACTGAGAGGACAAAACGGCGTGTTGTTTTGATAATGAAAAACACGCTAAATGCGTGTTTGATACAACACGCCAGATGCGTGTTTTAGTCAATATACAACACGTCAAAGGCGTGTTTTATGCAACACGTCTAACTACAACACGCCTAAAATACAACACGTCAAAAGTGTGTTCAACACACTTTCAGCGTGTCAACTGAGAGGACAAAACGGCGTGTTGTTTCGACACATTTGCAACACGTCAGGTTTTCTAGTGCATATGAATGGGAAATACTTCAGTGATTTTGTCAAAAGAAACTTCCCAAATCTCTTTTCTGATCGACGTAAAGAAAAGTTGTTTACCATGGACACGATCCGTCGCAAACCAGTAAGGCTGCGTTGAGAGCTATTAGAGAGCTTAAGCACCAGACGTCCGTGAGGTCACGAACCGCCACCGGAAGTATTCCGAAGCGCTGTGTCGCTAGTGCGCATGACATCGCGTTCTTGCATTCAAGTCGCGGACGTCAGAACGCCACTTCCGAGGTTTTTGTTAGAACGTGACAAACTTGTGGAGTTTTTATTTTGTGGACAAAATATCATGGACCTTCCTGAACCTTCTGCGTAAGTACACAACTTATAATATCTTCTAATCACTAATTCTATCGTTCCTGCTTAAGATATGACACAAAAAATGGCGTGCAAGAGTCGATCTAAAGAGCTAGTTACTTTGCTCTGACAGTTTGTTGAAGAGTAATTCTTTTTATTATATAAAATAGAGTGTTTTATTGATTTTTCCGCCACTAATAAAAGTGATAATCTCACATGTGCGATTATTTATGATAATCGCACATGTGACGATTATCGCTGAATCAGCATTATAGTTTAATGCAATTTTGCAAGGCAATAGGACAATTTTTTTATATAATAAACAGAACAATACATGGATGCTTGGAAACATGAAATTTATTTCTCGTGTTGAACGGGATATGTCACTCGTTCGCTTCGCTCACTCGTGAGATATCCTGGTCAACACTCGAAATAAATTTCATATTTCCGCACATCCATGTATTATTCTCTATATATTTAACGATGTTTTTTTCGTAGCTAATGCTGGCGCATAATATTCTTCTCGCTTTTCTATGTTGTGTGATAGCATGCAAATAAATTTTTAATAACACGTTAGAGCCAAAATATTCTGTCAATAGTCCTATAGTCGATAGAGCATTTAGGCATATTATTATTTCAAATCTTTTCAAACCTACAATATATTTAGCTGAGGGTTTCTGCCTACACACCCTGCTACATAGATATTTTTCTAAATATATAAGCCTTTTTAATATTAGCAATGAAGTTAAATGCAGAACATTTAAATATATACTTCTATTCATAAATGGATGCAATTTGACATTCTTTCATGTACATCTCATATAATCCTTCCTAACAAGGCTACAAAGACTAGTTTAAAGGCACTTAATTTATTTTTGAGTCGGTTTTCTTTGTTCTTCCAAGGTCTTTATAACGCATAAAGACCTTGAATACTAATTAGAATCGAAATGAAGAAAAAAACAAGGAAAATCTTTGTCCAAGGTGGAAAAAAAAAGACAAAACTTGTTGGAAAACCTCCTCGATAATAAATTAATCCTCCATTAACCTCGAACGTTGGGATGTATGCGATATAAAGCCCTCGGACGCTGCGCGTCCTCGGGTCTTTATATAGCATACATCCCTCGTTCTCGGGGTTTATCTATTATATAAAGAATATTAAGTTGGCATCCATTTATGAATAAGGTCTATTACAGTCTGAATGGATTCCTATTTAAATTTCCATTTACTTTTGTCATTGTTTATATACAAGGTCAAAACACCAATGGAATGGACGGAGGCACATGATGTGTTTCTATGTCGTGAAATGCTTGTCGTTAACCCATTTCAGGCTAAGAGAAAAACAACACAGCGAGCCAATGTTGCTGATCATCTTGAACATGTTGATGCTCCCATGTTCAAGGTGACGGTTCGCTCTGTTCGTGACAGATATACACTCATCTCAAAAAAGTATAAGAAAAGAATGCAAAGTGAAAAAAAGGCAAGTGGGATTGTACCTGAACTAACTGAGCTGGATGTTCTTCTGGAAGAGTTATTAGAATTAGAAAAACTATCTGAAGAGGAGAGGAATAAGGAGAATGAAGAAAAAACCAATGATGAGGAAGATCGAGCTAAAGCCATTGATATCAGAAAGAGGGCGATGGAAACTCTTTCAAAGACTAAAAAAAGAAAGGTCAGTGAGGGTGAAGAAGATGAAACACCAAAGAAAAAATCCAGGAAATCGTCAAGTTGCACTATTGAATATTTAAAAGAAAAAAACGACATGGAGTTCAACCTAAGGCAACAGGAGTTAGAGTTGAAAAAAATGCAATATGAAGATGACAGAAAGAAACAGGATGAAGCAGGTAAAAGACACGAGGATATGATGAAACTCATGGCACATCAAAATCAGATGATGATGGAGCTGCTCACCAAAACTATTCAGAAATAAACATGTTACTGGATTTAAACTGTAAGCTCTAGAGTACTGTACAAGTACACTGTTTTGTTGTTTTAACAAGTGGAACATTTTAGTTTATTTGATAAACACTGGTTTTGAAAGATTAAGTAATATACATTCAGGTGTATGTTAATATTTGATAGTTGTACAGTAACTCTTATTGACATGTTGTTCTTTACCATACTGTGGAACATATTATTCCTAGTTGGTATTAAAGGTTGATATTATTTTTACATAACATTAAAACAGAAACACATTGTCTTTACACCAGGTTTAGAGTGCATAGTGTTTGTTTAGGAAAAGTACTCGTTTTGGCCTCGAGGCCAAAAAATTTTGCAGTTTGATTTCCATACAAACAGGTTATAGCATTCCTAATTAATGTGCATACCATGTACATTTTCCCAACTTTACTGAGACCTATTTTTAGGTTGCTTTTAAAATCCATGAATCTGAATGATTTTATGATATCACCAAATATCCACTCGACTGAGACTCGTACAGAGCTCATAGACCGATTGAAGGCTTCCATTCTTGGGGTCATTATTGCATCTCTAAATGGTGCTTGTAAATTCACTCTTAACGGGTATGCTGGATCTCCATATAAACACATGGGTTGGCCATTGGGTGAAAAAGCATAATTTTCCAAATCATGCAGAAGACCAGAATCTCTGAGCATGCCTGCATCATGCCTTTTCCCCTCTAAAAGAATGTAAAGTTGCAGGTATAGTAAGTAAACTTTTTACTTAATTCATTTAATTAGGTTTAGTTAAAGCTTACAGGGTACACTAATTAGAACAACAAAATTAGTACGGACAAGTAAAGGGCAGACCATCAGAAGAATACATATAATGTATACCATAAAAGCTGTATTAAGCCTAGGGTGGGGCTTCTTTGATCCCATATGTCAAGTAGGGGTCCTAATAGAAAGGTGGGGTGTTATTCAAAATTTATAAAAAAGAGAAAATTCAAATTAACTTTACCAACATTTAATTGTAGCAATAAATAAAGGAGATAGTATGTCTAAATAGGGTATACTAAGGGTGGACCATTATAGAAATCTTGGGAGGGGGGGGGGGGGGTGTGACAATTACAAAAAAAATAAAAACTGCAAAGAAAAATGACTTTAAAAACAATTCCTGCAGCTAATGATCCAGTGAAAAAACTAAAAAAAATCCTGCAGAGAGGTTGGACTGAAAAAAATATTCATGCCCCAATTTTTTTACCCCCCCCCCCCCTTCCCCCCTTCCCCCTTCCCAAGATTTCTAATGTGTGGTCCACCCCTAATGATTGTGTCACTGTTGGTGTTTGAACAAGTAGAACATGCAATTTTATATGGGTGACATTGCCCTGATGAATGTTGACAATGGAGAAAACATTAATTCTATAAAACAACAGTAGATTAAGGGACAAGATCGGTTGTTACAATATGTTTTAATAGGCTATATAAAAATATCTCGGTTTATCATCAGTAGCAGCAAAAAAAATGGGCGCGGGCGGGCGGATTTATTTTGTTTTGTATGTTTTTAAATGTGTTTGAGCATAATCACGCAAATGGAAGTTAGAAAAATTTCGCTGTTTAATGGCAACATGCCAAAAGATATACCTGTATGACCTTTAAAAAAAACAAAAATTCTGTGCGCCAGGGCACGAAAAATTGATGCGGGCGCTGATGACAAACCGAGATATTTTTTAAATGGCCTTATGCTTACCTACTGGCCCATACATGTTTGCAACCAGACCATTTGGTAGTGTGACAGATTGAAATTTAAGACTATGGACTCTTTTATGCCCGTTATAAATGATTATTTGGTTCTTGTTAGGTCGGCATATGGGCCTAACTGTACCGTCCACAAAACCAAAACAATTATGAAGTGCAGCCCCTTTTGCTGCTACTGCATTGGCATAAATCTGGAGGGAGGCGGGATTCAGAAACTGGTGGTTCCACTGTGTAACTCTATGACTATGGGCATCATATATATAATCGACGACTTGATCTGTGATCATACAAAGTTCGGGAACTGGCCTGCCGAAGCGATATATCATATCGCTATAACGACATGGGAAACTTGTACGCTTCAAAAGCATACATAACCCCTCCATCTTTGTAGCAACACTTCTCTGTGGGCACCTGAATTGCTCTGGCAAACCGAGCACATCAGCTAAGATTGGTATATCTAGCTTCTCGAATCTGAATTCAGATTTGCATTCAGCTTCTTCCATATTTTGTAAATCAAAACGCTCATAAATATCGTACGAAAATTCAGGATTTCTGGATGTATTTTCTTCTAGTAGAAGTAATAACTCTTCATCTGTCAAAAATCCTCGGCTATGGCTCATTAAAGCCATGTCCCTCGCATCCTTAAACGAATTCATCCCACTGTTTACAGTTACAAAGTCAAAATGACAAAAGGTTTAAAACAATTAGGAGAAGTTCAAGGCGACAGACGTTCGTGTTCGGTTTCGGCATTTCGCGTAAAGTTCATTTTTTGGCGCCACAAACGCCGTCCTCGATCCAGGCCCAAACGACATTTTGCCGTTCGTGACTTCACGGACGTCTGGTGCTTAAGCTCTCTATTGATGATGTAGGAGCTAAACTATTTGCTATTCCAGCGCGTTCTCGAGATCTAAACTCAATCGAGAACTTGTTTCACATAGTTAAAAAAGAAATTGCGAATCAGGTTATCGCCGTAGGAATAATAAACGAAACTTGGTGTCAACTCAAGACAAGAGTGCACAAATCTGTAATGCAAACGTCAGTAACTTTTATTGACAATCTCTTATTAAGTATGCCAAAACGCTTTGACGCTGTCATACAATGTAAAGGATTTAGAACGAAATATCAATGCTAACAACATTCCGCGCGGTTGATACAACGATGCTCACGACGATGCTCAGCCGCACGTTTATCGAAATATGCCCACATTACAGCAATATTACCAAGAAATTCGTCACTAAAAGTTAACAGTGTTATTAATTATATTAAGGGGAGGGAACTTTGCTATTTTCTACGTAACTTTTATTTGAAATGAAACGAGAGAAGATATGATTGTCTCACGGTGCCCACCCAAACTATAAATAACCATAATAGACCAGGTTTCTTTAGGCTATAAAAGCGAGCATCGTTGACAAACTCATTTTCCAAGCGCATAAGTCGTTTAATAATATTCGTTACATTTGTAAACGTGTTAAGTAAGTTATCAAAGATGAGAAAACGGGAAATCAACTGCCGTGGTGAGCATCGTGCGAGTATTATTGAGACAACGCTTGAGGGATTACGTCATACCCGGAAAAGGTTACTGCATGTAGTGTTGTTCTCTTCGATATTACTGCTGACTGCTAGTTAACATGAGCTTTGAAAAAAAAGAATTACATGGTTTTAACTCTTTCTGTTCGTCTTGTGATATCTGTCGGTGCAACTTGAGCACGCGCCATCTCACTTGCATCATTTCGGTGTTAACTCTTTCAATACACCCGCCCATTATAAGGACAAGAGGTGCATCACTTGTTGCAAAGAAAGGGGGATCTTTCTCCAGAACAATGTCTCTATTCATTACATTTTTCCGAGCAGGAAAATGAACGATATCTCCTTCAAGAACTTGCAACAGCTCACACCACGGTATCAGTGACGGTTTCCAGCGAAAATCATTTAGTAAGACCACTTCTGCTGTCCCTATGCCAAGCCAGGCAAAAGTACCGGAAGCAGGGTTGAGAAAACATTCGAAGATGGTTTTTAGTGGGGAAAGAAGGAAGGTTTTGCCACAATTAGCCGGACAATATATTAAAATGTTTCGGTATTTTCCTCTTCATCGTTTTAACGCTTCATATACCGCGGAAGAAAATGACTCTGCCCCGATACCATTCAACTGCAAAATTTATTTTGCAACACATAACCACGCCCCTTGGCAACCGTCAGCACGTGGCTTGTCTACATGTTCCTCCAATAAATCTATTCGAGATTTTTTCTCTCTTTCCATGCGCTGCTGAGCTTCACTCAACTCCTTCGCCGTTTCTAAAGCCTCGTTTACGACCTTAGGACCCCGATTCGCCATGAACTCTGCTAAATCTGTTTTCCCCTCCTCTTGGCATTTAGCTGTAAGTGCCTCTTATTTTTTTTGGTTTGGATGCTGCCAACTACATCAAAAGCTATCAGTCGTTTTCGCCTTTTTGTTCTCGTTTGTTTTCCAACCGTTTTTCTTTTGCGCGCGGCGTTGGTGGTCTTGGGAGGGCTGGCATTGGACAGGTCTGGATGGTTGGGTGATCGCACGAAGTCCAGGTCTTCCTTCACTGCATATGAATAGGCGCTATAATAATTCTCGTGGTTGTCTGAAAAGTTAAGTTAAGTTAGCTAAATTGTTTCAATCGCGATGCACATGCATGCACTCGCCCGCCACATTTATGACTACTGTATATAAATCAGGATAAATTATGTCAAATTCACTTTAAATAAATCAAGAAAATAATTGTTTTTGGATTAGGGTAAGATTTCATCATTAAACTTTAAATTTCAACACTTATCAAAGAGTTTCTCGCTTCATTTTCATATGTTAATGGACGTGTGTTTAACTTGTGTTTAACTCCTTGGCTGTGAATTGTACACAGTGAATTGTACATTGTTGTACAGCGACGGAATAGCTCCGTTTTTTGCTAAAGTACTTACTCTCAGATATGGGTTTGCACCGGAGAAAGTTGGTATCGCTTTGACCTTGTGCACAGTTCCGCCCATGATCGGTACGTATTATTAACAATATCAGTTCATCATTGTTTCATCATGGTTTTACAGCTTCATGAAACAACAGCAGTTGTCCACGCATGTTGAAACAACCAAAGAAGGATGTGTTGATACACCAGTCATATTCACAATTGTTGTAACATTGTTGTTCAGCCTTGTTACTTCATCATGCTGTTACAACATGTTACATCATGTGCGAACAACGTTGTTGGCTATAAAAATCAACCTCGTACCCAGGCCTTTCGCTCCCGCCCTCGCGAGCTAGTCGAGCGAAAACCCTGGCAAGGGCTGGTCATGTGCCTCCCAGAATATGGATATACTAAGGTTGGGGGGGGGGGGGGGTCGTTTGCACGTTCGTGTTTTGTTTTTATCGTGTCTGGATTCCGCTATCAAAAGGAGTATTTATACAAATGTTCATTTAAAGCCAAACCAAGTCACCTGCTTATGTATTGCTTACAGGATATGGGAAATAGCTGATTTACCAACTGCTTCGTTCCCTGCTCACCGAGGGTTATTTATACCTGAAGAGGCAATCCTGTCGAAGCTCGTCAATCATTCCTTCTGCTGTTGTTGAGCTCGTCGTTTCGCCGCTGAACTCGCTCATTGATGATCAGCTCAGGAAAATAAATGAGTGTAATGAAGTAACAGCTGCCGTTCTTAAGGTTATTAATCGAGAAGAGTCAGTAACTGGCGACCTAAGCCATATTTTTGCAGTGAGTTAATACATCGCAAATCTTGAGACACTAACGGCAGCACGAACGTGGAATTCCCTCACTGTAGAACTTTTTCGCTGTATTGATAAACTGTTTCGACATCCAGATCAAATGATACGAAATGATATGTGATCTCGTGCGGCGCCGAAACTATACCACAAGACAATACGCACTTACCATCCCCTCCCTAATAACGGTATTTTAAAACCTCCCAGATTCTGGGAGGCACGTGACGAGTTCGCGAGGGCGGAGCGAAAAGCCTGGGTACGAGGTTGTGTAAAAATGTGCTGTTAGAACAACTTGGTCATGACTGTTGATTTATCCGTGAACAAGTTTTTCGAACTATCAGTGAACAACTTCTTGACAACTTGTTCGCGTGGTGCAACAAAACATTGTTCACGCCTGTTAACAACCGTGAACAATTTGTGCGTTTTAACGCGTGAACTTTGACCTTGTGCATTGTTCCACGCATGATCGGTACTTATTTTATTGCCTGTTATGTCAGGGGGTGTTTATATGAAGGCGATCCATCCCGGGTACCCGAGTCCGGTGCCGCGTCCACACTAATCCGTTTCCAAACGGAGACCTCGTTTCGAAAACGTATCAGAAGTTTTCCGTCCACACTGCTATCGTGTTCGAATCGTTTTCGCCGTTTAGTAAAACGCTAAAAAGATCTACAATGGTATGAATGAATAGTTCTAGGTGACTGAAACCAGGATAATATAATGGCGACATCATCGTTTTCCAAAAGCTTCGTTTTTGCCGTCCACACTGATGCAGAAAAACGGCGTCTTTGAATATCTCCACTCTGGAGGGCGTTTCGAAACGCTCCATTTTCGGTCACCGAAGACGCCGGATTAGTGTGGCCGAAAGGCCTAACCGTATCAAAAGGTCACCGTTTTCGTTTGAAAAATGGATTAGTGTGGATTTGGCCGTTGTCGTCGTCCTGAAGACGTGAAAATCCTCTAAGTGGCGTTGTAAAAAGAACGAGGACGGTGTTGAGGTTACTCTAAAAAGTATTCATTCTCTTTGTTTTGCAAAAATAATTATTTTGTTTAGAGGACGTCGTCGTTGAGGTTGAAGTCGTAGATCTTAAAGGAGATTGGCAATAAAAATTAAGTTTGTCTAATTTGAAAGAACTCGTAAAATTATAATAGAAGATCTTTTGCAACTTTTTCGTATCTTTCTTCGTTTTCAAGATATTTCAATTTGTTTAATATGTAAATGAGATGGTCTCTGACGTCAGGAGCAGGGTACAGTATTTTCACACCTAGCAAAATCAGTTATATCTCCAAGTATGTTTAAGGAAATAACTTGAAACTGTGCACATAAAAACGCCTTGTGACACTAAACATTTTATGTTGAGCAATCATAGAGGTGTAAGTGATTTATGAAAATACTTTACCCTGCTCCTGACGTCAGAGATAATCTAATTTACATATCAAACAAACTGAAATATTTTAAAAACGAAGAAAGATACAAAAAAGTTGCAAAAGATCTTCTATTACAATTTTACGAGTTCTTTCAAATTTGACAAACTTCAGCTCGTTAAAGTCCCTAATATCATTTATTATTCTCTACCACATGAGTCCGCTGTCCTACAATAATTATTCCAACAGTATTCCGTATCTTATTTTTAAGTATTTTCGTATGTTTTTGCTGTACAAGCTGTCGTGAGTTAAACCATGGATAGTAAAAAGACTGGATAGGAAACTTGATGGCGTGAGCATAACAACCTGGTTGAAATTAACAAACTTAAAAAACCCTTGTATATTCAAAGTTTAGGATTAATACAACTTAAAATGAAAATCGAACTGCCTGTAAATACGATAAAGCCACAATACGATAAAAGTCCCATCTATTCTGACTTATTTTAAAAGAAAATATAAAAGTTTACTAGTTAAAATATGCATCCCGAATTCCAAGCAAAACAAAGTACTATTTGGGGACGCCAGTTTCTTTGAAACAACACAGAAAACATCAAAACAAAGATCAACAACGTTTACTTCGAGCACTCGATTGTGACTTAGGAAGGTTTCTAAGGGATAAAATCATTTGAAACGTCAACGTAGTCATCTGAATGTGAGAACATGAATTTGAAGAAAAGTTCACTTAAAAACCTCAATAAAACAAGCATTCTCACCCCATTCGTGACATCACAATTGGGTTACAAGTCGCATTGTATCAGTTTATTTTCAGTAAATGTTTTTTGGATATGTTTTTCGGTCTAGCATCTGAGGGCCAGTGGCTCAATTGTGAGAGTTTCCGGCTGGCATTCGGAAGGAAGGATTGAAGGAAGGTAGGAAGGAAGGAAGAAAGATAGGAAGGTAGGTAGGAAGGAAGGAAGGAAGGAAGGAAGGAAGGAAGGAAGGAAGGAAGGAAGGGAGGAAGGAAGGAAGGAAGGAAGGAAGGAATGAAGGAAGGAAGGAAGGAAGGAAGGAATGAATGAAGGAAGGAAGGAAGGAAGGAAGGAAGGAAGGAAGGAAGGAAGGAAGGAGGAAGGTAGGTAGGTAGGTAGCTACCTAGGTATTGCACGTGCGCGCGTGCGTGCGTTGGTTGGATGGATGGATGGATGGATGGATGGATGGATGGATGGATGGATGGATGGATGGATGGATGGATGGATGGATGGATGGTTGGTTGGTTGGATGGTTGGATGGTTGGTTGGATGGTTGGATGGTTGGATGGTTGGATGGTTGGATGGATGGTTGGATGGTTGGATGGTTGGATGGTTGGATGGTTGGATGGTTGGATGGTTGGATGGTTGGATGGTTGGATGGTTGGATGGTTGGATGGTTGGATGGTTGGATGGTTGGATGTTTGGATGGTTGGATGGATGGCTGGATGGATGGATGGTTGGATGGTTGGATGGATGGATGGTTGGTTGGATGGATGGTTGGATGGCTGCATGCATGCATCCATGCATGCATGGATGGATGGATGGATGGTTGGTTGGTTGGTTGGTTGGTTGGTTAGTTTGTCGGATGGTTGGTTGGTAGGTTATTATTTTTTTTATTTTTTTTATTTATTTACTTATTTACTTATTTACTTATTTATTTATTTATTTATTTATTTATTTATTTATTTATTTATTTATTTATTTATTTATTTATATATATATATATATATATATATAAGTGAGATTTGGTTCACGAAATGTTAGAGAGTGCTCAATACCATATATAGATAGAGCAAAATACAAAGTATAAAGTATAGTTTTACCTTAAAGTCTTCGCTACCAGAGGTTTCACCCTAAACGGGATCATCCGGCGACTGAAAAATATCGGTTAGTGGGCTGCTTAAATGCGTTAGTTCGGGCGTGGGTGTGGGCGTCGAAACGTCGGGCGGATTCATTTGGAGCGTGGGTGTGGGCGTCGAAACGTTGCGCGCATTCCTTTGATTGTTTAGGTTGTTGATCCGAAATCTATTTTTGTGCCGGCACGTCGAAACTATTTCTGATCTTTTGTTTAGTAAGAGTTGTTTGTCTGCCTTCATGATGAAAAGTTTTTCGTCCAAACATAAATTGCATCTTTTTGATCCTCCCGTGTAAGAAATTGAGTGTTTTAGTATAGACCAGGTTATGTCGAAACTTTGGTTTTTTTTCTTTTAGATTCCAAATGTATTTCGAAAGTTCCGTCTCATTTGAAAAACTTTTTATTCTGGAAAGATTTAGTATGGTTACGATATCGCTCTTTAAATGTACTTGCTGTCATGCCAATGTATTGCTTAGTGATGTTCGTGTTGCTTATGGAAATAGATGCCTTGTATACTATGTTGTTTGTCATGCATTGCCCACGTAGGGGGCAATTGTCCTTAATCCTGCAATTGCAACTGCTTGTAACTATGCTTCGTGGCTTGCTTTTCCTGATTGTGCGTGAATTATGTTTCGTGATAATGGATTTGACGTTGTTCATGCAACTATAGCTAATCTTGACTGTGTTTCTGTTAAAAAGTTTGTGAAGCTTGTGTCCTGGTGGAAAGTGCTTGTCAATAAGGTTAAGAAAGTTGCGTCCTATGTTTGTTTTGACATTTTTGTTAAATGGAGGGTTAAACCAGATGATATTGCGGTGTCTATTTCTGCGTGTTTGCTGTGGTGTTTCTTGTGTGTAGTTTAGCTCATGGTTGAAATTGCTGCGCCTTAATGCATCTTGGTAAATTGGTGCGGTTTCATGGAATGTCCGCTCGTCAGACGAGAGGAGGGAAATGCGCTTGTTGATTGATGTAGGTAGCTGTCTTAAAATGCTTGGTGGGTGGTTTGAGTGCTTGTTTATGTATAATGGATCGTCATTGGGCTTTCGAAAAGGTTTGTATTTTCCATTGCTTAGGTCGAAAGTAACGTCTAAAAAGTTTACTGAAATTAAATTTGCTTCTGCCGTGATTTTTAAGCCAAACTGTTCGAAACTTTTGTGAAGGTCTTTTCTTGTTTTGTCTGCCAATCGTGCGGTCTTATTTTTTAGTACTGCCAATCCATCGTCTCTATATAGGCCAATATTTTGGTTGCCAAACGTTTTCCCTAGCTCGTTCAGAATGAAAAGGCCTACTAGTTCGCATACTTCAGCGCCGTCAAGCTACCCATGGTAACATCAAATAAACTGTTGCTGTCTTTTTTTATCCACGGTTTTTCGTTGTTGAAAAGGAGCGATTTTCTAGCGTGTTTTATTATTGAAATGTCACTTTCGGTAATGATAGCCAAATTTCTGGCCCAAAATAATGCTTGGTCCAGAAGGTCTTCAGAAATTGAAGGGTAGAAATTAACAATGTCAAACGAAATGAAGGTATGTCTGTTTTTCTCTTCAATGTTGCCAAACCATTCGATTACTTCTTGTGTGTTTCTCCATTGATTTACGTTCAAAATGTTCCTTAACTTAGAGTTGATTTTATCAAGAATTACTTTGCTGAGCTTTCCGGACTCACTTTAGCAGGATTAATTAATCGGCATGTTGGGTTGTTTTCGAAATTATCCTTATGATCTTTGAGTGAAATAAATGTTTCGCGCTTTTTCATGTGTTCAATACGGTCGCCAATTCCCAAGTTATTCGAAATGTGTTTCAGTTCATTGTCTATCTGTTATATGGTGCCCTCAGATCCATGTTTATATGTTTTTGTTATATTGTCATGCAAAAGATTGTTGTATGTATCGAGCGAGGTTTCATAAATGTTTCTAGTTTTGTCGGCGAAAACAAAAATATTAGGTCACGAATTAATTTTCTTCAAATCGTTTGCCAAAGATTCCTGAAATGGATTGCTCGTATGCCGAAATTTGGTGTTTTCAATGAGTTTTATTAAGTCGTCTTCGAAAGGTTTAATATCCAAAATAGTGGGAGGTGTTTTGTTAGAAGGCAGTCCGAAATGGTTATTTTTTGACGGGTTTCTATCACCATTAAGAAAAAAGTGAGCTTTCCATCTCTTACGTTTTATTACGCTTTCAATTTTTTCGATCAAATCTTTCAAATAAGCATCTTGTGGTGGTATTGGAATGTTTTTCAGTGAATGGTCAAACCGAAATTTTCGCATTTTTAAGGTATAATACTATAAAACTACAAAACTACGTAAACAAGAGTGCACAACCGGTATACGGGTGCGAATATAAGTGAGATTTGGTTCACGAAATGTTAGAGAGTGCTCAATACCATATATAGATAGAGCAAAATACAAAGTATAAAGTATAGTTTTACCTTAAAGTCTTCGCTACCAGAGGTTTCACCCTAAACGGGATCATCAGGCGACTGAAAAATATCGGTTAGTGGGCTGCTTAAATGCGTTAGTTGGGGCGTGGGTGTGGGCGTCGAAACGTCGGGCGGATTCATTTGGAGCGTGGGTGTAGGCGTCGAAACGTTGCGCGCATTCCTTTGATTGTTTAGGTTGTTGATCCGAAATCTATTTTTGTGCCGGCACGTCGAAACTATTTCTGATCTTTTGTTTAGTAAGAGTTGTTTGTCTGCCTTCATGATGAAAAGTTTTTCGTCCAAACATAAATTGCATCTTTTTGATCCTCCCGTGTAAGAAATTGAGTGTTTTAGTATAGACCAGGTTATGTCGAAACTTTGGTTTTTTTCTTTTAGATTCCAAATGTATTTCGAAAGTTCCGTCTCATTTGAATACTTTTTATTCTGGAAAGATTTAGTATGGTTACGATATCGCTCTTTAAATGTACTTGCTGTCATGCCAATGTATTGCTTAGTGATGTTCGTGTTGCTTATGGAAATAGATGCCTTGTATACTATGTTGTTTGTCATGCATTGCCCACGTAGGGGGCAATTGTCCTTAATCCTGCAATTGCAACTGCTTGTAACAATGCTTCGTGGCTTGCTTTTCCTGATTGTGCGTGAATTATGTTTCGTGATAATGGATTTGACGTTGTTCATGCAACTATAGCTAATCTTGACTGTGTTTCTGTTAAAAAGTTATTGAAGCTTGTGTCCTGGTGGAAAGTGCTTGTCAATAAGGCTAAGAAAGTTGCGTCCTATGTTTGTTTTGTCATTTTTGTTAAATGGAGGGTTAAACCAGTATTCAAATGAGACGGAACTTTCGAAATACATTTGGAATCTAAAAGAAAAAAAACAAAGTTTCGACATAACCTGGTCTATACTAAAACACTCAATTTCTTACACGGGAGGATCAAAAAGATGCAATTTATGTTTGGACGAAAAACTTTTCATCATGAAGGCAGACAAACAACTCTTACTAAACAAAAGATCAGAAATAGTTTCGACGTGCCGGCACAAAAATAGATTTCGGATCAACAACCTAAACAATCAAAGGAATGCGCGCAACGTTTCGACGCCCACACCCACGCTCCAAATGAATCCGCCGGACGTTTCGACGCCCACACCCACGCCCCAACTAACGCATTTAAGCAGCCCACTAACCGATATTTTTCAGTCGCCTGATGATCCCGTTTAGGGTGAAACCTCTGAAAAACATTCCAATACCACCACAAGATGCTTATTTGAAAGATTTGATCGAAAAAATTGAAAGCGTAATAAAACGTATGAGATGGAAAGCTCACTTTTTTCTTAATGGTGATAGAAACCCGTCAAAAAATAACCATTTCGGACTGCCTTCTAACAAAACACCTCCCACTATTTTGGATATTAAACCTTTCGAAGACGACTTAATAAAACTCATTGAAAACACCAAATTTCGGCATACGAGCAATCCATTTCAGGAATCTTTGGCAAACGATTTGAAGAAAATTAATTCGTGACCTAATATTTTTGTTTTCGCCGACAAAACTAGAAACATTTATGAAACCTCGCTCGACACATACAACAATCTTTTGCATGACAATATAACAAAAACATATAAACATGGATCTGAGGGCACCATAGAACAGATAGACAATGAACTGAAACACATTTCGAATAACTTGGGAATTGGCGACCGTATTGAACACATGAAAAAACGCGAAACATTTATTTCACTCAAAGATCATAAGGATAATTTCGAAAACAACCCAACATGCCGATTAATTAATCCTGCTAAAAGTGAGTCCGGAAAGCTCAGCAAAGTAATTCTTGATAAAATCAACTCTAAGTTAAGGAACATTTTGAACGTAAATAAATGGAGAAACACATAAGAAGTAATCGAATGGTTTGGCAACATTGAAGAGAGAAACAGACATACCTTCATTTCGTTTGACATTGTTAATTTCTACCCTTCAATTTCTGAAGACCTTCTGGACCAAGCATTATCTTGGGCCAGAAATTTGGCTATCATTACCGAAAGTGACATTTCAATAATAAAACACGCTAGAAAATCGCTCCTTTTCAACAACGAAAAACCGTGAATAAAAAAAGACAGCAACAGTTTATTTGATGTTACCATGGGTAGCTATGACGGCGCTGAAGTATGCGAACTAGTAGGCCTTTTCATTCTAAACGAGCTAGGGAAAAAGTTTGGCAACCAAAATATTGGCCTATATAGAGACGATGGATTGGCAGTACTAAAAAATAAGACCGCACGATTGGCAGACAAAACAAGAAAAGACCTTCACAAAAGTTTCGAACAGTTTGGCTTAAAAATCACGGCAGAAGCAAATTTAATTTCAGTAAACTTTTTAGACGTTACTTTCGACCTAAGCAATGGAAAATACAAACCTTTTCGAAAGCCCAATGACGATCCATTATACATAAACAAGCACTCAAACCACCCACCAAGCATTTTAAGACAGCTACCTACATCAATCAACAAGCGCATTTCCCTCCTCTCGTCTGACGAGCGGACATTCCATGAAACCGCACCAATTTACCAAGATGCATTAAGGCGCAGCAATTTCAACCATGAGCTAAACTACACACAAGAAACACCACAGCAAACACGCAGAAAATAGACACCGCAATATCATCTGGTTTAACCCTCCATTTAACAAAAATGTCAAAACAAACATAGGACGCAACTTTCTTAGCCTTATTGACAAGCACTTTCCACCAGGACACAAGCTTCACAAACTTTTTAACAGAAACACAGTCAAGATTAGCTATAGTTGCATGAACAACGTCAAATCCATTATCACGAAACATAATTCACGCACAATCAGGAAAAGCAAGCCACGAAGCATAGTTACAAGCAGTTGCAATTGCAGGATTAAGGACAATTGCCCCCTACGTGGGCAATGCATGACAAACAACATAGTATACAAGGCATCTATTTCCATAAGCAACACGAACATCACTAAGCAATACATTGGCATGACAGCAAGTACATTTAAAGAGCGATATCGTAACCATACTAAATCTTTCCAGAATAAAAAGTATTCAAATGAGACGGAACTTTCGAAATACATTTGGAATCTAAAAGAAAAAACCAAAGTTTCGACATAACCTGGTCTATACTAAAACACTCAATTTCTTACACGGGAGGATCAAAAAGATGCAATTTATGTTTGGACGAAAAACTTTTCATCATGAAGGCAGACAAACAACTTTTACTAAACAAAAGATCAGAAATAGTTTCGACGTGCCGGCACAAAAATAGATTTCGGATCAACAACCTAAACAATCAAAGGAATGCGCGCAACGTTTCGACGCCCACACCCACGCTCCAAATGAATCCGCCCGACGTTTCGACGCCCACACCCACGCCCCAACTAACGCATTTAAGCAGCCCACTAACCGATATTTTTCAGTCGCCTGATGATCCCGTTTAGGGTGAAACCTCTGGTAGCGAAGACTTTAAGGTAAAACTATACTTTATACTTTGTATATATATATATATATATATATATTTACTTATTTATTTATTTATTTATATATTTATTTATGTATTTATTTATTTATTTATTTATTTACATATTTATTTTTTTAATTATTTCTTTCTTTATTTATTTATTGGTCCAATATTATTTGGTCATGTTGTGGATTTACATTTACATTTACATTGTTAAAAGTCGGCAAAATCCTATTAAGATATCACGCAAACTACTATAATAAAAATATACTAATGGAGGTTAAAACCTAAAAAGTATTAAAAAAAAGTAGGAGAAATAAAAATAAAAATAAAAAAAAAGATTAAAACAGGCTATTTTTAAAAGAGTCAATAGATTTGGCATTAACAGTTTCTGCTGGAAGTTGGTTCCATTCACTAATTGTCCTTGGGAAAAAATGAGTACTTAATGTCTTTGGTTGCACTAGGAATTCGAAATTTAAACTGGTGACTACCCCGGGTTCTCCGTTCATTGTTTGGAATTAGATATTGTTCCCAATGTCCTTACATTTTATACATGGTCGTGAGCCTTGCTCGTTTTCGCATTTTTTCAAGAGTGTCCCATTTAAAACTTTGAAGCATACTTGTCACGCTTGCTGTTCGAACGTATTGACCAGTGCAGAATCGAGCTGCATTTCTTTGTACTCTTTAGAGATAATATGGATCCCATGCGGTACAGGCATATAGATGTTTTGGCCAGGGGCGGATCCAGGAATTTTCATACGTTAGTCAAAATTTTAGTTGTCAACACTCAGGGGGGGTTGTACGATTCATCATAATAACACGCCCCCCCCCCCCAAAAAAAAAGCGGCTGTTTCGGCCTACATCAGGGCTTATCAGCATGTCTAGGAACACATAGCTAATACCATAATATAATTATGACAAACTCGTGATTCCGACATGCAATTTTGGCAGCCTGGCAGGTTATGATCGTATTACACCAGACCATGCTGTCGGTCTATTGATAGCCTAACAAAATAGACTAAATACAAATATACAATGCCACTTATTTTGTTTGGTGAATAAATATATAGAATAATCGATACCTAAGTCGAAATCTTTAGCTGATATTAATTGATATAATGCTGCTTTTATAATGCATTTATATGATTTAGATATTAATAACCTTTTGACCGCAAAAATATGCTAATTTGGGTAAATGCCATCGAGATTATTTACATATACAAGCCTAAATATTAAAATCGGCGCACGGTTTGTTCTGTTAATAGACATTCTAAACAAGACAAAATATGTTTAATTTACCTTATAGCAGCAGTACAGGACTTGTTCTTTTGATCTCGAACACACTTCGGGATTAAAGTCTCGGCAGCAAAATTTCTACTGAGGCAGAAGTTCGTGCTGTTTATCGCACTCAAAAGCTCTTCAACAGAACTCTTCGGCGAAGCGTCGATTCGCTTCATCAGATCAGCATAAATTTCTTGTAGACATTTTTGATCGTTCCCCGCAAACGCGGACTGAACAGTATCGTAAATACTACAAGACATTGCTGTTTAAATTCTTTCTGTTCTAACGTGGGACTTCGAAATGAACCTCAGTGGCCAAGCAGCGATCAGAAAGACTGGATTTGTTAGCCCTTGAGTGTATACAGCAACAACATATCCCACGCTGCGAATCGGTCAAGATCGGTCAAAAAATGTGACCAATAAGAATACGAATATTTTTTTAATTAGCCAATCAGATAGCTTGTATACGAGCCCCTGATTCCTAAATCGGTCAGAACTCCCCACAGATCGGTCAAAATTGCTGATCTCCATGGAGATGAGCATATTGACCAATCAGATCGCTAGAATCTGACTCAGATCGGTCAAAACTCACGCGTAAGTCCGCTGTTCGTTGACTTGATAATATTACTTTACAGAAACTCAGCCGCAGCATGAAACTTGATAACTGGACTACAATGGTGCCGCTAGTTGAAAATAGATAACTGGACTATCATTCGAATTTTAATTAATTAACTATTTAACTCCGCAATTTTTACGTTAGTCGCGTGACTGGTTTGACGACCCCTAGATCCGCCCCTGGTTTTGGCCTCACAAGAGTCGTATAGGCTATTCCCTTCACGTTTTGAGGACAGTTCCAGAGGTTACGTTTAATAAGTCCTAATACTCTATTTGCCTTTGATGTAATGTTGGTAATGTGTGGTGCATGGCCTTCTCGTTTTCTGATCAAGCACAATTCCCCGGTAAAGATGGGATTTAACTTCTTTAATTATTTCACTGCAGAATACATATTCTCGTTTAGGTGGTGGATTTCTCTTGGTCGTAATACACATAGTCTTACATTTCGACG
Organism: Paragorgia papillata; assembly: GCA_035771165.1. NCBI lineage: Eukaryota > Metazoa > Cnidaria > Anthozoa > Scleralcyonacea > Coralliidae > Paragorgia > Paragorgia papillata. The sequence goes on along the minus strand of JAWNZC010000067.1, from coordinate 1,572,389 downwards.
GGTTGAACTCCACTTGCCACTTTTGTTGGAGATCATTAGGATTTAAATTGCGTTATTTGGCAAAACGTTTGTGATAAGACTGGTTATAGCTGGATTTACGACATGGATGAACAAATGAAAATGATTACAATAATCTCGGGCATATTGTCAGGTACGTGACTATACTAACCTAGATGATCAACTTCAATAAACATCTACTGATACTCCTAGGTTTAAACTATTTACTTTATAACGTCAGTCACTACCACCAACACTCTTTCTCAAGACTACACTAATCTAGATGATCAACTTCAATAAACGTCTACAGTTCCTGCGCAGTTTCGCAATGTTGTACGGATTGCTAAATTGCAAGCAAGATTTTTGAAAGATAACAGAAATGTTTCGTGATGATTAGTTTTGCGTGTTTTGAGAATCAATTTCGGTATGCGCTACGCTACGCTATTCAGGAAATGAATCAGCTGTCAAATGAATCAGTATTTTAAGATAAGTTTGAGGCAAGAGTTGGCTTAATCTATCCAAGTGTTTGATCACATATCGCTTATGATTTTCCTATGTGTTTGGTTTATATATATTACAGTGCCCTGTATTTACACTATGCACATGTATATAAGAAATTTATGCTGACAAAATATGTTGGCTGTTACATAGACATTACAAAACCTTGACTTGCTGTTTTGTTTACTTGTTTTAGGTGTTATTCAATATCTTGTATGATGAAACTAAGAAACCAACGTTTGTGCACACCAGAGCTGCAACAGCGGTCTGACCACAGAATAGTAGATACACCAGAAGTCTGACTCTTGTGAAAGTACTAAAATATTCTATAATCTGGTGTCTAAGTGCCACCAATTGTATATTTTGATAAATTGTTGAAAAGCTATTGTGAAGTGTTGGGAAACTTAAAGCCTTGAATATGTTGAAAGCCTTGAAATGAAGAAATATATCTGTTGAAACTACAATACTGCGCATTGTTGTACTGTTTTATTTAAAATACTAGCAGAATCACAAAATGTTAGTGATGTGCATAAATATGAAAGGTAAAATGTTGTTTTGGAACACAATGTTGATATTTATCTGGGGTGATTAATTCTTTGAAAGTTTTCATGGCGATAATTTAATATAGCTTATTTTTGTGGAAAAACCATGAAGAATATTTATTTGGTAAGCTTTCGGCCTGAGTCAACAGGCTGAAATGCTATAAATATTTTACGTGGTGTTTCCACAAAAATAATCTACATGTATATGATCTGGGGTGAGTTGTACAAAGATGAGATAGCTTATCTAGTTGATAAGTTCTAGCTAAACAACAACACTAATCATGTTTTGAACAATCTAATATAAAATTTTATCCACTGAATAGTTATGTACCTGATAGTGTTGTTCAGTGGATAAAAGTTAAATTGGGTTGTTCAAAGCACCACTAGAGTGGTTCTCTAGCTAGGATTTATCCACCAGATAAGCTATCCGGGCTTTGTACAAAAATCTGAATTTTACCAGTTCACTTCGTGTAAAACTTGGGGGCATGTTTATGATAATATATGCTGTTTTGGAAACAGCCAGTAAAGATGTATGTATAGGACATGTATGTGCCATGTTCAAATTAGCAATACATGTATAAAATGATTTAAAATACTGAACTATCATTTTGTTTGTGTGCCTGTGAGCTTTTCACACATTTTCATGCATTGCTTCTTAAGTCTATATCTCTTTCTGTGCTTAACAGTGGTAGTCACATGTACGCATTGCGTACCTATTTGTTTACACTGATGAAGGTCTCTGCTTGAAACGTCAGTATTTCGTTATCAAAACTATTTTCAGCAGTTTACCATCTTTTCACTTTGCTCTATCTAAAATACTGCCTACACAACACTCTGTGACTGACGTTATAAAGTAAACAAGACGCCTGCTCAGGCGTTCACTCGAGCTACTGATTTCTTCAAATATTGGCGTAGACTTCGCACATCTAGAAAATCTGAGGAACAGCGTGCGCATATTAAGTATTTGTTAAAAAAAATACAAAACTCTCAGAAGCAATCATTAAGCAGTGTAGTAAGTTATGTAGAACCGCTCTGAAACTGTGTAATTGTACAGTTAGACGTATTAATTAACGCTGATTGTCGATTTGAATGGCGAGTATTATATGAACTATGAAGGAGTGTAACCAAAAGTCGAGTGTCGAGAGTCGAGACTAAAAGTCGAGAGTCGAGACAAAAAAGTCGAGAGTCGAGAGAGAGAAAATAAAAGACAAAATATATATAAATATATATATTTATATTATAAGTTTTAATAAGATACTGTGAAAAATCTGAACCAAATATAGTGACCAAACCGAACGAAACAACATGTCGCCAATGTTAAGCGTAATTGCGCCTGGAGGTGATGTTTAATCACATTATCTTTTGCGTAGGAAGGTAATATGGTAAACTAGCTCATCGTCTCATATTATACTTTCATAACAAAAGGGGATGCGCAAACTGAAAGTGCCGTGTATACAGCCATTATTATTTACCTTCTTTAAATATAGGACGATCCAATAGAATTGTTTACCTGTGTTTAACTATAGTGGTCTGAGTGTGTTTTCCGCGAATAACCACATGTATTGTTGTTTCATTTTGTCACAATATTTGGGTCATGTCTTCCAGTTTTATAATATTTTATATTTTACTATTTTTTCTTGTTTAAGGGCTTACGAATTACAAAATGTATGACTTTTTGAGTCCGAGTCCGGGTTTCATAGTATGCCAGTATACCCCGCTTCCTTAGCGCAAAAAGCCCGATAATTATCACACCTTTGTAATTCTTGTTTTTTTATCTCTCTCGACTCTCGACTTTTTTGTCTCGACTCTCGACTTTTAGTCTCGACTCTCGACTTTTTGTCTCGACTCTCGACTTTTTTATCTCGACTCTTGACTTCTTTGTCTCGACTCTCGACTTGTTGTCTCGACTCTTGACTTCTTTGTCTCGACTCTCGACTCTCGACTTTTTTGTCTCGACTCTTGACTTCTTTGTCTCGACTCTCCACTTTTTTGTTTCGACTCTCGACTTTTAGTCTCGACTCTTGACACTCGACTTTTGGTTACACTCACTATGGAGTACTTGGTTCCATGAAGCGATTTTGGTGTAAACAAGAAGCCCGCTTAGCCGAATAATCAAACGATCTGAATACTTTCAGTAGACTAGACAAAACCTATAGTGCTGAATTCGGCAGATTCAAGCGATATTTCCGATATATAATTCATGTAAATCGTACCAACAGAAAATATTTAAACATGTTTTGAAACACATTTCCAAATGTAATACGACACCTTCATGATAGCGACTTGTAGACGACTAACATATCTAAACCAAAAGGCCATGGGGACGAGGTTGATATCTAAACATATTTTTTGCATTATTCGGTGCCTACCACCTGCGTTTCGTAGTTCTTGGACCAAGCAGCAAGACGATTAATACTAGGTATTAAAACAGTACGTATATGTTCTTTGATATTCTGTGGCTCTTTCTTGTACCTCTAGTCTTCAAGCCAAGGCTTCCTAGGTACTGATGTCATCATGTCAAGTGTCAACACGGCATTTTCTCGCGTCTGTAATATACTCAGCAACATTACTAATCAACTACTGATGAATTCGCCAATACCGGGGAAATCACCTCAACCCAACTCGATTAATCTGTCAAAAAGAAAGAACTCGAGAAATCGAAAATCAAGGCTGAGCTTACACTTTCGCAAGGCCTGATGGAATGATGCAATAATGCCATTTTGTGGACCCCCCCCCCCCCAAAAAAAAAAACCCCCGAAACCTAGACTCGGCCCACTTCGCTGTTTTAATATTTGCACGCTAGCATGATAGGTACCAGTCTCATCAAATACGCGCGTGCTTTAGAACGACGGGACGAGGCTGGACACATTCTCGTCCCCAGAGCCTCTCCCGTACTGGCGCGCGGAAAAGGCTCTGGGGGAATCCATATATCATCGCAATCTGATTGGTTGTTCAAATTAAAAGGCCTATATAACGATGGAGCTTTATATGGTGAATGTTTATAAATAAACAGTATTTGAGACACGAAAACTGACAACGAAGCTCAATTCTAATCATAGTTCTAATCCGAGCAATTTAATGGAACATTTTTCAAAGCAATCAACCCGTTTCCCCTTATATAATTAAATCAAACACAGAAGACAGACAGCAATTTGAAATCGATAGGCGATAGACGATATTAGACAGCACACTGCTGGCTGTTCGTGCATGGTACATATTAATAAGAATGTCATTGAAATATACACGTCAAATATAAACGAACGGTGCAACATATTAAAGAGAACTACCTTCACTAAAAGAAGCCGTAAATACGAAGAAATTCCGACACGGCTCTAGTATTGCCAAGCTCTCAAGCGAACTCGTAAATTTTAATGCCTTTTACCCCGCCGAATAAACGCGGCGATGAGCCACACTCAACAGGGACTTTCTTCGAACGGAATATACCACAATCAGAATTGTTCCAAAGTCAAACGAGTCAATACGAGACAGCCAAACCGCCAGAATCGAAAACGAAAGGAGAATTATATTCCAAACAACTGTCGGTGATCTCGTGTCCAACTCCCAAACCGCGAACTTAAACGCATGCGCTTTAGAAAGAACACCAAATAATCTTGGTGTTCCGGTTTGGATTCCCCCAGAGCCTTTTCCGCGCGCCAGCACCAGAGAGGCTCTGGGGACGAGAATGGGCTGGACTCGGCCCAACCTCGTACCCAGGGTCTTATCTCCGCTCCCCCGCCCCCGCCCACCGCTGCGAAAAGACCCGGTTGGGGCTGGTCACGTGTCTCCCAGAATATGGGAGATAACAAACTTTTCTTGTCAGGGTCGGGTGGTTCTTTTGAAAATTTGTCGCGGTATACCTTGAATGCAAGAACAATAATTATCGAGCTCTGAATATCGAGGAAACCTCATTGCGCAAATTATTAAAAACACTCCATGGATAACAATCTGGTATTATTGAAGGACAATTCTGAACTACTACAAAAGTTTTCCGTCGTTCAATCCGACGAGCAGCGAATTTAAGGAGATTCTATATTCTTCGAATGGATTTCTACAGTCATGATGTCATCACTCATCAGCGATCTGATATTAGCAGGCTGAAGATTAAACACAGATTAATTTTTACAGTAGGCGGATTGAAATTTCCTTACAATCAAGACTATGCGAAATTCACAAATTCTTTTAGTTGACAATCGCTTGAAGCTCCATTCGAAAGAAAGTGTGGAAATTATCTCACTGCATCTCTTGCAACGGCCAACGCTCGCGGAATTCATGTAATAGTTCAAATACGAGATGGAGGACTTTACCGGGATTTCAAAGTCCGAGTGCTTTTTAATGCGCGAGGGCTTTGGAATCCCGGTAAAGTTCGACATCGAGTATTTGAACTGACTTCTCAAACTCACCACAGTGTATTTAATTTCCCTAGGGGCGTAAAAATTTGAGCATCGATACGCTAGAATACTTTTACATTTGCAAATGAGGTTTTGAATTTGCATGTTAAAGTTAGTCATAGAGTATAGCGTTGCAACGTGACAATGGAAGAGAACGATGAAGATGTTGTCTTTCAGCCAAATAAACGTTTTTGTCGAGCTCGAAGCCTTGAAGAAGAAAGTAAACTTTTAGCTGCAGCGGTTCCGCGAAATCGACGGAGTATAAGAATAAATGGGCGGTCAAGTTGTTTGAACACTGGAAAAGCCAACGAGATAACACACATTCTTCTCAGGAATATAGTTGTCTCCGATTAGCCAAACTTGACATTGTTAAAGATTTAGATGTACCGTTCAATGAAATGAAAGCAGAATCGATAAACTTTTGGTTGGGAAAGTTTGTGCAAGAAGTACGGGACCAAAAAGGACAGAGATATCCAGGAAAGACGTTATATCAAATAATTGCTGCACTGAAGCGACATTTGGATAGGAAAGGGCGGACAGAAATAAATATGCTGAGCAAGATTGATAGCCGGTAGGCGTTGTTGAACATATTGCTTTCATCTAAGGTGCACGTTATAGTAATCACATTTGTTTTGATATAATTTGTCTACTTTTTTCTACAGGTTTGGTGGATTGCGTCAAATTTTAGATGCCGAAATGATAGATGTTCATGGAAGGGATTAAGAACTTAAAACAGGAGAAGCAAGGTTTTACAGTGAAGGAAGAAGAAATGATGTGGCAGAAAGGAATTCTTGGGAACAGTACAGCTAAGATGTTAATGAATACCATATACTTTTATAATGGCAAAATTTTCGGGTTACGAGCGGGGGAGCATAGGATTATAAGACCCCGAGATTTCGTAGTTGGCAATCATTTTATTCAGTATACAGAAAATTCGTCTAAAACTCATAAGGGTGGATTGTGTGATTTAAAGAAAAATGCTAGAGTTATAAAGCATATTTGCGAGAAGTGTTTCAAGGGAGAAGAGCATACTCGTTGTCTTGTTGGACTTTATCAACAATATTTAGAGCTAGTCGAGTGCTTGCGAATCAAAGGTAGTGCCTTTTATTTCCAAGCTTATACTGACAAAATCGAATTGAAAAATATTCCACTAGGAATACATAGTTTGAACAACATTGTTCCTTTGTTGTGTGAGAAAGGTGGTTTGGAGAAACGGACAAGTCACTGTTTGCGTGTAACTTGTGCATCTCGGTTATTTAACGAGAAGGAGAAAGAGGAGCTAATTCGGAGTAGAACTGGCGGCATACGTCGGATGCTTTGTTCCACTATGAGAGTCCGAGTTTGCAACAGGAATTAGGCGTTTCAAAAGTCTTAGGTCCTCCCGAAACTGAAGATTCTTTAATGAATAAAAACGAAGTGTTAAAATTCGAAGATAAAATCGATTGCAATGAGCGGAGCGAGTCGTCAGACTTCAATTGTGAGTTCGAAGCGTTGATGGAAGATTACTTGCGGAGTGATGAGTTGCTTAATGTGGATTGGGAAGGGAAAGTTTTGACAAAGTTGAGAATGAGGCAGTGGTAGAAAGACAATCAATCATCCTGTTAACATGAATAATTGCGTTGTAAGTATAAATTACCACAACTAGTGTGATTAGAAAGGTGTGTCATATTTTTGTTAAAGTGAGTATAATAATATTTGATTGCAAACGTGTTGCTCAATTTGTTTTACTGTGTATATTTTTGTTAGACTGGGTATATTTTTGAACGAAAAGGTAGCTTGAATTATTTGAAAAGTACTAGTACCTTGAAATATTTCAATCAGCCCCGCTGTCCCCTGGGAGATATTCAAATCCGCCACCTGCTTTCAAGATGGTTCTTCCTCCAGTTTCAAAACACTGATTAAACATTAATTTCTTTTGTATTTTCCTTATGAATTATTAATGAATTTGAGAAATACAGATTCAACACCTTGGGCTTGCAGCTGTCAACAAAGCTTTACATTCTTATTCTGTGCTTTAGAGATTCCAAGAGGTTAGATCATTAACATTTACTATTTCTTTAAATTCAATTCTACATCGCTTAATTACAACAATGTCATGCAGGTTCGTGAAGCGGCGGGCTGGTGTATTAAAGTAGGAATTTAAACTTGAACTATATTGCTGATTTTTAAACTGAGCCAACCTTTTTTAATAACATTCATCATAAAAGGAGCCACAAGCTCATGTTGTCAACTTACTATTGTTAACATTTTACAGTATTATTATTAATATCGCGCGCTGAACGTTGTTGCTTGTTCAATGTTTTTCTTGTCACTGTATTTGACATAATTACAGCCAAAACTCACCACTGAACAAGCGCAAATGTTATACCGCGCTATGTTTCCTAAATTATGGAAAATACTTCGTTATAAACGTTAAATTTGAAAGATCCAAGTTATTGCATGACCACCGTTCAAACTTCAATATATTTTAATAAATATGTTTACTTCGCCGTTCAGCCAACGTATATATTGATATTTTCGTTCTTGAGACTCCTTTATGTGTTTAAAAACAACTCACGCACATTTGTATTACCTTTAAATATCACCACTGATATTGTCTTTGTTTTTTAGGCAACCGTTTCGTATAAACGCAAACAGTCAGACGGCGCGCAACGAAACGCTTGAAAACATTGACAGTTGGCACATAAAAAACAACAAAGGCAAAGCGGCGGGACACAAAGCGACTAACGAAAAATTGGCGGTGTTTTGGGTAGACTTCGACGAATAAAACCCACTAATCAACCGGAGAGATTTACACGTATTTTACTATTTCAAAAAGCCAATAGAGACATAGAGGCCTTCGAGTTCAGGACGGCGACTTCTGTTTCTATACATACAGCATCGCACAACACTGAGGAAACTGACGTAAGTAAACATCGATTTGGGCATGCAGTCTGAGTCTGGCTTTCTTGACAGTTATAAAACGTACACTTTGTCGTGTCAGAATAAAATAAATCACATAAAAACATTGTCTTTGCGGTTCACTTTAGCCACGTTTCTAAATAACCCACCCCCTGTAAGTTATATTTTTGCCCTCGAAACACGTGACCAGCCCCAACCAGGGTCTTTTCGGAGCCGGAGGAGGTTGGACAGCAGCAGCAAAGAATCATGGTCCTAAATACGAGAACAATTCGTGGTTATCATAGACAATTAATATGATCAGATTGTGCTTTATTTGGCGTATGTTCGTGACAATGGCGGATGGGCATTCAAGATTACAAGATAGTTTTCAAGGACTACTCAAGTTCCTTCGGATTCGACGCATTTTATGTTACAAATAATGAAACAAATCGGAAACGAATTAGATGTTTACAACAAAGAAGGATTTGGTTGTGCTGTGCAACGTGTGATTCGTTACAACTGGAGAAAAGCGTGAGGTGAGAATTCAACATTATTTGTTGTTTAGTGTTTAATGATTTCCCTCTCAAATTTTTCCTATTCTATAACCTTAGGATGCATTTTCCGTGGTTTAATGTTTTGCATTCTGCAGTATTACTGTAAACTTCTATAACTGTTCTGTGTAGCAATTATCTGGATCAATTAGATACAACTATCATCCTTGGGGTTTTCCCCCCGGTTTTTTAGCAAACAGTCTTGTTCCTTTTATACTTACTGTAACTTGTTCCCAAATTTTATAAAAGTGTGAATAAAGCTAGCTTAAAATGTATTATTCAATAACAATCTTGTGTTTTCTTTTATAATTAAGGTGAATTAAAAATCGAGATAATTTATTGGATTGCCTCCAGAATCTATTGATATGACTTGGTATATAACTGGTCAAATGTTAAGGTCAAATATATAAATGGTCGAATAAAGTGTATTTACTGTATCCTCAATATATATGTAAATAAGAAACTTGAATGAAATTGAAATGCTTTGTCTCAATATTGATCTTGGTTACTTCTAAAGCACTACTGTATTGACACTGATACAGGTATTCAATCAGGGGCATTGTTAACATTTTAACATTGGTTCAACATTTTTGCATTGAAGCAACCCCCCCCCCCCCCCCCCCCCGGCGCTGCTGAGAAAACATCAACTTTGGCACATTTATTAGAGAGGGCATCAGAAAAGTTACTGTATTAAGGAAGACATGTGAATCAGGCTCGGATTGGCCTATGTGCCATTGTGCCATGGCACATGGGCCCTTCTGGGACATCAAAATGGGCCCCTGACCAGACACACCCATAAAATATCAAATTGGAAGCATTGAAGCAATTACTTAATTCCGCATTTGTGAAGTAAATGATAAGAAAAATACTCAAAATAGTTTGCAACAGAAGGCAACAGTAACACTTTGGAAGAAGTAATGATTTGTTCTGTAGAAGTTGATTTACTGACGGCTGTTGATAACGAGGCAGTGTATCGAAAACTTGCCTCAAAGCCCTCGGAAATGGAACAGCTTCTTATGCTCTGAAATGTTAAAAATGTTTTGTTCTAAATGTTGAAAAGTCCTGAAATCTGTTGTATTTTGTGTAAATTGTGTGTTTTATATGACGTTTTAATGTTTTGTAATCTCCGGAATTCTATAAAATCTTCCCCCAAAATGCAGGAAATGCCATTTCAGAGACTCTACATTTCAAAATTTTCCAGGGCACCATGCCCCCGGACCCCCCAAGAGGGGGTTTCACAACTGAAATGGCAAGGCCCCTAAATTGGGCCCAGTCCGAGCCTGATGTGAATGAACTATAATACAGACAAAGTCCAGCGCAAGGGTGTCTGTCTTAGACATATATAGTTCACTGTAGCCAGTAGCACTCAAATGCATGCAAAGGGATGAATAATATCCAGGCATTTAATTAGGCTTTGGGACCCAGCATTTGGATTGTATAACAATATGCAAGATAATACTTGTGTGTTAAAATTTTATTAGTTACTGTATGTCCACAATTATATATATATATATATATATTATGCATTGCCTTCCCTTGCAAAAATTCCACATGCTTTCACACGTGTGATCACATGTGATCACATGTGATGACATGTGGAATTTTAACATGTGAAATAGATTCACATGTGATCACATGTGATCACATGTGGAATTTAACATGTGAAATAGATTCACATGTGATCACATGTGGAAGTTTAACATGTGAAATAGATTCACATGTGATCACATGTGATCACATGTGATCACATGTGATCACATGTGGAGGTTTAACATGTGAAATAGATTCACATGTGATCACATGTGATCACATGTGGAAGTTTGACATGTGAAATAGATTCACATGTGATCACATGTGAAATTTTAACATGTGATCACTGATGCTTCCCCATTATCTGCCATAAACACAAAAAATAGCTAAAATGATGAAATTACATGGAATTATACACTGGACACATCACATATAAGTATTTGTTCAGTTATCTGGTTTTCCTTCCTATGCTCAAGCGCGGTAAGGAAGATCTCACATGATAGTTATTTCCTCTAACAGCCATAACATAATTTTATTCTGGCTAACGGTAAGACAACTTTTTTCAGCAGAAAAAAAGGGACAAAATTGCAAGAATGGGTGACATAAGTAACTAAACATCAAATAATTGCATTGTCTGAATAAAGCTTCAAGGTTGTACAGCAATTTCAATACTGATATTCAGTAAACCAACACTATTGTATACCAGTACAGCATACAGTTAAACCACTACCAATCATATTTTTCCAGCAGATTAAAGAGACTGTTTAAGGAGTCCCTGCAGGAATGGGTATACTTAACTACCTAAACATCAAATAATTGCATTGTCTAAATGAAGCTGGGTCATACAAGAATTTCAATACTGATATCCAGTACACCAACAATATCGTATACCAGTACAGCACCAGTACCAACCATATTTTTTTTCAGCAAAGGACCGGTTAAGGCCAACCTCTGCAGGAATGGATAACATAACTAACTAAATTAAAATATCAAATAATTGCATTGCCTGAATAAAGCTGGGTTGTACAGGAATTTCAATACTGATCGATATTCAGTAAACCAACAATATTGTATAGTACGGCATATAAACCACACCCAATCGTATTTTTCCAGCAGATTAAAGAGACCGTTTAAGGACAGTCCCTGCAGGAATGGGTAACTTAATTAACTAACTAAACATCAAATAATTGCATTGTCTAAATGAAGCTGGGTCGTACAAGAATTTCAATACTGAAATTCGAATTTCAATACTGATATTCAGTACACCAACAATATTGTATACCAGTACAGCACCAGTACCAACCATATTTTTTCAGCAAAGGACCGGTTAAGGCCAGCCTCTGCAGGAATGGGTAACATAACTAGCTAAATTAAAATATCAAATAATTGCATTGCCTGAATAAAGCTGGGTTGTACAGGAATTTCAATACTGATCGATATTCAGTACACCAACAATATTGTATATCACCAGTACAGCATCTGAACAACTACCAACAATATTTTTTCAGCAGATTAAAAAAACCGGTTAATTAAACATCAAATAATTGCATTTTCTGAATAAAGCTGGTTGTACTACCACAATCTACCATAATACTGTGCCAATTAAAGCTCATGGATTTAAAACAATTTTGATTCCAAGCCATCCAAGGTCTAAACACAATCTATTGCAAAACAGGCTCCATTTAAAACACCAAAAATAGAAATCAATAAAATGACTGCATTACCTTGATAGAAAGATCTTGAGTTGAAATATCGAAGTCATTGAAATATATTTGTTGAATATTTTATCTTTATTTTTACTTCAATAATGTTGCACCAACATTCAATTTAATATGATGTACCAACAAGGGTTACGTTTGTCTTGTATAGGATCCATACTTTCAGAGCAGTCAAACATCTGTCCTCCTGGACAAGATATTTGAAAAAGGCTAGGGATTTCATGTGTTTGTTTCCATTCGTCTGATCAATCGCTTGATGGAATGTTGATGGTTTATTTGTGAGCCTGCGGTTCATAACATGAGCATAACTTCCGTTTTGCACGACACCGGGTAGTGAGAATTCACGAGTAATCGAACAAGCATTTATATTATTTGCTTAATCTACTCAAATGTACTCAAGATTTTCTTGTTTTAAATATCTCAAGATTAAAAATTAAGTTTGTTTTGCTTATTTTCGCCACGCAACATTCCCAATAAAATAATTTTGACGTTGTTTTTTTACAAAGCATGACAATAGTTTCTCCCACGTGACTGGGTCCGCGGCAGCTTTGAGTCTAAGCAATTAGCGTTATTTAGCGAAGGCATTATCCTCATGTCTGATGTGTCATTCAGTTCATTGCTTTATACGTTTACTAGGAGTTTATATCTTTCTAAAAAGTTATTCGAAGTAGGTTTGCTTCAAGCTTTTTTATACGATGAAGTACGTACTCGTTTATTGGATGGCGACTATTAAACCAGACAAGCGTCTTGACGCCCAGAGGAGTTTGTTCCTGACAATTCGCTATCAATAACCCAAATAAGGAACTAAGGAAAGTATGGTTTTGTTCTGAAATCCAGAAGTTAAACGACCCAAAGTAAGAATGGAAGGCTTATTTAAATCGTGTCAAGTATGCCAACGGTAAGCACAGTGAATATTGTTAGTGTATAATAGTGCAAATTATTATTGTTTTTTAGTTAAAAGTAAATTGAAAGCTCTTAACATATTACGTTGCTTTATAAATACAGTAAGATGTATGTATGTATATATGTCTCAGAGAGTGGTTTAATACTGTTAATCCTGATCCTACTCATAAATTTGATCTGTAAGCAACACAGTTTTCTCGGCAGCCTAAACTATTGTGTTAAGTAAAACTAAATTATTAAAATTGTTCAGGATGTTGGCATGTGCTCAGCTTGATTAGGGGGGCTCACAGTAATCCCCAAATAGCAGGGGCACTTTATCAGAGCAATATATTTTGGTTTAGACATTAATAAAAGTGTATTGCTGTCATGCATTCCAATTTATGTTCAAAAATCTACATGTATGAGAACCTTTTCACCCTTAAATAACAATTAAAAAATAAAACCAAGAATACAAATATAATAAAAGTTGCCCTACAGGGCCTGGTTATACAAAGCCTGGATAGCTTATCCGGCGGATAGGTATAGTGTGCCATACATGCTTTGAACAAGTGAACTTACATTTTATTCACTATACAGGCTTCGTACAACTGGACCCTGCAGATCCTTATTGCTGCTGACTACTTTTTGCATAATTTTAATCTAGATTCTAAAAAGAAAATGACAAGAAATTTGCTATGCTCTTTTGTAATTTAATATCCTTTTCACAACTCAAATATAATTCATATCTTTATGTCACTGTTATAATATTCTTTTTATATGTTTTTGTATAAGGCCAAATATTAACTTCTAGTAGTGTACTATTACTAGCAGTCATAAAAGTAATGAGTAGAGATGAGTGATTACAGCTGATCAAAAATTGTCGATTACAGCTGAAGCAGATTAATAGGCCGATTAATTTGCATATACAGTAGTGCTTATTGATATGTTGTTGGTTACCAATCCCTAGTGCACAGTTATTTTCAATGTGTCATGGGATTGCAAGGAGCATACAATATTTTTGAAATATAACAGAAATCAAGGTTTTTGCTAGCAGAGTGAAAAGAGAATGGCTCATGGTGAATACTATACACATTCATTGCATATTTTGGATTCACATTAGCTCCATGTGTGAAAGAGTTAATGTACTAATTATTATACAATAATCAGCTGATTACCAATTATTGCAAATTGGCTGATTACATGTATATGGCTTTGCAGATTAGTTTTCGATTAAATAGCTCATCTCTAGTAATGAGCTGACAATAATAAGTACAGTATAATTTATAATAATATAATTTTTTGAGCAATATTAAAATATCAGTACGTATTTAAGCCAAGAGGATGTTGATTTTGATATCATATTTGTTTGTATCTCTTTTCTATTTAGCTGAAGTCCATAAAAGGTTCCCAAGTGGCACTGCAACCTTGTGCAAAGTGTCAATGGTGCAAAAGTGTAAAGATGAGAGAAATGCCATGGAGGCAAGAAAAATATAATTGGAACAGATGTAGATATTATAGGATATTTATGAGGTTAGACCCAACCTAGCATTTCAATTTTTATGGGGTGTTTTAAAAATGACTCCGCATTTAATTCCATCATGGAAGCAAGAAAGTATAATTTCCTTATTCACTAGGAGATCAATACTCTAAAATTATTTCATTTTGTTACCTATTATGCCTGAATTAAATGCAAGGCGTTCTACACACTTTTGTGTGATTATAATAAGCACTTAAGGCTTGTAGATTAATGTTGGTTGGTTAATGCAAGTTCATGGTTTTTTAATCTTTTGAACTATATTATTGTACCTTATTTTTTAATAAACACTCTAAATGAAATCTAGGTACATGTATTTATGCACCTATTTACATAGACTACAATATTTTAATCTTTGTACTTAAGATAAGCTTTTTTGGAATTCACCATGTCTATATTTGCATTATTTCTGGGTTTTCACACTGTTTAGTTCAGGTCCACCTTTGGACAGTTTTTTAAAAAGAAATGCTGAATTAATACGACTCAAGCTAAATGGGACAAAAGCTCAGATCAACTAAAATACATACTGTACATGGTGAATCCCACAAATGTTTTAATTAGTTCAAATAGATTACTTCGCATCAATTGCAAAGCTTAAAAGATCATAGAAGTTATATGATTTTAGTGAAAAGAAAATTATAGCAGCTTTATTTTATTGATTTGTAAAATATTTGTATAATAAAATTTATTTAACTATATGCAGTTTGTTTCGTTTTTATGCGGAGTGCTACCTACATGCATGATGCATGTCGACATTCTGCATGTGATCACATGTGGATATTCCATTTGGAATGTGTTTTTGGAACGATTGTTTTTGGAACGTGTGATCACATGTGAAATCTTCACATGTGATCACATGTGGATATTCCACATGTGTTTTTGGAACGTGTGATCACATGTGAATATTCCACATATGATCACATGTGAATATTCCACATGTGTTTTTGGAACGTGTGATCACATGTGAAATCTTCACATGTGATCACATGTGGATATTCCACATGTGTTTTTGGAACGTGTGATCACATGTGAATATTCCACATGTGATCACATATGAATATTCCACATGTGTTTTTGGAACGTGTGATCACATATGAATATTCCACATGTGATCACATATGAATATTCCACATGTGTTTTTGGAACGTGTGATCACATGTGAATATTCCACATGTGATCACATGTGGAATATTCACATGTGATCACACGTTCCAAAAACACATGTGGAATATCCACATGTGAAATCATGTGGAATTTTTGTAAGGGTTATGTAATCATACAACATGACAACATGCAAAACTTCAAACTATTTGAATGCTATTTAGTAAAAGAGAATCCATCAATTTATCATTGTAAAAATCCTGTTCAGTTGGTGCTCGTGCCTGGGCACTCCTGAACACCACCAAAGTAAGTTCTTCCAACACTGACATCTGTACTGTATCTCTTCACTTCCTGTAAAAATACAATGTGAGATGGAGTTATTAATTCTTTCATGTCTTAAACAACCTGAAACAAGGTACTTTGGAAAGTGTACATGTACACTTCCCCCACCCCATCAGCTTGTTTCCTACATCACTGACTCAGTTGAAATGGACAACTGGGGCTGAAGTGGGGCAAAAAGGATAATAAATATTTGTATACTGAAAAACAATACGAACAACAAATTATAACAAATTAGCAAAAAATAAAAAAAATACTACAACTACAATATATTATTCACAATAACAATCACCAATAATAAACTACAAATAATCCACACATCAATTTTAATAATCATACTGCTGTCATGGAACACAATGTTATTTAATATATAAAAATTATCTATACATATCAGGCCTGTATACATATATAGCAGATCTTTAAGAAAGTTCAGTACATTCTGTAATAATATTTACAGAATGTATGTAGGCCTGATATGTATACAATTTTTACAGAATGATTGTGTTTTTATACAGCGAGGTCAAGCGTTTTGGCCCATAAAAACAGACAAATACCAAAGTTTACTCTTTAATAATTGTCCACCACTCATTCTACACTTACTTTAAAGAATAAAGCTCGAAATATTAGGAAACTTCCAAAATTCTTGAGAAAAAAAACAAGCTTTAGTGGCGAGAGGCTCTTTTAAATTATTAGGCGCCCTCTTAGCAAAAGCCGAAATACCATGGTAGGTTCAACGGCGAATATCTCGAAAACTGTGAGGGGATCGCCGGGGATCGCCTGCATAGAATCTAAGATGAGACATTTCTTCAACTCATTACGCAAAAATTAGATAATTCGAACCATGGGAATTCGAGAGTTTTTGCTTTGAAGATTGTTGACAAACCGGAAGTGGGGTCTTCGCTTAGCGCGACACGACTTACATAAACGATCAAAACAAAGTAGAAAAAATACATTACCTTGCAAAATCCTGCAGCTATGGATAGTCCAACAATATACCAAACGATATCGCTGCTTTTTTAAAGAAAAAAATGAATGACAATAGCGTAATATTCGGTATTCTAAGTCCAATGCAAAATTTTCAGCCGATCAACGATAAGAAAACAGCGCAATTTCATTGGTCGACAATATCACGTGACGATCACATGACAGCTGTCCGGCCTCCTCTGTTTCGCAGCTGTGGGCGGGGGCGGGGGAGCGGAGATAAGACCCTGGGTACGAGGTTGGACTCGGCCTACCATAGGAGCCCGAGAATGATTTGAACCAATCTCGTACCCAGAGCCTGCGATCCTTTTGGTCATTACCAAGGAACGGATCGAGGCTCTGGGAAACTCCGATGAAAAAGACCCCAAAATTGAGCTATCATTTCCTTCAAATTATGAAGCTTAACCACTATTAAAACCACCATCTGATTGGACAACCTTTTAAAACGAAACCTCACCCCCATACCACCCCCCGGTAATCACGCCCCCGGAAACCCTAAACCTAATCACAACCCTTCAGATACCTTACCAGCATACACAGGAGTTACATTTCTTTGTATTGTCTTTTGTTTATCATGGCCATATATATGCTTGTGCTTATGCTCTAGTGAAAACCAGGCTTTATTCTACAGTTATCATGATTATTGTCGAACCAGGCACTGCTATACTGGGAAGCCACTCAGGATTTTATTTTCTTGAAGACGCAATAGTCATCAAAAAGGCATAGAGAAGAGGGGCTCTCTGTTTCCATTCTAGGCATAACTTTTCAAATTCAAAACTTGTTAACTCCTCCTTTGTTTTTACTCGGAGCGTGGAAGGCTGTCGTCGTGAATATAAGCCGTTAACTTCCAAAGTCAGAAGTCCAAGGACGCATCGTTTCAACGTGTCATTCTTCAATACCGCTTTAGCAATTCCGTGGAAATTCTCAGATGAGAGCCGTGAACAATTGCTTATCCGAGGACCGCATGCAAAGTCATTTACCAGTTCTTTCCGTATTGTTTTACTCGGATATTCTACAGTAAGATGAACTTTAGTCTCTTTCTTTTGCATTGAGTTTCTGAAGCTGCTCGAACTGGTGAAGGTGAGTTTCAGCTTTCTTGAGCGGCGTCGAGGTCAACATCTGGTTAGTGTTAAATAATTTTCTCCCGTGTCGCGGGAAATGTTTTCTGACAACGAAAACAAGTATCGGTCTGGTGTGACAATTTCTGTGGAGTGTCGTTCATCGTTGTATTATAATACTGTACAATATACTTGTCAAAAATTGCAAATATTTTCTGCTCCTTCCTTGACTAATGCTTCGTTCAACGTGAGTCCACGCGTGGGCAATTTTAGCTAAATACATTTTCAAATTTGATTTAATAACGCAAGACAAAAGGTATTACGTCACGGAAATCAAATCTCGCCTCGGGTTCGCAGACCGTAGTTTTCGCTGGAGGCAGAAAAATAGGTCTGGGTTCGCAGGCTATCTGGTTCCCAGTTCCCTATTATTTGTTACAGTCATCGACGATCGTTCGCTTGTTCGAAGACCAAGGGAAAATATTTGTTTACCGATAAAAAAGATCCAACATGTTTATTTAATAAAGCTCTCGACAATACAATCGATACAAATGGCCTTTCTTCGCTTTTCTCAAAATCGTCAACCAGACGATTTGACGAGGGTGTTTTAAATGGCCCCGTCGCCGTCAGCACTCGGCAGTAATCGGCTCAACCGCTCAGGTAAGAAATTGTACTTTTTGCCAGGAATTTTGGCTTAACTACATCGACCTTGTATTCTCTAATATAATTTTAAAGTTCGGAGACGAAACTGCGAAGAATTACGAGACGAGTCAGACGATGGATGTTTGTTTGGCGACGAAGCGACAATAATAATAGTTTTAATCGGGGTTTTTTGTTGTTTTGAATTATTTCACGTGTTCAATTATATTCTGGGTCTGTCGTGTATAATTATGTGTTACAGAACGTCGAGAAATCGATTAAACAAGTTAGCAACGTGCACACTATTTGAAATTATACTGTTTTTAAACTAACCAATCAGATGACGAGTTTTATCGGAGTTTCCCAGAGCCTCTGATTCTTGGTAGCGGCCAAAAGGATCGCAGGCGCTGGGTACGAGATTGGATTTGAACCTGATCATTTGAGAAAGACTGTTGGTGATTGGCTAAATTTTTTGCATCTCATTATTAATTTGTTCTTGTTATTTTTATCTGATTGGCTTATTTTTAGTCACCTGATTATCCTTCTTATATAAGCTCGTTGTTTGTTTACACTCTTTAGTCTTTACGTTTCTCTCTGACGAAGGGCCTTCGCTCGAAACGTTAGACTCCTACGTTCTCTGTTTCGGCAGTATATCTAACCTTACCATATTTCGATTGCTGTTGCTGATAGTGTCTGACGTTATAAAATAAAGTAGATGGTTTGAACCTAGGAGTATTGACGTTGATTATCTAGGTTAGTGTAGTCTTGAGAAAGACTGTTGGTGGTAGTGACTGACGTTATAAAGTAAATGGTTTGAACCTAATTCAAGTCTTGAATAGAACAGACTAAATTTTTATGTCATAGGCAGTTCAATAACAAGCTTCATCTTTTCTGTTTTCTAGCATTGGCAATTTTGGGTGTGTTGCCACTTGTTATGCCTGAGTTGAAAAAATATTTAATTTCTCCAGTTCTCAGATTGGAATGATAGCCGCAGCTAATGATGTTGCTGCTGTTGTGTTTGGATTGATTGTTTCCCATTATGGAAACTTTGGAAATAAATTTGGATTGGTTTTGGTGGAATAGTCACAGGTAATGATGTAACAGGCAATGATGTAACAGGCGAGCGGGCCGGCTGGCAGGCAGCTGGAAGGAAGGAAGGAAGGAAGGAAGGAAGGAAGAAAGGAAGGAAGGAAGGAAGGAAGGAAGGAAGGAAGGAAGGAAGGAAGGAAGGAAGGAAGGAAGGAAGGAAGGAAGGAAGGAAGGAAGGAAGGAAGGAAGGAATGAAGGAAGGAAGGAAGGAAGGAAGGAAGGAAGGCAGGCAGGAAGGAAGGAACGAAGGAAGGAAAGAAGGAAGGAAGGAAGGAAGGAAAGAAGGAAGGAAGGAAGGAAGGAGGGAGGGAGGGAGGGAAGAAAAGAGGGAGGGAAGGAGAGATGGAGGGAGGGAGGGAAGCAAGCAAGCAAGGAAGCTACATGTCTGAAAAGCTATTTTCTTTATATTGTAAAAAATGCCGTTACAGCCAACTTAGGAGCGTACTTTAAAGCCAAGAAAGCTAAAGCAATGTTATTGTAGACTAAATAAACTATTTCTGTGCAAAATTCAGTAAGGAAATATGATATTCAATAGTCCAAATGGCCCCCTGTTGTGCGTCTGTTCTGTCCACGGTTCTCACAACGGTTCTCACTACGGTTCTCACCAGAAAAACATGTATTAGAACGAAGATTGTGGTTTAAAATGACATTTTCTGCACACCCGCCTTATGATATGTTAGTTTTCAATAAGAAAATAATGCATATTTACAATTCACGCATTTCAAATGCGATTTTTATAACGATGCTCGCTATATTTATATAAATAACTTAATACTATACTATATCTTTATACTGCGGAAGTGAGAACCGTCGCCGCTTTACCTCAAAATTATTTTATTTTGTCGATGCAATACCGGTTAAAACTCATTAAATGTAAAGTATACCATGCAGATGATATTAGAAAACAGCAGCACTGACTATTTGTAAAGAAACAAGCGTAAATTAGCAAACTAACGTCCACGGTGTTCAGTGAGCACCGTGGTGAGAACCGTTGGTGAGAACCGTGGACGTTGTGACATTTGTCATGACAACCGTATACAAGCGTTGTATTACGTTATATCTCTCTAATAATTTTCCGCAAATATTTCGCGTTTTACCTTAGTATGTATTAGTAATGTTGTACGTAATATGGTTGCTAATGAAAACCTAGAACAAGTTTCAATATGTTTTGTACCTTTCGTGCCTTTAATAGACGTTGGTAGACGTTGAGAATTTCCGATTTTTAAACCTAGTATCACTTCTCTAATATTTGTTTTTGTGCTGAAATTAAAGTACGCGTACGTTCTACAGCAATTGTTAAAATAATAAAAGGTCCCTACCTCAAATAGCGTTATTGCTAATACCGGCGCAGAACCCGTTAAAGATTGCGCAACTGGCTAAAATAAATACGTTTTAATTCTCGTTTAACGCGACGCCCGTTAGTTGAAGAGTGATATTGCACAAGTTATACTCTACGCATACATAAATAAATGCGCAATCGAGTGATTGTAAATATATTAAAACTTCGTTTTAGGTAAATCGATCATTTTTAATTGCATTGCTGATAACGCACCTATTTTAGCGGAAATATTTTTGCATAATACGTGCAATTAAGACGCCTTGAGCAGTAAACTGACTTTAAAACAAGAAAACTGCCTATTTAATAGTTTGAAAATGCCCATAACAATTTTGTTAACAATAAATTGTGAACATCTTTGTCAAATATAACTATTTTTAAAAAAAGAACTGACTAGGTAACTAGGTTTATTTTAATAACTAAAAATGTTTTCGCAGACAGTCTGAAAAGCTATTTTCTTTATATTGTAAAAAATGCCGTTACAGCCAACTTAGGAGCGTACTTTAAAGCCAAGAAAGCTAAAGCAATGTTATTGTAGACTAAATAAACTATTTCTGTGCAAAATTCAGTAAGGAAATATGATATTCAATAGTCCAAATGGCCCCCTGTTGTGCGTCTGTTCTGTCCACGGTTCTCACAACGGTTCTCACTACGGTTCTCACCAGAAAAACATGTATTAGAACGAAGATTGTGGTTTAAAATGACATTTTCTGCACACCCGCCTTATGATATGTTAGTTTTCAATAAGAAAATAATGCATATTTACAATTCACGCATTTCAAATGCGATTTTTATAACGATGCTCGCTATATTTATATAAATAACTTAATACTATACTATATCTTTATACTGCGGAAGTGAGAACCGTCGCCGCTTTACCTCTAAATTATTTTATTTTGTCGATGCAATACCGGTTAAAACTCATTAAATGTAAAGTATACCATGCAGATGATATTAGAAAACAGCAGCACTGACTATTTGTAAAGAAACAAGCGTAAATTAGCAAACTAACGTCCACGGTGTTCAGTGAGCACCGTGGTGAGAACCGTTGGTGAGAAACCGTGGACGTTGTGACATTTGTCATGACAACCGTATACAAGCGTTGTATTACGTTATATCTCTCTAATAATTTTCCGCAAATATTTCGCGTTTTACCTTAGTATGTATTAGTAATGTTGTACGTAATATGGTTGCTAATGAAAACCTAGAACAAGTTTCAATATGTTTTGTACCTTTCGTGCCTTTAATAGACGTTGGTAGACGTTGAGAATTTCCGATTTTTAAACCTAGTATCACTTCTCTAATATTTGTTTTTGTGCTGAAATTAAAGTACGCGTACGTTCTACAGCAATTGTTAAAATAATAAAAGGTCCCTACCTCAAATAGCGTTATTGCTAATACCGGCGCAGAACCCGTTAAAGATTGCGCAACTGGCTAAAATAAATACGTTTTAATTCTCGTTTAACGCGACGCCCGTTAGTTGAAGAGTGATATTGCACAAGTTATACTCTACGCATACATAAATAAATGCGCAATCGAGTGATTGTAAATATATTAAAACTTCGTTTTAGGTAAATCGATCATTTTTAATTGCATTGCTGATAACGCACCTATTTTAGCCGAAATCTTTTTGCATAATACGTGCAATTAAGACGCCTTGAGCAGTAAACTGACTTTAAAACAAGAAAACTGCCTATTTAATAGCTTGAAAATGCCTTATAACAATTTTGTTAACAATAAATTGTGAACATCTTTGTCAAATATAACTATTTAAAAAAAAAGAACTGACTAGGTAACTAGGTTTATTTTAATAACTAAAAATGTTTTCGCAGACATGTCTGAAAAGCTATTTTCTTTATATTGTAAAAAATGCCGTTACAGCCAACTTAGGAGCGTACTTTAAAGCCAAGAAAGCTAAAGCAATGTTATTGTAGACTAAATAAACTATTTCTGTGCAAAATTCAGTAAGGAAATATGATATTCAATAGTCCAAATGGCCCCCTGTTGTGCGTCTGTTCTGTCCACGGTTCTCACAACGGTTCTCACTACGGTTCTCACCAGAAAAACATGTATTAGAACGAAGATTGTGGTTTAAAATGACATTTTCTGCACACCCGCCTTATGATATGTTAGTTTTCAATAAGAAAATAATGCATATTTACAATTCACGCATTTCAAATGCGATTTTTATAACGATGCTCGCTATATTTATATAAATAACTTAATACTATACTATATCTTTATACTGCGGAAGTGAGAACCGTCGCCGCTTTACCTCTAAATTATTTTATTTTGTCGATGCAATACCGGTTAAAACTCATTAAATGTAAAGTATACCATGCAGATGATATTAGAAAACAGCAGCACTGACTATTTGTAAAGAAACAAGCGTAAATTAGCAAACTAACGTCCACGGTGTTCAGTGAGCACCGTGGTGAGAACCGTTGGTGAGAACCGTGGACGTTATGACATTTGTCATGACAACCGTATACAAGCGTTGTATTACGTTATATCTCTCTAATAATTTTCCGCAAATATTTCGCGTTTTACCTTAGTATGTATTAGTAATGTTGTACGTAATATGGTTGCTAATGAAAACCTAGAACAAGTTTCAATATGTTTTGTACCTTTCGTGCCTTTAATAGACGTTGGTAGACGTTGAGAATTTCCGATTTTTAAACCTAGTATCACTTCTCTAATATTTGTTTTTGTGCTGAAATTAAAGTACGCGTACGTTCTACAGCAATTGTTAAAATAATAAAAGGTCCCTACCTCAAATAGCGTTATTGCTAATACCGGCGCAGAACCCGTTAAAGATTGCGCAACTGGCTAAAATAAATACGTTTTAATTCTCGTTTAACGCGACGCCCGTTAGTTGAAGAGTGATATTGCACAAGTTATACTCTACGCATACATAAATAAATGCGCAATCGAGTGATTGTAAATATATTAAAACTTCGTTTTAGGTAAATCGATCATTTTTAATTGCATTGCTGATAACGCACCTATTTTAGCCGAAATCTTTTTGCATAATACGTGCAATTAAGACGCCTTGAGCAGTAAACTGACTTTAAAACAAGAAAACTGCCTATTTAATAGCTTGAAAATGCCCATAAACAATTTTGTTAACAATAAATTGTGAACATCTTTGTCAAATATAACTATTTTTAAAAAAAGAACTGACTAGGTAACTAGGTTTATTTTAATAACTAAAAATGTTTTCGCAGACAATCAGTGACAAAAGTGTTGGGACAATTCAACCTAAAGGACAATACTTTCCGCTCCAATTATCCCCCGGCCCCCCTGTTCAATGTTGGTGACTCTTTAGGCGCTCGTTTCAACGCTCACTGAGTTCCTTACTGTAAATTCAACATTGAATAGGGAGGGGGAGGGAGGGATATAATTTACTACCAAAATCATTGACAGAAATATTAGGTAAGTACCAACAATGCGAGATGTCCCAAGGTATTTTGTCACTGATTGTCTGAAAAGCTATTTCCTTTATATTGTAAAAATGCCGTTACAGCCAACTTAGGAGCGTACTTTAAAGCCAAGAAAGCTAAAGCAATGTTATTGTAGACTAAATAAACTATTTCTGTGCAAAATTCAGTAAGGAAATATGATATTCAATAGTCCAAATGGCCCCCTGTTGTGCGTCTGTTCTGTCCACGGTTCTCACAACGGTTCTCACTACGGTTCTCACCAGAAAAACATGTATTAGAACGAAGATTGTGGTTTAAAATGACATTTTCTGCACACCCGCCTTATGATATGTTAGTTTTCAATAAGAAAATAATGCATATTTACAATTCACGCATTTCAAATGCGATTTTTATAACGATGCTCGCTATATTTATATAAATAACTTAACACTATATCTTTATACTGCGGAAGTGAGAACCGTCGCCGCTTTACCTCTAAATTATTTTATTTTGTCGATGCAATACCGGTTAAAACTCATTAAATGTAAAGTATACCATGCAGATGATATTAGAAAACAGCAGCACTGACTATTTGTAAAGAAACAAGCGTAAATTAGCAAACTAACGTCCACGGTGTTCAGTGAGCACCGTGGTGAGAACCGTTGGTGAGAACCGTGGACGTTGTGACATTTGTCATGACAACCGTATACAAGCGTTGTATTACGTTATATCTCTCTAATAATTTTCCGCAAATATTTCGCGTTTTACCTTAGTATGTATTAGTAATGTTGTACGTAATATGGTTGCTAATGAAAACCTAGAACAAGTTTCAATATGTTTTGTACCTTTCGTGCCTTTAATAGACGTTGGTAGACGTTGAGAATTTCCGATTTTTAAACCTAGTATCACTTCTCTAATATTTGTTTTTGTGCTGAAATTAAAGTACGCGTACGTTCTACAGCAATTGTTAAAATAATAAAAGGTCCCTACCTCAAATAGCGTTATTGCTAATACCGGCGCAGAACCCGTTAAAGATTGCGCAACTGGCTAAAATAAATACGTTTTAATTCTCGTTTAACGCGACGCCCGTTAGTTGAAGAATGATATTGCACAAGTTATACTCTACGCATACATAAATAAATGCGCAATCGAGTGATTGTAAATATATTAAAACTTCGTTTTAGGTAAATCGATCATTTTTAATTGCATTGCTGATAACGCACCTATTTTAGCCGAAATCTTTTTGCATAATACGTGCAATTAAGACGCCTTGAGCAGTAAACTGACTTTAAAACAAGAAAACTGCCTATTTAATAGCTTGAAAATGCCTATAACAATTTTGTTAACAATAAATTGTGAACATCTTTGTCAAATATAACTATTTTTAAAAAAAGAACTGACTAGGTAACTAGGTTTATTTTAATAACTAAAAATGTTTTCGCAGACATGTCTGAAAAGCTATTTTCTTTATATTGTAAAAAATGCCGTTACAGCCAACTTAGGAGCGTACTTTAAAGCCAAGAAAGCTAAAGCAATGTTATTGTAGACTAAATAAACTATTTCTGTGCAAAATTCAGTAAGGAAATATGATATTCAATAGTCCAAATGGCCCCCTGTTGTGCGTCTGTTCTGTCCACGGTTCTCACAACGGTTCTCACTACGGTTCTCACCAGAAAAACATGTATTAGAACGAAGATTGTGGTTTTAAAATGACATTTTCTGCACACCCGCCTTATGATATGTTAGTTTTCAATAAGAAAATAATGCATATTTACAATTCACGCATTTCAAATGCGATTTTTATAACGATGCTCGCTATATTTATATAAATAACTTAATACTATACTATATCTTTATACTGCGGAAGTGAGAACCGTCGCCGCTTTACCTCTAAATTATTTTATTTTGTCGATGCAATACCGGTTAAAACTCATTAAATGTAAAGTATACCATGCAGATGATATTAGAAAACAGCAGCACTGACTATTTGTAAAGAAACAAGCGTAAATTAGCAAACTAACGTCCACGGTGTTCAGTGAGCACCGTGGTGAGAACCGTTGGTGAGAACCGTGGACGTTGTGACATTTGTCATGACAACCGTATACAAGCGTTGTATTACGTTATATCTCTCTAATAATTTTCCGCAAATATTTCGCGTTTTACCTTAGTATGTATTAGTAATGTTGTACGTAATATGGTTGCTAATGAAAACCTAGAACAAGTTTCAATATGTTTTGTACCTTTCGTGCCTTTAATAGACGTTGGTAGACGTTGAGAATTTCCGATTTTTAAACCTAGTATCACTTCTCTAATATTTGTTTTTGTGCTGAAATTAAAGTACGCGTACGTTCTACAGCAATTGTTAAAATAATAAAAGGTCCCTACCTCAAATAGCGTTATTGCTAATACCGGCGCAGAACTCGTTAAAGATTGCGCAACTGGCTAAAATAAATACGTTTTAATTCTCGTTTAACGCGACGCCCGTTAGTTGAAGAGTGATATTGCACAAGTTATACTCTACGCATACATAAATAAATGCGCAATCGAGTGATTGTAAATATATTAAAACTTCGTTTTAGGTAAATCGATCATTTTTAATTGCATTGCTGATAACGCACCTATTTTAGCCGAAATCTTTTTGCATAATACGTGCAATTAAGACGCCTTGAGCAGTAAACTGACTTTAAAACAAGAAAACTGCCTATTTAATAGCTTGAAAATGCCCATAACAATTTTGTTAACAATAAATTGTGAACATCTTTGTAAAATATAACTATTTTTAAAAAAAGAACTGACTAGGTAACTAGGTTTATTTTAATAACTAAAAATGTTTTCGCAGACAGTCTGAAAAGCTATTTTCTTTATATTGTAAAAAATGCCGTTACAGCCAACGTAGGAGCGTACTTTAAAGCCAAGAAAGCTAAAGCAATGTTATTGTAGACTAAATAAACTATTTCTGTGCAAAATTCAGTAAGGAAATATGATATTCAATAGTCCAAATGGCCCCCTGTTGTGCGTCTGTTCTGTCCACGGTTCTCACAACGGTTCTCACTACGGTTCTCACCAGAAAAACATGTATTAGAACGAAGATTGTGGTTTAAAATGACATTTTCTGCACACCCGCCTTATGATATGTTAGTTTTCAATAAGAAAATAATGCATATTTACAATTCACGCATTTCAAATGCGATTTTTATAACGATGCTCGCTATATTTATATAAATAACTTAACACTATACTATACCTTTATACTGCGGAAGTGAGAACCGTCGCCGCTTTACCTCTAAATTATTTTATTTTGTCGATGCAATACCGGTTAAAACTCATTAAATGTAAAGTATACCATGCAGATGATATTAGAAAACAGCAGCACTGACTATTTGTAAAGAAACAAGCGTAAATTAGCAAACTAACGTCCACGGTGTTCAGTGAGCACCGTGGTGAGAACCGTTGGTGAGAACCGTGGACGTTGTGACATTTGTCATGACAACCGTATACAAGCGTTGTATTACGTTATATCTCTCTAATAATTTTCCGCAAATATTTCGCGTTTTACCTTAGTATGTATTAGTAATGTTGTACGTAATATGGTTGCTAATGAAAACCTAGAACAAGTTTCAATATGTTTTGTACCTTTCGTGCCTTTAATAGACGTTGGTAGACGTTGAGAATTTCCGATTTTTAAACCTAGTATCACTTCTCTAATATTTGTTTTTGTGCTGAAATTAAAGTACGCGTACGTTCTACAGCAATTGTTAAAATAATAAAAGGTCCCTACCTCAAATAGCGTTATTGCTAATACCGGCGCAGAACTCGTTAAAGATTGCGCAACTGGCTAAAATAAATACGTTTTAATTCTCGTTTAACGCGACGCCCGTTAGTTGAAGAGTGATATTGCACAAGTTATACTCTACGCATACATAAATAAATGCGCAATCGAGTGATTGTAAATATATTAAAACTTCGTTTTAGGTAAATCGATCATTTTTAATTGCATTGCTGATAACGCACCTATTTTAGCCGAAATCTTTTTGCATAATACGTGCAATTAAGACGCCTTGAGCAGTAAACTGACTTTAAAACAAGAAAACTGCCTATTTAATAGCTTGAAAATGCCTATAACAATTTTGTTAACAATAAATTGTGAACATCTTTGTCAAATATAACTATTTTTAAAAAAAGAACTGACTAGGTAACTAGGTTTATTTTAATAACTAAAAATGTTTTCGCAGACAGTCTGAAAAGCTATTTTCTTTATATTGTAAAAAATGCCGTTACAGCCAACTTAGGAGCGTACTTTAAAGCCAAGAAAGCTAAAGCAATGTTATTGTAGACTAAATAAACTATTTCTGTGCAAAATTCAGTAAGGAAATATGATATTCAATAGTCCAAATGGCCCCCTGTTGTGCGTCTGTTCTGTCCACGGTTCTCACAACGGTTCTCACTACGGTTCTCACCAGAAAAACATGTATTAGAACGAAGATTGTGGTTTAAAATGACATTTTCTGCACACCCGCCTTATGATATGTTAGTTTTCAATAAGAAAATAATGCATATTTACAATTCACGCATTTCAAATGCGATTTTTATAACGATGCTCGCTATATTTATATAAATAACTTAATACTATACTATATCTTTATACTGCGGAAGTGAGAACCGTCGCCGCTTTACCTCTAAATTATTTTATTTTGTCGATGCAATACCGGTTAAAACTCATTAAGGGGGCGATTACATGGACCGGGCTGGCCCGGTTAACCGGGCTGGCCCGGTTAACCGGGCTAGCCCGCTTTATATATAAAACACATGTTGTTTTAACATTTCGATTACATGGCAAGCGGGCTAGCCCGGTTTGCCGGGATCCCGCTTGTCGCAACCGGGCTAGCCCGGTTAACCGGGATGAAAATGTCCATGTAATCGTTTTCAGCCCGGCAAACCGGCTGAAAAACTGTTGAACTCGCTTCGATACGCGTTCGTTTGCTTGACTGTGTGAATAAATAGTGCTG
This sequence comes from Paragorgia papillata, assembly GCA_035771165.1. Lineage (NCBI taxonomy): Eukaryota > Metazoa > Cnidaria > Anthozoa > Scleralcyonacea > Coralliidae > Paragorgia > Paragorgia papillata. The sequence continues at coordinate 1,542,901 of JAWNZC010000067.1, read as the reverse complement.
AAAGGAACTGAAATAGAACATCAACGTTGTTTGTGTGTTTTGTGACCAAAGCGAAGATTTAATAAATTAATTAGTCTTCGTGAAGACGCTTTCCTGGGTTAGCTAAGACTTTAACAATCTTTTTAGTAACGATGGGCTTACAAAATAAATAATAGACTAATTAGTGTAAAACTGAAGTAAAACTAACGTAGCTTTGCCCTTATTTACTTGATAATTGCGAATTTCGGCCTGAAATCATCCCGGCTTACCGGGCTAGCCCGCTCCATGTAATCGTTTTGTAAACTCATCCCGGTTAACCGGGCTAGCCCGGTTAACCGGGCCAGCCCGGTCCATGTAATCGCCCCCTAAATGTAAAGTATACCATGCAGATGATATTAGAAAACAGCAGCACTGACTATTTGTAAAGAAACAAGCGTAAATTAGCAAACTAACGTCCACGGTGTTCAGTGAGCACCGTGGTGAGAACCGTTGGTGAGAACCGTGGACGTTGTGACATTTGTCATGACAACCGTATACAAGCGTTGTATTACGTTATATCTCTCTAATAATTTTCCGCAAATATTTCGCGTTTTACCTTAGTATGTATTAGTAATGTTGTACGTAATATGGTTGCTAATGAAAACCTAGAACAAGTTTCAATATGTTTTGTACCTTTCGTGCCTTTAATAGACGTTGGTAGACGTTGAGAATTTCCGATTTTTAAACCTAGTATCACTTCTCTAATATTTGTTTTTGTGCTGAAATTAAAGTACGCGTACGTTCTACAGCAATTGTTAAAATAATAAAAGGTCCCTACCTCAAATAGCGTTATTGCTAATACCGGCGCAGAACCCGTTAAAGATTGCGCAACTGGCTAAAATAAATACGTTTTAATTCTCGTTTAACGCGACGCCCGTTAGTTGAAGAGTGATATTGCACAAGTTATACTCTACGCATACATAAATAAATGCGCAATCGAGTGATTGTAAATATATTAAAACTTCGTTTTAGGTAAATCGATCATTTTTAATTGCATTGCTGATAACGCACCTATTTTAGCCGAAATCTTTTTGCATAATACGTGCAATTAAGACGCCTTGAGCAGTAAACTGACTTTAAAACAAGAAAACTGCCTATTTAATAGCTTGAAAATGCCTATAACAATTTTGTTAACAATAAATTGTGAACATCTTTGTCAAATATAACTATTTAAAAAAAAAGAACTGACTAGGTAACTAGGTTTATTTTAATAACTAAAAATGTTTTCGCAGACATGTCTGAAAAGCTATTTTCTTTATATTGTAAAAAATGCCGTTACAGCCAACTTAGGAGCGTACTTTAAAGCCAAGAAAGCTAAAGCAATGTTATTGTAGACTAAATAAACTATTTCTGTGCAAAATTCAGTAAGGAAATATGATATTCAATAGTCCAAATGGCCCCCTGTTGTGCGTCTGTTCTGTCCACGGTTCTCACAACGGTTCTCACTACGGTTCTCACCAGAAAAACATGTATTAGAACGAAGATTGTGGTTTAAAATGACATTTTCTGCACACCCGCCTTATGATATGTTAGTTTTCAATAAGAAAATAATGCATATTTACAATTCACGCATTTCAAATGCGATTTTTATAACGATGCTCGCTATATTTATATAAATAACTTAACACTATACTATATCTTTATACTGCGGAAGTGAGAACCGTTGCCGCTTTACCTCTAAATTATTTTATTTTGTCGATGCAATACCGGTTAAAACTCATTAAATGTAAAGTATACCATGCAGATGATATTAGAAAACAGCAGCACTGACTATTTGTAAAGAAACAAGCGTAAATTAGCAAACTAACGTCCACGGTGTTCAGTGAGCACCGTGGTGAGAACCGTTGGTGAGAACCGTGGACGTTGTGACATTTGTCATGACAACCGTATACAAGCGTTGTATTACGTTATATCTCTCTAATAATTTTCCGCAAATATTTCGCGTTTTACCTTAGTATGTATTAGTAATGTTGTACGTAATATGGTTGCTAATGAAAACCTAGAACAAGTTTCAATATGTTTTGTACCTTTCGTGCCTTTAATAGACGTTGGTAGACGTTGAGAATTTCCGATTTTTAAACCTAGTATCACTTCTCTAATATTTGTTTTTGTGCTGAAATTAAAGTACGCGTACGTTCTACAGCAATTGTTAAAATAATAAAAGGTCCCTACCTCAAATAGCGTTATTGCTAATACCGGCGCAGAACTCGTTAAAGATTGCCCAACTGGCTAAAATAAATACGTTTTAATTCTCGTTTAACGCGACGCCCGTTAGTTGAAGAGTGATATTGCACAAGTTATACTCTACGCATACATAAATAAATGCGCAATCGAGTGATTGTAAATATATTAAAACTTCGTTTTAGGTAAATCGATCATTTTTAATTGCATTGCTGATAACGCACCTATTTTAGCCGAAATCTTTTTGCATAATACGTGCAATTAAGACGCCTTGAGCAGTAAACTGACTTTAAAACAAGAAAACTGCCTATTTAATAGCTTGAAAATGCCTATAACAATTTTGTTAACAATAAATTGTGAACATCTTTGTCAAATATAACTATTTTTAAAAAAAGAACTGACTAGGTAACTAGGTTTATTTTAATAACTAAAAATGTTTTCGCAGACAGTCTGAAAAAGCTATTTTCTTTATATTGTAAAAAATGCCGTTACAGCCAACTTAGGAGCGTACTTTAAAGCCAAGAAAGCTAAAGCAATGTTATTGTAGACTAAATAAACTATTTCTGTGCAAAATTCAGTAAGGAAATATGATATTCAATAGTCCAAATGGCCCCCTGTTGTGCGTCTGTTCTGTCCACGGTTCTCACAACGGTTCTCACTACGGTTCTCACCAGAAAAACATGTATTAGAACGAAGATTGTGGTTTAAAATGACATTTTCTGCACACCCGCCTTATGATATGTTAGTTTTCAATAAGAAAATAATGCATATTTACAATTCACGCATTTCAAATGCGATTTTTATAACGATGCTCGCTATATTTATATAAATAACTTAATACTATACTATATCTTTATACTGCGGAAGTGAGAACCGTCGCCGCTTTACCTCTAAATTATTTTATTTTGTCGATGCAATACCGGTTAAAACTCATTAAATGTAAAGTATACCATGCAGATGATATTAGAAAACAGCAGCACTGACTATTTGTAAAGAAACAAGCGTAAATTAGCAAACTAACGTCCACGGTGTTCAGTGAGCACCGTGGTGAGAACCGTTGGTGAGAACCGTGGACGTTGTGACATTTGTCATGACAACCGTATACAAGCGTTGTATTACGTTATATCTCTCTAATAATTTTCCGCAAATATTTCGCGTTTTACCTTAGTATGTATTAGTAATGTTGTACGTAATATGGTTGCTAATGAAAACCTAGAACAAGTTTCAATATGTTTTGTACCTTTCGTGCCTTTAATAGACGTTGGTAGACGTTGAGAATTTCAGATTTTTAAACCTAGTATCACTTCTCTAATATTTGTTTTTGTGCTGAAATTAAAGTACGCGTACGTTCTACAGCAATTGTTAAAATAATAAAAGGTCCCTACCTCAAATAGCGTTATTGCTAATACCGGCGCAGAACCCGTTAAAGATTGCGCAACTGGCTAAAATAAATACGTTTTAATTCTCGTTTAACGCGACGCCCGTTAGTTTGAAGAGTGATATTGCACAAGTTATACTCTACGCATACATAAATAAAATGCGCAATCGAGTGATTGTAAATATATTAAAAACTTCGTTTTAGGTAAATCGATCATTTTTAATTGCATTGCTGATAACGCACCTATTTTAGCCGAAATCTTTTTGCATAATACGTGCAATTAAGACGCCTTGAGCAGTAAACTGACTTTAAAAACAAGAAAACTGCCTATTTAATAGCTTGAAAATGCCTATAACAATTTTGTTAACAATAAATTGTGAACATCTTTGTCAAATATAACTATTTAAAAAAAAAAGAACTGACTAGGTAACTAGGTTTATTTTAATAACTAAAAATGTTTTCGCAGACATGTCTGAAAAGCTATTTTCTTTATATTGTAAAAAATGCCGTTACAGCCAACTTAGGAGCGTTACTTTAAAGCCAAGAAAGCTAAAGCAATGTTATTGTAGACTAAATAAACTATTTCTGTGCAAAATTCAGTAAGGAAATATGATATTCAATAGTCCAAATGGCCCCCTGTTGTGCGTCTGTTCTGTCCACGGTTCTCACAACGGTTCTCACTACGGTTCTCACCAGAAAAACATGTATTAGAACGAAGATTGTGGTTTAAAATGACATTTTCTGCACACCCGCCTTATGATATGTTAGTTTTCAATAAGAAAATAATGCATATTTACAATTCACGCATTTCAAATGCGATTTTTATAACGATGCTCGCTATATTTATATAAATAACTTAATACTATACTATATCTTTATACTGCGGAAGTGAGAACCGTCGCCGCTTTACCTCTAAATTATTTTATTTTGTCGATGCAATACCGGTTAAAACTCATTAAATGTAAAGTATACCATGCAGATGATATTAGAAAACAGCAGCACTGACTATTTGTAAAGAAACAAGCGTAAATTAGCAAACTAACGTCCACGGTGTTCAGTGAGCACCGTGGTGAGAACCGTTGGTGAGAACCGTGGACGTTGTGACATTTGTCATGACAACCGTATACAAGCGTTGTATTACGTTATATCTCTCTAATAATTTTCCGCAAATATTTCGCGTTTTACCTTAGTATGTATTAGTAATGTTGTACGTAATATGGTTGCTAATGAAAACCTAGAACAAGTTTCAATATGTTTTGTACCTTTCGTGCCTTTAATAGACGTTGGTAGACGTTGAGAATTTCAGATTTTTAAACCTAGTATCACTTCTCTAATATTTGTTTTTGTGCTGAAATTAAAGTACGCGTACGTTCTACAGCAATTGTTAAAATAATAAAAGGTCCCTACCTCAAATAGCGTTATTGCTAATACCGGCGCAGAACCCGTTAAAGATTGCGCAACTGGCTAAAATAAATACGTTTTAATTCTCGTTTAACGCGACGCCCGTTAGTTGAAGAGTGATATTGCACAAGTTATACTCTACACATACATAAATAAATGCGCAATCGAGTGATTGTAAATATATTAAAACTTCGTTTTAGGTAAATCGATCATTTTTAATTGCATTGCTGATAACGCACCTATTTTAGCCGAAATCTTTTTGCATAATACGTGCAATTAAGACGCCTTGAGCAGTAAACTGACTTTAAAACAAGAAAACTGCCTATTTAATAGCTTGAAAATGCCCATAACAATTTTGTTAACAATAAATTGTGAACATCTTTGTCAAATATAACTATTTTTAAAAAAAGAACTGACTAGGTAACTAGGTTTATTTTAATAACTAAAAATGTTTTCGCAGACAATCAGTGACAAAAGTGTTGGGACAATTCAACCTAAAGGACAATACTTTCCGCTCCAATTATCCCCCGGCCCCCCTGTTCAATGTTGGTGACTCTTTAGGCGCTCGTTTCAACGCTCACTGAGTTCCTTACTGTAAATTCAACATTGAATAGGGAGGGGGAGGGAGGGATATAATTTACTACCAAAATAATTGACAGAAATATTAGGTAAGTACCAACAATGCGAGATGTCCCAAGGTATTTTGTCACTGATTGTCTGAAAAGCTATTTTCTTTATATTGTAAAAATGCCGTTACAGCCAACTTAGGAGCGTACTTTAAAGCCAAGAAAGCTAAAGCAATGTTATTGTAGACTAAATAAACTATTTCTGTGCAAAATTCAGTAAGGAAATATGATATTCAATAGTCCAAATGGCCCCCTGTTGTGCGTCTGTTCTGTCCACGGTTCTCACAACGGTTCTCACTACGGTTCTCACCAGAAAAAACATGTATTAGAACGAAGATTGTGGTTTAAAATGACATTTTTCTGCACACCCGCCTTATGATATGTTAGTTTTCAATAAGAAAATAATGCATATTTACAATTCACGCATTTCAAATGCGATTTTTATAACGATGCTCGCTATATTTATATAAATAACTTAATACTATACTATATCTTTATACTGCGGAAGTGAGAACCGTCGCCGCTTTACCTCTAAATTATTTTATTTTGTCGATGCAATACCGGTTAAAACTCATTAAATGTAAAGTATACCATGCAGATGATATTAGAAAACAGCAGCACTGACTATTTGTAAAGAAACAAGCGTAAATTAGCAAACTAACGTCCACGGTGTTCAGTGAGCACCGTGGTGAGAACCGTTGGTGAGAACCGTGGACGTTGTGACATTTGTCATGACAACCGTATACAAGCGTTGTATTACGTTATATCTCTCTAATAATTTTCCGCAAATATTTCGCGTTTTACCTTAGTATGTATTAGTAATGTTGTACGTAATATGGTTGCTAATGAAAACCTAGAACAAGTTTCAATATGTTTTGTACCTTTCGTGCCTTTAATAGACGTTGGTAGACGTTGAGAATTTCCGATTTTTAAACCTAGTATCACTTCTCTAATATTTGTTTTTGTGCTGAAATTAAAGTACGCGTACGTTCTACAGCAATTGTTAAAATAATAAAAGGTCCCTACCTCAAATAGCGTTATTGCTAATACCGGCGCAGAACCCGTTAAAGATTGCGCAACTGGCTAAAATAAATACGTTTTAATTCTCGTTTAACGCGACGCCCGTTAGTTGAAGAGTGATATTGCACAAGTTATACTCTACGCATACATAAATAAATGCGCAATCGAGTGATTGTAAATATATTAAAACTTCGTTTTAGGTAAATCGATCATTTTTAATTGCATTGCTGATAACGCACCTATTTTAGCCGAAATCTTTTTGCATAATACGTGCAATTAAGACGCCTTGAGCAGTAAACTGACTTTAAAACAAGAAAACTGCCTATTTAATAGCTTGAAAATGCCCATAACAATTTTGTTAACAATAAATTGTGAACATCTTTGTCAAATATAACTATTTTTAAAAAAAGATCTGACTAGGTAACTAGGTTTATTTTAATAACTAAAAATGTTTTCGCAGACAATCAGTGACAAAAGTGTTGGGACAATTCAACCTAAAGGACAATACTTTCCGCTCCAATTATCCCCCGGCCCCCCTGTTCAATGTTGGTGACTCTTTAGGCGCTCGTTTCAACGCTCACTGAGTTCCTTACTGTAAATTCAACATTGAATAGGGAGGGGGAGGGAGGGATATAATTTACTACCAAAATAATTGACAGAAATATTAGGTAAGTACCAACAATGCGAGATGTCCCAAGGTATTTTGTCACTGATTGTAGCTAGCTAGCTAGCAAACAAGGAAGGAAGCGAGCGAGCAAGGGATCCAGGGAGGGAGGGAGGCAGGGAGGGGGGATTCAAGCAGGGAAGAAGGAAGGAGGGAGGGCTGGAAGAAAGGAAGGAAGGAAGGAAGGAAGGAAGGAAGGAAGGAAGGAAGGAAGGAAGGAAGGAAGGAAGGAAAGAAGGAAGGAAGGAAGGAAGGAAGGAAGGAAGGAAGGAAGGAAGGAAGGAAGGAAGGAAGGAAGGCAGGCAGGGAGGAAGGAAGGAAGGAAAGAAGGAAGGAAGGAAGGAAGGAAGGAGGGAGGGAGGAGGGAGGGAGGGAGGGAAGAAAAGAAGGAGGGAAGGAGAGATGGAGGGAAGCAAGCAAGCAAGCAAGCAAGCAAGGAAGCTAGCTAGCTAGCAAACAAGGAAGGAAGCGAGCGAGCGAGCAAGGGATCCAGGGAGGGAGGAAGGGAGGGGGAGGCAAGCAGGGAAGAAGGAAGGAGGGAGGGCAGGAAGAAAGGAAGGAAAGAAGGAAGGAAGCAAGGAAGGAAGGAAGGAGGGAGGGAAGCAAACAAGGAAGGAAGCAAGCTAGCTTGCTAGCTAGCAAAGAAGGAAGGAAAGAAGCAAGCGAGCGAACCAGGGAAGCAAGGAGGGAGGGAGGGAGGGAGGAAGGAAGGAAGGAGGGAAGGAGGGAGGGAGGGAGGAAGGGAGGGAGGGAGGGAGGGAGGGAGGGAGGAGGGAGGGAGGGAGGGAGGGAGGGAGGGAGGGAGGGAGGGAGGGAGGGAGGGAGGGTGGGAGGGAGGGAGGGAGGGAGGGAGGGAGGGAGGGAGGGAGGGAGGGAGGGAGGGAGGGAGAGAGGGAGGAAAGGAAATAAGGAGAGAAGGAGGGAAGGAAGGAAGCAAGCAAGCAAGGAAACAAGCTAGCTAGCAAAGAAGGAAGGAAGCGAGGGAGGGAGGGAAGGAGGCATGCAGGCAAACAGGGAGGGAGGGAGGAAGCAAGGAAGGAAGCAAGGAAGGAAGAGAAACACAGGCAGACAGACAAACAGACAGATGCACACACAAATGAGCAGACACAGAGACAGACAGACACGTACAGATACAGACAAACCAAACCTTTATGTGTGACTATCTTTTTTGATAACTTCTCTTTTTTTCAAGGACTTGCATTAGGTGAGGTGTACTGAGTTGAGGTGTAGTGAGGTGAGGTGAGGTGAGATGTGGTGAGGTGTGGTGAGGTGTGGTGAGGTGAGGTGTAGTGAGGTGAGGTGTACTGAGTTGAGGTGTAGTGAGGTGAGGTGAGGCGAGGTGAGGTGTGGTGAGGTGACATGAGATGTAGTGAGATGAAGTGTGGTATGGTGAGGTGTGGTAAGGTAAGGTAAATAATAGCTTTATTGGCATGACCTGTTTACATCAGGTATTGCTAAAGCTTACATTTTATAAAAGAGAAAAAGAAATAATAAGTCTACTTAGCTTACATACAATGTGAAATTTACATTTACAAGTAAGTTGACCATCAACTGTTGATGGGTATATTGCCCGCAAACAAACATTCCTTTCTAAAGGTAGAAAGGAATGCCCGTCTGCAGACCACTATATGAAATATACCAAAATAGTAATTAAGTTAATTAAACTAATTACAATGTATGATTAATATTTGATGAATATTTAACAATGACTCACAGTGCAGACATTCCTTTCTCAGGCGAAAGGAATGCCCGCATGCAGGCTATTTGATGTACATAATTGCTAGGTTTTACGTATCGGTACACTTGGTCTCAAGGCAATTATCTCTTTCCGCAAAGCAAGAATCAATGTATTTTGCAGTAAGGGAAATTATATTTGGATTCCGTGAGGACATAATATTATGTAATAGTTCCTCTTTAGAAGAAGTGTTAGAGGAACCATGAGTTAATTTTTCAAGGAAAGAAGATATCAAGGTATTGTAACACTCACATGTTAAAGCAAAGTGGTACTCGTCCTCTATTTCATTTGTCTCGTATAATTCACATAGTCGTTGGTCATGGGGAATCTTTTGATAACGACCATATTCTATAAGGAGTTTATGGTTGCTTATGCGAAATTTGGTTTTTTCTTCGCATTGAACTTTTAACTGCAGTAAGATATTCTTCTAATTGTATTTCAGTTTTAAATTTGGAGTAGAAGGAAAGTTTACTTGAATTGTTAAGTTTATGTTTCCAAAAGTTGAGATATTTGTTATGCATATCATTGGATAATTGTGTCAATGATTGGTTAGACAGTGATTCTATAGAATTGGAGCAGTTATAGAATTTGAGTAACGACATTACATTGGAATAAAAGGAGGTTTTCTCATCTTGGTACAACTCTTTAGAGATTAGAAAAGCTTGTTTAGCAATTGAAGAATCAGGCAGCATGTTGAGATGGGTAACATACTAAGTATCCTTTTGTGGATATTTATTAGCAAAGGTAGTTTGCCTAATTCTCCTCTACAGGCTATATTAGTAGCTTTGCTGTCTGTTTACTCCTAGATATATTGTGCAGAATTTCAAGTGAACTTTTTCGGTGTGTGATTTATCCCATTTATTAAAATCATTGTTCACATTAGCACCCCATACTTCTGAATTATATAAGAGAATGGGTGTGATTATGCAACCAAAAATTTTAATGGCTAATTTGAGAGATAGTAGGTTCAAGGCTAGGTGTTTTCGTATTGTGTAGAAGGCATTCATTGCTTTCTCACTGAGTTGTTGACGAGCTAGTGTAAATTTGTCATTGGATGATAATTTAATTCCAAGGTAGCAATACTCATGTAGAAATTTTGGAGGAGTTGATTTTTTGTTAGCTTTCTGAAATATCACAGTTTTTGTCTTTTCTAAATTAACTTTCATCATCCATTTCTCACACCAGCTGTAGTTAGTCTAAACAATTTTGAATACCGTATGCTGAACGAGATATTATTACCAGATCATCAGTATAAAGAAGACAGCTTAATTTTGTTTCATTTGGAAGTATAAAAGGATCAGAGGCTGTATTATTAAATAAACAGACTATTTCATTAATGTAAATGTTAAATAGGAGTGGACTAAGGATGCAACCTTGCCTGACTCCTTTAGAGTTTGAAAAGGATGGTGTTCTATATTTGCCATGTCTAACTGCACATTTAGATTTGGAGTACATATTTTTGATCAGACTATAAAAGTTTCCACCAATTTTGTTGTCCAGTAATTTTGCAAAGAGTCCATCATGCCAGACAGAATCAAATGCCTTTTTGAGGTCAACAAAACATGCATATATCTTTTGGTTTCTATTTTGATTTAAATGTTTATCAATTAAAGTCTTCAAAGTAAATATATGATCAGCTGTCCTCTGTCCAGACAGAAATCCAATTTGCGAGGGATGAATTAAATGTTCATTTTGGACAAAGTTTTATCAAGCGCTCATTTAGAATCAAGCAATAAAATTTACTAAGACAGCTTGTAACACAAATGCCTCAGTCTGTAATTATTAGTATCACTTTTATTGCCTGACTTAAAAATTGGGGTTATAAGACCAGTGATCTGCAAATTTTCCACTTTGTAAAATTAGGTTAAAGAGCTTATTGTATCCTTCTGTTAGGGAATTTACACTATGTTTTATCATTTCATTTCTTATCTTATCCATGTATGCGGATTTCTTGTTTTTGAGTTTTCTTGCCGCTCTGAAAATATCATCATTGCTAATTGGTTCATCCAAATAATTATGTTGATCTTTCTTAGGTTCAGTATTTCTCAGGGTGTTACATGTAAGTACATCTTGTTGCTCAGACCCAGTATTAAGTTTTGAATGAAGAGACTGAAAATGGGAATACCAGCATTTGTTAGAAACTGTGTGGTGTCGTGTGGTGAGGTGTGATGGTGAGATGTGGGTGGTTGGTCGATTGGTTGGTCGGTTGGTTGGTTGGTTGGTCGGTCGGTCAGGTGGTTGGTTTGTTGGTTGGTTGGTTGGCTGTCTGCTTTGGTTGTCACTTGGTCTAATACTTGCCTGAGATTTTCCAAAATAAATAAATAATGATGTAAGGCTCCCTATTACTTAGTATTAATTTCTATTTTATTCTATTTTCTTTAGTTGGTCTATTGGTTGGATCCTTGTTGCCACGAGTGTTCAAGTTAGAAGAATCAGGCAGAAAATCTGCCTTCTTTTGCTTTCTATTTGAGATTATCACCATCATACTGTAGGACCCTTCGCATTTCTCATCCCAGGCTGTCAGGAGATGAAGTTGGCTGGCTGGCAAGTTCCTTATGGAGTGAGGTGAGTACATTCTGTCTTAGAGACTGTCTGTCTGTCTGTCTGTCTGTCTGACTGACTGACTGACTGACTGACTGACTGACTGACTGACTGACTGACTGACTGACTGACTGACTGACTGACTGACTGACTGACTGACTGACTGACTGACTGACTGACTGACTGACTGACTGACTGACTGACTGACTGACTGACTGACTGACTGACTGACTGACTGACTGACTGACTGACTGACTGACTGACTGACTGACTGACTGATTGATTGATTGATTGAATTAATGATTGATTAATTAATGATTGATTGATGCCTACAAGCAGGCAAATAGACGGACAGATGGACAGTCACACAGAGAGAGAGACAGACAGATGGATGGATGGATGGACGGACAGATGGATGGACAGACACACACATTTACCGACAGCCACATAGACAGACAGACAGACAGACAGACAGACAGACAGACAGACAGACAGACAGACAGACAGACAGACAGACAGACAGACAAACAGGCAGGCAGGCAGGCAGACAGACAGACAGACAGACAGACAGACAGACAGACAGACAGACAGACAGACAGACAGACAGACAGACAGACAGACAGACAGACAGACAGACAGACAGACAGACACAAAAAGTATAAGCATTCAGATTTTTAGACTACAGTATATGCAATTCTTTCTCAAACTCAAGCAAGTCTGTTGTTCTTGAAGTGAGTTTAAAATTCTTCATGAACAATTCCTGTGAAGTTATATTTTGAATGTTTTTTAAATGTGAGTTTTTGTCAACATATCTTTTAGGTCAAGCTTTTCTGCCTAATAAACATTTCCTTGTATGTTATAGTGTTTTCAGCTTGAAGTTGATAAAGTTTTTCGTACGTTTTTGCTGTACAGGCTGTCGTAAGTTAAACTCAGAGAAAAACTCAGCTCCAGGCAGGACTCGAACCCACAACCTTCAGAATGCCAGCCGGACGCTCTCACCATTGAGCCACTGGAACTCAGATGGTAGACCGAGGTTGTTTTCGATATTTATACCCCTGGGAACTAGTCAAACCGTACGTGTGTCACAAGTACTTGTTGGGCTACCAGTCGCATTGTGTCAGTTTATTTTCAGTAAATGTTTCTTTTGTATGTTATTAATGTTTTCAGCTTGAGTAATTGAGATTGACGAACGTCCAACAAACGCCTGTTACTTTGCACCAAGCTCGCAAACGTACCACATGCACTACATGTATGCGTACAACTTATCATGTCACTTTAACAACAACATCTCATATGCAAACGCAGCTACAACTTAGGAGCACATATGACTATGAATTTGCAACATTAGCTCTCCATCTGAGCCTCAATGTTTAGAGGGTCTAACCGGTCATTACAAGTTTGCATGTTCGAACCCTGTCTGTGGTCTCAGAAATCTTTTCTGAATAATTGAGCTTGACGAACTTCCACCGAACGTCTGTTGATAAAGTGTTTTCGTACGTTTTTGCTGGAAGGTTGTGGGTTCGAGTCCCGTCTGGAACTCAGAGTTTTTTCTCAGAGTTTAACTTACGACAGATTGTACAGCGAAAGCGTACGAAATACCTTGTTATATTGCAGGACGAGTATAGGAGATAGCTACCAATTTACAGAATATCCCACCATTCCAGGAGTTGAACTGGGATCAACATGTAATCAAAATTGTGGTTGCCATCTTGGTATAGCTTTACCTGTCTGTGGTGCAGATAATGTTTCATACTTAAGCCCTTGTTATGCTGGTTTCACTGGTTCCCTCTCTATGACCGTAAGTCGTTTGTTTGTTCGTTCATTTAGTCATTTATTCATTTCTTTATTCCTTTATTTCTTTGGTTGTTCACTAGTTTGTTTGATTGTATATTCGTTTGTTTGTTTGTTTGTTTGTTTGTTTGTTTGTTTGTTTGTTTGTTTGTTTGTTTGTTCGTTCGTTCGTTCGTTCGTTCGTTCGTTCGTTCGTTCGTTCGTTCGTTCTTTCATTCATTCATTCGTGTGTTTGTTCGCTCGTTTTTTGCTTTGCTTTGCTTTGCTTTGCTTTGCTTTGCTTTGCTTTGCTTTGCTTTGCTTTGCTTTGCTTCGCTTCGCTTCGCTTCGCTTCGCTTCGCTTCGCTTCGCTTCGCTTCGCTTCGCTTCGCTTCGCTTCGCTTCGCTTCGCTTCGCTTCGCTTCGCTTCGCTTTGCTTCGCTTTGCTTTGTTTTGTTTTGTTTTGTTTTGTTTTGTTTAAGTATGTTAATTTTAATTAAATTTCTCGTTGTGTATTTTTTCCAGACATTTGGCAACTGTTCCTGCATTGCGTCAAACGATGGTTTTGGTGGCGCAGCAAGAATTGGTTCCTGTGATCAAAATTGCAAAAACTGGATCTTATTTCTCGTGTTAATGAGCGTAGTCTCTTTGGCAATCTTCCTACAACTAACGCCAAGTAAAGTTGTTTTAATGAGGTGGGCGTAAGAACACAAGTAATATTTACAACCAAGTGTTACGATGTATTATTATATGGCAGGGATTACTTCCGGTAAAGTCACGCGCTGTGATTGGTTGCTGACGTCCGCGGGCATTATGAAAATTGTTAATGCTCTACGATTGGAAACAAACAAAAAATTCTAATAAGAAGCTTTTATTGCCGAAAAACGACGAAAATAAATGAAATAAATGACGATGAACATTATAAAAGTAAATTCTAGTATCCAGACGAGAAAGAAACAACAGAATATAACGCTAGTTCGGCGTTTTGACGTTAAGTTAAAGGAAGCGAAGACCAAGAAATACAAGATTGATTTTGAAATAAAAAGTGCCATATAATAAACTACTTAATTAATAACCTCGACCGTTCGGTCTTTACGGTAAAATATTAAACCTCGGTCGTGAACGTCTTAACCACGCCATCGCTCGGTCAATATAGCAAGACCTCGGTTTGATATTTTACCTTCAAAAACTCATTAATAATTCATGAGGAAAATTCAAAAGAAATTAAAGTTTAATCAGTGTCTTTATATGTGATAAAGATACCTCCTGATTTACATAAACTTTGATTTTCTCGGCTTAGACCATGCTATTTTTCAAACTTACTACGCCAATGAACTTACCAAGTGGTTCGTTTTTGAAGCCGTTCAATAAACTCGCAGTTCGTGTTTTATCAGATATGAAAACACTCGGCTTCGACTCTTGTCTTTATATCTGATAAAACACTCCTGCTCGTTTGTTAAACAGTACGTAAAGACCTCACTCTCGGTTATTAAGTAGGTAGTGTAATGTACTTAAGTTCAGCACTGTCTGATTTTAGCCATATGAGACCACCTGTTAGGTGCATATTACCCGCTTGTAAGTGTATAATTACCATAGCAGGTCGTGCAAACGTCTTTCCGGTTTCGTAAGTTTCCTATATGCAGTTCCCCTTCCATTATCTATGATTACATACAGACACTTTTCATAAGTCCTTGTGAATGTGGCTTGGTATACATCGGGGAAACGGGAAGGAATCTCTCAACTCGCCTGAAGGAGCACAAGACATGTTGCATAAAAGCCCAACATGATAAATCTGCATGCTGTTGCCAAACACGCTTGGAAGTATGACCATCGTGTTAAGTGAGAAGAGTCGTCACTCTTAGCCAGCAATAAGCAATACTTCACGCGAAGAACAAGGGAATCTATTGAGATTGCAAAATATCACACATCTCTCAAGAGAGCGACAGCCATTAAACAGTATGTGGTGTGCCCTATTCGGAGAACATTCTTGATTTTATTTTTTAATTGGTAAAATTAACGTGATTCGCCATTGTATTCTTACATGATTCAATTTATCAGTTGCTTAGTTTATAAATGACATGAGCGAACAGCTTGTTATTGCACTGATCTATGCTCTGACGAAGGCCTGAGTCAGCAGAAAGCTTAGCTAAGAAATATTTTACGTGCTGTTTCCACAAAACTTATCTATAATACTTAATTTGTTTTTGCGATATTTCATTTTGTTTGATATGGAAATGTCCGGAATTTACGTCACACATGCATAATGGCTTATCAGAGAATGTTATGTATCTTTGCGTTCATCAGATGAAAACACTAAAGTATGAATAACATGTGTGCGTGTTTCTCCCACAACACCAAACCTCTCGATTTTAAAGGATTTTGTTCGAGAATGAAAGAGGTACACAAACTTCTTCGATAAGTCATTATGCATGTGTGACGTAGATTCCGGACATTTGCATATCAAACAAAATAAAATATCTCAAAAACAAAGCGAAAATCTTCCAAAGAAGTTACTTTATCATTTAAAAAATTCTTCCAATCAAACTAAAACAATAAAAACTATCGAGGTTAGGGGCACTTTAGTAACCTAGACTAAAGTCTGATTGAACAATTAACAGTTGAACTATAATATTTTGTGGATTATTTCAGATGTCTACGCCCAGAAGGCCTTTCATTTGCTTTTGGTTTACAATATTTTTCGTCAAAAGTGCTTGCTCATATTCCTGGTCCAGTACTGTTTGGTCATGTTGTGGATTTAAATTGCGTTATTTGGCAAAACGTTTGTGATAAGATTGGTTATTGTTTGGTTTACGATATGGATGAAGTGCAAGTTCGAGTGCAAGTTCGTGTTCAAGTTCGAGTTCAAGTTCGTGTTGAAGTTCAAGTTCGTGTTCGATTTCGAGTTTGTGTTCGAGTTCAAGTTCGTGTTCAAGTTCGTGTTCAAGTTCGAGTTCAAGTTCAAGTTCGTGTTCGATTTTGAGTTTGTGTTCGAGTTCATGTTCGAGTTCGTGTTCAAGTTCGTGTTCGAGATCGTGTTCATGTTTGAGTTCGTGTTCGTGTTCAAGTTCGTGTTTGAGCTCGTGTTCGTGTTCAAGTTCGTGTTCGAGTTTGTAATAACTTGTTTTTTAATTTTTTTTGTTTTTTTCTGTAGGACTTGGAACATTGTTCTACATGTTGTCATGGCTTCTTTACAAAGAAGCAAGTCAACCCATCACAAAAGATAAGAATAAAACACCTCTGCTTGAAAGTGTTATTGCAGATGAAAACATGAAGGAAACGAAATTATGAATAAAGGTTGATAAGTATACTCGTTATGTGAGTGTATGAATAAAAATGCACTATCTAGCCTTAATTAAAAATGCATTGTTGCTTTATTATATGGAACGGATTAACCCTTTGAAGCCTGAAGACGAACATTTAGTATTTTATTCTGGCTAACGCCAGATCATTTTATTCAGCACAGAGAGAGGTCCAGACCTCAAAGTGTTAAAACCTATTTATTTTTTTGCGGTCCGGTATCCATCTGATTCGCGCGCTCTGATTGGCTACCGAGCGGTCCATATCCTACGATACGGACCCCGATACGGACCGCTGTGGATTTAAAAACAAAAACAAAAAAGTTTTACATTCTGTCATTTAAAATTGATCGATTTTTATAACTATTTCGCTTGCCACAGAACAAATATATCTAGCAGAGAGCTTCGGGGATGCAAATGAGTTTTATTATCCAAATGGGTTTTGACAACTGCATGTGAAAATAGCGAATTTTAAAAGAAAAGCTGGGACAACTATGACAAAGCAAAATTTACGAGCGACATTTATAACGTTTTAACGTATTATTGCTCAACGACGTATGAAAACAGTTTAAAACGGTCGGCAAAAGATACCGACATTGACAAACTTGTGAACACAGTATTTTAAATCACTAAATGAAACTATATAGAAGTAAGCTTATATATAGAAAAACATACCACGAGAAGACAGAAAAGCTGAAACCTTTTGACACTAAACTGTCTTTCTTCTGTTGTCCAACTATACTAAAAAAACCAGCTACAAGTCGTTATACCCTTTAGTCAAATATTTTTCACATGCCAACCTCATCGTGTCATGTCTTTGAAAAAAGTTACAAATGGCTTTAATACTACAAGAATTTTCGTCTTCAAACTCGAACAACACACTTTCAACATTGCAGTCAGCCAGTATTTCAAAGCGACTTTCGATTCCAAGCGAACAGCCAAAAACGAGTAAGCGACGAAGAAGAACAACGAAGAATCTTTATGAACTAAACTTTAAAAACACTCGGACTGCATTCTGACTTCAATTCGTAACTAGATCTTAAAATTTCAAGCTTCCAAGGTTCCAAGCTTCCTTTCACTGGCTGTCAGACTGCATGCATGTCGGTTTACTGTCGAACGAAAAACTTTGCAGTTTTTAATATCACACGAGTCGTGAACGTCATCACGATTACGCAAATTAATTTAATTATGCTAATTTACCTAATTATGTAAATTATAAATTGTACGATTAACAAAAAAATAAATATGTTATTTAACGCTTTCTCGGTCCGTACAGAAAAATATTTGCCTTCGGTCTCAAAAATCTCCTTCAGCCTGCGGCCCTTTTTTAAGACCTCGGGAAAATATTTTTCTATACGGACCTCCAAGCCGATAAATAACATATATCTCTTTAAACCTTTGAAGCCTGACGACGAGTCTTTAGCATTTTATTCTGGCTAATGCCAGAGTATTTTATTCTGGCTAACACCAGACGATTTTATTCAGCGCAGGGAGAGGTCCAGGTCTCAAAATGTTAAAACCTATCTCTTTAGCACTTTGAAGCCTGAAGACGAGTCTTTAGTTTTTTATTCTGGCTAACGCGAGAGTATTTTATTCTGGCTAACGCCAGACGATATTTTATTCGGCACAGGGAGAGGTCCAGGCCTCAAAGTGTTAAGGTCTTCATTAAGGTTTGCAAGGTCATTTCGGTAAAGCACACTCAATTCCTCAATTTATGCCACAAAAATAAAATAGATATCGTTAAAAAGCTATTAATTTGTAGAATACAATGTTGTATTTGATTTTGCGATAAACACAAACCAATAATAGTTGTGAATTTTTCAATTATTAAAACCAGAGGGCTTCACTCGGGGCGACTTAAGAACAAAGCGTTTCATTTTGTTCAAAACATTTTTTCGCAGTTCGATTCCGAGATAAATTTCCAGCCGAAAACGGTGTGAACGTTTTTTTATTCATTGCTTGGTTTCGATTTTATGACTTATTTTGTCTGAATGTTGGTTGAAAAACAGCATTTTTAACTTTGGTCGTCAATAAAATCAGCATATCAGAAAACGCAGCTGACATGTTGCTGGAAATTCATCTCGGAATTAAACTGCGGAGAAAGATTTTGAACAATATAAAACGTTTTTTCATTGAGTCGCCCCGAGTGAAGCCCTCTGTCTTTAATTTAAAAACAACTATTATTGGTTTGTGTTTATCGCAAAATCAAAGACAACATTGTATTCTACAAGTTAATAGCCTCTAGGATATCTATTTTATTTTTGGGGTATAAATTCTGAGGAATTGAGAGCGTTTTACCGAAATGACCTTGCAAACCTTAAGGAAGACCTTAACTGATTCCTGTCCGAGGGCTTCCCCAGAGGTGAATAAAATCGTCTGGCGTTAGCCAGAATAAAATACCAAAGACCGATTTTGACAGGAAAGAGTTATAGTCCATATAACCCCAAATTTTTTATCATCTAAATATGTTGTACCTTTGGCAAATAGTTGAACAACGAAATATTTTTTAGATTAGAGCAACCTTTATTGCTTTAATAGAGATTTTTGTTTTCAAAATGGTAATGAGATGACGTCAAAGTAGTCATCATTATCTATACAATATTTATTTGCAGGAGTGACATGCCCCAATTCTTCCATTAATGGTGTGTTTGAACAACATGTTCCATATTGTATGAGTTTTTCCACAAACATTCTCAGGTAGTTTATCTTGCCAAAAAGAGAAAGAAAGCCAAATGCCTACATAGACGTCGTCTCATTACCATACTAGAAATGCGAATCGCCAAAAAAACAACATTGAAGAATAGCTCCAATCAAAAAAATATATTTCACTGAACAACTGTTTGCTCTATGTAGAACGTATTCAGATGATATATATATATGTTATTTACGGCTGGGAGGTCCGTATAGAGAAATATTTCCCGAGGTCTCAAAAATTGCCCGTTGCCGTAGGCCAAGGGTCGTTTTTGAGACCGAGAGAAATATTTCTCTATACGGACCGACCAAAACGGTAAATAACATATTTATTTTTTTTATTAATCGTACGATTTATAATTTACATAATTAGGTAAATTAACATAACTGAATTGCGTAATCGAGATGACGTTCACGTGATATTCAAAAGTCCAAAGTTCATCGTTCGACAGTAAACAACTGCCAACATGCAGTCTGACAGGGAATTAAGCTTGGAACCTCTTTTGTGATAAAATAAAACAGTCAAAACCTGAAGATCTAGTTACGAAGAAAGTCAGAATGCAGTCCTAGTGTTTTTAAAGTTTAGTTGATAAAGATTCTTCGTCGTTCTTCTTCGTCGCTTGCTCGTTTTTGGCTGTTCGCTTGGGGAACCGCTTTCAATACTCGGCTGACTGCATGGAAATTGAAAGTGGGTCGTTCGAGTTTGAAGACGAAAATGCTTGTAGTAAGCCATTTGTAACTTTTTTCAAAGACATGATACGACGAGGTTGGCACGTGGAAAATATTTGACTAAAGGGTAAAGACTTGTAGCGGTTTTGTTGAGTATAGTTGGACAACAGAAGAATGACAGTTTAGTAAAAGGTTTCAGCTTTTCTGTCTTCTCGTGCTATGTTTTATATATATATATATATATATATACTTCTATATAGTTTCATTTAGTGATACAAAATACTGTGTTCACAAGTTTATGTATGTTTTGCCTACCGTTTTAGACTGTTTTCATACGTCGTTGAGCAATAATACTTTAAAACTTTATAAATATCGCTCGTAAATTTTGCTTTGTCATAGTTTTCCCAGCGTTTCTTTTAAAATTCACTGTTTTCACATGCAGTTGTCAAAACCATTTGCATAATAAAACTCATTTGCATCCCCGTAGCTCTCTGCTAAATATATTTGTTCTGTGGCAAGCGAAATAGCTATAAAAATCGATCAATTTTAAATGACAGAATGTAAAATGTTTTTGTTTTTGTTTTGAAATCCGCAGCGGTCCGTATCGGGGTCCGTATCGTGTGATACGAACCGCTCGCTAAGCCAATCAGAGCGCGCGAATCAGATGGATACCGGACCGCAAAAAAATAAATGCACTTATATGCACTTTAAGGGGGCGATTACATGGCAAGTGGGCTAGCCCGGTTAATCGGGATGAAAATGTCCATGTAATCATTTTCGTCCCGGCAAACCGGGCTGAAAAAATGTTGAACTCGCTTCGATACGCGTTCGTTCGTTTGCTTGACTGTGTGAATAAATAGTGCTGAAAGGAACTGAAATAGAACATCAAAACGTTGTTCGTGTGTTTCGTGATCATAACGAAGACTTAATAGATTAATTAGTCTTCGTGAAGACGCTTTCGTGGGTTAGCTAATCTTTTTATTAACGATGGGCTTACAAAAGATTGCATCGATATTCTTTATTCTGTGCTAATTGCGTAATTTATCAGTTCTGGTAAGACACGAAGTCTCATTGTTTTAAATATGAACTGTACATGAACAAGCAGAACTTTTGAATTGTTAATACGTCGAACAAGCTGATAAAAACAAATTTTGTCGCGTATACGAAGCTTTTAGTGCCAGGCTGCCAGCTGGGTGGGCCAGGGTCAATCGTGTTTACATAGGGAAAAACCAGCCGGGATAACCGAGGTCTCGGTCTCACAAAGCGAGATCTCGGCTAGGCGGGTTGGCTCGACTCTCATATAAACACAAGATGAAAATTAACAAGAAATAATAACACAAGCACGGTGCGGGCAGGGAATTTTTCTGACCCATCGACCGCACTGCCTAACCTTTGTTTTCTCGCCTGATTATGACAAGCAATTTAAGCCCTTACGCCTTTTTTGTAAATTCTCTAAAGTCACGTGATCGATGACGTCATCTAAATGCATTAAAAATTCATAAAAATGGCTATAACTTCTTCAATATTTGTCGGATTTTCATATATAAACTATATTCGAGCTCGCCATGAGGAGAGCTTTCTATTGACATATGGCACCGACTGATTTTGCTGATGTCAGCATTTTTGTCGATGACGTCATCAAATTCAACATGGCGGATAATGTGAGGCGCCAAAGGATTTGATCGCTATTTCTCGATCTAATTAGATGAATTTTTATTTGCTTTATGCACAAGCTTCATTTCCTAAG
Organism: Paragorgia papillata; assembly: GCA_035771165.1. Classification (NCBI taxonomy): domain Eukaryota; kingdom Metazoa; phylum Cnidaria; class Anthozoa; order Scleralcyonacea; family Coralliidae; genus Paragorgia; species Paragorgia papillata. The sequence continues at coordinate 1,521,164 of JAWNZC010000067.1, read as the reverse complement.
TTGTATTATCACATGAAAGGGTTATGTTTGCCAGGAGTGACGTCATCACTCTGTGCAATTACGTAGGAAAACCGCGGTGTATGGTACGTAAAGTTAAGTCTCATGGTATCCAAACAAGCCTAAGAGTCACCAGAAAGAGTAAAGTCTTACTCCAACCCAAGTGTAAGCAAAATGCACCAAGCGCGGCGAGACAGCGTTGAATCTGGTGACACTGTACGGCGGACAAATTTCCAATGCTCATTTCCGTCTAGCTTTCAGGAGACGTGAAAAGCTAAACGGAAATAGACGGAAATGAGCATTGAAAATGTGTCCGCCGTACAGTGTCACCAGTTTCAACGCCATCTCGCCACGCTTGGTGAAATAGCTTACACTTGGGTTGGACAGGGTTGCAGTAAGATTTTACTCTTTCTGGTGATTCTTAGGGTTGTTTGGATGCCATGAGACTTAGACTATGTGCACACTGTAACGTTTCCGAGCGTTTTCGTATTGTTTCAAGTAATGAGCCGATTGTTCTCGATTCCCTTGAGAACAGTAAACAATACGAAAACGCCCGGAAACGTTACCGTGTGCAAATAGCCTGAACCTTACGTGCCATACACCGCGGTTTTCTTACGTAATTGCACATGTGACGTGCACAATTGTTTGAGTTGGTACAGAGTGATGACGTCACTCCTGGCAAACATAACCCCTTCATGTGATAATACAACTTAGGAAATGAAGCTTGTGCATATAGCAAATAAAAATTCATCTAATTAGATCAAGAAATAGCGATCAAATCTTTTGGCGCATCACATTATCCGCCATGTCGAATTTGATGACGTCTCGACAAAAATGCTGACATCAGCAAAATCAGTCGGTGCCATATATCAATAGAAAGCTCTCGTCATGGCGAACTCAAATATATAGCTTATATATGAAAATCCGACAAATATTGTAGAAGTTATAGCTATTTTTTTTTAAAATTTTAATTTCGATGACGATGTTGAGTGCATATATGGCACTCAGCTGTAGTTTTATACGTCAATGTTGTATTAAGTTTTGAATTAGTTTGTTATGGCGTAGCTAGCTTTGACGTGATATGACGATGACAACGTTTTTCCGTCAGTTGATATATCTCTGTCTTTCAGAGGTTTAGTATCTGTTCTTCGTTGTGAAGTTGTTAAACTCGTTACTAATTAATAAACTATTTAACCCAACATTGGTGGCAGCGGTTATGGCTGAGAAAAACCTTGAAGCCGAAGTAGAAGAGTTAACTCGTCGCCTTAGGACGATGGAAGACGAAATGCTAGAAAGGTCAACGTCCGTAGCAACGGCAAAACCGGCAGTAAACTCAAGAGCAAAACCAGATTTATACAAGGATAGGCCATGGGAAGAATGGATAAACCATTTCCAATTATGTGCCGAGATAAATGAGTGGGATGAAAAGCAGTGCTGTCAACAGCTAGCAGTTCCGCTGAGGGGCCGAGGTCAAGCAGTATATATCACCCTGAGCGAGGAAGAGAAAACAAGTACAAGAAGTTGCTGGACGCTCTGGATAAAAGAATGACACCACCACAAGAAAGGGTCGCTTACAAATTAGCGTTTCGTCAAAGGATACGGCAGAAGGGAGAAAACCTGGTAGATTTGGTCACTAACCTGAGGAAACTGGCAGCGCGAGCGTACCCAGAAAAAGATCCGTCGTTTTTTGAAGACGAAGTCCTTGACCAATTCATCAGCGCATTAGTCTCAAGGGAACTACGCCTTGGAGTTAGCCAAGCAAGTCCAGCCAGTCTCGACGAGGCACTTTCTACAGCTTTGCGACTGGAAAGTCTTCTGACCATCGAAAATCAAAACAAAACGACATCAGCGAACATGGCCGACATTGTTGAGACAACCGCTTGTGTCAATACAGCAGGCGCAGAAAACTACAATGTACCCGCCTGGGCCCGTCAATACTTTGAGCAACAGACAAAGCTGATGGAGAAGCTGTTAGAAGCTACAACGACCAAGAAGCCTCAAGGAAAAAGATCAATCCAATGCTACAAGTGTGGTAAATTTGGACATTATCAAAACGAATGCCGGTGGAATGGAACCCAAGGAAACACCGACAATCAGGGAAACGCCTACAGGGCGGTGTCTCACCGTCCGTGACTCCGCCCGCGCCGCCAAAGCAGTCTACGAATCGAGATAATCTACGAGAGAACTAGTCAGGATATGTAGCAAGCGCGTTGTTGGGGAATGCAATATTTGTTAAATGTGATATCAACCACCACAGCGTTAATGCCTTGGTAGACTCTGGTGCAGCTGTCACGATAATTCATTTTGATATCTTCAACAAGACCAAGGACGGAGACTCTAAAATGTGGTCGTCCCATCAACCGATCCTTGGAGCGAATAATCATCCCCTAGACATTTACGGAGTCACCGAAATCAAATTAAGAATCAAAGACGTCGAGGTTCAACACCAGGCATACGATTGTAAAGACGTAGCTCAAGAGCTGTTGCTAGGAGCAGACTTCCTGAAGCAAAATAACTGCATTGTTAACTTTGAAAAGGAAAAAGTGACAATTCGAGACAAAGAGTGTAAGATGGATTGTGCGAATTCTCGGAGAATTTGTCGTGTCACAGTGGCATCATCGACTACAATACCACCACGGTGTGTAGTGAACGTCAAGTGCAAAGTGGAGCAGGCAAGTGTGATTGGTGCAACGACTGGTGTCTTGGAACCCGAGCAGAGATTCGAAGAACGTTACTCCCTCGGTATAATCAAGGTAATGGCGACGGTGAAAGAAGGTGGAATCCCTGCCCGGCTATTTAATCCTCACCATAAAGCAGTAAAGATTTACAGAGGCAGTACAGTTGGAAATCTATGTCCAGTGCTAGAGCCAGGAGAAGACCAAAACCTAGCGGAACCACAAACATGTTATCACATATGCCCCAGTTCATGCGAATCAAAAAGCAAGGAAGGGACCTCATCGAAGACGACCTCGCAAGAAGATAATCAAAAGAGAAAACAAGCAATGGCTGAGATGTTCAAAATAGACAATCCTAATTTGTCAACAGAAGAGAAGGAGACAGTCTACGAGATATTAAGTCGACACAGCGCAGTAATTTCAACAGGAAAGACTGACCTCGGAGAGTTAAAAATAGTCCAGCACTCAATCAACACAGAAGCACACAATCAAGCACGGAAAGAAATCGAGACGATGCTCACTAGTGATGTTATCGAAGCATCTGATTCCCCTTGGTCGGCGCCAGTGGTGATGGTGAAAAAGAAAGACGGAAGTCAACGATTTTGTGTGGATTACCGGAAGTTAAACGAAGCAACAAAGAAGGATGTTTACCCACTACCAAGGTGCGATGATGTGCTGGAAGCCCTCTCCGGTGCGGTTTATTTTACTCACCTGGGCCTCGTCCGTGGTTACTGGCAAATCGGAGTGGATGAAAAAGATCGAGAGAAAACGGCATTCTCTACTCCAGAGGGTCACTTCCAATTTAAACGCACGCCTTTTGGATTGACTAACGCTCCGGCTACATTCCAACGCGCCATGAACACCATTTTGAGCGGTCTTACTTGGACGGACTGTTTGGTCTACTTGGACGACATCGACACATCGTAATATTCTCGAAGAATCTTCAAGAACACAATCGAAGGATAGAAGCGGTGTGGCAACGTCTAGAATCCGCCGGGGTGAAATTAAACGCAAAGAAGTGTCAACTGCTGAGACAGGAGACCGTGATCTTAGGCCATGTCGTCAGCCAGAAGGGTGTGGCCACCGACCCGGAAAAGATAAAAGCGTTGAGAGAATATCAAGCACCACATGACGTATCCACACTTCGTTCCTTCTTGGGATTTACTGGGTACTACCGACAGTTCCTTCCTAATTTCGCCGATGTCGCAGCTCCGCTTTACGGCCTCGAACGCAAGGGAATCAACTTCAAGTGGACTACACACTGCCAGAAAGCGTTTGACACGCTACGGGATCGTTTGACGAGTGCCCCAATTTTGGCTTATCCGGATTTCGACCAGCCGTTTATCCTGGACACCGATGCCAGCGACACTGGCATAGGCGCTGTACTTTCGCAAGTCCAAGACGGGAAGGAGAGGGTCATAGCCTACGCAGCTAAATCTGTAACAAAACCGCAGCGTAATTATAGCAAGACTAGGAAGGAGCTGCTCGCGTTAGTTTGGGGAACAGAACACTTCGAGACGTATCTTCTCGGAAGAGAGTTCCAAGTACGAACGGATCACAATGCATTAAAGTGGCTAAGGAACTTCAAACAACCCAAGGGTCAGATGGCTCGCTGGTAGGAAAGATTATCGGAGTTTGATGTTGTAATTGAACATCATCCAGGACGACTCCATGGAAACGCAGATGGATTATCGCGCGTGCCATACATGGAAAATGGAGAGGAAGACGAGGAGTCAACCCAAACTGTTGAGGGCATTAGTGGTCTGAATTCACCTATGCTCACGACCTACAACATCACCAGAACCGGTGGAGACAACTGGGCTTGCCGCTGGAGTAACAACGAGCTGAACCTCTTCCAACGTGAGGATCCAGTGCTCAACGAAGTGATTAAGTGGGTAGAGTCAGGAGCCAGACCCGACAGAAAAGAGATTGCCGGCGCTTGTCCAGAGAAAGGAAGCATGTGGAGTCTGTTTGGACGACTGAAGTTGATAGAAGGACTGTTGTGTCGAGAGTATGAGCCGGAAAGTGGAAATACTAAGGTTCTTCAGCTATGCCTTCCAAGGAAGATCGTTCTTGAAGTACTGGAGTTGGTACATGCTCTGCCTACTTCGGGCCACTTAGGGTTTTTCAAAACATGCGAGCGAATCAAGTCGCGCTACTACTGGAAGGGCTGGAGAGAAGACGTGGAGATCTACTGCCGACAGTGCAAGGAATGCGCTGGTCGGAACCCATCGAGCAAGAAATTGCGCGCACCACTTGTAACCAGTCAGTGTGGCTACCCCATGGAAAGAGTGGCAATGGATGTCATCGGACCTTTACCAAGAACTGAAAGAGGCAACAGATTTATCATTGTAGTAAATGATTATTTCACCAGATGGCCAGATGCATACGCGGTAGCCGACCACGAAGCCGAAACAGTGGCGCAGAAACTTATTGATGAATGGATTTCCAGGTTCGGGGTTATGCAGTACCTCCATACGGATCAGGGAGAGAGTTCGAGAGTAAAGTCTTTCAAGCAATGAGCAATCTACTGGGCATCAAGAAAACGCGCACAACACCGTACCACCCTCAAAGCGATGGCTTAGTGGAAAGAAACAATCGCACGATCAACGACATGCTGTCGAAGGTGATCAACGATAACCAAGACGACTGGGACATTTGGATTCCCCACGTTCTCTTGGCGTACAGAACTGCCGTACAATCGTCAACCGGTTTTACGCCTCACAAGATGCTATTTGGAAGAGAAGCGAGAATAGCAATCGACCTGATAGAAGAAGCACCACCAGACCTTCGTTCACCCGCTGAAGAAATACCTGCGTATATCCAGAATACCAAACGGATGCTGCAAGAGGCGCACGAACTGGCCAGGGAGAAGACTAAGAGGATTTCTAAACGATACAAGGATTACTATGACCGTACAAGCATGGAACTGACGTACAAAGTTGGAGATAAGGTATGGCTATATCAACCAACCGTCAAGAGGGGATTGTCCAAGAAACTTTCCAGACGGTGGCAAGGACCATACACAATCGTCAAGAGGCTATCGGACGAGGTCTACCGTATTCAGAAGGACGGTAAAGGCAGGAAGAGAATTGTAGTCCACTTCAATCGACTCAAGCCATGTCTACTGTCAAAGGAAGAGAAACCAAAATCAACTAAGAAGATTGAGAAGCTGCAGTCGACCATCAAGGACCAGGATGACCAACAAACTGCGGAAGGGAGTGACGAGTCAAGTGACGACGAAGAGGAGTGGAGTGAACCATCCCGAAACAACCGCACTCGATGTAGGAGGAAGCGTAGCACAGAACGTGAACGCACCAGTCAAATGACTGATACTTTAGATCAGATCGACCAATCACCGGGACTGCCACATTTGTCACCTAGTAGTACAAGCAGTGATACATCGAGGGGATCGGAGTTTGGCGAATCGGAGGAGTTAAGAGAATCACCGGGAGAAACTGAAGAAGTGGGCCAACAGACGAGACCACGAAGAGCAAGAAGAGTCCCTGCATGGATGCATGACTATCGGATAAAATAAAATCGGACATGATCGAAATGATTGGACGGACATGCTCAATTAGGGAAGGGGATGATGTTGAGTGCATATATAGCACTCAGCTGTAGTTTTATACGTCAATGTTGTATTAACTTTTGAATTAGTTTGTTATGGCGTAGCTACCTTTGACGTGATATGACGATGACAACGTTTTTCCGTCAGTTGATATATCTCTGTCTTTCAGAGGTTTAGTATCTGTTCTTCGTTGTGAAGTTGTTAAACTCGTTATTAATTAATAAACTATTTAACCCAACAACGTGACTTTAGATAATTTACAAAAAAGGCGTAAGGGCTTAAATTGCTTGTTACAACCTACATTTTCATAATCAGGTGAGAAAACAAAGGTTAGGCAGTGCAGTCGATGGCTCAGAAAAATTCCCTGCCTAGCCTGGCTCGCCTCCATATAAACACCCTCTAAAGACAATAACAATCATTTTATTAACGATGGCCTTACAAAAGATTGCATCGGTATTCTTTATTTATTCGTCTGAATGATAAAGAATTACGTGCTGGATTTATTGTCTATGAAAAAGCTCGTTGTTTGAAATACTGCAGTATAATTGTCCCCAAGGTAAAGAAATACAGTTAGTTCCCAGGTTTACAAGATGGCGCAACCCCAGCAGCAGTGCTGGGAGTAATCTGGAGCAAAGACCTTCCTAGGGCTACTGCTGTAAACCCCAAATCGATATTCATCTTGCTTCCAGTCATAAGAAACTTCAGAGACCGGCACAGCTCGTAGAATTTGACGCTTAAGAAAGAAATGATTTGTAAATTAGACAAGGATTTGTTGGTTGGTTGGTTGGTTGGTTGGTTGGATGGATGGATGGTTGGTTTGTTTGTTGGTTGGTTGATTGATTGGTTGCATGGTTGGTTGGATGGTCGGTCGTTCGTTCGTTCGTTCGTTGGATGGTTGGTTGGTTGTTTGTTTGGATTGTTATTTGGATTATTGGTTGGTTGGATGATTGGTTGGTTGGTTGCTGAGTGGGTTGGTCAGTTGCTCGGTTGGTCAGTTGGTTGGTTGGTTGGCGAGTGAGTTGGTCAGTTGCTTGGTTGGTGTGTTGGTTGGTTGTTTGTTTGGTTGGTTGGTTGTTTGGTTGGTTGGTTGATTGGTTGGTTGGATGTCATTAGTTAGTTGTTTTATTGGTTGGTTGGATGGATGGATGGATGTCATTAGTTAGTTGGTTGGTTGGTCGGTCAGTTGGTTGGTTGGTTAGTTAGTTGGTTGGTTGGTCAGTTGGTTGGTTCGCTCAATACCTGCATCAACATTCTTTCCTTTGGCCAAGCATTGCCATGTCCAGTTACAATGGCCTGGGAGGCCATGTTGATGTCTTTGTCAAAGAAAGTTGTTATGGGCCAGACCTTATTAGTGCAGAATAGACTACAACATTATTACATCATCCTTTGTGACATCATCACATGACATCATCATGACATAATTGTAAGATCATTGTGATATTATCATGACATCATTATCACCATGATATCATCGTGACATCGTCATCGTGACATCATCCTTGTGACATCATCATCGTGACATCATCCTTGTGACATCATCCTTGTGACATCATCCTTGTGACATCATCCTTGTGACATAATGATCGTGACGTCATCCTTGTGACATCGTGACATCATCATCGTGACGTCCATCGTGAGATCATCATCGTTACGAGTTGCAAACTTTAATCCAACGACGTGTCGATAAATAATATTGAGTAAACTAGAAAAAGGGAAGCACTTGTAATTCTCTCTTTCACTGAACAGATATAAAAAAGATGATAAAACAAGCAGAGGATATGGAGCAAAGTTTGGGTTAGCCATTAGATTGTCAGAAAGGACAAAGCCAAAGGGTTTTGCCATGTTACACGTAATTATTTCCCCCGTGCATCTAGTAGAAAATTGTTATCTAGTTAGGTATCTCGTTAAAATCAAACACATTTTGATTATTTAATAGTAAAATGCAAAGGCAAGGAGATAAGGGATGAACCATTATTTTTCTTATAAATTATTAGTAGGTTGCTATGCGGGATTGAGTTTGGACATGATAATTAATTACCAAACTGGCAAATTGGTACAAAAAATGTTACCCTTTCTCCTGTTCCCTTTACCAATCCCTCATAGGCAATCTTATCTCTCTCGTATCTCTTAATAAGCATAACGGCAGACGAAGCATAGCGGTAGAGCGGAGAGCCGCTATGCTTATTACACAAGGGCCTCTGGCATCCTGCAGGGTACAAAAATGTCCAAGACAAGTACAAATATGTTCCTTAGGCCTTAGGCTTACATTTTCCCCCCGAGGCAAACCAGTGCCGAAGCGAACATCACAAGTTAGCACACTATTAATACCACTGATTAATACTTGCTGTCTTGCGCTAGTTTAGATTATAATCAATCAAGCAATTAAAATGTAGCGACTAGAATTCATTTTCTTTAAGTTAGGGGAGTGGTCATTTATTTGGGGGGGGGGGGAAAGTTTTACTTTCCTATATTGGGGAGGGGGGTCACAAAAGTTTAATGCTTACTATCAATCATGGATACATAGCATTTTAAAATGCTAACATTTTACAGTTCTCTTCATGCATGTAAACCAGGGATACAAATGTTTATTGAAGTTGGATTTCTGGTTGGTTTGTATTTTGTACCTGCAGTGGTACATATCATACATCGTGGTATTAAAAAAATGCAAAAACACTAATATATAGCACTGAGTTCATTTATTGCAATTTATGTCTTACAATTTTGCTTTTAATACTGAACTATTGAATCAAGGTGTTGACTTGTGTTGATTGGATGGGGGGGGGGGGGTGTTAGAAATGCTTCAAGTGATATTTGTGGGGCGGGGAGTTTGCTTTGACCCTTGAGGGGTCAGAAAAGTTTTTAACCCATATTTTTCCCATTTGCCAACCCCCACCCCTCCCCACAAATTATACCACTCCCTTATAGTGCAATTGTTTAATTTTTGTGTATCCATTCAATAAGAAATAACCTCAACCTTCGTGATACTTTTAACATGATATTTTTATTGTGTTGTATGGGTCAAGGGAACATCAAAGAAAGAACAGCAGCTTTTCGTGAGTGTTTTGGACACCCTTGTGATATTCGGTCTCTTCTACCATCCAACTCTCCTCTGTTGGCTTTAACTGCAACTGCAACAGAAGAAGTAAGGAACAGAACAACTAAAGCTCTTGCTTTGAAAGCTGACGTCGTTCATATTCGTGTGTCTCCTAATAGAGCAAACATCTATCTTTACAAGTTAAATGTTGGAAGTGACTTATCTTGTTTTAGATGGTTACTGGATACTCTAATAGAAAAGAACCAAGATACACCCAAAACCATCATCTATTGCAGAAGACAAAAGGATTGTGATCAGCTATTTTGCCATTTCCTGCATGAACTTGGTGATGGTGCATATTTGCCATCTGCTGCTAAAATATCTGTAAACTGTTTGCTTGGTATGTACCATGCAAACACCTTAAATAAACACCAGAAACGTGTTATTAAAGAACTCCTCAAGGAATGTGGAGTCCTGAGGGTTGTTTTTGCCACCACAGCCCTTGGCATGGGTATCAACATTCCAAATGTCAGATATGTCAGACATTATGGACCCCCCAGGGAGGTTGATGATTTCATGCAGGAGATTGGAAGAGGAGGCAGAGACGGTGAGGAAACAAATGCGTTAATGTTTTACAATGGTGTGCAGCTTCGTAATTGTGATAAAGCAATGAAATCTTATGTAAAAAGTGAAAATGTGTGTCTCAGACAAATCATCTTAAATCAGTTTGAGGAAACAAATGTACCAAATCAAGGAACCCATAAATGTTGCATGGTGTGCCATAAATTGTGCAAATGTGAAGGTGAAACATGTGCCATCCCACTTTTGTCTTTTCAGACATCAAAACCACCTAATAGTGCTGAGGTAAATAAACAGCCAAAAAAACGAACAGTAAGTTTTCAGGAGAAGGAGTTACTTAAACTACTAACAGATTACCAAAAAATGTTAGCTAGTAAGTGTCCATTATATTATTTATCATCTGAATCATGTACTGGTTTTACAGATGCAGTTATTTCCTCAACTGTTAAGAAATGTAAATTTATTTTCACACTCAACGATATTGTAAAGCACGTCCCAGTATACACAAGGTCGCATGCAGTAGAGATATAGAGGATATTACATGGCCATGCGGAGATACGAATTTTATTTTCGAGTGTTGTCAATATCTTTCACGAGTGAGCGAAGCGAACGAGTGAGAGATATAAACAACACGAGAAAATAAAATTCGTATCTCCGCACGGCCATATAATGTTCTGTTTATTATATTGATATCGATAAACTATACAAAATATACGTAAAATGGAGCAAAGGTTATATAACACTTCTATTTGCAAAATACTCAACAAATTACAACATATAAGCCATAAGTTTTGAAAGCATTTTTCACAAGAATTTCCGTAGTTTGTAGAACAAAGCGTAGCACAGGTAAATAATTTAGAATGAATACAATTTTTGTTTACGCTACAGTAAAGGGTTACGAAGCGGATTCTTAGTGCTGACGCCATCGATATCTTCACATGTGAAGATATCATTTATATCTTCACATGTGGAGATATCACTTTTTCGCAACAAAAGAAAACCTGGTATTTCATCGATGTCCATATAATAAATTATTAATATTAAATGACATTTGATGATATTGATATAAGTACAGAACTTCAAGATGAATGTACACAACTAACATTACCTGAAATGTTGGATTATGATCTTGAATATGGTGGAGATGACTATTCCGATAGCTCTTGTGAATCTGCTTGTAGTGATTCAGATACATCTGTGACATAAGTGCTTTCAGGGATTAATGACCTACATGTATGATAAAAAATTTAAAATTTAATACTCTTTTTGTGAATCATCCAATAAAGGATTTATAGCCTTTAACTTACTTTAATATATTCCAGTTTCTTTGGAATGAATTATAATTATATGAAAATAGTATAAGCAGGGGCGTAGCGTGCGGGTGTGTGTGTCTGTTCACGCTACACCACTGAGTATAAGAATGTTTGCATATTTATTAAAATATTGTTCTGTACCTGTTTGGCTGTTCCAGCTTATGAAGTTGTTTTTTGTGAGAAGTTATCCAGTCATTCAACTGTCTGAAATTAAGTTTGGATGGGATGTTACTTGAAATACTAGGAAAGTGTTGGTATTTTCTGCCAGGACTGGATTTGAAGACATTAGATCGAGTGTGTAGTTCATCAACTAATGCTTTGAAATCAGCTTGCGATATCTTTGATATGTGTTGGCCACTTGGTTTCCGTACACCCAAATCAGTATCCACCACATCAATTAACTCATCTAACTTTCCAATTGAATTACAGCACCTTGAAGCACATCTTTCAGATCTGATATTTGTCCCAAGATTTTTCAGTAGTCCTTTAGTAAGGTTATTTAAATGTTCCAGCCTCAGATCCAGAGATATGTTTCTTCCATTACCACCTCTTGAGTTGACAGTCCTGTTCCATGTCAAACAGTGTGCCTGTCTTGAGGTCAGCATTGCCTTTACTCCAGCTTGTAGCGAAAGACTTGCCAATGCATACTTAGTATGATTATATGCCTTAAATATCAATAGGGAAAATTTCCAGTAGCAAAGTATTCTCTCTCCATCACCCTCTTTTACAGCATCGTCAAAGTTGGCAATGAATAATCCAAAACTGAGTCTGGAAAATGCATAGTTAAACCTGTGAATTACATAAAAATTACTATTTAAGTTGTCCATAAAAAAACATGAATACAAATTTATTGAGCCATGTGACAATAAAAAAAATACGTTTCTTGGTTAATTTGTACTGTACCTTTCATCAACATTCTTGTGTTCAGACTCATGAGTATTCTGATTCTCTGTATTCTCTAATTGTAAGACAACGCCGTGTTTCTTAATTTCATGATTATCTCTAGGTTTAGCATACTTGTAAGGCTTTTGACAGATTCTGCACTGAATCAGTTGTGGATTTGATGGATTATTAGCTGTCTGGATGGCAGATTGTATCTCCTCGTGGACAGATTGTTGCTCTTCATCACAAATTTTTCTAACATGGCGTTAATATGTCTGTTCAACCAAATCCTTTTCTGCTGAGTATTTGCATTGAGTATATCTGGAGGAACAAATGATTCTGTAGGAACATTGATATCATTCATTCCAAAGTACTTCATCATGGCAGCAAGGCATCAGTTTCCATTGTCACATATTCCTTGCAGCTGTTTAAGTTGTCCAATACATTAGTTGTCTTTGCATTGGTACAGGACATAATGTTCATATTAGAGCACATTGTACCACTATCACCAGCCGATGACATTATGAAATGTCATAAAGAATCTGAAAACAAAATTTAGTGTAAGTTATAATAATTAAAATAATTGAAAACATTCAGGTAATAATCTCTCAATTAAAAGTCATGTTGGGAGGGGTTCAACAAGCTTGCTGCAATTTAATTATCCATGCCGATGGCAACAGTAAAATTCAAAATGGAAGCCTATTTGGTGAATTACATTTTTTTAAATGAATCTTTATTATTAGCATTAATGGTGGAAGATGTTTTACTGTATACTGGCCCTCCAATATACAGTCGTTGGAATGATAAAAAGTGCATTCCCCCCAGCAAATTTTAGGCCTTTTTTAGCCCATTCTCAAAGATATTGAGGGGGGGAGCTTAGCCCTTTCTTAGAAATATTGGGGGCCCCAGTGGCCCCTAGCCACCCCCCCCCCCCCCATCCATGAATACACTTGTAATAAAGGAGTGAAAGAGATCAAAACATGACTGGCATTCATACAAGCAAATGAATAGCATTTTAATATATATACAGACAATAAGGTGAGTACATGTAAAATTTTATCAAATAATATTAACCATTAATCTGGTTGTCAGCAGTCAATGTAATAAATCTTTGCGTGGGAAATGAATTGGTTTATAATTATATACGAAGGAGCTATGCAGTCAATACTTTACCTGATACAAAATGCAAATGCAGTGCCAGTCCTCAACTTTAGGAACAACACCTTCTAGTCTTTCATATGGGTCATCACCATCACTTCGAGCAATAGCAGCATTTCTAGACCGTTCTTCTGTCAACTGGTCCCCTCCGAAATATACTTTCTCAAATATTTCTTTAATTTCAACATCACCTTTTTTGTAACTGTGTATGGGAACATACTTGTCATGCAGGTGTTGAAGGATGTCTATCATTTCTTCATTCTTGTTTTCATTTTTGAAAAGCAAACCAAGGCAATTCTGAAAATAGAAAATATTCGCTTTAAATATACGTTATAATTCTATACCTGCTATTTTAAGAGGGATTGTGATCACGTGACCTCTTACTGCAAGTTGCCTATTGTTTAGTTACCTCAAATATGGCTGTTATTATACATCGAAACAGCAGTCAAATAATATGTTGTTTCTAAAAGCATGTACCGGTACTGGTAAATAAGGCAAATGGGTCAACACGGTACAATGGTAAATGACCCATTTGCCTTGTTTGCATATCAAACCTCTAATAATTATCTGTAACAAGAGCTATTCCTGTATATGCTCCTCCCCCCTTAATCCTTTGGACCTTGCAATGGCAATGTACACAAGTAATGTACCAGAATACTGGTACATGTACTGTACATGTAAATGATTGAACGTTTTGTTTTATACCTGATCTGATTTTGTTCCCATAACTGATGAATAGCGATGTGGAATGTGCCATACAACTGCTTTTTTGAACACATGTTGAAGTGCTGGAATTCTTGAGACAACAATCCTAGAAATGAGATTGTGCAGGAGATCTTGATTATCCTTTGGTGAAGGAAGCAAATCAATGTTCTCTATCTCGCATATGGACTTAATTGGCTTGTCGTTTGGATATTCATGGCCACTGACACGATCAAGAATGCCATTTAAATTAAACCAGTGTACAGAATCATTTTGTTTGGTAGAGGACATGTGTTTTGCTTTCACGAGGAAGTCCACATTGTCTCCAATGATCTGATAACCCGGTACATCTACATGTGCATAATGAATAGCAGGCAATGTTTCATCAAACATGTTCTCCTCAAATTTTTCACCCAATTTAGCATTCACACGTCTTTTAAGTTCAGTCTTGTTAATATCCGTTGATAATGCACACGTATCTTCATTTCTTGTGTGGGGAATAGATGCACATTCTATGTCAGGCATATCTACACCAAGAGAACCAGCTATTATGGCTTCTTCTTGCTCTCTTTTCAGTGCTACAATCTCTTCTTTAATAGAAGAAATGTGCGAATCCAACTTGCATCCATACTCTTTGTTCTTTTTCCACTGCAGAACATCCTCATTGAAGTTTTCACCAAACTTGTCAATCATCTTCAGAGTTTGTCTATGACTCATGCATAATCCAAAACGACTTCCACGAGTGTATAACTAAAAAGGATTAACAACATGTTTATATGGGTAATGATTGTGAGGTTTTAACTTAGTTTATACAGTTAACTTATGAAGATTCTGACTAACATTTTTTTTAATCGATTTGGGTAAGCCAACTTTGCATACATTTATTTATAATTTGCAATTTATCAGTATAACCATTAATACATAACAAACCACAAATTATTTTAAACAAAGTGATGGCTTCAGCTTTATTTGAAATATGTTAATTATCTAGCTGACAAAAACCTAGGTTGAACATCAGTATCATATTAGTCAGTCAGATTAATTATGTTCACCCTTGCTCAACCTTATGTCATCACATAATATTGATAGAGCTGAGTGAACCAAAACATTTATAAGGGCCTGTTATACAAGGAGGTGGGTGACCCTAGTACCCAGGTTACCCTAGCATCCGGGTTACCCTAGCTCTTGTACATTTCTTATTTTTTTGTTTATCGTGTTTTATACAAGGACACTAACCCGGGTGCTGAGGGTCACCCTATCACACCACTAGCTGGCCAGTTACCCTAGTAGCTGGGTTATGTTTTGTCCTTGTAAACGTGCTTGGTAGGGATAACTAACCTACCCAGGACAACTTTTTGCTAGTTCCAGGCTTCTTGACTTCTATTATTAGTGCTTCCGGTCTAATAAAGTTGACCCGGGCAGCAGGGTGACCCTACTTGTGAAATTTTCTTTGTATAAACCAAGGCTATATTTGACCCGGGTACTAGGGTAACCTGGGTGCTAAGGTAACCCTACCTCCTTGTAAACAGGCCCTGACATACCTGCTTTTCAGCTCCTCCATGCCAGAATAATATTGAGATTTTGTAACTCATTGCTGAAATCGTTGGATTTCTGTTCCTCAGCATCAATGATGTGGCAACACTTGCAGCCCAAGAAAAAGATATCTCTTTTCTCTTGTCCGTTTCATTTGCAATTGTTTCTCCTTTGGCTTTGTTACCCTTGTTGCAGTGTCGTCTGTCTACATTTGCTGCAGCTCTCAAACATTTATTAAATGTTGGGGCTTTAGTTGAGATCTCATATTCCATACTTTTAGATGTCAGATTCACAATGTTATCGGGAGTTCTATCACTGAAGATAGATGGTGTTTTTAATGAACATAAGTTCTTAAACTCTGACTTGATTTCTTGTTCAAAAAATGTAAATGCCACTGCTTTCATCTCTGCGGTGGCCAACATAGCTCTTACTGCATACCCATACTCTCCAGTGGCAATATTTCTTACAACATTGGCATCATTGCCTTCAATAACCTTTCTTACCAACTTGGAAGGGTACTGTATATTAACCTACAATGAATTTAAATTTGAAAAAAATTGTTACAAAATCGCAGCATTTCATAATTTATACCCTGGATCTCATCTTGTTCATTCGTCGTTTGATTTATAAAAACATAACAGTGTCATTCACGCTTTAAACAACCAAACTTAAAATTTTGTCTGCTGCATGAATAGAGAGAGAGAGTCATCCGACTACCCGAGGGGCAAATCACTCCTGAAAAAGTGTAGCCAAAAATCATGCGATTTTTTCATGATCCTTTATTTTTTTGTGATTTCTTTGTGATTTTTCTGAAGGTGTACGTGATTTAAATCAGTGATTTGCCCCTCGACTAAAAACAAATAAAACCCATATAAAAAATTAATTTTTTAAGCTTACTTGCACTGTCGATTTCGTAGATGGAAAGTCAATTACATCGTCTTGAAAACACCCCAAGAATGGATCAGCGTCTGGGTTTACTTCAGTCGTTGTTCTAGTTTCATTAATTGTGGAAGAAGGTGCAATCACCAACGTCGAAGACATAGCAGATGCCCGGGCTGGCTCGTTAGAAATTGGGAAAAGGACCTTGACATTGTTCTTTGTACGTCGCACTTGCTGCTTTGGAGGCTTTTCTGCGCTAAGAGGAGATCCTTTATGACAACGCTTGAATCGCGACATTTCCGTCTGCTACTCTGTGACGAGCAAGTATTATCATACAAAGTTTTAAATGTCGGTACCTCTTTCGTTATGAGTTCTATTGCCTTTTCCATTCTCTCCATTTTCCGAAAGCAGTTAATACAGATAATAGAAGAGCATAATTCGTCTTGTTGTAGTTGGCATTCTAGTATGCTGGAGAGGCGTTCAACTAATCGAGCCTTCTTAGCTTTTTCACCATTGAATATGTTGTAATTACCCATTCTTGTTTTGGAAACATTTGCATCGCATATTATACAAAAATGGTTGCAATTAAATACATACTTTCGGGGAGTTTTGTTGGTCATTTCAATACTCGAAGACAAAATGAGCCATTCTGACAAACGGAAGTGAGTGAGTTGACAGGTTAAAGTGACGTCATAAAGTCAAAACCTGTTTTACAAGTTCTGTGCCAAGGTACAAACATGGAAGTGAGATTCGCAAGCCGTGGCGCCAGAGGTTCTTCCCTCCTTTCTCCCATCTTTCCCCCTTTTTTCTCTCCCTTCCCTCTTTTCCTCCCTTCCCCCAAGAACCTCTGGCATCCAGGGTAATTGACACACCGAAAGAACATGCAAAGTCGATATTAAAAGAAACAAAACGAGATGAACCAAATGACAAATTTTCATTCAAAAATAGATATAAACAGTGGCCAAGAAAAGACACAATGTCAACGTCCTAGCGTTCATCTGACAACTCTAGACAATATATTATTTATATCAGTTTTCATTTTCAAGATTTCTTCCGTTTTAACTTCGCTAAACTGGTAAATACGAATCTTCTACCGTTAAACTCATTCTGCTTTTGTCACCGCAAACACTGCCAATTCAGTCTACTCTTTTCGGATTGTTTTTCTCGTTCGCGGTTTCTTACTTTTTTTGTTGTTGACACATAAATATGACAAGGCATCATTCAGTTCTCTTCGTGATCTAAAAAGCCGTTTGTTTCAAAATTTCTAAATCGTTCCCTCTAGAGTTATGTAGAATACACCAGAGCACAATTCTTTACCGGCTTTGAACAGTTTCAGCACACATCTTTCTTCTTTCAGTTTCATTTCGGTCGACATCGTTTTCGGTCGTTATCGTATTAATTTTTAGGCTTTTTTCAGTGGTTTTAAGTCGTATTTATTGTTGTCTTTTTCTCGCTGCCACATCTCTTCTTAGCCTTCTTTCTTTGGTCTTTTTCCATCGTAATATTAATGTACATTTTAGCTGAAACCGTTTTTTCTTCGTAATGATCGTTGAAAAACTATTTCGTAATCCAACCGAACTTATAAATTATAATTTGCTGACGTAAATTTAAATAATTTGAATAATTTAACAGGTTAGTTACCAGTACCCTGCTATTCGAACTGCGCAAGTTGTGGATTTGATAACATTATATATTTAAGAAATAGAAAATGGCCGCCCGTGTTTATATAGCCTGATGCAAACACGAGAGTGAGTTGGGAGAATTCGAAAGTTTATGTGAACCCGAGCCGTAGGCGAGGGTTTACATAAGCACTTTCGAATTCTCCCAACTCATTCGAGTGTTTGCATCAGGTTATATAAACACAGGGCGTCCATTTTCTATTTCTTTTATGAAATAAGGCTAAAAATGTGCCGTGACATCACAACCGTGTTTACATAGCCTGATATAAACACGGTAATTGACCAATCACAGCGTGCGTAAGACGCAACCTATTTTATAAATATATTTATTATATAGCATGCTATCGGATATGAGCTTTTTCGTAACCTGATTGGTTCCCTACTACTAGGCTATCAGCTCATATCCTGCTAGTAGAGGAAAAACAAGATGGCGGCATGTTTTTTTAAACTGCCGAAAAGAGTTGAAATTGACGGGTTTTTGTACAGAAAAACATCAACACCCTCAAACCAATGTATAAAAAAACAACATTGTGTAAAAATACATTAACAAATACACAATTTAGCATGTCAAATGGTAAAATTCGCCTAAAAATTACGTCTTTTCACTTCAGAAACACGACTAAATTAGCGGTTTGATATCAATTTGTTGCCAAACAAAGATACTCACGGTTAAAATCAAGCTTACAACACACATTTCGTAGGAGATCACCAGTAAAAAGACTTTTTTTATTTAGATAAGCATTTGGAGTAGTAAAAAGCATGTTCTTTTTCAAAAACAACCAACTAAGTAATTTAGTTTCACTGCCGAAGGTGTTTCAGTTTCATTTTTGCATGAAATCAAAACCTTTTTCACGACAGCAACGCTAATATAAACAACTGACCCACCTTTTGACTTCATAAAGGTACCTTTTAATCTTTTTTGTTGATCTGCTCAACACATTTTTTGCCTCTCGAGCAACATTTATGCCGAACATTTCACTGAAGCTGTTTGCCGAACAGCTCAGCGACAAACTCTGTGTGAATGTATCATTACGTATGGCGGAAGTATTAGTTGCCTGTTGCCTATGCCGGAAGTTTGTCGTTTCAAACATTTCGCTGTAATTTTGTTTCTTGTACAGTGCTTGGCTATATAATAAAACAGTTATACCATTCGCTCTCGTTGTATACGAACTAATAGCCAACTCGGCGAAGCGCCTCGTTGGCTATGAGCTCATATACGACTCGAGCTCATGGTATAACTGTTAAATATATATATAAACAGGTTTCAGAATTGCTTTCAGCTTTTCATCTCGCGTGTAAAGTGGACTCCACGCACGTCGAGATTAGCACCATCACCGGGCTCCGGGCCTTCGGCCCTCCGCCCGGGCTCGGGGATTAACCGTGAGCGTGGTCATTACGGAAAAATATCAGACCGAGGTCTTGATAGTACGGACCGAGCCTGTAGGGCGAGGTCTGTGCATAAAAGACGGAGGTCTGATATTTTTCCGTAATGACCAAGCGGACGAGGTTAATAAAAAGTTTATTATATGGCTTTTTTAAACAACATACCAGCATTACCTTACATGATATACGTACTTAGTGTGACCTCGAGTGTTGACATAAACTCATCGTTTTCAATGTTAAGTTGCTCTTGTTGTTATCGCTTTTGGAATCCTAAAACTCATGTCCAGGTTGTTTATCGTCCGACTCGTACATGATTTAGTCCTTGGGTTGTTGAATTCACAAAATTTTGCGGTTTTATTTCGTTGTTCTTGTGTAAACAAAATGGCTGGCAAAACCCGTAATCGACCGCGGTTGATTACGGAAAATAATCGAGCGGCAGGTGACACGTCTTAGCCAATGGAGCACACGATTTCAACGGAAGTAACTAGTGATATAATATATATATATATATATATATATATATATATATATATATATATATATATATAATTTCACATGTGCTTCTGGTCTAACCAAGGTTTGATATGATACTCCACTAAGAAAATTAACTTACTCGAGGTAATTCTTGTTTAAAAATATCAATGCCTGATGCGCCAGCAACCTTGTCTTTTGGACCACCTTTCAACAACATGGTCTTTCACATGATTCTTCCTAAAAAAATACCAAAAACCTATATTGTGATCATGATCACGACAGTTGCAATGGTGATAATAATGATAATGGTGAGGGTGGTGGTGGTGATGATGGTGGTGATGGTGGTGGTGATGATGGTGGTGGTGATGGTGGTGATGGTGGTGATGATGGTCGTGATAATGATTAGCATTTTCTTATATTTTGTTCCAGCACTCTAAGTCGTTAAGCAAGCTCAGTATTACTTTACTTTTACGCTTTACGATCGATATGGGAGATGGAAAATCGGATTATTAATGAGACTATTATTACTACATGGGCCGTACAGTTTAGGGAGAACAGGAAAAGGGAAGCATTTTTGGGTTTCTGGTTGATATGTGTTTGTTGGATATCTAGAAGACCTATCAAAAGAACTAATTGTTCCGATTGGGCGAAGGAACGTATTTTACTTGTTCCCTAAGGAAAGGAACGAATCAATAAGGAACGCCGTCGTGTTCCTAATTCCCTTTGGGAAATTCGTTCCTATAAGTGTTCCTTAATGCGGAACGATTAAAAATGATTTGAGTGGGACCAAAGCGATCCTTTTCTTTAGTTCCGTTTTCCATGGAAAAAGACGGATAACGGGTAACGTAGAACAAACCCTATTAAAATTACGGGTAAGTTCATAATTAATACGGGTAAGGAGATAAAACTCATTAAAAATACGGGTAAGCCATCGATCCTAACAAATTTGAGCTATTATAAATACGGGTAAGGATCGATCTCTTACCCGTATTTCTAATGAGTTTACCTCACTGATCGCTTACCCGTATAGTTCACGTCCTTACCCGTATTTTTAAGCAGCTTTATCTCCTTACCCGTATTAATCATGAGCCTACCCGTAATTTTAACAGGGTTTGTTCTACGTTACCCGTTATCCGTCTTTTTCCATGCCTAACAAGTTTGACTAATTTGCAATGAACATAACATTAAACCTGAAGTAGGATACGGTTAAAGTCGATTTCTTAGCGGTATAATTCACATCTTTATCCGTATTTATAACGAACTTAATCAAGATTAATATAATTTTTGTAATTTTCATTATATTTTTAGTCAGAATATAAAGAAACCGAGGATATATATAAATATATATATATATATATTCTATAAGTGGGCTTACCTCAAATGTTGATGGTCGCTACAGTCAGTTTCACGCTGGGCGATCTTCAGGCGGCCTGAAGATCGCCCAGCGTGAAACTGACAGTAGCGACCATCAACATTTGAGGTAAGCTCACTTATAGTATATTCGCTCTATCTTTACGGTATTGAGCACTTTTCGACATTTCGCGAACAACACTTTGTTTGTTTGTTTGAATATATATATATATATATATATATATATATATATATATATATATATATATATATATATATATATATATATATATATATAGTTCAATCTACAGACACGGTGTTTCGCTGTACAACAGCTCATCAGTGTAGCTTGGAACAATCTGAATGAATTTCATCAATTACTTATACACATGCGATCGTCGGTGACAACCGCATGTGGGACAGCATCGGTGAAGTACATTCAGATAGCGTGAAGTGCGCATGGGCCCAGAGTGCTCAAACTTCCACAAGTGTAGTGAGCGTTGCATTATCGCTAATAGGTACCCACGGCAACTTCACAGAGTGCTCAACAACACCGAAGTGAAGGAGCGTACATAGTTCAATCTACAGACACGGTGTTTCGCTGTACAACAGCTCATCAGTGTAGCTTGGAACAATCTGAATGAATTTCATCAATTACTTATACACATGCGATCGTCGGTGACAACCGCATGTGGGACAGCATCGGTGAAGTACATTCAGATAGCGTGAAGTGCGCATGGGCCCAGAGTGCTCAAACTTCCACAAGTGTAGTGAGCGTTGCATTATATATATATATTATCTGGGTGATAACAGCGGGCGAGAAAAACGATATGTCCCGCTGTTCCGTATCTGTCCCGCCATATCTCCCGCTGTCCTGCGCTGGGAGTCAAACATGGCGGACTCGCGGTTCGAGTCTGTTAATGTAGATGTGTTTATAGCGGACGAGAAAAATGAAAACACAATAAGAAAAACATCAAGTGATGTGGGGCTCTTTAAGAAGTTCCTTAAAGAAGTACATGATACTGAAGATGACTTGGAAATAATAGAACCCGAGCTTTTAAACTCCTACATGGCACAGTTTTTTGTCAATGTTCGTAAACCAGATGGAGAAGAATATGAGCCCTTGTCTCTGCGTAGTTTCTTTGCATCATTTAATCGATACTTAAAAGAAAAAGATTACCCTGAACAAATAACTGAATCGCCTTTGTTCAACAAAGCGAGAGAAGCCCTCAAAGCGAAGCAGAAAGACTTGAAAAGCCTTGGTAAAGGAAGCAGACCAAATGCTGCCCGTTCGCTGTCTGATGAAGAGGTCAATTTGCTTTATGACAAGGGCGAACTTGGGACCCACAGTGCCCATGCACTAGTCAATATGCTTTGGTGGAACAATACCACTCAGTTTGGATTGCGAGGCTGCAGAGAAAATCGAGATATTTGCTGGGGAGATGTAAAACTCAGAAAAGATTCTGCCGGCATCGAGCTTCTCCAATACACTGAGCGCCAGACAAAAACAAGATCTGGGGAGAATCCACTTGACCTACGAAAGGTTAAACCCACTATGTGGCCATGCTCTGACCAAAAGTGTGATCCCATCTCAGCCTACAAGAAGTTTGCTGAGGAGCGCCCACCAAAAGTTTGTACCCCAGGATCTCCATTTTACTTGGGTATAGACCACAGCAAAGATGCAAGATATTGGTTCACAGCACAACCAATGGGTAAGAATACGATCAACAACTTGCTGAAAACTATGTGTATGAATGCTGGAATACATGATGAAGAGCACAAACTCAGTAACCACTCAGCATGTAAAACAATGGTGAAGAAATTAAAGGAAAACCACATCCTTGATACTGATATTATACAGGTACAGTACTAATATTGATTTTTAATTGTAAACATTTTGACTGAGTTACTATAGCCTAAAGCTTTCCATTTTTCAGGTAACAGGCCATATTTATCAGGTAACAGGAATTTGATGAGTCTGAACACATATGATGAGCTTTCAAATGATCGCATGAGAAGAATGAGTGGTATTCTTTCAGGTAGTGATGACAAGAGAGCATGTGGCACTCCTATTTCCCCGAGTAGTGTAGCAGGCTTTCTGTCTGGTGCCATTATCACTGGAGGGACCTTCAACATTTCTGTAAATTCTACTCAGTCATCCAAGTTGTCACCAACTTGGTCCTCAACAACCAACATTCAAGCAGCCAAACGTAAGCGTGCTATCATTGAATCAGATTCAGATGATGACTAACTTTTTATGAAATAATACAGTATTCTCTATTTATTATTATACATTATTAATTATCTGTTTATTGTACAATAATTTGTTTATTCGGACATAATTTCTGTTTTGTTATATACACAAAATATTGTTACTAGTTTGAATATGTTATTGGAGAATTGTTGACTATTAAAATATTTATATTTTTAATACTTATATATTGTTGTTTGATCATTCTAATTGTACCAATTCAGACCCTAATAAAGGCACAAGTATGTGATAAACAGGTTGCGCGAACGAGGGACAATTATGATATCGTCCTGAAAGCGATAAAAGTGATATCGCCGAGTCACGAATGTGATAACCTATACATATATATATAAATAATTCGCCAATAGACGTTATTGGAGGATTGGTGCCAAGCCCCAGGGGGGATGCCACGCTCTTGATCAGAGGTAACCATGGCAACCCCGCCACAGCCCACCTCCATGCACCAGTCACACTGTCAAGCAGTGGAAATATATATACTTACCTTGCATTCTATCAGGAGTGGGTGGGTGGGTCAACACAATGCAAAGCAAGAATCCCCACGTATCATCTCAATGAACAGCGCGCGCAAAACCAGTCAAGCTCAGACCTAACCTGCAATCAGGCCAATTGTAAACTATGGCCTGATACAAATGTCGTTAAAAGTTCGTGCAGTACTTCCAGATTTTGGAAGTCGTCCTGATTGGCTATTGCAACAAAGGACTCGATTTAATAAGGTTTAATTGGCTAGCGCGCAAATCTCTACTTCCTGGTGAGGAACGTGGGCTCTGGGAACGAGATTCCTGTAGTCATTCCAATTAAAAACATGGCAGATCGCTTATCAATAGAGGTATTCGAAGACGTTCTTGAAAAGGTATTAAATACTTTTCAAGTAAAATCTTTAAAACCGGATCAGAAAGAAAGCATTAGACTTTTAGCTGTTGAGGGGCGCGATGTTTTGGCTGTGTTACCGACTGGTTATGGGAAGAGTATAATTTACCAGGTGTTGCCTAAAATTTACGAAGAAGGGTACAAGATGCTTCAAGCCGGAGACGATAAGAAGTTTTCTGTTTTCGAGTCCACTAGAGTATATACGGATTCAACAAGTAATCAAATTAAATAGCCTTGGGATTAAATCTGTCTGTCTGGAAGAGAGTGCAGAGTTGTATATGGCGATATCGAACGGACAATACGAAGTTATTTTCGGAAGTGCTGAACAGTGGTTGTCTTCGAAATGGAAGAAGGTCCTTCAGGAAGAAAGATTAACAAATATACAAGCCCTGGTTGTAGATGAAGTTCATACGGTTGAATTATGGTGGGCATATTCTTAATATTTATGTATATTATAATTCAACATTGTGTGGCTATTTCCACTGAGCTCATTTGTTTGTGTACTATTAAATAAGTTACATTTAATTAAGCTGCTTTTGTATTGTATTTTATGTTTCACTGAGAATGATGTGCAGGTGCACAACATTGTTTAAAATTTTGTGATATTTCATACGCACATTTATTCAAATTTGGCCATAGACCTGTTACAGCCGCATATTGAAGTGATGACAAGTTGAACCCTGGATTGGCCCAGAGGTGTACTTTTAATTTTAAAAAGAGAGATTAGCATCTAGACAGTTGGTCCAAACTTGTCCTCGTTTGTCATCACTCCGAAAAGGTCTAATCGTATAAGCCATCGCACCATAACTTAATATATCTTTTTCGAGAATTTTTTTACTATATATTTTGTTGCAATAAATAAAACATTCTTGTTCAACTGTTTTCATCAATCTTCATTAATTTTGTGCTACAGCGTACCTCACAGTTGAACACATTGACCATCAATGTAGCATTGTTGACCTGTTATTTCTTGTTATAAATTATTTGGAGTCATGCACTTCACCTTAAAGTTTATTTACTGTAAGTTAAGCAATTTCATTTTTGTTGTAGGTATTCAAAAACAAATAATTAAATACCATTATTTTTAGCGTAGGTTTACCTCTGGTGTACTTATACATGTATAAATGAAAGTTATTCAAAGCTTGTAAGCTATCTTTAAAAATATGGGGGTTTTTCTCATTCTTTCTTATTTATTGTTTTGTAGGGGAACTGGCAAGAAAGGAAGAGTTGCTTTCCGGGAAGCTTTTGGTCGAGTTGCTGAATTGAGGTCATACATTCCTAAAGGAACACCTGTCCTAGGTCTCACTGCTACGGCTAGCAGAGAAATGAGACAAAGGCTAATTAAATTTCTTTGTATACGAGAAGGAAGAACAATTACAGTTAGCCCAAACAAAAAACAATATTAGATTTACATTCCTTAAATCACGACCAAATCTAGATTGTTTTAACTAGCTAGTAACATTAATTCTTCAGGAGAAAGAAAGAACACCATTCACAATAATTTTCTGCCAAACTGTGAATGACATTGTTGCTGTGTTAAGCTACCTTCTTGAGAAACTTGGAACATCTGGCATTTATGTCAATGGAGATACACCATTAATATACAACATTAGGCAAGAATTGAATTATCCAAAACTCCATCTTTTAATTTACAGTAATCAGGCTCATATGTAAACAATGGAAGGGATATCTTGAGCAAAATAATTGATACTTCAAATACAGTTAACGTTCTAATATCATGTTGACCATCTTGCATTCATAATTTGATTATCGTGCAAGTAATATCATTTTATGCAAGTCAGTCAAAAGCTGATAATAACATGTTAACTGTCTGGCATATTCTAAATTCAGGATCTCAAGCAGATATATTTAATCTATACCTGTTTCTTGTAGTACTTGTTGTAAACACCAGACCACAGCCAAGAATGGTACATTTATAATAGCCAAATGAATCTCTGTCTAAATCACCACCATAATTAATCAGTAGCCCATGTTTGTTCTTTTCATGCCTGTAAATATAATTATTAATAATGGTTACATTTTACGTATTAAAAGCATGACACAGAAACATTTGCATCAGTTTAATTATACTGGTATTTTAATGGATGTCCCAGTTAACCTGTTGTACATTGGCAGTTAACATGTTGTTTTTAATTTTTTTTCTTTTCTGTAATGAGATCCTTTTAAATCACTTGAAACGTTTCAAATACATATAAATTCAAGGCCAAATGTGTCATTCGTTATGACAGGTTCTTATCTGCATTAAAATAAAGGAGCTGTTTGTTTTTTTAAATCCAAGACCAAAATACATGAAAACACTATTGTAATTTATTGACAGGTAATTTAGTCATTATCAACAATGCATCATCTGCCAAATATGGCTGGTGATGGTATGTTTTACGATGCAATTGAAAGATACAGTGACTAAAATGAACAATATGTTGGTGATGGCTGCCATCAATTTCATGCATTGAAAGAATTCCAAAATCAGGTCGAAGTAAATAAATTAAAGTACATTGCAAAAGTACCTAAACCATGCTATAAATTTATTTTTTCAGTACAGTTACATTAATTACTTCACTGAAAAAATATTTGAACATTCCCTTTGCATTTAATATACCTTACTCTTGTTGAATGTAGGGGAAAAGTACTGTTACATCCTTCATGCTGACAGACAAAACCTTTTCTGGTCTGCTCATCAAGTTGGACAATGCAATCAGGAATTTCTGACTTTTGGAATACTTCCTTTACAAAAGCTGTTGCCTGCCTGTGAATCCATTCACCCTTATGTTTTGAATCCCAGTCTTTTGCCTCATGAGGAACTGCAATTGTGTTTGGTGTGTCTGTGAAATAAAATATATATATAAATATATATATATAAATAATTTTAATATTTTGGGATCTATAATATTTTCATGATATTATTATGATTATATAAAGGACAATTCCCATTATTATTATTATTATTATTATTATTATTATTATTAAAATTATTATTATTTAAATTTATTTAAATAATAATAATTCCATGTAATGGACATTACTCCAAAAAACCTAAATTTCCTCTCAATTACTGTGATTATCACAAAACACAAAGTGTGAATCTAGATATATGTTATTCTAATAAACTAGCCTACTACATTTTTGTGAATGTTCAAATGTTTTCATAATAAAGTCCCAATTTCTGCATAACAGACACTACACATCAGCGGTAATGGACATTAGACTTTTATCCTAAGCTGATTGCTTATTGTGGATCAGTCAGAAAATTATACAGTTTCAGTAAAGGGATAGAAAGGTATGTATTAATCTGTTACACTATTTCAAATATAGAATAACACAATTTCCCTCTCGTTTTTAAGTGGAGACTAATGAGAACTGGTAACCCCAGCATAAAAGAATGTTGTTACAAATTTGATGAGATACATGCAAGCTATATTTCAGTCAAGATGAAGGGGTTGACCTATAATAACTTGCTTTAATACCAACCCTTTAACTGCCATGGTGGTATTTTATAATTTTATTTTTAATTTTTTTTTAAACACCATGCGAGTTTAGATGTTCAAGGAAAACTTCTGGGAATTAATAGATATTTCCAGAAAATTTAGGTTTTAAGGATATAATTTTCTTATATTGTAAAGATAATAAAATACTTCATAAAATCAATGTGGATTGCACTTAAGCATGGAATTACCCTAAATTAATACCTGCATTGTAACACTATGTATGTCTGTCTCAGTCTGTCTGTATATGCATGCCTGTATCCAATGTATGTCTGTTTGTTTGTTTGGTTGTCTGTCTGTCTGTCTGCCTATCTGTAAGTAACAATTTATGTTATATTTTAATTTACAAAATTATAAACCACAAGCACTATATACTGGTATTACCTTCAACACTAGTCATTCCCGAAAATGCCATCCACCTTCCCAGAATATGAGCTTCAGTTTCCTGTCCATGAATTCTTTGAAGGCATTGTAGTCTTTATCGGGACCCTTTTTTGCATGGATTTCCATGTTCTATTCATGGATGCACACATAGTTACTATTTCTGCAGCAGAATCCTCTTTGTAAAATTAATCATAGCAAATCTAAACATAAATAATAATGAGTTATGTACATTACATACAGTGATACATAAATGATCACATATTGCTCTGATTGGATTTGCCTCATTTTTCATCATATCAGTACCAAGACACAAATGACAATGTCATCATTTTCATTTTGTATTAGAATTATATGGATGATATCAAGAGATGAAGAGAATATGTTATGTGCATGTTATGATTACTTTCACCACACATCAGTGCTGATATAGAGTGTTATCATATATATTGTAAGATATATTTTACCTCATATAAATTCTTTTTTAGGTGCCAGTCTCCAAACGAGGTCTCTAAACCATTCAGCCTATCAATCTATTTATCTGAAAGAACACTTGCATACTGGGCATTCCGGGCTCGTTCCTCTGTGAGTTGGTCACCATCAAACACAATCTTATCAGTTGCTTTCAACTTTCCATTCACTTCCTGTATAACTGGAACATATTTCTCTTGAATGTTTTTCATTATTTGGGCCATGTCAGAAGCTTTGTTTGAGTTGTAGAATTCTAATCCTAAAGGGTTACTAAAGAAATATATAATTCAAACTATATTTGAATTTTGCTAATACGTATAGTTGAATTAATTTATATAATAAAATACTGAATGCAGTAGCAATTAATAATTGATAATCATGATGATTATTACTGCTACTATTTACAGTATTATCGATATGGAATTTAAATCATCAGAAAACAATTCAGTACTGAATTATATCATGTATATATAGCACTTGACACACACCAATTAATTACATTGTCCCAAAAGGGTGTTAGCCCGAAAAATAGAAAATTAAACAAAAAAACCTAAAAAACTGTTACGGTAATTCGCCTACGGTAATTCGCCTATGAATTACAAAGACATGCAATTGAGATGACAAGGATTAAACTACCAGTAATAATTAATGCCCAATTTATAGTAACATGGTAGTTTACCCATTAAGGGGCAAGGGAGCATGTTATTATATCCCTTTCTGCTAAATAAAGTCGTATGGCGTTAGCCAGAATAAAATATGTTGAAGTGCACCTGTTGGATTGACATAACTTCCATATGTCCAGGGTAGTTGAGTAAGCTTGTTTGACTTGGTCCCCCCTCGTTTGTTGATGTAAGCTACATCCGTCGAGTTCTCCATTTGTAGTAGAATACGACTCCCTGTCAGTTGACAAGAGGTCAGGTATGATTGAATGGCTAGGAAAGCCGCTTTCAGCTCCAAGAAGTTGATATGAGCCTGTTGCTCGTCTTTGCTCCAATGTCCCCCAGTCCTGGTGCCTTGACATTCTGCTCCCCAACCGAGACAGGATGCATCTGTCTGAATTGTGATGTTGTATATAGGTTCGACTATTGGAGTGCTGTTCTCTTGCATCAGCTTTGGAGATGTCCACCTCTCTAGATCGGCTAGGGCTTCCAAGGACAGGGTGACCTGCTTTTGCCGGGCCAGGATTCCATACTTGTGGACGGATTTGATATGTAGTTGTTGCAATGCCCTGTAGTGTAAGGGTGCAGTTTCCACTCCTATCTGGGACACTTGGGTCATTCGACCTAACAAAGAGGACAGGTCCTGGAGAGTGCACATTGTTTTCTTCTTCATTGACTGTGCTTCGCATTTCAGCTCCTGCAATTTTGTGAGTGGTACTGCCATTGTCAGGTTCACCGAATTCAGAAGTGCACCAAGAAAGACAAGAGATTGGAGTGGAATCGTTGAGCATTTCTCCTTCTTGATAATGAAACCCAGGTCGCTGAGCAGTTGACATACTTCCTTGAACAATCGCATTAGCTCCTCTGGGTCCTGATACACCAACAATAAGTCGTTGAGGTAAATGATCACACGCAGTCCTCGTTTCCTCAGCAATGCAACTACTGGTTTCAAGACTTTGGTGAAAGTCCATGGAACTGAAGGGAGGCCGAACGGTAGGTATTGGAATTCGTATGTTACAATGTCGAATATGAAGCGCAGATACTTCCTGTGCTCTTTTGTTACTGGAATTGAATAATAAGCGTCCTTGAGGTCCAATTTCATCATGTAATCGTTCTCCCGTAGAGTAGACCGTAGTAACGTTAGGCCCTCCATTTTGAATTTGGTTGACTCCACAAAGGCATTCAGTGGCTTCAAGTTGAAGATTGGACGTGTTTTGCTCTTTTGTTGAACAACAAATACGGTTGAGATAAACTGATCTTTCGGATTGTCTGTAACTTTCTGCATTGCCTGTTTGGCAATAAGTTCGTCGATGGCAGTCTGAATGAGACTGTGTTGCTTTTTGGTTCTCGCTTTGGTTATTCGTGGTCGTACTTGAAAAGGGCGCTTGATAAATGGTATATGGTAGCCTGATATTATTTGGAGGATCCATGAGTCGTTCGTAATTGCTTTCCAGTTTTTTTGAAAATGTACTAATCGTCCTGCTGTCATTGGTGTCTGTTGGGTTTGTTGAGTTAGATGTGGAAGGGCATAGTCAGCTCCTACCACCCGCATTGAAGCCTCGGTTGCTGATGCCATTGGGGTTTGTTTTTGTTTTGTTTTGAGGAATCTTTTTGGTTCCACTTGTTTCCCCAAGTTCGCTTACGTACATTGGAGGCACTATGAGAGAGCTGTCCACGAAAGGGCTGCTTACTTGTGAAGGGCTTCTTGAATTGTGCTTTGGCAGCAACAGGGGCAGCAACAAGCTTGCTATTCGTCTGCGAATGGTCATGTTCACTTTGAACAGCTTTGTGGAAGCTATCAGGGAACAAGTGCTTGTCGGCTGGGAGGTCAGATTTCAGGGTATGTTTACCCAGATCTGTTAAATACTCTGAAAAGCGACGTTGCAGCGCCACGAATTTAAGCGAAATACTGCATTGCCCAAAAGAGCTAGGGCATCTTCCAACATTATCTTTATGTCGTCAGGTTCAGGTCCAGCAACATTTTCATCCCCTTCTATGGGCATTTCGAGTGCATCCAGAGCGGCCACAATAGGTCGGACTGCTGTGAGTAGGGGAGCTTGCTTTTCGGCCAAGCCTTCATCGAAAGCAAATAATCCTTTGGTTTTTAAATAACCATGCTTCTTTTTCATGTCATCTTTCATACCAGTTTCCATGGTAGGTGACACCAGCACGTTTTCAGTGCCTTTTATTGATGGATATTTATCCAATAACTCTGTCCATACTTCCTTGGACAAGGGTTTTGTAAAGGTTGATGTTATAAACTCTAACAATTCACCTGATACAGTAGTCTCGTTCGGTTCATTGTAAAACTGACTACTTCGACCACTTGTGGCCTCGTTGGAGCTCTCGTTACTCTTTGGCCTCTTTGCTGGTGTCTCCCCAGAGCCTCCATCGTCTTGGTCGTCCTTCGAGGACTCGACCATACCTTTTGTAAGTCCTGATCTTTGCAAGGACTCGTTGAGCAATTGAGGAAGAAACTTTTGAATCGACTCGGCCACTGAGTGTTTACTAACGAACAAATTTGGTTCGAAGAGCTATTGTCCGAGCGGGCACGCTAGACAATATTGTCGTTCTCTTGCAAGGCGGGCACCTGCAGATACATTACACGAAGAAATGAGCAACGTATTTTTCTACGTCACAACTTGTCTTGTTCGGTACAGAGAATTTTGGCTAAAAATCACACGATATTGGGAAATATTGCCACAGATACAACAATAGTATAATTACCCACCTTTTCACTTGCCATTTGAATTGTTTTAATCGAGGATGTTTATGTAAATTAAGGATATTCACTGAATATTTTTGTGAGATCAGAACGAAGCTTGCCCACGAAAGAAGAGGATGAAGGCGCGCATGCGCTAAAAACTTAATGTGGGTACCAGTCCGCTGCTGGCCGCGGATCTGTACCAGTATTGTGAGTATCAGTCGGAGAAGGTACGAAGGAGAATTAGGCCCAACGAAAGCTTCGAAAGACTTGCCTGGAGGCTTTTTAAACCAAACGTCAATAAGCGGCAGTTGGTTTCAAATAATACGATTAAGGCATACTCGTACCGTGATTTCACAAGTTCCAGTGGATATGCAGTTGGCCTTCTTGGTCTTATCGACTACAAACAAGAAACAAGAAACAAGAAACTAGCATGAAGTGTCTTACAATGAATAGAAGCTTAAAGAGATTTCATGTCTCTACCGAATTTGGAGTGCCAAGAACCGTATACAATCTCCATCGCTTTCAGAAGTTGGTCTATACAGAGGATTTTGAAATAGTCCTTGTTAACGAAACATGGCTGAATAGAGATATACAGTGTGTATAAAGAAAAACGGAACCCTTAGAAAATGAATTAGTATTCTTTTAAAACAACCTATTGTAGTAGTTTGAAAGCCCTAAAAGCGCTGCGTTATAAATTAATCAGCACATAAGTTAAACAGGAAGAGAAAAAGCTTTTAAATACTTTCACCATGCATACACTTCAAGTTATCTTAACTTTCCAGGTGTATAAGACCGTTGGCTCAGAGGTGTTTAGGGCTTTCAAACTACTACAATAGGTTGTTTGAACAGAATACTAATTCATTTTCTGAGGGTTCCGGGGATTTTTATACACACTGTAGATAGTTCAGAGCTCCTCCACAGTGACTATTCTATCTACAGAAAGGATCGGCCTAATCGACGCGCTGGCGGAGTTTTGATTATGATAAAGACCGGTGCTTTTCAAACCGTGACTGAGTTCCCGATAACTAAAGAACTAGAGATTGTATCGGTAGTGGTAACGACCAGGGCCGTCGAGAGCCAGAACGGGCCCCGGGTCGTAATTTGAGTGCGGGCCCCCTCCGATATTTTTACCAAGGTTTTACTGGGCCCCAGCGCTAAGTTTTTGATAATTATTATAATATATGATATATCTTCATAGACTGAATTTTTAGCGGGCCCCTTCTGGCCCCGGGCCCCGGGGTAATTAAGGCGCTAATGAACTCTAATTCATTGAAGCGCTAAATGACCACTTCCTGATGCAGATCAACTCTACGCCGACACGTGGCAACAATATCCTTGAGTGATCTCATAATAACAAGCGCTCCAGATCACGCTAGAGTGACCGAGGTTTTGTCGGCCGACGAAGTTGGCGTTTTTATACTGACCATCATGTCATATTGTTTGAGTTCGACACCTTTTTAAAAGCGCCTTTAAAAACTCATAGGTATGTCTACGATTATAAAAAAGGCGAGTTTTCTGGCTTGCTTACTGTACTCATATCAGTTGATCTAAGTTCGGCTGTAGCCCACGAGAGCATAGATGACTGGCAGAACTGGAAAGATTGCTTCCTAGCAGCTGTTAAAGATATATTCCATCAAAAAAATTGAAAGGTCGCAACCCCGTCCCGTGGATTAATGGTTCAATTCTCAAACTAATTAAGAAAAAAAATGCACTCCGTCAAAAACTGAAATCAAGATCTCACTTGGAGTGACCATGTTCAAAAGCTGACATCCAAGATAAAGCAGCGCCTTGCCCTGTTAAGAAGAGTAAAGCACTTACTACCAACTGACGCCCGTCTTACCTTATTCAACGCACTTATCCTTCCTTTATTTGATTATGCAGATATGATATGGGGTGATAAGAACAATCTAACTTTGATGAACACTTTACAAACTCAACAGAACAAATCAGCCAATATAATAACAAACCAACTCGCTCGCTCTTCTGCCACTCAAGCCTTGGAAACCCTGAACTGGAAACGCCTAAACGATCGACGTCACGAGCATCGTTGTATCTTTATTTTTAAAAGTCTGAACAATTTTTTTTATTCAAGATTTGAACTACTACCAAATAGCAATTTTCACCAATACCATACTAGAAACAAGGCCAAATTCCACTTACCTAGAGCTAAGACGAACTGGGGAAAACATAAATTAATTTATCACGCTCTGAACGATTTAAACAATTTAACTCCTGACTTTCATGACATTAAGTCACTGTCATTGTTCAAACTTAAACTTGGCAAATTATCCTCTTAACTGCTACTATATGTAATCATATTTATTTTTTACTATCTTATATTTACTTATTTCATTTATGTTACACAGGGCCCCATTGAAAATCATTTCGGTGACATGGGCTCCTTGTTAAAATATTATTATTATTATTATTATTATTATTATTATTATTATTATTATTATTATTATTATTATTATTATTATTATTATTATTATTATTATTATTATTATTATTATTATTATTATTAAATCGAGGCCATCCGCCGGTCTGGTCGGGAGATTTAAGAACTTGCGCGCGGAAGTAAAAAAAAATGCTTAGGGAGAGTCGAGAGAGGTACCTTGATTCCCTTGACACCAGCATTAAGACCAACCCTGAAGTTAAACTCCAAACACCACATCCCGGACCTTGTGTCCATGGCAATTGTTACCCATTCAGCTGCTGACGAGACACATAACCTACCAAGAACGAGTGCAGATACCCCTGCAGGAATGGCTGGTCTGTTAAACAGGTACTTCACCTCAGTATTTACAACTGACGACCCAGCAGAGGATACTCAGGATAGTGTGTGCGAATCCATGGACGCTGTCATGGCCGATCTGACCCTTACAGTGAGCGAAATTCAAGCAGTACTTGAATCCCTCGACGTTAGCAAAGCCACCGGGCCGGACGAAATTCCAGCCAAGCTACTTAAGGAAACTGCTTCGGTTATTGCACCATCCCTTTGCAAGCTTTTTAACGAATCACTACAACTGGGGTCTTTACCAAATGAATGGAAACTAGCTAATGTTGTTCCTATCTATATAAAAGAAAAGAGAGAATATGCTGAATATTACCGCCCTATCTCACTGTTGTCAATAGTATCTAAAATATGTGAGCGCTGTGTATTGAATAACAGCAAAGACCACCTGTACCAGCTAATCTCAACATGTCAACATAGGTTTCTTACTGGAAAACCATGCGTAACTAATCTCCTAGAGGCCCATGATTATATAGGTTCACTACCAGACAACGGCAGTCAGATTGACACCGTATATCTTGATGTGTCAAAGGCATTCGACAAGGTCAGCCACAAGTGCCTCATACACAAGATGCGTATAGCTGGATTTGGCGGTTCCTTGCTCAAGTGGTTTGAGATTTTAGGTCCAGCTCTTTTTTTGTTATATGTTAACGACCACCCTGAAGCTGTTAATAGTAGCCGAGTGACGATGTTTGCCGATGATACGAAAATCGTAGAGGAAATTAAGAGCTTGGATGACGTTGTTCTTCTCCAGACGGCAGATCTTCAAAACTTAGAAACTTGGTCAAGATCCTCTGGCCTGTCTTTCAACGGGACCAAATGCAAATTACAAGGCATTACTAGAAAGATCAAGCCCGTCGCGTCTTCTTATAAACTTAACAACATTCCCATAGTAACAACCGACGTAGAAAGAGACCTTGGCGTCTGGGTAGCAAAATACCTAACATGAAATAAGCAAGTATACGAACAATCTGCACGCGCTAATAAATTCCTAGGATACATCAAGAGAAATACTAGATCCATCGGCCAAAGAGCCACCATAAGGCGTACACTGTACCTAGGCTTAGTACGTTGTCACCTTGGCTACGCCACACAAATTTGGGCGCCACAATCTATTGAACTAATTAATAAGTTAGAGCGCATACAAAGACGCGCAACAAGATATATTTTAAATCTACCATACTCTTCTACTATAGACTACAACACTAGGTTACAATCCTTGAATCTCTTACCTATTTGTCATTGGCATGAGCTTTTGGACATGACTTTGTTCATTAAGATAACACATGGCCTCGTTAAAGTATACTCCTTCGTACTCCCTATATATTGTCCGTAATACTATAGACCTACTAGATCATCTACAGTACTAGTAATATCACTAAGTTTATCCCGCGCAAATGTTAAACTACTACTTACCAAATATTTTTTTATTGTTAGAACTTGTAGAATCTGGAATTCTCTCGCAGATGAACTTTACTTTATTATGGTCAACTTAGATTCATTTAAATTAGTTATATATAACTATTATAAAACATCCTTAGACCCCGTTTACACTGGAGCAAAAGTATCTGGATTCACATTGTTTTTTATTCCCATTTGGATGAAAACCAATGTAAATCCGGATACTTTTGCTCTAGTGTAAACGGGGCCTTAGTAACGTATAACCCTGATAACCAGCGTACCTTGAAGACGGTCTGCCTGAACTGTAACTGTACACTGTTATGTCCCAAGAAACAGGACAAATATAATAAATATAACAAATATAATATAGAGCAACTTTCCTGTCCTATCCCTCTCTTCGACCCCTTCTCTCTCTCACGTCCCCCCCCCCCCCCCCCCCCCCTCTGTCCTTATCACGTGTCCGCCTTACGTCATATATTACAGCTCCCTTTTTCTCCAACAAAAACAAAATGTGAACTCAAACATGAGCTACTGTTTGTAGCCAAAACTTTTAACAGAATGATTTTATGAATTAAACATTATTATATATATTTAGTCAATACGAGTACTTATCGTCCATAAAAGTTTGGTGGTACTCCCTGATTGGCTCTTCTTGGACATCTTGGAGCTTCTTGGATATCTTGGTCTTCTGCCCGATCACCCAACGCCACCTGTGTGAAGAATAATCTTCTGATTCGCTGCAAGATAATGTGGATTCCCCTTTCCTTTTCTTCAGATATGATTATCAGATTATGACTTTATATGGATGGGGGTTGAACATGGTTGTGCACTTGTTCTTTAGTCGTTGCTTTACTAGAACTGTATCTCCTTCGTTGATAGTCGACTCTAAAGACTCTTTGATCTGCGTATTTCTTTGATTTTACCTTTTCTTTAACAATGTGTTCTGTTGAATTACACTTTGGTGTTTGGCAGAGGGATGGAATGGTAGAACGGATCACCCTTTTGTACAGCAGTTCTGCTGGTGCCACACCAGTAGACAGGTGCGGTGTGGTACGATAATTTAGTAAGAATACATCTAGCTCTCTACGCCAATCTTGACCCTCCACCCATGCTGCTCTGATGGCTTTTCCCATGGGCTTCATAAAATTCTCGACTTTTCCGTTGGCCTGCGGCCAGAGCGGTGTTACACGACGGTGATGAATACCATTATGTTCCACATACAAGAACATGGCTCGCTGTCGTGCTTCTGCCGTTATGTTCATCGCCACCAGGTATCTTTTGAATATCTTTAGCCATTTTCCCCAACGCTGAGCCACGGTACTGATATCTGATTTAGGATCGAACGGAGGCATCGGTTGTCAGAAAGTCAAAATTTATCCTCGTCGCCAATGTTATGTCCCAAGAAACCAGACAAATATGATAAATATAACAAATATAATATAGAGCAACTTTCCTGTCCTGTCAATCTCTTCGACCCCTTCTCTCTCTCTCGTCCCCCCCTGTCCTTATCACGTGTCCGCCTTACGTCATATATTACATACACGACCGCTTACTTCCTATTACTTGCTGTATGTAATTTTCATGTTTTTTTCATACTGATTATTATTGCTATTTGTTATTTGTACTCGTGCCCGCAGTAATTGGCTTCGGCTGTTGCGGTGACCCTGCCATGTATTATTTGCTACTGTAATTTAATTTTAGTTATGT
The DNA here is from genome assembly GCA_035771165.1 of Paragorgia papillata. Lineage (NCBI taxonomy): Eukaryota > Metazoa > Cnidaria > Anthozoa > Scleralcyonacea > Coralliidae > Paragorgia > Paragorgia papillata. The sequence continues at coordinate 1,483,193 of JAWNZC010000067.1, read as the reverse complement.
TGTGTATTATTGGCGAATCTAATAAAATAAAATAAATTTAACATTTGTACTGATTTGTCCGAGAATATGTAAGTTGTCTTAACTTATCAAGAGACGTGTTATTAAAGTCAATAATACGATGAATATTATGGCTCACAAATGATTTAATGGATCCTGTGCCCACAAGAGTAAGGACACAGACTCCGTCAATAAAACAATCAACAAATGGGTAGGTTATAGTACAATCAGTACCACTAGTGCTACTTACAATGGGATGGTCACTGTTTCCACCAGACGCTGGACCATCCCTTAGTAGTTATAAAGAAGCCGTACTTAGGCAGTCGCGTGCCAAGTGTCCAAGTAGACCACAGGAAAAACAAGTCGGCAGTTGGGGAGTTGGTTGTTTGCGTCTTTGGCGATATTCACGAACGAAATGGCCAACTTCGCCACAGTTATAACAAGCTCCAGGGGAACGTCGACCACCAGCCTGCGCGAATCTGTTTTCGAGAGACTGCTGTTTCTCGGCAATAACCATGGCGACCAATTGTGACAATTAGGGGTAGGTAGTGGTATCGTTTGCGGGGGGGGGGGGGGGAGACTGAACTGGCGGCGCTGATTGGCGGTCCTTGGCGATGCGTAGCCTTCCACGGCACGATATCGTTGGGTGAAGGAAACCATTTCGTCGAGCGTTGCGGTTGGTTTATGTTCTAAAAG